>OX411330.1:1200000-2400000 GCA_948150665.1 Conistra vaccinii
TATACAGACTTAACAATAATAGTAATGATATGTACAAGTATATAAAAAAAGGGGAACAATTAAAGGGCATCAAAAAATTCGTCTGCATCGCTGTCAACAGCAAAAGTGCCCAAAAGGCTGCTTGGCGATGTCTTGAAAAACCAAGTGGGCACTCGGGCCCCATGGCCCTAGTGTTTCAACCCCAAACGGCTCAAACATATAATTCCCAATAACATTGGAATATTTGCGCCGTTTGAGGTTTTCCGCACCTGCAGCAGCAGCCCCATATAATTATATTATATACCTACCTATATACAAGAATTGCTCGTTTAAAGGTATGTATTAGATTCATTGCATCATTTACGTTGTCGAGCAGACGAATATTTCAAACATAAGATTCAAATGGATTAGGAATTTCTTTCAAAATCCTTCAGATGGATAGATAAGGAACGATGATGATGACGAAGCTTGTCAAGCTATCTTCAGAATAACGCAATTAGAATGTGTCAGAATTAGGCCAAACGCGGTTTGGTAGAGTGCCCTTAAACTAATTAATTGCCTTCATTTTAGCAGCGACATGCCTGTAAAGCATGCTGATATACGTTTGGTAGTCTAATTATGTTTATATGCACGGTCCCTTTTTAAAACACATAATTTACGTTTATTAGCATAATAATAAAAACTATCAGAACACGGAAGATATTTTTTCGTATTTAATTAATTAAAAATAAGGTACTAAGTTTAACACAAAATAATGTATAACGGAAGCAATAATAATTACTATAGCAGAATAGAAAATTATAAATAACGGGTTATTTAGAAGACGGGGCAAGTATATATACTTACCCGGAGGTAAGCATTTAAAAATAACTTTTAAAATAAAAGAAGTTCTAGGCTTGCCTAGAAATGACAAATATTAGACACTGTTATTTTTATAAAAACATCACAGTTGAAATAAACTAAAACTGAATCAAGCTCCTTTAAGAAAAATGTGTCTATATCGAATTTAAAATGAATGAGTCATAAGTTTGAAACAAAAGACACATTATGTTTCAATTTAATTTATTCATTTAAGACACAAATGACTTTCATATTTGAATACTTCAAAGAAATTTATTCGAAAATGTATATTAAACTAATAACTTAATTGTGGTATCATGGTATGGAGAGTCTGAAGAGGTTTTAGAAATAAGAGGAACTTCAAATTAAAACCCAAGTCCACACGCTTCCTACAGCGACCTACCATCTTGTACTTGTTGATAGGCCTACATTGTTCTGTCATTGTCTTAGCAACAGTGTCTTCTTATTTTTATGTGGTTAGTGTAACCTGGTGTCCGATTTTTAAATCCGCCCATGGGCCACTGACTTGACTTTACCTACATGCCGTCGGGAAATATCTCTCAGGCATGTTTCCTCACGATGTTTTCCTTCACCGAGCAACAGTGTAATATAAAAACATTGTAAAAGCCAATTATTTTTAAAAGAGTAACTGGGGTTTCCTGCCGACCCTCAACAAAGGCTTCTGAAGTTTCATAAGTAAAATAAAATATTTTATTTCTCACAAACCTACATGGGCAGGTTTATGTAAAATATTACATTTAGAATTTTAATTCGAATCCAAATTCAGGTTCTTTAGAGTCAAAAGACTTTAGACGATGGTCTAAAGTATTTAATCTAAAGTATAGTAAGTATTCTTTATTCTAAAGTATTTAAGGCTCTTAGCTGATAAATCGCCGTTACTACTATCGGCACAATGATAGCTAAATTTTCAAGTTTTATTTTCATGTAATATTTTATATACTTAAATACAGCTCATAAAAAAATATTTTTTAACAGTTCATAAAACATTATTTACCATGGGCCTCCTAAATTACCTTCTTATCTGACGTGGAATATATTTTCCAATCTTCCAAAACGAATTTATCGATCGCAATGCTTGCTGTAATATAGGAGAATGCTCTTCTCGTGACATAATCCTTTAAGCCATTCCCACGACACCCACGCGAAGAAAAAAAATATAAAGTGTGTGTGCTGTGTTGAAACTTCGTAAATACAACAAAGAAAGGGTTTTTCTATTCAACAACCACGTCGCTATGAATAAAGCTGAGTATTCAAGAACGGTGCTCAGTCATGAATCTAGAATTTAAATTGACACATTTGAGACCCAGGTACTCGTCATAAATCCAGTTTTAAAACTAGGTTCATTAGATACTGTTGCGAGCATACATACAAAAATCACGTGTTTTTTCCATAGGGGTAGGCAGAAACTACAGTACGCCACCGGCTACGGTCCTTACCCATCTTTTGCTTCGTCTACGCCCGGCATTCATCTGGTCATACACGCACGTCGCAATATGCACCTGATTTTTGGCCCATGAAGACCTGACACAATGCATTATAAAATAAATTCGCACTTCAGTTCCTCAAACTAAAAAGCCACCATTCCAACATTATAGTTATATTATACAATACTCTAAATCCTAACGAATATTATAAAAACAAAAGTGAGTTTGCTTGTTACGCTTTCACGCTAAAACGGCTAAACAGATTTGGATGAAATTAGGCACATGGGTACACCATAACCTGGATTAGAACATAGGTTACTTTTTATTCCAATATTCTCTAGAAATCGTGACTTATGCGGGTGTCAATCGCGGGACGCAGCTAGTAAATGATAATAATTCACAATGGACAAGCTTTCTCTCTCAATGATTAGTTACCTAATGTTAAAATATAAAATACAAATGCTTATTATCAAACAATTTAAGATAAAAGCCGCTATCTGACCATTTACCTCAGCTGAAGTTAATCAGAATGAAGTCTTGATATTTAAATATCTCTATTATTAAAAGATTTCGTTATCAACTCTTCTGGGCGATTAATATTCATTGTAAATATCGAGGATCAAGCTGAACGCTAAGAGTGTAATTGGAGAGACCTTTTTCAGCAGTAGACTGCTACAGGCTGGTGATAACGATGATGATAATTTTTTATATTTTTAAATGTTTTTGTATTATTTTGTTTTTATAAAAATGTAAATTATATGTATATAAATGAAATAAAGGAAATAATAATTATAATAAAATAAGTAGGTACTTATAATACACTAGCGATGTGCCTCTGGTTCGCACGTTTTTTATAACTTGATAAACGGTGTTCCCGTTGTCCCCGTTAAAGGTGATAAATGGAATTTAATAATATAATTAAAATTACTTGCCGTTGTTCATGTATTACAATAAATTAACGTGGACAGTGAACATGGACCACGGCAACAACGGCAAGCAATTTTAATGATTTTGTTAAATACCCTTTGTCACCAAACATTGATATTTCTTAGGTTAGTGTGAATGTATTATAATAAACATAAACCTTCCGAAATAAATTCTGAAAATTAAGGTAAAAACTGCATCAATATCTATTACATAGATCAGAAGAACTAAGCGGTCACACAGATTGAAACGAAAACTGACCTTGTTGTTAACAACGTGTAGATATAGATTTTAAGGAAACACATGAAACCTACTTCATTATTTAATTTTGTAGCACTTGTCAGTTCCAAAGTAAATATTCATTTGATCGAGTGGAGCAAAGAACATCGTTATACTGTTAAAATGGAAGCCATTACAACACACGTGTATGACATTATCTCAATATCAACATCGTCATAACTAATCAGCTATTTAACATCCACAGTAAAGTTGACCCATGAACTACGATGTAAAATATTAATCAGTTGAATGATGAGCAGAGCCATGAGAAGTTGTGTGGAAATCGGTTGGCAAGTGATGCAAAGAAATGAGGAAAATTTGTCGCGACAAAACTTCTGAATGTGAATGCAAATAACATATAATTTCACCCCTGTGATCCTCAAAGGGTTAGGCACGACCTCCCACGTAATAGGAGGTGAGTCTATTGCCGGCAACGCAAATAAGTGCAAAAGAAAACTAAAAAAAAACGATGAATGTATTGTGATAAGGGAAAGGGATGATGGCTTATCGAAATATATGGAAGAAAAATACGTGCTGCGTCGATAACAAATATTTAAACTGATACGGGGTCGCTACAAAACTTGTGAAATAATTAAAATTCAAAAGTCCTTTATTCAAACTAGGCTGAGAATCAGCACTTTTTGAACGTCAAAATTACATAAGATAGTCCCCCAAAACGCCCACACTTCACCACTTCCTAGTGCTTTAGCTGGGAAGAAGTGGCGCAACAAACTCCCCAGCAGCACAGCTGTCTGTACAGTTAGAAGAAAATGATTTTATATAATAGTATGCAAAATAATTTACATTACGCAACACAATACGTAATTAAAATTAATAATCATATTGTCAGCTAGCACACGCCAATTTATCAACCAAAAACATCGACAACTATACTCAGGTAGAAACAATAATAAAAAACGAAACGTAAACAATATCTAAATAAAAGCCTGCAGGCATTAAGGGCGTGCCCGCTTACATATAGCTGTAACTAGAACTGAATAATGAGAAACAGACAGTAACTGGGTTGTAGAGGTCAGAAAGGCAGTCGCTTCATGTAAAATACTGGTATATTCACCTCCATCCAAATAAACTGGAACCGACCCCAACAAAGTTGGAAAAAGGTTAGGCGGCTGAGTTTATTTAACTAGTGGGGATTTCTGGAATAAATCATAAATTCGATACTTTAATTGGCAAACCAGATATAAAAATAGCAAACTTTTCAGGTGACACTTTAAAACTATAATATTTTTGTAGACTACTTATGAAAAAATTGGTGATTTTCGAATAATAAGGAAATAATTTTGACTTTAACGGAGTTGTCGTTTTTACAAATCACGCCAAATTACTGTTGCGTACAATCTAAACTAAAAAAATATTTTTGACGAAATGTGGAGTTGGGTGGTTTGCCAATTAAGGTATCGTAATGTGGAACAGACTCAATTTTCACGGCCACTCATCCAAGTAAACCACTCAAATCGATCAGCCACCAAACCACGTAGCCAAGCCACTTCAACCGTTAAACACTCACGTTCAATTCAATTTCCATAACCAATGTTACCAAGGAAGCTATAAGGAAAATATAACATTATATTCTAAGCTTATATACGAGCAGTATATCGCACAATATAATGTTATTAGAACAGGTGGTAGGTGCCAATTTTACAGAAATAATAACTTACTCCCAGCTGGCTTGTGTGAGGGGAACACGTACGGCAAGGTTATGGCGTAGTCATATATAAATTTTGTTCTCAGAGTAATACCAATAAGTATGGTATTTTATTTTTCAAGCAACAATAGAAGATGGTAATGTTGATGCAGTGATCTGCGACAGCATTCTTGGTATTACTAGGGTAGTCTTCAAGGCTACCAAACTGAGCAAAGAGTTATCGAATAAGCCAAAAAATGTTAACAACAACAAAATCAGGCCTGGTTTACCCGCAGGGTTTGGCAGAGGTATACCTATAGAAAGTGCACCATATTTCGCCAGTTTATGTTCAAATCTCATGTAATAGGGCCGAGCCTAAAATTAAAAACATAGTTAGGTGCAGTTAACAACGTTGCGCAGGCTACAAAAGTCAGAAAAATTTAACCACAGTCTCCTAAGACCGTTTTCTTGTAGCTATGGATAACGGTTAAGGTAGCTACCCTTACTGCCCCATCTCAATAATCCACTCTGTATATGAAATTATTTTGCTATTTGTCCACTTTATATGCATTTTACCCCTATTTTATTAAATATTTTTGTTATATCTCTTTAGGTCCTTTGATAACTCTTGGGAACGACACCAGCACCACCGTTCTAACTGAACACGTTTTTGCACTATACGAATTGGAATTTCGACACACATGATAAATAGAGAGTAGCGCGTATTACCCTGCTCTCGCGGTATGACGTCATTTTCAAATTACATCCTGCCTCAAAATTGGTATAAAAATATACGACCTATGTTTTGCGTACTCAAACATAACTCTAGCATTTATTTAAAGTCTTGTAGTTATTAGCGATTGAAATCTTACATGCTTTTGATAAATTTCAGAAATATTGAACTTACTACCAGTACCTACTCCGAGCGAAAAAAGCATACCACGTTAAAAAAAACAAACGTCTTCTAAAAAAACCTAAAAAGCAACTACAAATAAAGGCTCGTGCAATACAATTTCTAAGAAAACTTACGGTATAACAATAACCGGTGTCGCGTCGCGCGACAAGTCTGCAGTCGATGATAATTGACAATTCACAAAAAACCTGAGCCGAAATAATTTTAGTTTCGACTTGCGAAACTTAAATTATTTTTTCACTTTATTTATAGTTACACACCTCCACCATGGATAGAATAAGAAATGAGTTCATAAGACGAAGTTTGAAAGTGGCACCGTGACCGAAAAGTTGTGCGGAAATGGGTTGTCATGGTATAGGCATGAGATGCGGCAGAATTAGGAAAATGTCGGGAGGATAGTTTTGAGTATACCAATGTCGAGCCTATCAGATTAGGGGAAGACCAAAGCATTTACGGGTTGACTTGACCTCTAATTAATAATGCACTCAGAAAGTTTTCACAGATTAATATTATATTTCTGTTATTTTTATCAAATTACTATCAGAATATAATTATAGTATATACCTAATACTTTGAATCCAATTTGATAGAATCTAAAAATATTGAGTAGAGTAACATTAGGTTATAGATTCTCTGAAATAATTTAAAGCTTAGGATTTACGTGGAATGAAAAGAATATCATATTTCATTTTTACAATGAAAATACAAAAAACTCATTTTACCACTAGAAAACAGAGCGCTTTGTGTTATTGAAATTGATACTTTCATCAATATTTTGTAGGGTCTGTCAGTCTGTCAAGACCCTTTTTCTCAGGAACGCGTGGAGGTGTCAAGTTGAAATCAATATCAAATACTGCCTACGGTCCCTTGGAGCTTTAAAAAAAATCAAGTTTCTAAGTCAACGCAATAAAAAAACCGGCCAAGTGCGTGTCGCACAATGAAGGGTTCCGCAGTTAGGATACATTTATCTCCAAATCAAACTTAATATTATAGTTAAAAAAAATAATCTCCTTATCTTCTCGTACAATGTGTTTGGTCTCGGACTCGGACGGTACAAACTTTAAGGGAAGGTAGTTTGCTCTATTTTATCAATAAAATTATTCTACATGGGGGAACGGAACCCAACCTCCCCTGGCAGCCATTTTTGTATTTTGATCGCATTTTATGAATCGTGCATACTAAAAGTACTTTAACTTTGGAATTTAATGTCCAATTATCCTATTTACAGTGATGATCAATGATAAACAAGGAACAAGTATTTTTTTATAAAAACAGTCCACATTTTGCGTAGTACATGCTTAACTTAAGTAAACACAAAACAGACTCATTTAGTAACAACATAACAATTATTTTGGATAAGCTTGCTAAGTCAAATAATAATTTAATAATTAATATTTTAATTTAATAATCGTTGCCCTAATCTGCTTATTTAATTAAAATTGTAAGATTACCAAATCCTGAATTAATTTGAACAGATTACAATATTTTAATTGTTATTTTAATCATTTGAAAATCTTGAAGGGCTGTCATGGTTCGATAACATTTATTTCGTAAAAATTAAATTACATTTCACTTTTACTAACAAATAAATTGACTGTTTACAAATTCGTTTCTGAATTAATTAAGAATCATAATGGAGGGTAGTCGGTTGAAGGATACTGAACGAAGCACAATAGAAGTTATATTGTTATTACATCTGTGGGCATTTAGTGTCCCGCAAAGTGTAGAAAATGGTAAATATTGTAAATGGCCGTGATAATTTGATAAGAAATAACTTCACAGATAAAACTAACTAGAGCGCTTGTTAAATGAAAAGAAATTAAAGCAACAATCTCAATTTGTATCCTTTATTTTTCTTTTTTGTTCTCTTCCACTAGTTACCTACATTTCCAACTTTGTTAGGTTAGTTAAAAATACATAAAGATTTTTTTACGTGGGAAATACATCACTTAATTGGTACCTTTCTATTTTTAACGAATCCTAAGTTATTTGTGTAGTGTTATTTTTTATTTTAAAAGCTGTATTTTTTGTTAGTAAGGTTGCACTTAAAGACTTAGTTCACGGACTGAATGGGAAAACTGCAATCACCAATACAATTTTTTCTATGTCGGTGATAGCGTATTCATATATTTATCATTATCTTTATTTACGGATTTTATTGTTTCAGTGCACAAGCCGCTATTATACCTACTTTATCCCCAACACGGATTACTAAGTAGCCTCCAAAATACAAACATTAAGAGAAATGTTGGTTGAATAGGTACACTACTGTCCCAAATAAAATTGTTTTCTATCTTTCTTTATTTCTTTACTGCTTATCCCTTTGGGGGAAACAGGTATGATGCTATGTTATGCTATGTGTAAATTATAACAAAATCAGTGATAAACTCGTAGCGTAATCCTGAACAGAAACTATCCTTCATCGTAAAAGCTAAACCCAGCGGATTCAAATTCAAATTATGTAAGACACACAGCTACATTTATTTGCACGAAGACAGCTGGTGCCAACTCCAGTCCGCTCTCCGGGTCGTTGCGGTCGCCATCGTTATTATTATATCGTGACGATCGGGAATTGGGACCGTGACGTAACGATTCCGGAACCGATGTTACTACTGATTGGTTCTGAAATCGATGGTCGCGGGATTCAGTCTAATTAATAGTGGTTTTAGCTGATCTGAGTGTCAATGATTATTTCCTCTTAGCAATCTTCTGAAGCATCAGTTACAATTGACCTGTACGTAGTTATACTTACCTAAAGTTATATCTAGATGTCTACCAGACTGACTTTGAAAATAAAATCGACTTACTGGTACACTCATTATTTATTCGACAAATATATTTTATCCATACTAATATTATAAATTCGAAAGTAACTCTGTCTGTCTGTCTGTCTGTATATATGTTACCTTTTCACGTCTAAACCACTGAACGGATTTCGATACAATTTGGCAAGAGGATAGATGGCATCCTGGAGAAGGACATAGGGTACTTTTTGTCTCAAAAATAACCCTTAAGGGGGTGATATAAGGGATGAAAGTTTGTATGGTTTGTGGGATTTCTTATGTTAGCGATATGAAAATTTGCATTTAGGCTTTTCGTAAAAAATAAGGAAATACGCGTATCAGAGTATTTGTAAAATCAACCCCCGAAGGGGTAAAATAGGGGTTGAATTTAAAATTTCCATGTAATATTGATTTTTTTGTGTCTTATTTTAAAGAGATTTAAGGTATTGGAAATATACTTAATTGTCCTTATCTTGAATTATCATTTAAAGCTCGAGCTCGAGGAGGAGCTCGTGGCTAAGTAATAACAAGCCGCACGGGTCGATCCCTCAGGTTAAGCTACGCTTGCCGGGGTTGGTCAGTGGATGGGTGACCATCTTTACATACCGAGACTCCTCCGTGCCTCGGAAAGCACGTTAAGCCGTTGGTCCCGGCTGTCATTTGTGGATCTTTGACAGTCGTTACGAGTCGTCAGAAGCCTGAAAAAGTCTGACACCAGTCTTACCAAGGGGTATCGTATTACCCAGTTACTGGGTTGTGGAGGCCAGATAGGCAGTCGCTCCATGTAAAATACTGGTATTCAGCTGCATCCGGTTAGACTGGAAGCCGACCCCAAGATAGTTGGGAAAAAGGCTAGGAAGATTGATTGATCTTGAATTATCATTTAATCTTTATTTAATTACAATTTTCCCAGTCTGTCAAAAGTTATTAAAGTTCATAAATTAACCTATCTAACGTCATGTACATAAGTATTGTGTGTTCAATGGCGGCCCTAGAGTAGGAATGATATTATTAATAGGAAAATGAATAATTAGTATTTTAAGTAAGGCATTTAGAGTCATATAAACCAGTTGTTTTTTATTTTTTAACCGGGCGATAGTGTGAGTATAACAACAATGTTAACAGCATGTTTGTGTTTCGGCAGTAGATAAGATAAGCTGTTCCCCTAATGGCTGAAGATTCCGGGTGAAGCTCGCTTCCACCTTCGGCCTGATCATCACTTACCATCAGGTGAGAAGCAGGCCAAGAGCTTCCCCGTTGTGGGTAGAAAAAAAGAGTAGGACTAGCGCCCTGTCACAATGGGTACTTGGGTAGCTCGCCGTCCGATAAGAACCAGGCCCAGGTCGACAGCGCGTTGTGTTCTACGCGCGCCTCTTGGAGATGTCAGCACAATTGACGGGGTCCGCTAGGGCCGATGCCTGCCGGGGTTGCGGGAAAGTCCTAAAGCGGGGAGACCGTGGCCCCAGGCGACGTACAGGCAACTGATGGAACACGGGTGGGTTTTAGTCAGTAAGAGTCTGACATGCCCTTCCGCTCCACCCAGAGCGAGATAAGTTATGTGATGATATCTCAAAAAAAAAAAAAGGTTTCCGTCTCAAAGCTGTAAGCGGCTCGGCTGCCCGAATTTCCAAACTGGATTTAGAACATACTTAACTTTTCAATTGAAAAAGAAGAAAGAAGGTATAAGGATAGGCCATGACCTGAGTTAGGTAGGACAGGATACTCTGAATTCCGACATCCACGCGGGCGAAGCCGCGGGCAAAAGCTAGTAATTATATATATATTTTTTTTTCTTTCAAAATGTCCGGCGTTCAACTAGTCATGCTGTATATCATGTTACGACCTACAAAATACTTACGTTCTCTTTTCGCATTGAGACTCAAAAGGTTTCTTGAAATCTTAATCAAAGCTTGGCTTAACAGTGAAAATATTTAGTTTCCACCGTTTCAAATCATTAATAACTCGGTTACACCATAATTATTATCCTATAAAATCTAGTAGTCGTATGAAAAAGTCCATTTATACTCCAAACGACAGCTCAAACCTTCTATAACCACAATCAGCTGTTAAACTCAATATCATTACCGTTATCAGTAACCTTTCTGATACTTATACAACAGCACCCCATTCACTTATATTGCGATAATGAGAAAAGGAAAACCAAGCTAAGACGCTAAATAATAATGGTAATGAAGGATATATAGATTGCACTTTGATAAGGAGAGCGCGAGCGTTACTTTAGCAAGAGACGAACAGAAATATCTTACTATTTCTCAAAAGGAGATTATTATTTCCTGTGGATTTTTTAGGGCTATGTTTAAAAAAAATAATTTCAAAAATGGTAAACCATAATATTAAAGCCTGTGGAACTTAATTTCATTATCATAAATACGACGTAGGTAACTAAAATACTCTGTAACAAAAATAGTTTAAGACTAAAGATAGGGGAGACCGGGGCTACAATTAACAGAGGTAAGTATTAACAAGTGATTTTCTCCAAAACTATAAACACTACACCTACAGCGCGTGCTTCAATATGCCGACCAGATAACGCCGCATGGCTCGGGGTTGGTCAGCTGCGGTCTGCGCATCATCCGAATGTGTTATATACCGGACGACATTTTCACGCACCTAACGAACTTTTTTAACTTTTAAATTTTTTGATTTATTCTCGAAATATATGGTGTAATGATTATGTTTTTTGTTTTCCTAGAAGCATATTTCATACTTAATAATGCTACATTGCTGTATTGGTGTAATTATTTACCAATATTTTGTTATGTTATTTAATACTAAAAATGTACCTTTGGGGTTATAATTAACAAATCGGCGGGGTCAGTATTAACGTGTTAATACCTACCCCAGATGTGGTGATAGCGCAAATATCATATGAACCGGTAGCTGAATCATCAGAAATGCAGAAAGATGCTAGTGATTTCTTGGTCCAAAATCATAAGACCTTTGCTAAAAGCTCTAGCACGAGCTCAGTAAAAACGTATAAACGCACTAAAAATGTAGTATCTGTATATATTTTACTGTGTGTACATAAATAATAAAAAACACCAATAAATATTTTTGTATTTTTTAGGGCGTCTCCTGTAATAAAGATACATCGTGCTGACTAGATTTAATATACCTATCTCTTGCAATGACTGGGCTTAAGCTAGGTGTATCAAAGGCGACATCACATCATACATTTGCCTGATTTGTATTTGATATGTATTACAAATTAATAAGAAAATGTGTTCCATACAATTCTGTATTAATTTCACTTTTATTAATACCAAAAAATATTCTCATAAATATATTTTTTTCTTCTATATCAGTTGGCATTACATAATGTTAATTTTTGCCCCTTCTGTTAATACTTACCTCAGAGCTGTTAATTCTAGCCCCGAAGATGAGGTAAGAATTAACAACTGACTTTTTGGAGAAAAAGTGTTCTATTTAAGACATCATTCCTTTTATGTCGCTTTTATGTTAATAACATGATACCTGAATAATTAAAGCATCATTTAATAAAAAAATCAAGTCTAAATGTTGAATCATTTCGAAGATACAACTAAAAGAATTTTTTTTGTTAATTGTGGCCCCTGTCTCCCCTACTCTTATTAATTAGTAAAATATCCAGTAGCTAAAATTCAAATCCCAGTAAAAAATATTTACTTAAAAACGTGATAATTACGAAATCACTCGGCTACGAAGTCGACCTATTTACGGCAAAAAGTGTACATGAAAACTTTCTCATAGCCACCAGCGCCAGTACAGCTGCTATACCTATGTTTTTACACCTGTTACACACTAGGCCACTAAAACCAGATGAAACGGTCAGTAGTAACCACCATTTCTGGTGTCTGTGATACAATGAATCAAATTGTCTTTTTAATTTATATTAACAGCCTATGCAATTTGCAGATTAATGGAGGGCAAATCTTCTCATACGCTGATGACACTGCGGTTGTTTTCTCAGGAACGTCATGGAAACATGTAAAAACTGTTGCTGAAGAGGGCCTGACTGAGATAGCTGGCTGGCTTGAAGCAAACCTTTTAACCCTTAATGTCACTAAGACTAATTTTATTTGTTTTTCCCCAAACCAAAGGTCACAGCCTGGATCTGACTATAGCATTACGATTCATGTGTGCCAAAGTAATGCCCTCTATAATAATAATTGTGGCTGCCAACCCATTCAACAAGTCAGCTCCACAAAATATTTGGGCATAATTGTTGATCAAAGACTGTCATGGCATCCTCACATTGAGCTCCTTATGAAAAGAATCCGCAAGCTCATTTGGGTCTTTAAAACTTTACGACATGTTATGTCCGCGCAACTTATTAACAAGATCTATATAGCTCTGGCTCAATCTATAATAACTTACTGTATTCCGATTTGGGGTGGAGCTACCAAAATTAAATTCCTTGATCTAGAAAGAGCTCAGCGATCACTTATCAAAGTGATGTACTTTAAACCATATAGGTTCCCTACAACAGACCTCTATAAGGTTAGCAATTTGCTCTCAATTAGAAAACTTTATGTTCTAAGCGTATCCTTAACCCTACATAAGTGTCTTCCTTTTGACTCGGCAACTCAGACCAGAAGGCGCAGGGATATAGTGGCCCACTCCCCAGGGATTCGAACTGTCTTTGCTAGACGTCAATATGTAACACAATCCACCTACATCTATAATAAACTGAATCGTAAATTAGATATGTATCCTTTGTTGTTATATGACTGTAAAAAAACAATAACAGAATGGTTGAGATCCCTAACATATGAAGAAACAGAAAACATTCTTACGAGAATAAGCTAAAAAAAAAAAAAAAAAAAAAAAAAAAAAGGAAAACCGACACACACACACACACACTCACCCACACACACACACACACACCCACCTACACACACACACTCATATACACACACACATGCACAGAGAGCTGCTAAATTAATGTTTTATTTTTGTTTTATTTTATTTTTAATTTTCTCATCACTCTATTTGAATTAGCCTCATCATTGTAAAGCTACCACTTATGGGAAGAGCGAGACAGCTCCGACACAAGTACTTTTGTAACTTACTGGGGCTGCCTCAATTTATGTATGAAACAATGTTTTGGTTAAAATAAATATTTTTGTATTTTGTATTTTTAAATTGTCATTATTAGTACAGGTACCAAAGATACACTTTTTTCTGTAATGTTAATTTTTTACTTTAATCTTTTGTGAATCTCATGTGTTTTTTCAGTTTTTTATTTATTTTTAGTTTTTAACAATTCTCGGGACCCTGGGGTCTCGGACCTTTGGAAGGCGTACGAGGGGCCGAAGCCAACTCGCAGAGGCCCGTTAGACGTTTTAATGAAATGTGGCACCATTATTTATTTTATTTATTATTATTTGCAATAATAGCTACAAAACTGCGCCGAATTTGCTAGTTGTGATTGAGCAAATATTTGCTCGGACAGTATCCAAATGAAAATGGTTAGATCGAGCGATGTTATGAATGCATTTGTCCTGAAAATAAAGCCTTAAACTGAAGTGATTGTGTCAACTGACTTCTATTAGAGGTGTTCAAACTAGCGCGAGTAATATCGTGTGACTTCCTAATCATTGAAACAATGAACGTGCACAGTCATCTCCCACATCCCGCGCGGGATTCACCTCAAAGTCATGGTCAGATCTTAATTTTGTTCTGAGCATTTACCAAGCATATAAATGTTGGTACACCACACTAAGCTAATAGGTGGTCAGACGTGGTGAGACGTCTAGTGATCACCACTTTTTATGCATTTCACTCCAGACATGACAGTGGCCGGTAACACAACACGGTAACCACTGCCAACATAATTATATAGCTTGGGACCAAGATGTCGGCTATTATGTGTAAAATAACCACATCAGTGTGTGGCCGCCACTCACCACCGCACTGTATTAGCTAGCAGTTGCTTAGTGCGCGGCTGAACTTATGAAACCTGTTCAGAAGCTGGCGGCCGCAAAAATGTACGCGCCCGAGGGAAACAACTTTTGTTACAAATGATCATACTTTATTCATATTACGCTATATTCATGTAGGTAGGTGTGTAATGAATCTTCACACCTAACTTTATACATATATAAAGTAGAAGGAAATATCGTAAACGCTCAGTTTTCGGAACACACTTTTTAGGAATGTATGGTTGGCCACACGTCATAAGTGACAAACCAGTATACGCTGGTCTCTCATTCTATTGAAGCTCCTCACTACGCTAAGCCAGCTCAAGATCAAAGTGTAACTACTGATATGCGGCCTACCCTACCAATTTATAACCAGTGACTTATTGGCTTCGAACTCAAGGTTAGTTTGCGAGTCAGTTCAGGGAACCAGTTTCATGAGCGGCTTGTACCGCTGACTGACGCGTACACGAAGCCAGTCCGTACTGAACTGTCTTCAAATATATCCGTACTCGAGGCGAGTGAAAGGCCAGTAACTAAACTGGTAATTAAACTGATACGCAAACCGAGGGACAATTCTCGTAACTTTTAAGAATGTTCGCAATCGTAACTCATTCGCAATCTGTCAAAATACAACCAATTTACCAACATTTTTGACAATTTTGAGAGATTGCGACTTGAATGTAAACGTTTTTAATGTACCTTCAGATTAAAATTAAGAAAAAGTTGTCTATGAACAGTAAAGCCAAAAATTACAGCCATAGAACATTTCTATCCCCGAGTCATTGAGTTTTAAAAGTTAAAAGACAAAGACCTCTGCATCTAGCTTATTCAAATTTCAGCCGAAGTAAACAGAAGCCTTTTATAATGAAGAGCCAGAATAAAAACTGAAATAAAACATAATATATAAAGAACGCAGTAAAAGGCAGACACTCATTTGTTTAGGTCGTGCTTATCTTACTGCGCACTTATCTCCAACGTAAGAGGATCGCAAGAAATAAAACTGGTATAGTCTGCATCAAAATAAAGTGAGGGTTGTTGAAAGTTATACAGGTATTTCAGTACAAAAATAGAAAGTTTTTTGTGAAGAAAAAACTGGTTCGTTAGCTGGTGAGAATACTACATGAGTAGAAATTATATAAAGAGTTTGTATTCCCTGTAGGGTTTGGCAGAGGTTCTCCTATAGTACACCCTCAGTTACTTTTTGCCAGTATGTTGAAGTGATGTTACTGGATTTTTCCATCCGGAATTTAAATTTGGTTGGTGGCAATAGGCTCGCCCCCTATTAGGGACACTGGCGAGCTGTCGGGAGAAAGAAATTACTGGGTTAAAAACCTGGACGGTACAATTATTTTGCTGACAACTATGATTGGTTATTTGATTTTGGTGAACAAATCACAAAACGTAAGATTTACCAATCAGAGCGCTAATCAGCTTTTTAGATAGATATGTTCGTTAATTGTATACATTTAGTATACAATTTGATATTGGTATAAGTCACCACCACATATATAAAACAATACTCCACGACTGACTAATGATAAAGGAAAATATATTAAGTATGAAATACATTATGTATAATTTTTCCGTACGAGGGGAACCTTTTTCCCTGCAATTATAATAGAAAATACAGGCTGACATTATGTTGCTGACTGTACAACACTTTAATTATCCTGCCCCATTCATCTTTGATCACAAACATGATAATCTTACGCTGTAATTTAAGAGAACATACATTATTTTCTTTTAAGAAAATGTTCAGAGGTAAAAAGATAAAAGCCATTGTGTAAGCCTTCTTTAAATACCTCTCAGGTTTCTTTGAAAGTGGTAGCGAATTGTACGTTTATTTATAGGATACTACGTTTTGCCAGCGGCTTCGCCCGCGTGTATGTCGGAAATTATCCCATGGGAACGTACTACCGGGATAAAAGTATGTCCTATATGTCCAGGTCATGGTCTAGCCGTGTGCCAAATTTCATCCAAATCCGTTCAGTCGTTTTAGCGTGAATGCGTTACAAACAAACAAAGAAACATAGTTTCGCATTTATAATATTTGTTAGGATAATAAACATATAGTTAGGCTTATCCTAACTACATAATAATATCCTATAAATTACAAGTTGAATATAGGGCTTTGTGAATAAAACACATTAGTAGCGTTACCAAGTGTTTACTAATCCATACTTCCGTAGATACTTCAACGAAGTGTATAGAGGACCGTTAACGGCCCTCTATCCACCGCGGATAAAGTGCCTTTATTGCGGCATCCTAGTAGCGCTGCCTCGGCCCGGCTAGAGTGCCGTAAGCATTGTATTGTCAATGTCATTGTCACTGTCATTTGTTATTTTGTTTGATTGTTGAGGTTAGTCCACGTTTGCTATATACTTCAGTAACCTTAATGTTCAAAAATTCGAAATTTCGTTTTAAGTACTTATTTATATTTACTTCTAATAGTCGTAATATCGAATACTATAATAACTGAATTTCCTAATTTTGAATGAAATAAAGTCATATGTCCTAAGTATTGTTTTATATAATGTGTATTAGTCCGAATGTTCATTTATAATTAAATTGTTAGTCCTAAAACATTTGCAAAAAATTAGGCTTCGGTGACAGAAACGAATCGCTGTAAATCCGACTCCACGCAGTCTTTTTTGCCCTACCCCTAGAGTGTAATTCAGAATCGCGTAGGCGCGGAGGGGCGAGGCGGCCCGCGAGTTGAGGAGCAGGTGGTTGTAACACTCACCACCGCGGCTGAGGCTGGCCGGCAAAGCCGGCCAGCAAGACGAAGCTCCGGCGGTGAGCGTTAAACCATCTGCGACGATAAGCTCGCGTGGGACCGCCGGAACCCCGCAACTTCGGAGCCGTGACAGAAACCATGCCTGCTGCATGTTGCATCCTCGCTTGCATGCTGCATGCTTGCTTACATGCTATAATATGTTGCATGCTTTGCTTACATCCTACATGTTGCATGCTTGCTTGCATGCTGCATGCAAGTTGCATGCTTGGTGTGGTTTTAAACATGTGTTTTGTGATAGTTCCCTGTCGTACTGAGTACAGTAAAAAATGAGGTATTATTTAAAAAAACGTAAAATATAGTAATATTTTACGTTTTTTTAAATAATACCTCATTTTTATAACCAGATTTTTAAAAACATTTAGTTCACGTCACTAGTATGTCGCAAACTGACGGCACTTTAATACACTGCTGAGATAGAGTGACGTTAAAGGTACTCAATAAACTGCGGAGACTGAGTGCCGTTAACGGCCCTGTATACACTGCCTAAATTAAATGTGAAAGTAACTTTGTTTGTCTGTCTGTTACCTTTTTACACCTAAGCCACTGAACTGATCGGTATCGACTAATAGGTAGCCTCGAGGAGGTCATAGGCTACTTTTCATCCTGGATATTAATAATTAGAAATACAAAATAAACGCATGCATGTTCGCGGGCAATATACCTAGGTAATAAGTTACAGCGATGACCTAATCGTCTGCCCAGTAGCAATATTTGGTCGTTTATTTGAAAACACATATTCGATTGGACTCTGAGACCATAATTTCCTGTATGAGCAGTTATTGGCTCGGCTGTGGACACTTGCCAGCAAAAATACTTTCTCTTCTAGCTAGTTGGCTATTTATTAAAACTCTCAGAAACTTATTTAAGATGACAATGATAAAATTGGATTCAACATCTCACTCAATTTATTATTTAAATATTCAACTTTCTCTAATTGGTGTTTACAGTCCTCAATTACATTATACAGGGTGGCAGGGACATCGACGCGAAGCCGGTTACCATGGATTCAGGACATGATTCTGAACCCCCCTGCGTTGAAATTTTTCGTCGGTTATTTAAAAAAAAAACAGCTGTTTCATAGAAAAGTGCAATACCTACGCGTTCAAAATGTATAGAGCCGCAGATTTTTTATTTAATAACCGACGAAAAATTTCAACGCAGGGGCGTTCAGAATCATGTACTGAATCCATGGTAATCGGCTTCGCGTCGATGTCCCTGCCACCCCGTATTTTCATAAAACTCTACTTAGTCTAAAAAGCTTGCGGTATTTATCAGAGAAAATACTTTTTGGAAAATGTTTTTCAGTGGCAAAAGTCATTTAGCTCATAAGTACTGTACCTACTTCTTCAAATTACTTGCTAAAGTAAGATGGTTATCCTTGTCTTTATGATGGCATGTATTTAATAAAATATTATTGAACATTTAATTTAATGAATGCGCCTTTTTTCTTCGCGACCAACTTGGTTGTAGAGCTTATCGGCTGCTGCCGCGGCACTGCTCGCTCCGCTCACTCGGTTCACGCACGTTTTTCCACAGTTCTAACCTAATCTAATCCTCATTAAGTCGGGGTGCTATAGCTAAGTTACTGCGACCAACTATGAGAAAAGGCCTTAGTGTTAAAAGGAGGCTCATTTATTTAAAAAATATCCATCATTAGGAAAACAAATTTTTAGAGGCTATAATATCCTTTCTATGAGATTGAACTTAGGTACAACGTCATAGTAACTCCACATAACGCAGATCAATATCTGTTATGTTTCCTCATCTGTTTTCATCTAAATACGTCCTCTAGAACATAAGAAACACTCTTTCATTTTGTACAATTATGTAGTACACAAAGACCATGACATGGACAGGGTCCATTTTAATAAAACCACCTGGCGACAGGTGACAGGCAACAATCCAACAATTTCTCAATTTCACAAGTTTAACACAGTTTTAGTGCTTTATTAGGACACACTTTGTCGTGTGAAAATATGTCACTTTTTGACAAATTCTAGTTTTATTAATTTTAGTTAGTTATTCAAGATTCACTTCACAGGAAATTGCTTTTCAACCAAAATACCTGCAATAAACATTATCTACGCAAATAGTATCGGAACCTTTTTCTGATACCTCTATAGGGGAAAAGGTCTGGCCGATTGACGAGCCGTTTAAATTTTTCATGAGCCTCAATTTAGTCTGTGGTTGATGGTAAAACGGTGGTATGTGGTAAATGCCTTCGTAGGCATACCTGAGTATGTAAGTTTGTTCAGGCTTTTCATTGTGTAAATCAAACAAAAATATGTTCATGTTTAATTTTCGGCCTAAAGTGCGGGATTAATTATGTTGTTTCATCTTTGTTAGGGTTCCGTACATCCGAATGAAAAAACGGAACCTCATAGAATCACCCGTGTGTCTGTCTGTCCGTCTGTCACAGCCAATTTCATCCGAATCTACTGGACCGCTAAAGTTGAAATTTAATTACACGTATACATATCTGTGACCCAAACACGTACGTGTAATGTAAATAAATGAATTTTGAATACGGGGGTCATTATTGCGCTAAAACTCGAAAATTAAAAGTAATAGGTTTTGCAAATTGTATTGTTTGACATAACAGAAAGAAAGAAAGAAAGAAAGAAAGAAAGAAAATATATTTATTTGCGGTAAACATGACGCAAAAAAAAGAAATAAAATACGAATGAAAACAATTTGGGGGAAAATATGCGTCACATCCACGCAAAACGGCCATCGCCAATATCAAATTAAAGAGGTTGTTGTGCGGGTCTCAAATATAATAATATTTAATTATAATAGATAAAAAATTACCGTTGGCCCATAATCTCTGAAACTACAAACCGAAAATTTTGAAAAAAATCACATTGTTTTACTTGTAAATTACAGGAAAACCTATTAGAAATAACATGGTAAATCTCTCAGTATTATGCGTACAAACATACAGTTGCAGTTGGTATGTATAGGAGAACGTGTTTTTCTACTACAATGCAGTCCAGAATAAGATATTTATTATGATGTATCACCTGAGTGAAGCCGCGGGCAGCTGGGCACAGCTTTGAGACGGACGGGGCGTGAGTCCTACTCGCACTTGTTCGGTTTTTTAACCATAATATCAAGCCGGTTTTGCTCGAAGGAATAGGCAGAAGTGTTTGGTTTCCACACACACACTTTGCCAGTTGTTGAGGGGCGAGCTTATGTAGGTTATTTTTATGACAGAGTTCAGTAGCTGAAGACCCAGGAATCCACTGGATACGAACAGCACATGACCAGTTCTTGTGGTAATCCTTGGTCTTTGTTCAGCAGAGTCCGTTTCCCGTATTTTCAAAAGCCTTTTGAAAAGCATTGTCAGTCTTAAACCTTGTCTGCTATAGGTTACATTATATGCCAGTATGTAGCTAAATTAAGTCAAAGATGCTTCACAAGAAAAACTTTGAAACTGTGATACATTGAAACAGCAATAGTCAGAACTTATGCCTTCTAGACACATGTTTTATCCACACCTCGTTTAGTTCGGGATTAGTACCGAAAAAAGGCAACACAATTGCGATACATTTATGTCCATTGGGAACGATGTACTTACTAGTGATTTGTGTAATGGCGTCCCGATTTGAGAATATAAATGTCTGCTTTGAATGTAAAGTGCTTATTTACACGTTTTTGGCTTTTGCCAAATTAAACGTTATTATACATACATACATAAACTCACGCCTTCTTTCCGTGGGCGTAGGCAGAAACTACAGAACGCCACCTGCTACGATTCTTACATACACGTTTTGCTTCAATACGCTTGCCAGTTGCGAGTACAACGCACCTGACCTTTCTGAGAAACGAGGTCGCTGTATATCCTTCAGGGCGTCGGGACCCCGGCGTTATCAGTTAGATCAAAATGAGCTTTTTAAAGCCGTTGTTACAGTTAAAAAAGCTGCGGTTTTAAAATAAATTTGAACAAGTATGAAAAATATTTATAGAAATCTAAAAACAAAACTAAAAAACTGCTTCTGGAGAACAATTTTATACCATGGAAGTCGCTCTATTTTTGTTGACTGAATTTGCATTGAGATTGCCCTACAGAAGCATTTTATTCAGTCCGCTTTCAATGGTTGTGTGACCGCTGAAACTCGCTGTAAATACACGTGTTGCTTTGAATCCTATGGAAATACACGTGCTTTTCATATCGTATAACGCTGGACTGGTCCCTTATTGGTTTTATTCCACAGTCACATTTTATAGACAAAATAAACTATTGCATTTGAGAATCCTTTTTTCTAGATTAGAATAGAAATAAAGTTTAAACGTTGTCGTTAAAGTTTGTTTGTATTTTGTTTTGGGATACAATACATAAAGAGGTTAACGAAGGTTGTCTGTAAAAGATCGCTTTTAGCGATAAGACCGCGCGTTATATCACCATAATGTAAAATTTCTACTTTTATAGCTGTAATGTTTATGGTGTACATGATAAAGAATATAATCTGTCTAAATAAATTCTATACTAAACGAGCAATATTTTTATGTATGTATGAAAATGGAAAATGAAAACTGTTTTATTATTTTAAAAAGTAAACCTTAACAACTAATGATTGGAGCTTCCTTTTAACCAAATAAGCCTATGTTAGGAGACTCCGCTCTTCTATAACTTGAATAATATCATGTAGGTACTTATCTTTTAAAAATATAGATACTTACTAAAGGAAATGATATATGTATAATATGTATCATTATATTTCTAATCACGTTCTCGAAAACGGCTCTAACGATTTCGAAGAAAGTTGCAATATAGGGGTTTATGGGGGCGAAAACTATCTGGCAGTAGTCTCATATCTGGGAATATTAATTTTCTACGTATTTTCACGCGACCAGAGCTTGGTCGCCCAAAGTGAACAAGATGACGAAGAAGACTACCTTAGAATAATAACATAGCAGCATGGAATTAGTAAGTACCTACTGTCATGGCAGCATGGAATTAGTATGAACTATCCTGTGCTATTAAATGAGCATTCTCTATTTCCACTAGAGCAGAGCTAGATCGCCCTGGTATTAAAGTTTTAAGTAAAAAATATGCTTCAGTTAATCTGTTCAGATTCACGTGTATGTTAAGTTAAGTTTATCAATAAAATCACGTAAAACTTTTGCTAGATTTCAATTAAACTTCAATTAATTACTTACATATCTAAAGTATACAGGCGCCATTCCACAGCAGCACAGGGTTAAGCTACGCTATTTAGGCGGAATCATCAACTGCGACCACAATCACGCTATGCACAAATACGTAGTTAGCAAACAAATTTAGACCTCGTGGACTGTAGATCTATTAACCACTAGCTTACGCCCGCAGCTTTGCCCGCTTGGAGGTCTTAAATTATCACATTTTTTTATTTTTTTGTGGTTTATGACTGACCTCATGTCAGAGTTTTATGGGCCTCCGACTTGGCTTCACTTACCGTCAAGAAATATCTCTCAGGCATGCCGGTTTCCTCACGATGTCTTTCTTCAACGTTTTTAAAGCTAGTGATAATTAGGTGTACAAAATTTCATCCAAATTCGTTCAGCCGTTTTTGCGTGATTGAGTAACAAACATAAAAACTTTCACATTTATAATGTTAGTAGGATTTTCTATTTTTTTTTCGTAGCTGGTACTTGTTGATAGGCCTACATTGTCCTATACCTATCAACACTGTAATATTTGAAAACATTGTAAATGCCAATTATTTCTAATAGAGTAACCATGGAGTTTCATACCGGCCCTTTTTCATAGGAAACGACCAATTGGAACCATGCGTAGCTTCTGACGTTTCATAAATGCCCATGTGTTTATGTGAAACAAAATTTTTGATTTTGTTCGTGGTAAACCTCTTTGCACATACTCGTATCCTACAAAGGAGTAGAAGGTTGACTTAAAAAAAATCCATCCCAAAAACTTAAGACCCCCGTACACAATCTTGCTTAATGCTCCACCGAATCTTACCTCAGCGGTTTCCCGACACCTCAATCTGAAATATTTGACAGCTCATCACAATCCACATTGTGTACGCCATCTTCCCCCGAACTTATTTAACTTATTTGTCTGCTCACCTACAGAATACCAATGCGGTGTAGTGAGGGTTGCCGCGGTTGCGAAGTGTTGCGTTGAATATTAATGAAGGAATATCGGTCAAGTGTGTACCCTATTGCTGTGGGCCTATATAGGTTGAACTCGTGTGATGTATTTTTGAGCGGATGATTGAGAGCTATTTTTTGGGCTCGGTTTAGGGATCAGTAGAATTGGTGTAATTATTTTAATTTTAATATTAAGTAACAATTTCAAAAGTTTTATGGGAATAAAACTCAAACTCATTCGCACACGCATTCATTTCAACTAAACCATTTATTCACAGGCACTTTTGAATTGTCAATGAGTCGGTCAGATAGTCAGAAAGTTGAAGCTAGTTGTCCATTCCAAAACGTATATCTCTTTGGAGAAGAACGTGCAAGAAACTGTTGTTTTGATATTGTAATTTTTTATTGTAATTCATACGTAGCGTTTATTCTGTAATTTTCAAGCTGAAATGAAGAACTTTCACATAAAAACATCATGTTTTTTTAAGCCTATAGGTAGGTATATGACTTATTCGTTCCCAAGACGATATGACATAAATCATTTACCATTGTAATTTCCAAATCGATGACAACGCTCCAGCGATATTAAAATTCTTTGCATGAAATACGAACACGATATTCTTTAGGGAAGTTCACGGGATCCAATTACTTAAACACCAAACAATTAAGTATAGGTACAGTAGACTGCACGTCACGTCAGTGGTTACAAAACCAATATAAGCTAGCCTCTTATTCTATTGAACCTCCGAACTACACTAAGCCAGACTCAAAAACTCCAGCTGAAGGTCAATTTGTTACCAATAACGTGCGGTCGACTGTTCAAGAAAATTGTTTTTTTTGTTCAAGTCTTAAATTTTTTGTTAAAATAAATATCTTGAAAACAACCTTGTAATTAAAAGTTATAGCCAATTCAAATAATCCATAAAATATGGCATGTAGAATGAAATCTGAACGACCAATAGTTAAGGCATCGATTTTCAATGCGTATCGTTTCCTGGAATACCGTTTTCTGCATCTGATCCTTGACCCGACCGTCTAACAAGAACCTTTTCTGTTTTTAAAAGTTTTTCCCTTTACAAATGATCGTAACGACTATAAAATACACAGCTGTTGCAGCTCTAGAATGTTGGAATCGACATAATAATATTAAAAATCTCGATTCCATTATTATTACCTCCATGATATTATATAACCCCTAATAACGGTATGTATCATATCAGAATATTTTTTACATAAAATTTACATTTTCAGAAGGTTATTTGTTTAATGTTTGTTTTGTGCAGTCGATAGATAGGTAATGATACTAGACAAAAAAAACATCTATTAATTTTAATATAATGTATGTCAAAACCGTTGTTTTTTTGCGACAAGCACATATTCAAAAAGTCGATAATTCTATTAAACAAGTAGGTAATCTACATAACAACCCTATTATGTTGTGTCTTACAAGTACATTAAGCAAAACAATGTTCTTTGTTCATCTTAATATAAATGTTTGATAATCCCTTTCATATTATTCCTGTAAAATAATAACCTAACTTCGGAAAATACGCCCCAATTCGTAAGAGCCTTAAACAATGAGATATTTCCTCGAAATCTTCCATATTTACTCTTGACAGACGCGATATTAAACAGAATGCAATATTAGCGCACGTCACGGTGGGGATTATGACGAAAACGCTGACGTCTCATTTGTCAAGAGTTTCTTTAAATTGTAATGCCCCAATTTTCGCTTTTCTTCGACGGTAATGAACTTCTTACAAATTGTTTTTTGGAGTATCAGTTGTTTTGAGATGAAGTTGTTTGATTAATAAATGTTTTATATTCATTTCATTAGAATTTTCAATTTAAAATACCCTCTTACTGTTCTCACGTAGATTATTATTATTATTATGTTTTTCTATTTAATGTTAACCCACATTATTATATTTGTTATTTATTTATTAGGACTAATTTCTTTTTACAGTTTTATCTTCATTCCTAGTAATCATATTGTGGTTCGGTAGTAACCTTTCACAATACAATTCATAGCTATGTGCGTTTTATTTATGCAGAATTATCCATTTTTCTTGTTCGCTAGTAACCTTTCACAATACAGTTCTATAGCTACGAGTATGTGCATTTTATTTGTGCAGAATTAACAAATTTTCTTTCTTTTCGTTGTTTATATTTACCTTCATAGCACTGATACTGATAGCACAACTCTTACTACCTACTTACTTATGCACACATTCTTTCTCAGTCACCCTAAAATAAATAAATATAACCCAGACAACAGCTGCCAACATAATAATGATACTGGCAAGTTTATCCAGGATTATTCCGAATACATTCGACGTTGTTCTTTCGTATTGTCTAGCTTAATATAATATTTTATCTATTCAGCTACAGGGAGATAATGTCGCATGATATTATCGCAATAATAGCATGATTTTTCCGTCATATTAATGTGTTTGTTCGTAAATAATAGTTGTGTTTAAATTACCTAGGCATCCGGATAGCATTACTACTGGCTCAAAATGAAATAAAAATGAGAATGAATATAATGTATTAAAAAAAAGCGGCCAAGTGCGAGTCGGACTCGCCCTTGAAGGGTTCCGTAGCAGCAAGTAACATAATATAAAAGTTCTTGTAGTTCGTTAAAGGTAAATTGCGGTTTACGATTTATGACGTATTAAAAAAAACTACTTACTAGATCTCGTTCAAACCAATTTTTTGTGGAAGTTTACATGGTAATCAGTTCAGTTCAGTAGCGGTGGTGGTTTCAGTTGTGGAAACTTGTAATTGGCCATCTTTTACACATTGCACTAGTTATTGAAATGTATTAGCTGTAAGTTTTCCTAAAAGTAATAAAATAAAATAAAATAAATAAGTAATGTACATCATATATTTTTTCGGACAGACAGACAGACATGACGAATCCATAAGGGTTCCGTTTTTTGCCATTTAACTACGGAACCCTAAAAAGAATATCATTATCAACAAATTAATGCCCTTGAACTATCATAATACAATATCATTGAATAGTGTTTTAAAAACGTGGTTGTTAACAAAGCTTCAATTTACCATTCTAATAAACGAAAACTCGTTATAAAAACTAAAATGCAAACCACTAACATTCACACAAAGGCAATGCCCCTTAAAAAGCTACCCACACAAATAAAGTAAGAAGCGTTTAGACAAGTTCCAAGTCTATTCACGTCGCTTCTCCCGCAGTCTGAACGAAACCTATTATTGGGCTCGCAATACTCCGCGCCATTTGCATGAACGGTGCAATTTCTGAACATTTACTTCTACGTGAACATTTTTTACGAGAGTTCGATTTAAAAAAGTAGGTATTCTGTGTTTGTTTACATGAAACTGTAAAGATTTCAATGGTTAGGAAAAATGCAAATTTACTCTGATAAGCAGATTTGAATACTGATGGACTTTATAAACTTTCAAAACGGTTTTGCATACTTTAGGAATTGCAGCTTTAAAGTATAGTGGTGAAAGTTTGCAACAACATAACGCATTTTTTTAAAGTGAATACTTCTTTACGCGCGTTGAGCACTTTTTGGTTGAACAAAAATCATGGAACTCGCGTCATCGTCACCGAAGGCGCGTGAGCACTTTTTTATTGACAGCGCACTCTATTTAATTTTTTTGGAATTTTTTAATGGAGCTACAGCTTTCATTCTTGTACTGACAGCAAGCCATATAAATTCCTGACATTTTCGATAGATGGCGTTACTTAGTTTTCATTTCTATCGGCAGTCCCCAAAGACTGCCCAGCAAGTTTTTTTTTAATTAATTATGGTACTCATTACACTCATCACACTATGTGCTGAAGAAGCAGTAAGGAAAAGGTTTTCTCAGTTGTTAGGGAAAACTCACATTCAGTTTTGCCATAACATTAAGGGCCTGTTTCACCACGTACGACTAAGTTCTTATTAACTTACTTGGCAGATAATTTCATACAAATTCTATTCCATTATTGAAGTTATTCGGTAAGTACAATGGCTATTCGGACATCGTAAAATAGGCCCTAAGAGTTACCTACATTTCTACCGTCCTTCATTATTTATAACTGATGATAAATAATGTTCCTAATATTGATAGTACGAGGAAATACACTGCGAAGGTTACAAGGGGACTGGCTAAATTAGAATTAATGTGTTGCGTACAAATAGTTTAGCTTGATCATTAATTATTATGACAAAGATAAAGAATGAAAGTAATTGGTGGTGAAATAAAGTAATATTAATAGCACTTAACCAATCCACTAAGTTGTTGCCTTTATTGGGACTCAACTAAAATTATGATATACCTAATGAACAAAATGTGACAGCAAACACCCTGTACATGCTAACTAAAGACTACCTTTTATTACACATCAATCTGCCTAGCCTTTTCCCAACTATGTTGAGGTCGGCTGCCAGACTAACCGGATGCAGCTAAATACCAGTATCTTACATGAAGCAGCTGCATATCTGAACTCCACAACCCAGTTACTGGGTAATACGATACCCCTTGGTAAGACTGGTTGTCAGACTTTTCGGCTTCTGACTACCCGTAACGACTGTCAAAGATCTACGAATGACAGCAGGGCCCAACGGCTTAACGTGCTTTCTGAGGCGCGGAGGGGTTTCAATATGTAAGTAATCGCGAATCACGAACCGACCGCAGCCAGCGTCGCTTAACCTTCGACTGATCCGAGCGACCTGTGTGTGTCAAATAAAAATAAAACAACGTAAAAGATTCTGACATTACCAATATTTCTAAAATAGATACTGTCACAACAATAATTGAACAGCATAATAATGTCACTTAAAAAGAGACACACAAAGCTAAACACGCCACGATAGATTAAACAGCCAAGGTTCTTGACATGCATTTAGCCAATGTTGGAGGAATACTGAAATATGTTGAGTGTAATGGTTCGTGCGAGTGTGCGAGATTAGCGAGAATGGCGTCGTAAATATGACGCGATCTGTCGAGACCCGGATAAGTGATATTAACGGTTGGAAACATACGGGTTCCCGATATAATGTGACTTTTATATGAAGGTTCTTTCTTATTTTCTTGGATTGCTGCCAAGATTGGCTCCTGTTACGGATGTGGTTGCATTTCTATCGGTATCCGAATGGGTACGGTTTCTTCATCTATGATATTTGAATCTTCAACTTTTTTACGACGTAAATGTTCCTAACTTGAATTTAGTTCATTAGAAATCTAGATTTTTAGCTGGAATATAAAACACTCTTAGAAAATAATGCATGAATCAAAAAATCTTTCGTAACTAATTCATTCGAGACAAGATGTGTTAAAATCACTGCTTTTATACTAAATGATGAAGATAATCAGTAAACACTTCCAGTATTATTGAAATTTATTTCTGCAACATCAATTTCATTGCATCGACAAAATGAGTTTGCAACAACTGGTGCCTCTTGATAAAAACTTGGCGAGATTCATTTCGGAAATGCAAAATTTGAAATGTTGTGTTCCATTGTCGTCGTCGAGTAACGAATCAAATATTAAAGTAGGGACGTTAAAGCGATGGAATGGTGTTGGCAGATCATTCGATTTGCACTCCATTTCTGATAACCGATTCAATTTTAATTGATTGTCAATTCGTAGTTATCGAAAAATTTGTTTGGACTGCTGCCGTCAGTATATTCCTTATTTTATGTTTGAAACGATTTGTGAATAATTACGAAACCACAATAATTGATGAGTACTGCTCCTGGCCAATAGGGCCCAAACTAAATCATTCTGCTCTACTCATTAAATATTGATTTCACCAACTGGAATTGTGATTACCACTCAATCTTCATAAATGGCCAACAAGTGCCGTACGCAAATACAGCCGAATACCTTGGCATAACGCTAGACGCGAAACTGCGCTAGAAAGCGCACGTTAAAAAGAGAAGTCAGGAGCTGAACATGCATTTTAAAAACATAAATTGGTTAATTGGCTATCGATACATAACAAAATTTGATTGTATAAGCATTATTCATAAGCCAATATTGACTTATGGCATTAAACTGTGGGGCTGTACCAAACCGACCAACATAAAAATTATACAAACATCCCAGAACAAGGTACTCAGGCGTATTGTTAATCCGCCCTGGTATTATAAGAAGATGACAACCTAAATGTTGACCTAAAAATGGAACCAGTCACAAACATAATTCAAAAATTTGCTGAAACCCATGAACACCGACTCCACCGACATGTAAACATCGAAGCAATTCGGCTGTTAGACCAAACAGATATATAGTGCGAAGACTAAACCTAACAAAACCATTTGAGTTAGTCTAGGATAAGACGTGTAGAAATAATAGTGACAATGACACACATTATAACACATTAACAAAGTGTTTATATTATTATATCAGACTCTACGAAAATGGAACAGACTTGTGTAAAGTATAATCAACACTATTTTAAGTTTTAAAATAATAATCACGACAAAAAAAAAAAAAAAAAATTGCTAGTTATGGCCGCGCGCATTTTGAACACGAATTTTTATCGTACGTAAACGTATGATCGTGGTCGTACTAATTGAGTACGACACACGAATACGTACACTGAATAAGTTTTGTCCGTCAAATTCAAATTCAAAAGTCATTTATTCAAATTAGGCTGAGAATCAGCACTTTTCGAACGTCAAAATTACATAAGACAGTCCCCCAAAAACGCCCGCTCTTCACCACTTCCTAGTGCTTTTAGCTGGGAAGAAGAAGTGGCGCAACAAACTCCCCAGCAGCACAGCTGTCTGTTCAGTTAGAAAAAAAATTAGTTTATATAATAGTATGCAAAATAATGACTACGCAACACAAACATTATTTAAATTAATAGCCATAAATCAGCTAGCACACGCCAATATACCAACCAAAAACATCGAGAACTATACACAGGCAGAAAAAAAAACTAAACGTATACAATATCTAAATAAAAGCCTCTAGGCATTCAGGGAGTGCTGACATACGCTGACATATAGCTGTAACTGGAAGTTATAAATGATAAACTAGGACCATCGAAGTATAAAATAAGTAAACAGTTAATTACTAATAACAATAACAAAACCATGATCAGCAAGACGACCAATCACCACAAGCAGCACCCGTTCACGAGTATAACGTAAAGATCAGCCACCCCCCTCGCCATATTAGAGGGAAGGAGGCGACCCGACCCCCGACGCTACCGCAAGCAGTGACATCTAAGGGAGCATGACGAACTTGCTGCTGGTTGCTCAGGCAAAGAATAATATGATCAATTGTCGAGGTCGCTAGCTAACCACATATTGCAATACAACTCATACGAAAACATTGTAATGAGTAGATTATGTCAATATAATATGTAAAATAAAATAAATTGACTAATAAAGTCAAATAAATTAAACATTACATAAACTCATATAACCTGTCAGTAGGTAAGCTAATTCTGGAGAAAGAACATAAACATTGTCTTGAGTTAATCACAGCGACCAACTATTCTTATCATTTAAGTAGTCGTTGATAGAGTATGCCTTTGAACAAAGGTTGGATTTTACTTTAGTTTTAAACGCATTAAAAGGCAATTATACCAAGCCCAACAAATGAGTAATGAACCTTATGAAGCCAGTGAAAGGGAGCTCGAAGTTTGTCCCTATTTCTAGTGTTACCACTGTGAATATCACTGTTTTTAGTGTATAAGTGTATATTTTGCCTAATATATAAGATGTTGGTAAAGATGAATTGCGATGCCTCTGTGAGGATACCAATATCTTTGAACAAATCTCTCAGGGAAACTCTGGCACCTAGCTGGTAAATTGCTCGAACAGCTCGTTTTTGAAGGACAAATATATTTTGAATATCAGCAGCTTTGCAATTTCCTTTTGCAAATATGAAGGTAGTGACATCGCATTGAACGCACGAAACATTCCAACAAGTTCGGATTGTTTCGGAACTAATACTATACGTATACGAACGACTGACTCGCACTATGTTTGCGCGCCCTTAGTACTGGAAGACTCGGGATCGTTCGTGTTGGTTCGTAAGTGTTCGCACGAGTAAAATTCGTACGAAAACGCGTTCAACGTGCGCACGGCCTAAGGCTAAATTGTATTCAATTATTAAGAACCTGGTTCTTTCTTATAAAAAAGTTAAAACACGGTTAACTAGAACTTAGATAGTATATTTCATAAATCTTTACCGATTATAGTATCATTAATATTCAAATGGATGTTGCTGCTGTTAATCCTATGACAACACTAATGCATTTAAACAGGGCAACGTCTAGAACAATAAATTTATTGAGCAAAGAACCATAGTTAGTTTGGACAAAAATCAAACACGATAGAAGCAAAATAAACAACAGAAATTAATTTCATATAAACTGTAGCTCTTACCGCCTCATACCTACATCAGCAAATTGATTTCATAAGAAGAATTTAATCCCGATAACTTGGGAGTATTTCTATCAGACGTTTCTTTAACGAGCTACTGAATCGAGGGTCAATGGATTAAGTGTACCTAATTGTTTATTGATCTAGCTTCTGGCTTTAATCAGTTTCCAATTTATAACTTGTTCTGAGACATGATGTTACAATTCAATTTTTGTTGGTATGGTTAAAAGCATAACCAATATTTACTTTCCTTTGATATTGAAAAATCCGGAATATTAAAATGGCTCCTGCAATAGATTGAATATCGCAGCTTGCTTCTCTGGATGACATAGCAGAAGTTATTGGATGCCTGTAATGGCGACAGAGGTTAATATTAAATAAATAGCTTGCAATGTGACCCCTGTAACATGAGACTTTTATCATAACGGTAGTCTTTTTTTACGTTTCAAGCGTGATGTTATAAAAGTAAGACTGTTTTACATTATAATATTAGGTCTTCTGAAATTGAAACCCAGAATTGAAAACCGTAGACTAAAACCATTATCTAGATTATTCTATTGATCTATTCTATCAATCAATACATATCACTCCAACAGCTAGCAAGTTTATATTCCTTACAAACTGCATTTAGGTACACGCACACATCGGACTTGCCAAGGGAAACTGACCTCTGTCCATCGATCTGAGTTTCGCTATCTCAAAGCAAACATTCAGGGTGCATAATATAAGGCTATCTCAGTGCCTAGCTAGGTGTTGTTGCATGCATGGCCTAGAAAGCACAGGCAGTGGTCGCTTATGAATGGTTCGTGTAGAAGGGAGAGATTGCAAATCGAACAATAGATTCTGTAATTTATTCCGGTCGTATCTTATAGTCAATGTACTAAAGACCAGAATGTGTATAATGTAGTGTTTATTGGGGTCTTAAATGATGATGTAATTTTGTTATGTTGTTGCTAGTACTGCTGTAATGTACTGTTGAACTTGCCGTTGTTACAAATTTGATAGTATTAAGTTCTTGTTTTTATTTTTATCTTTACCATTGTTTCTTCTCAGATTTACAATTTGAAATATTCTTAATTTTTGTGAAATTCTGATGTTTTGTAGTAGGTTTGTCTAATGATCTGAATTGTCAGAAAATTTTAATTATCATTTCAATAGAATTTTACATGGAGTGACTGCCTAACTGACCTCCGCAATATTATCATTATCATTTCAATTTATTCGGCAAAATTGGTCAGTAGTAAGTATACCTTCTCATATTTTCTTTTTGTTCTTAATTTATAGAATGAAGTAGACTTTTTATTCTCAAGCAACCTTACAAATTCTAGAGAAAAATATCAGCTTCCAAATGCAAGGTGAACGAACTAGTCGTACATTTACTAATGAGCACTCACTGTATCATTAAGAAATCCGATACTAAAAGATAATGAACTCGGAGAATCTAAGATAAAAGGAATCTACCTAGTATATGTATGTAAGTATAGAATACACCATTGTTCTCTTTTGTTGTTTTTATTGGACCAAGTATGACTAAAAGAATAATATAATATATTACAGAATCAGCAGTGAAGGCTCTTTGGCACTTGCAGAATATGGTCATCCTGAAATACCTCGACTTACGTAAAACTTATGACATAATTTCAATAAGATACAGAGGTCATCCTCCTAATTTTTTTTCATCATCATCTGCCTAGCCTTTTCCCAACTATGTTAGGGTCGGCTTCCAGTCTAACCGGATGCAGCTGAATACCAGTTTTTTACATTTAGCGACTGCCTATCTGACCTCTACAACCCAGTTACTTGGTAATACGATACCTCTTGGTAAGACTGGTTGTCACACTTTCGGGATTCTGACGACCGGTAACGGCTGTCAAAGATCTACGAATGACAGCAGGGACCAACAGCTTAACGTGCTTTCCGAGGCACGGAGGGGCACATAAAATGTCTCTGAATATTTTAGGAGAAAATAGCACTTGAATCTTCCGTAAATATTTATGGTCGTGGCTGTACCTGTCTATTGATTTAATTGCTGTGTCTTGATTAGCAGAGAACTTTACAGGTGTTAGTATTAATAGGTTAACTACTTCTTTATATACTTCTAAATCAAACACCTCAGTACAAAATTTTCGACAGAATTCTCATTGTATTATGCTACTTAAGAGCTCTGCCTCATTAGTGCGTTGCGTTGCGTCAAGGCAGCGGTAACGCTGCGTCGTTTTCCATATATTTTAAATGACATGCCACATTAAAGCATTGCGTCGTCGCACGCGACGTTTCAACGGATCGGCGGACGAGAGACGAAGCAGGCGGAGGGTGATGCGCTGCGCTGTCGGTACTCCGGTGCGATGACGGATAGCAACAATAGAACACGTTTGTTCCGATTCATTGTGGAGACTGACTGAGGTGCGTGCATTGTGCGTCGTCGCTACACAGGTGTGGCATACAATGCGTTCATCCGTTGTGACGACGCAACGCAACGCACTAATGAGGCATCGCCGTTACTAAACAACCTGAACCGACAAGTTCGCATCACAACCTCGTATATTCCGCCATTGACTGCTGATTAACGACACCCATTCATATTTTGTCGACGCCACACGCTTGATGCCATTGCTGCGTTAATTACTTTAGTTAATGCTCACATTTCCTTGATGTTGTAGCTATTAAGGATTTCTGCTGGTATTTCTTATATGATGCCATTTTTGCTGAATCTTCAGCCCTCCAGCAGGAACACCACTGGTATTATAATTATTTGAAACTTACTTTTGCCCGCGGCTTCGCCCGCGTGTTTCCGAAATTATCTCACGGGAACGTACTAAGAGAAGAAAAAGAATTCTATGTCCTAACACAGGTCCTGGTCTATTATTGTGTCCACAGAAATTAGTTTAGCCATTACGGCGTGATTCTTTTTACCCCAAGATCTGATGCAAATATGTACAGAAAATTTTATGAAGCGTTAATTATTTCACAACTACGAATGCTGGAAACTTTTTCTATTAAAAATTTTGATTTTTACGTGTTCAGTACAAAGTAAATTTCGCTATCAGAAAAAAAACAAAATGTAGTGCGGAATGTAAATTGGAAAGCGTGTTGATAAATATAAGTTCGCACCAAAAAACATTGTCCGGAATTCCATTCTGAATCAGTCCATAATTTTGGACAAATATTTACAACAATAGGATAGTAAACTAATTGCTGTTAATTGGCAATAAAGTCTGTATATAGTGTATATCCCATACGGATTTTTGCGGCTGCGACGTATTTCTGCGTCAACAGTTTTCCAGGTCAACGTATTTCCGCGTCAACGTCAGCGTTTTGAAGTGGTTTAGCTACCATACTTTCAATAAGTTGCAGTCTCTGATGTTGATGTGTTCATAGTTAAATTCTACAATAGGTGGCTAACTTTGTAACCACATACTAACTGATTTGAGTGTTGTTTATTTGTATACCTACTTTCGAAAAAAGATAGATAGAAATACTCTGTATTACTATCAACTATTAAAAAGTTCATATCTAAGCAGTTTGAAAACAAAATCCCTTGAACACGATGACCACATCTGTTACCGCCCCGGTTCTATAGCCACCCAGCGCTGCAAGCAGAAATATTCCTTATGGTGTATGTGTATAGATATGAATTTCTTTGATGGTACATAATATAAATTACAGATATAAATGTAGCAATTTTACATAGTGTCACAATGGGCGCTCTTCGAATCAAATATGATAAACACAAAAGTTTACCTACTTAAAGAATTTTAAATAATATTGGTAGCCAGCTAAAACTAATATCTTCTTGTTTATAGAGGTGGTGCAAGAGAGATCAGCCACACCATGTATCCGTGTACTTATACATGAACAATCAAATGGCCCGAACTATTAGACAAACTCACTGTCGTTGGGCTTATTATATCTTGAAAATCGCTCTATTGGTCATAAAAGAAGTGACTTAAATTCAACAACATATTAAAATATTTAATGCTTAGTCGAATTGACGCCATACTTAAATTATCCGCATTACGAACGATAATTCTTTGACATAAGTATGAAATGGCTAAACTCGGCAACTTGATGTAGGGTGACAATTTACTTATCAATTAATTTCCCTGAAGGTACTTGAGTTCGTAACGTTTCAATTTTCTGTTTCTATGACTAACGGACCTTCGATTTTTAAGCTACGACCCGTTCACAGTCAAGCATAAAGAGTGTAGTGGTAAAATGAAGATGCATTTTATCTTACTTCCTTTTTTAATACCTCTGATAAATTCTTTCAGATGTAGATTCAAGTGCATGTGTTAACAGAAAGCTAAAACACGTAACGCTGACAAAGAGAATCGGGAAATGCGAGCTATTTGCTGAGCTTTTTTCTTCGTTTTACTGTGACTTAGGAGAAATAGTTAGACTTTTATTTGGTAAACATTATTTGTTAGAGGATGAGACTTTAATACTTTTACTTTGAGGATCGTAAAGTGGTATTTGTTTTGATGTAATGTGAAGTTTATAATGCGCTCGAAATACCATTTCAGATACCCTATGGTCTCGTGTCTCATGGTCATCAGATGATCTGCCTAAAATTGTCTGTACTTTGAAAGCCACTGCGACCTCTGAATTTGTTACGATATTTCTTCTCAAAGCAGTCTGATAGTTAACATCGGCCTCATCTAGTTTCTAAAATATTCTTGACGTGTAAATGCGTTTGTATAAACCTACTTATTGGAACAAATATAAACGATATTTGTTTCAGTAAATTCATGCTGAAATCAAACACCTCGATATTTCTTCTGTCGGTCGAATTTTATCCTACTACAAATACAGCAATGTACGTCAGTTTTTTTTTATTCAATGTAATTAAAACATTCTCGGAAATGAGGAAACATTCCTCTTGAGCTCGGCTTTTATTCACGTTTTCCAATAAGTAATAAATCATTATTGGAGTAAAAACCGTTTTATATAACAAAAGGAAATTGAAAGTAAAGCAAATGAGATAAAACTTATTGGTATTCTTATTATTCTAAAAGATAAAGTTATATGACGCATGCTACCGTTATATAATAAGGATTTTTAGTTTATACGGCACAAATAAAATAGGTACACACCACTCAAAGTACTACGCGTCGAGCCACGACGTAGCAGGCACTGTGCTACGGCGTAGCAACACCGTGCTACGGCGTAGCTAACACGGCTTCGAAATCTTTAGGAAAACTTTTTGAACCTATGAATTCAGAGGGGCAATTCTCGTTATTTTTAAGAACGTTTGCATTAGCATCTCAACGGCAATCTGTCAAAAATGTAGGTAATCAATTATACAGTACACCCCATTTTTGACAAGTATGACAGATTGCTACTTGAATGTTAACGTTTTTTAAGTACGAGAATTATTATTGGTTTTCAGGTCACAATTAGTTTTTAGCGAAATAATAATTATTCTGTGCACAATCTAAAAAAAAAAAAAAAATTGAATCGAATTGGACATTACTAGACCAGAATTTTACAAAGACATAAACAAGTCAAAGTATTTTCTCTTCTTACAAAATAAATTATTTTCCCAATCGAATACTATAACAGGCAGGAAATAAAAATTACCAACTAAAATCCTCCAAAAGATATTATGGTCCATTACAAATTGATCGTATTTACACTTAGCACATAATACAAGTCACATAAAAAGTGTACATACAAAACATATTTTCTGTGAATATAGAATATAATATTATAATATTCTGTATTCACAGAAAATATGTTTTGTATGTAAAGCAACAGTATGGCCGCCAAACGAGCGGTGTATCGCTTTTATCGGCAATTTGTGTGAGCGATTGAAAATGTATGATGCTCAGAAAGTAATTTAGACTTCGGTCATTATAATTTTCTGGAGAGAGCAGTTTTTATTTAATTACCTTACTGCGAGCAGCCTCTTGCTTAAATTGTGAAAAAACTAATTGGATATTGTGCTTTGTGTTAACAAATATTAAAGAGAAAACATTAGATTTTTTGAGTTTGTTTGTAATGGATATACTCAAAAAATACTTAGCCGATTTTTTAAATTTCTTCACTAATAGAAAACTACATTATCAGCGAGTAAAATGGACTGTAATTTATATAAACAAATAAAAGATCCTTATTAAAATTGCATTAATGTAACCCAAGGTATCAAAAATTTGCCAATAATCGTTATTTAGTCATTATTTTTCTGTTCCTAGATGGGACTTACAACTTTTAATCCCGGTAGTACGTGCGCGTGGGATATTTTCCAGCACCCACTACCCCTTTATAAATTAATACAATATAATTTCAAAAAGTTTTTGTTTCGCACATAATTTTTCATGTTCGGTTTCCACATATTATAATTACTCGTATTTTCTTAGATCACTTTTGTGTTCAATCATAATTTATTAAAGCCAGATTTTAATATCAGCAGTATTTGGTTTGATATTTTATCTATTTCCGACTCTGTGCCCCCGATATAAACAATATACCAGCCCCCACCATACTAAAACATCGCTTCCCTATGGCTTCCTATATAAAAGCACCATAAAATAAGGGCTATAAATCAAGTTTATCATAAGAAAATACGTTTATCGCCGGTTTATTAGCCCTCGACAGAATCGTTTGGCTCTTGAACTTGTCATTGTAAAGTTGATGCAGAAGAGCCGATAACTTCTATGAATGTTTTGAACTACTTTAAAGGACCTTTTTCATAGACATAATTCAAATTCAATTTAAATTCTTATAATTATATTTCACATTGACCTACATGGGCACTTATGAAACGTCAGAAGCTAGGTGCACGGTTCCAATTGGTCGTTTAATCTGGAGAAGAACCGGCAAGAGACGGCACGGTTACTCATAAAGGACACTAAACTTTAGAAATGTAGTCTTTCTTGACATTGAATAAAGTTCTTTTTAACAGGTCAGGGTTATGACAGGATGGGTTTTATACCTCATCGTTAGATGAGTTCCTTTTTTATCTTAAATGCAGATTTGGCGTTTGTATGAACTGATATTTCTGTATCTATACTTATTGTGTCAATATTGTTTCGTCTAAGATGTTTGACAAATATTTTTGCTATGTAATGTAAGTTTTATGGTGTTACCTTCACATGAAATCTGTACATAAAATTTCTTTTTGCGGTCTATTTTGAATATTATGATGGAAATATACAGGATGTATCTTGGGCATAGTCGATTGGGGACAGAATAACAACAATTCCGCTAAAAACGAATTGATAGATTTGAATTCATAAGTCCCATGATCCAATAAGTTTTTCTAAAACGTTCCGAAGCAGTGTTACCTACGCCGTAGCACAGTGCATGCTACGCCGTAGCCCAGTACGTGCTACGCCATAGCTGGTCGCGTAGTACTTTGAGTGGCGTGTACTTGTTTTTGTGTCGTATAAACTGAAATCCTTATAAGTAACGGTAGGATGCGTATGTAACTTAATTTATTTGAATAAAAGGAATCCCATGAGTTTAAAAATCTATTGTGCTCTACATTATTACACGTGCAATTTCTTTCTGTTATACAATGTGGAGACTACAATACAACAATAAATGAACCCTAAGCCTATAAATTCCGTTTAACGAACTAGGCCTAGGTTGGATTCTCGGGCATACGTTTCCGAATATCAACCTTAGGATGGATTTTTGGGGTGGATAAACGAAATAACCCGAGCCGACTATGGATTTTGCCGAGCTATATTGACTAAACTATTGAATATTTTCAATTGAATTTTTGTATACAGAATGGGGACGTCATTAGGGACACGCCGTTAATTTTTTTGTTGTATTGTCGTCTCCACCTTGTATAAGACGAGTTTTACTCCAATATTGACATGATATGCGCAATATTTGGAATTTAATCATTAGATAATGAAAAACGTATATACCCGAGTTTAAGAGGAATGTTTCCTCATTTCGGAGAATGTTTTAATTACATTGAATAAGAAAAGGCGACAGGCATTGATGTATTTGTAGCATGAAAAAATTCGACTGTTTTATTTCAGTAGATATTATTACAATGTTTGGACTCTACAAGCGCCCATGATCTCCGAGTTTGTTAAACTAATAAAAATTATGGAATTCTTGTTACATATTGGAGCAATTAATTATTCATTAAGTTTAGTTGATCTTCCCAAAACCGGATAAACATGATAATATTATTTGATAATAATTATCATCATGTTTATCCGGTTTTGCAAAGGTCAACTAAACTAAACTTGTGTTATAGAAACATTTCCAATGCCTTTACAATATTATGCCAAAATCAAAGCAAACATTATCAGAACGGTTTTGCTCGATATCTACGTAAACATTACACTTACAAGAACTTCTAAGAAAATATTTACGAAGCAGGTACAGAACCTTCACTTCATTCGGCATCACAGAAGGTCAACAGATATAAGTTGATAATTCTACTACTAAGCAAATAGTCGACACGAGCAGTGGTGGAGTGTACGAATGTACGAATTACTCATCCATGTCTTGTCAGCAGTTAGCCTTCAATACATAATCAGCCTATTAATGTTCCCACTGCTGGGACACAGGCCTCCTCTCTCGGAGATCCCGGGAGCCATCAATGCAAAACCCTAAAAAAGTTAGGTACCTATGACACACCTAATCAGCGAGCAGTTATGGACATACGCCTATTTTTTTATTGAGGATTTGAAATTGAGAAATTGTCAAAATATACTTTAGCATTATACTTATGGTATTATGGCGGCATCTACGTCGTCACATGTGAACTACGCTTCAAAGACCTGACGTCACACAAAAATCCTGTCGTCACACAAATCCTGCATCGCGCAATTAGAGTTTACCGCGCGAACACCATAATAATATATAAATAACTCACCCAACATCAATCGTCGGGCAGTTGCCCGCCAGACACGACACCCGTCTGGTCGGAAGATCGTCTCTTTTCTATAGAGGATGAGTGAACTTTACATCCTGTTCCTCATACCTCTAAAGTATAAGCCAGCGAAATTAAAAATTTATTTGCAAAAAACGTACGAAATGTTGAAATACGCAGATTGAATTGCCTTTAGTACCTACTGTCATGCTAAAGTAGAGTTTAACTATTTCTCAATTCAGGAACTGGGTATCAGATCATTATTTTAGTTTGCTTGACCGAGTATGCAAGTGAGACTTCCATTTATTCCATGTGACTGTCGTATATTTAATTTAATTTATTTTAATTTATTATTAATTCAAGTTACAATGACTCATAAAAATATTCAATATTACACACATAGGTACATCAAACAATACATTAACATTACATTACAATACAAAAGCCACAGTAAAAAGACACACACACACACACACAGCCACAGTATAAAGTTGTCCTTCTCTCACGCAATCTGTATTTTGACCATAAAGGGGTGAGTGATAAATAAATATTTACAAGGGAGTCGGCACAGCAATGGGAACTTTCCCATTAATATGTATGGACCTTGGCAACAATATCGACGCCACAATGGAAGGTGCTGAGAGCAAGGCAATATGCTAAACATACTTATGCCGCTTTTGTTCAACGCTTGCAAAAGTACGTTTGAATAACATTTGTAAAGCGTGGTTTTGTGCATGTTTTATTATTAATGTTCCATTAACAAAGTCCTTGTTATGGGGTTCTAAGGGGTTGGGAAGGGTAGATTAAACAAGGGTATTTACCTGTAAATCGATTACCCCATTCAAACCTTACGGCGCTTGGGGTCGCTTGAAAGTTGTCGAAGCGGCTATAAGAGGTAATTTATTTAGTGACTAGCCGGGAGGCTTCGTTCACGTGTTAAGTACTCTTTTCCTTCTTATATTTTTTTATCCGATTAGGGAGTGCTATTGAGGATAATGTTAAAAAGAAGCAGAATCAAGTTTTTTGGTAAAATGACCATGGCCCACCTATTTTGCGCCGCATGCCCAGGTACCTGTGCATTTAATGACCTTATGACTGCGTCAGTGAGTGTAGTTCGCGTAGCTGAATTTTGAGCCAAAAATAATTATTACAGAAACTTTTTGCCATCGATACGATCAAATGTAGAAGCTAAAATAAATCAACAATAGTGATTTAGGATGATTTAAAAAAAAATTGTTTATTTTTAGAACTCCATTTCAAACAATTTGAATGTTGATCGTACCTGTAAACCTATAATCAAAACGATATTGTATCTGATTCACAATACACTAAGGTATACATTTTGGTTCACGAACTGTCTTCTTCTTCAATCGGTCCCTCATTACTGAGGATCGTGGTCACTGGACCCCTTTAAACGAACAATCTGCCTCCATCGGTCCCGGTCCAAAGTTGCCATCACCACCTGTTGAAACTTGCTTGAGGACGTAGCTTCTTTTACTTGGTCGAACCATCGTGTTGGCGACCGGCCTCGTGCTCTCTTTCCTTCGGTATTGCCAACAATGACCAGTTTTTCAAGGTTGCTATCTCCCCTTCGCATTATGTGGCCAAAATATGTTAGAATACGCTCACGAACTGTAAAGGCAATTAAAAAGCACATGGAAGTCTCAGCTTCATTCTGATTCAAAGAGCAAATTTTTCTACTCCTCCTTAATTCCGAATTCAGACTAATTTGCTAAATTGATGACAGCTTCATTCGCTGCACAACCAGACTTAATTCTGTTTTTTATCCTTGAAAAATATAAGGGCCAATTATGAGACAAGTGACAATTCTTTTCGAATATTATATTTTCACATTGTTTTGGGGATATCCAAAGATGGACGGAATTTGCCGACTCTTACCGAATGGTTGTGAAAATAACAAGAGTACGAGAAGTTGAGTGGAAAATTATAAAATACAATAGACTGTTCTTATAGAGTCTTACAGAACCCGTAAGAAATCGACACGTGTTTCGCCTCTCAACGAGGCATCCTCATGAAAATTATGTGAGGCTATCTAGAAGATGAGCTAATGTGGTTCTCTTTTGGATGGAGAGTTGGGTGGAAATGAATGTTCATAGTTATTATAATCAGCCTATTATTGTTCCTACTGCTGGGACACAGGCCTCCTCTCTGTGAGAGGGAGTGGGCTGTAATCCACCACACGGGCGCAGTGCGGGTTGGTAGATGTCACATTTCTTCGAATTTTTGGTTCTGAGACATGTTGTCTGTTATAATTATAAAAATCTAGATAAATTATTGAGGGTTACCTTAAAGACTTAGCTATGGAATAGTGTGTTGATAACGATTATAGCATGACAATCGCTCCTGATTCTATCTGCATCCGCTCTAACAATGACATCAAAAAATTTCGTCAAAATTAGCGCGCGATAAAACTTTGTCTTCGCATTATCTCGAAACGAAACAAGACACGACTGCGTAAACATGTCACATCTCAGAACTATTTATCAGTCTGAGGTTAGCAGCTATATAAAAGGTAGGGAAAGATTATCTATAGTCAGCAAGGTTGCGGTCCTAAATGCCCAGGCTACGCCACACGCAACTTCTCAAGTTTCTCCAAAATATACTAGTGCTCATTATTATTCTACACGTTCTTCTACCGACACGTGTCTTAAATCTCGATGCTTCAGAATGTTCTCTGTTTATGTAAAGTTAAAATAAACAGAATCTTATATTGAAACCAAGGGAAGTTCCTCTCTGATGTTAAGTTTAAACAAACCTTAGGAAGATCAAAGAATATATGATCAAACGAACTTCTGCGAAGTTCGATCAATATTATATGAATCGCTTCATTCGAAGATATATTATAACCAGGTAGTCCTTTTAATCTACAAGATAACATGCACACTTTCAGAGATTTATGAAAATCGATATAAGTATCGACTTTTTACAATTAAATCGATTCTTTACTAACCATAACCACACCACTAGTCTAGCTGTCATTCTTTTAGAGATAGTTAAAACAAATGCAAAACTTTATCGCCGGGATTGGGTTATCCTATATCTTCGAATGAAGCGATTCATATAATATTGATCGAACTTCGCAGAAGTTCGTTTGATCATATATTATATTTCATCGCTTCATTCTTCAGATATATTATAACCAGGTAGACGTTCAGAGAAAAGTTTTGTGTTTGATAATTAAAAACAAATATTTTGTAAAAATACAATGGTTTTAATCAACCTAAACATAATAGTTAAGGATAAGTATCTAACTAAACATGTATTTATTTCGAATACTTAATAATTTGTAGGAACATAATTATATTGAACATTAGTCTCAAAGCTATATAAGTACTAATATTAGTCTGTAAAATTTAGACGATGATAATATTGGGCAAAAACCTTAAACGTTTTCGTCCATGCCGCGGCTTTCCTTATAACGTCGACGGACGTGGCAGCGTGCTCGGCCAATATCTGCTTTATCCATCTGCTCATTGACTGGGCTGTCGCGTCCTTGTAGGGGCGCTTCACAGTGATTAAGATATTGGATACTTTATATAGCCTGTCGGTCTGTGTCTGTGACGTGAAGATAATCTTCGAGAGCAGTCGCGGGGCAGATGCGAAGGTTTTCTCTAAAGTACTTACGGCAGAAATAAGGTCGGTTGACCACGACCTACCGCAGATGTTTTTTATAATATCTTTGATGGCTATGTTTATGTGATAATAAAATTACCACGTTTTTCAAGTTTTATATTGGGAAACATATTCTAGAACAATCTGTGGGTCCCATGTATGTAGTGCAGTACTTGGGGAAACTTATAGGTTTTAATTTAAACGCTCCTTTGAGCAGCCGTTTAATTCGGTCATCCGATCCGATATTACCGCCTAATAAAAGGGATAACGCGGATCTGTGACTGTTGAGAGTTCCGTACGAAATTCTCTTAACAAACTGTTCCTTTATAAGTGTAATACTATTGCGACAAAGCAATCAAAAAAGTTATAATTATTATTTACGCAATATTGCCACCACAATTTTAACGACGCGTTATATTGCTGCATCATGTTCTTTAACAGTGACGCCAGCATCAGGTCCAGGGCTGATTCGGGGACGTCACATAAGAATAAGTGGAAAAAGAAGGAAAAGCATAAAAGAACATGTTCCAGTTCGCTGTAAAGGCATCTATGGAAAGAGCGTCAGTATCCTTTCTCCATGACATATAATTCGGACATTTGGCATTGGCCCGAGAGGCAAATAGGTCGATTTCGGGTTTACCGAGACTTTTTGATATTCGGTCGAAGGCTAAATCGGAAAGTTCGCATTCCGTGTCGGGATTTATCCTTCGAGATTCTTCGTCTGCTTCGTAATTAGCCGTGGTATTAATGTACACGGCAAATAACCAGATGTTTCTCTCTTCAGACCATTGCCTATCAAATGGGGAAATTGGATCCCATCCATCCGATTTACATAGCTGATGGCTGTTGTGTTATCAACACGCAGTAAGACAGAAAAATCAGATTTTTTGCTTGCGAAATACTTTAAGGCTAAGAAAACAGTTAACAACTCTAAGTAGTTGATAATTATGTTGTTCAAGTTCACAATTTTTCTATGCTCCATGAGCTCGTTCTTTGTTACACACTGTTCCCCGGCCAGTACGTGAAGCGGCCATATAAACCTTTAATTCGAAGTTAAGCATTTTCATACTGTTTTTAGAATTTAGAACATTTCTTCGCCAACAGTTTAAAAAAAATCGTTTGGATTTACAGGATGAGGAAAAGGAAATCCTTGTGACATATTTGATCACGGGGCACGCGGCCATTAGAACTCCAATTAACTGAGAAAATTCTCAAACTGAGCACCATCTGAGCACTGACACGATTCTGAGAATTTGTGAACTAGGTTTACAACTTTTTGTTTTTTGTCGAATGGCAAAGAAATTGATTGATTTACTGAATCGAACATAAATCCCAGAAATTTACAAGTTTGTTTAGGTACGAGAAAACTCTTTTCATAGTTCACTACGAACCCGAGACATTATAAAAGGTTTAAAGTAGCTTTAAAATTTTTTAGGCATTCTTGATAAGAATCACCCGACGCAGAGGATTATTGTCGAGAAATATAACATTTTTGAAGCTTTGATAGCGTAAATGGGAAACCACTTTGTGATCCGAGGGCTCTCGGAACTACCGAAAGGCCATAATTGTGACATACAATATTGAACTCGTAAGTAAGGATGTTTAAGTTCTCATTCTCGAATTGTAAACTTAAAAATTTGCAATCAGATTTACGAATTAGTTTATGGAACTATGCTACTTTTAAATCGATAGTGGCCATAAAGCTATGAATTGGTAATAATTTTGATGCCGTTCGGTAGTCTTCCATTTTGAAGTGTATTTTGAAACATAATGATTTAAGTTTTTTAAATTAAAAATAAATCTTTTACGCCATTTAAGGCTTAAAATGTTTTTGAAATAAACTATTCCTCAATAGGTTTGCAAGGGCTTACCGCACCTAATGTTAACAATTTCTGAATAGTTATAAACATGTCGACTTTTTCAGTCGATGACATTGAAACGTAAGGTACATGAGTTTGTGTCACATTAGAATCAAACGATATAAGAAGACCATTACGTATCCAATTTAAAGTTACAGAATTAGATGATAAGTTGAGCCAACAATCATAAAAATGAGATATTCTACCAGCGTGTTGTACCTGGGTTATTGGCGCATCGCAGATGCCCTCGACTTGTTCGCAGCGATCTAGCTCGACTTCTGCTGACATGGAGGCCGACGGCTCGTGGTGCTGTTCGCCCTGTTCGGACCTCTCCGCCCCCCCCCCCCTGTTCTGTAGGAACCGCGAGGGGCCTGTCCAGTTTCCCTGGTAGGCACGGTTGTCGAAATGTCGATATTAATACTGGGGACGTGAATTAGATGTCGATGGTTCCATCGCGGGGTTACCTTTCTGACCTTTTGGACCTTTTTCAATCCACATGCCTTGCTTCTCGATTGTTTTAGAAGCTTTTATTGTTTCCTCTAATTTGTTGCCATACCTAATTATAACGTTTCGTTATCCTGAACGACGACGTTTAGAAAGGGTTTGCCTAATGCGTAATTGATGACGCTAATTCGCGATTGTGTTTCCTGATAATGAAGATCACTAAGGATACGACATTCATCGCTTATAATCCTTATTGCTTCAATTTTGTTGTCGCTCGTAAGCAATATTGTCAAAGCTTTATTTAGCTGCGGCTGAGACGCCAGCATCCAATTGCTGCTGTTCAGGTTCCTTCCTCTTATCTCTATGACGGGATGCTTCAGAAATAGCCGCCCACTTCATTATTTAGTTTGGGTGCTTGAAGCAGAGTGCAGTTTTCAGGTGCAAAATAGTCTTTGAACAACTTATCTTTTGCTTCCTTTGATAATCTTTTCTTGAAAATAGGTTCCCGTCGCTGAGCTAAGCTGTGATGAATTTTATCACCGAACTTTGGAGTGTTATCTGTGTCCTCTCCTCTCATTAGCTCTGGGTCAAGCTCTGGGCAGGTACTATCTTCTTGAGTAGAAGTTGATGCTTCGATTGGCATGGGAACGTCGTCAGGGGCAGGGGTATCATTAAATGAAACTTCAGTCGCCGTCAGATTTACCTCTACGTTGGCACCAGGGGCAGAACGTAAGGATTCGTTATCGTCTGAAATGTATAAGACATAACTTTGAATTCCACATTTTTGTTCTTTGTGGTAACTGACGGTTAACCACTAGAATTATGTATAAAACGGCTAGGTTTAGGTTGAATTCTACATTTTTGTTCTTTGTGTTAACTCACGGTTAACCGCTAGAATTATGTATAAAACGGCTAGGTTTAGGTACTTTGAATTCCACATTTTTGTTCTTTGTGTTAACTCACGGTTAACCGCTAGAATTATGGATAAAACGGCTAGGTTTAGGTACTTTGAATTCCACATTTTTGTTCTTTGTGTTAACTCACGGTTAACCGCTAGAATTATGGATAAAACGGTTAGGTTTAGGTACTTTGAATTCCAAATTTTTGTTTTTTGTGTTAACTCACGGTTAACCGCTAGAATTATGGATAAAACGGTTAGGTTTAGGTACTTTGAATTCCACATTTTTGTTCTTTGTGTTAACTCACGGTTAACCGCTAGAATTATGGATAAAACGGCTAGGTTTCATTCTGTTGGGTCATTTAGATTGTAATAATTATGTACATAATCGATCATAGAGCAGCCATCGTATTAACGCTCGGTTAACTGCCAGGCGAGAGAATCTCACGTGTGATTGAAAAATCATAGCCTTCGTGTTAACTCACGGTTAACCGCCGGGCAAAAAACTGTACTAAATGAATAGCACATAATCACCATAAACATAAAAGGTATCACAATTATAACAATGCGCCTGTAATCCTCGCAGGATTAGGTGGCACCATAATAGTACATTATGATACGAGTGTGCTGTATTGGTCATTACCCATGAGGCGGTATTATTCGCGCGAGCCAAAGGCGAGCGCGATAATTTAGCCGAGTGGGTAATGAACAATGCGCACGCGTTTCATACGACGTTTTTCAACACATTTGCGAGGAAAGAAACCGTCTTGTTGTAAGAACTTATGCTACAATAACGTAACTTTAGAGAAATGATACATTTAGATTTATAAAGTTCAACTGACCTTTGTTGCCAGGTACTGACTATCCACTTCCTGTAAAAACGTTTCTACGTCGGTTCGTATTTTTCTTAATATGTAACCTGCAGTAACCACACAACATATACGATAACAAATATTTATGAAAAATGGCGCGCTGGATTTTTTTTCGGGTATCGATGCGCGCGCAAGGCACTGACAAAACCGCTGAACAGCCTACCATCACGTTCGGTCGGAGATGGAGACAAAATTTGAAACTTGAAAAAATTAGATTTCGCTGCTAATTATTACTAATTATTCTCTATCGAGAGAGAGTGAGAGAGAAAGTGCGAATTTGGTCAAATGGAAAATACAGTATGGCGATTGTGAAAATTTTCTCATTTTTCGTCATGGGTGGCGTTTTCGTAATTTTCGATCATGCTAAAACCGATAGTGAGGTCAAAATGTTAAGGCGGCTGTGAAAATTTTCGTCATTGGTCTCGTTTTCGTAGTTTTCGATGGTTCCACAACCATCGAAAACTACGAAAACGATACCCATGACGAAAAATGAGAAAATTTTCGCAGCCGCCATCTTAGATTTCCATTTTGACGAAATTCACACTTTCTCTTTCTCTCTCTATCGAATTAGAAAAAGACAGACGCAAGAATGAAGCCGCGTTAAAGAACTTCGTTCCAAAAACCTGCTTACTTTGTCACACTATATTAAGTCGCAATAAGAAAGACATGTCGTGCCTTGATAGTACTTACTAATTCCATACTGCCAGACTGCCATGTCATTACTCCGACTAGTAAATAGTTATCTATGGCGCACATTACCGCACTAGTGCGATTATGTAAAGAAAAAAGCACGCGTCTATAATACACTGCATTATGAACCTAAAAGCGGTTAAATAAGAGCCACTTTACGAGCAACTGTGTTGAAAAATAATTTATAATTGAGGGTAGGTGTAATTACAATACATACCGGAATCAGATGAAGATTTAATTATGATTCTACGACGTTTACGTCTTCGTTCATCTTCCAGCTTCTTGATTTTACGTTGATAGTTGAGAATATTCCATTTTCTTCGGCATTTTTTATAACTAGTGAGCGCGGGTGTGCTTGCTATCGTGCACAAAAAAAGAATGACAGCTAGACTAGTGGTGTGGTTATGGTTAGTAAAGAATCGATTTAATTGTAAAAAGTCGATACTTATATCGATTTTCATAAATCTCTGAAAGTGTGCATGTTATCTTGTAGATTAAAAGGACTACCTGGTTATAATATATCTGAAGAATGAAGCGATGAAATATAATCGGTTTCTTGAAATATTTTTTGTGATTGTATAAATAATTTTCGTATAATTGAATTTTATGAAAATAGAAATTTGAAATGCCTACTTGTATTTCTATTGAAAGAGACCTTAAATGCTTGTTTGCTTTTGTATCTTAGAATCATAAATGGAAATATTTTTTTTTATTAAAATAACTTTCTTCAAATCTCATTTACCCTATCAATAGTTTTTTTTTTTAAATCATTATCTAATCTTACAATCGTCACGTCTATTTCAAGTAATCTTACAAGATGTTACCCAATATTTTTTTTTTGTTGAAAATACAACAATACATTAAAAAACACAAAATGGAACGTTATTGCGTAACTTTATTTATCAGCTTTTTTAAAACCCATTTATTCCAATATTTTTTACCACAAGTGCAATTTAAACGTTTCGGACGTTTCGTTTTCGTTTTTCAAACAAACTGAAATGGGCTGTTAAATTTTCGTGCAAAAGCGCGTAGGTAAAGGTTTGACCCAATAAATACCAGTCTACGCGACATTTCAGCGTATGTGCTAAAATGTCGCGTACCGTATTATTGCAATAGTATCGTTATTGAACCTAATGGCAACTGCAGAAGCACTCTAAACGTAATGTGGTCTTTAATCTCTGCTAATGTAGCACACCTGGATATTTGAGTGCTATTAGAGTGAACTTCGAGTGAAGAGTGTGTAAAGTGATCAGTAAATAACTTTTTTTTTGTAGATTTAAACTGTGAGAGTCTCTTTAAGATTAAACAAATACAATGAATATGGTTTGTTCTAAAAGAAGGTATCTGATGGTTACGTAATCAAATGGAATAGAAAACATACCTGTGGATGCTATAGTCTTTGTTGTACTAGTTTGAAATTTTAATTTAAAGCACCATTAAAATGTTTTATTTTATGTCAAAAGAGGTTAATTTTATAACCTCAATTTATATCGATGATTTTTCATTTACAATTTATTGATGTTATCCATACAATAATTGTTGCAAAAATTTGTGAGATATAAAGTTGAAACAAAAATATAGATGAATGTGGTACTATTTCCCTTTAGCGAATCAATGCGTAAGATTTTATTTTTTATTTTATTAAACAGAGTTTGTTTACACTTTCATTCGATAATTTTGAATAAATATGTGCCACAATAATTATATAAATTGACAGTACGGAAATTAGGCCTAGCTGTTGCTATAATTACCTACGCTCCGTTGGAGCGTCAGGGCCAAGCCACACGGTGCGGTGCGGCGCCGCACCGCAGGTCATATAGTATGGCGCACCGGACGGCGCCGGACGGCGCCGTGTGCCATACCATACATTTTTGTATGTAGGACGCCGCAGCGACACCGCTCCGGCGCCGCGCCGCCGTCGTGTGGCCTGGCCCTTAGGGTTATCACTCTTAGGGCCTATTTCACGATGTCAGAATAGCCACTACTTACCGAATAAATTCAAAAATGGAACAGAAATTGTATGAAATTATCTGCCAAGTAAGTTAATAGGTACTTAATTGTAGGTGGTGAAACAGGCCCATAATGTTAACGAACAAAGAAAATTATATACGCGCCAAAATGTTCATTTGTTTCTTCTTTATTTTAAAGCAGCTCTATTGCTAAGCCAGTTCGAAATTTAAATAAAATCTTTGACAAGAGTTCCTCCTTGGTTGCCATTGGTGTTGAAGTAAAAAGTTAGTTTCATTTTTAAATAGCAATTTCGATTGTCAAAACAATGTTCGAATTTCCAAGCATGTTTGAGAAAAATATTTATTCAAAAGTCATTTATTCCAACTAGGCTGAGCATCATCACTTTTTGAACGAACAATAAATCATTCTTACCTTTCATGATTAACAGGGAGTTTAAAAAACGAAAGCTCTGGCTTTGAAGAAGCCGAGTTTAAACAGCCCTATGACACGCAACACGCTCGTGGCATTTTTAAAAAGATCGCGGCGACCACTCGTCTTGACACGGCACCCGCAACTGACAGCACTGCGATATGCACTAAGGATCTCGTAAATGAGCGCGTCTGTGTGAGTGAGCCGTTTCGAACGTTTTGTTCGTAGTTTCCGTACTGTCCATTTATATATGCTGATATAGTCTGGCTATATCAGCACATACTTGCGTAAAGTCTATCACTCAATAATTTTAGCTATGATTATGAAGGTGGTAACGTAACGAAAATCTAGCATAAAAATATAGGGCGAATAATGTGCTGATTACTAGGCAGTAATAAGCACATTATTCGCCATATATTTTTGCAATAATTGGAAGTGTACACCGACAATTTGAGGACACTGAGTAAGTGAGTAGGCACTCAGTGTCCTCAGATTGTCGTTGTACACTTCCAATTATTGCAAGAAAAAGCCAAGTCATTCTGAGTGATGGGTTACAAACTTGGCTCCAATTATTGCAATATTTCCTCACATAACAGTACAAGCTACATGTAAGGGTTCCATGTACTCTTAGTAACTTTTTGATGTACAAGTTGTCTCCACCTTGTTATGAACTGCGGACACTTCGTAACTTCTACATAGTTACGAGTTTTGTGTCGAAGTAAAAGTAATGGCGTCGAGTTTTATCCGAGGTTGTTTACCTCGCGCATAATTACCTTACATTTACGCAAAATGTGAAATAAATTTTCTCGTCAAATAATGATTGCAACTGAAAGCAAAAGACCTACTTATTTCATATTAGTATGGTTTCGAGTAAATGAATGTAACATACATAATCAGCTTATTAATGTTCCCACTGCTGGGACATAGGCCTCCTTTCTGTGAGAGGGAGTGGGCCGTAATCTACCACGCGGGCCCAGTGCGGGTTGGTAGATGTCGCATTATGTCTTCGAATTTTTGGTTCTAAGACATCCTCACGATGTTTTCCTTCACCGTTTTGAGAGCTATGGTGATGAAATTATTTACACAAAGTAAAGCGCCTACTTGGGTTCGAACCCACGACCTACAACTCGTAAGTCGCGGCCGTTACCACTGGGTTACCACTGCTCCCAATGAATGTATCTATCTATAAATTATAGAATCATAAATGAAGAGATAGGGAGGAGAAACATGGTAACCGACATTGCCCGACGATATGCTAAACTTAAGTGCATTGCCACTTGCAGGGCACATTTGCTCGCAGAACAGATGGTCGATGGGATCAAAGGTTCGAGAGTGGCGACCGCGTACCGGAAGATGTTGCGTTGGAAGGCCTCCCACACGGTGGACCTATGACCTTGTGAAGGCTTGTGAATGGATTGCGTGACGCACAGAACCGGTTGAAATGGTGGTGCTTGGGGGAGGCTTATGTCCAGCAGTCTTTTCGCTGAAATGATAGTTTCGAGAATACTATGTTCGTAATACCATAAAATTTTTATCAATACTTTACGAGAAAATCGCTTTTGAATCTTGCGTAGGTATACTTGGAACCTTGTCTTATTCCACGATGCAAATGGCGACGTCAAAAATGTGACATTGACAAGGATCGAGTTACAATGTGTCAAAGTCTAAAAGTGATAAACGTTTTCGGAAGGTGTTCGTAGGTGTTTGATCTTCTACACGTCAGCTTGTAACTTAATAAAAAATATCTGTTTCACAGAAATACTCCACAGTTATAGTACAAGCTCGTAATGCAAGCCACCAATATAGAGGAACATTACATTACTAAGCTATTATGGTCGAACTGATAACAAATTAATGATCATTTTGATAAGTTGCAATTTGTTTTTTTTTATAAGCGTCTTTTCGGTTGCACTGTTCTATAGACAATTGTATTTACGCAGCTTGAAGGCTTCCAGTAAGATCCCTACCGTACAATTTTGTGACAGAATTTAAAAAAAATAACTGGTTGCACTCCGGGAGTGCCGGTAGAAGTGAAAACTTACGTTGAACATTAACGTTGTGCATTTTTGAATATTTTTGAATGGTTAGGGAATAATTTCGCACGAATTGGTTTATTTATCAGTATAAAAGTACTATAATATGTGGTTATATACAATATTCATTAGTAGTAGTAGTATATTTATTTATTTTCAAAATATAGTCTAACAAAAATAAACAATTTATTTAAACACTTTTCATGAAGTATGTTTTGACTGCTTTTTTTTACCCATCAATATGGGTAAAATTTCTTACCTCGCAATCTTTACGTAATCTTAAAGACTATTTGTTAAAGTATTTTGATATTTATTTTGTCGGTTGCTAGGCAAAGGATCTTACGGCACGTTCTGACGCGAGTGTAACATTTTTTACCCATCCCAAAAAAAGTGCACAACGCCGCTAAAGACAAGTCACAAATCATTTCGATTTTGAAGTGAAAACTTACTTCAAAAAACGAAATGATTTGTGACTGTGACTTGTCTTAACTCATGTTGCCCTTGGGGTTCAGTACCGCATAATACAGCGACAGAAACCCTTGCTTCCATTTGCTCAGAAATCAAAGGTCTTACCTCCTTTTATTTAAAAATATAATGTAAGTAAGTCCCACACATCGCATTTCTGGAATGAAGGGGAGAGAAATCTCGGGTCCTCAAGGCGCGAGTTATACAAAAGAAAATGTCTCGCGTTGACGCGGCAGGAACGTGATGCGGGCGCGGCGTACGTTTTCCTCATTATAAAACGTGGTAACGGTGTTATATTACCCTCTGGAAGTATATTGTACTCCATTGCGGAACATCTATTTGATTTAGATGGTTTTTAAGGATTTGTTATTAGAAGCTCACAGGGGGTTATTACAATTGATGCATACTGTATTTGCATGCATCTCAACGTGGATTTAGACGAAACGAACATGGAACTAGAACAAGAGCATTATTTTCTTGAATTTTTTAAATTAATAGACCAATGAAAGAATACTTTGTTACTGTTTACACAAAATAATTCTGTAGAGTGGGGAAAGAATGTGCATTCGCTCGCTTGGTCCTTTCCATTTAGGTCGCGCGCACTTTGGACACGAATTTATATCATATGTCATACGCGTTGACGCTGTATAAATGAAAATACCGTCAATGAATGTCTCTTGTTTGACAGTACCATTTACCCACTGAGATACTCTCAAAAGTTAAATAAACACATACACTCCTACCTTTTCCCTTAGGGGTAGGCGTATGATCTTTAAACTCTTTTGCTTCGTCTACAGTTGCTAGGTAAGCATCACGCACCTGACCTTTGTAAAGGACATCGCCAATAATATATATTTCAAAGTATTTGCTTCCAGTCTAGACTCACGGTTGAATTTAATTCAGTATTCCATCTAATGTTAGATTTAGCCCTATAATATTGTCCCGGTTGTCAAACTAAACGCTGTTAAATGTTGATTGATGTCAGTTGAGCAAAGAATGGGAGCCATAGATATATTAAATAATACATATATGGAAGCTAAACGTGCTGTCTGAGCTATAATTGATTTAGATGTGTCAACACAGAGCATTGACCTAATAATACAAACAGCGCAGCGGTACATTATTATAAGCCTGTGTTGTCCCACTGCAAAGCTTCCCTTCCCTCTTTCCACTTTTCCCGTAGGGTTATTACGTATCTTGCAGAAGCAATGCGATAGCGATCATTTGTTTTTAACCGACTTCCAAAAGGAGGAGGTTCTCAATTCGTCTGTATGTTTTTTTTTTTTTTTTTTTTTTTTTTTTTTTTTTTTGTATGTTTGTTACGCGATTTCTCCGTCAATTGTGGACCGATTTTAAAAATTGTTTTTTTGTTTGAAAGGGTATGCTTCCGAGGTGGTCCCATATAAATTGTATTAACTTTACTTGTATAGTTTTTGAGTTAGCTTCAATAATACGTATTTTTTCCCACTTAGTTTATATAGATGATATGATGATAACTTCCAATCACTGTTATTTACATAGCAGGTTAGTGGTATTTGAATTGTATGGGGCAGGTACCACAACTAAAAAGTGCAAAATAAAAACTTTTTATAAAAAAAGAACAACCGACTTCCAAAAAAGACACTACAAAGTCAAAAATAACTTTAATTTCGGAAGTCGGTGTATTTGGTTTTGAACTTTCGTTTTTTGCCACCGACTTCCGAAATTAAAGTTATTTTTGACTTTGTAGTGTCTTTTTTGGAAGTCGGTTGTTCTTTTTTTATAAAAAGTTTTTATTTTGCACTTTTTAGTTGTGGTACCTGCCCCAATAACTTTAATAACTAACTTTAATTTCGGAAGTCGGTGGCAAAAAACGAAAGTTCAAAACCAAATACACCGACTTCCGAAATTAAAGTTATTGCACGACTCATAATGCGAAGCATTAGAGTGTGCTCTACGATCGAAAAATATTTTTTGCCCCATTTCTGCAACTGTTTTTATTGTTACACTCCTGCTAGTACACAGAACCTACTTAATTTATATACCATTGTATAGATGATTAAATGGAGATTAATACTGTACTTTTTAACAATTGATTTAATGCAGTAGAAATGGAAAAAGCATCAAAATAGTTGAAAAAAAATTCCTGTCCGTCAATTTATGAACCCTGAAAACATTGTAGCTTGCGATAAAATCAATTAATTGAGTCAATGTTTTTTTTATACATTCGTTTCATCCATAGAAGGAACCCTATTGAAAATGGCTCTTTTATTCAAAGTAGTTTAATTATAATTAATAAAATACTAACTAAAATATACTATCAAAGAAGACACCGCGAACAAAAAATGTGACCCTTGGATGCTTTGACGTTTGACTACTGCGGTGCATGCGCGTTGCGAGGAGATTCTCATAGAGTAATACACCCGCAGATGCGACACAGTCTGCTTCTTCTGCCTACTTGATACCTAACACAGTTTTAACTGCAGAACATTATTCTAATTTCCATTGTATTAATGATGAACATTATGTGAGATGGTTCACTTGGCAACCACGTTTGCTCATTACGATTTTTTTGCACAAATGTTATCCATTTTTCCCTTGTTTCCTGGAGCTCGGACGTGGAAATCTTAAAGGGAAAAATGCCACAAATTGTAATAATTATTTGATGACAAATAACAATAAACCATAATATCATAAAACAAACATTAATATCAGCGTTCAAAATATTAGATACTTAATATAAAAAAAATCCGCCATAAAAACAAACGGCAGCTATTTGTACCTACACTTCACTTCTGAATGTTTTAGTCTATGGCGAATGGCGCCGTAAAATATTTTGTTCATATTTCAGTTTAAAACTTTAGAGGTATGAGGAACAGGGTGTAAAGTTCACTCATCCTCATTTGAAAAGGGAGGATCCTCCGGCAAGACGGGTGTTTGTGTCTGGCGGGCAACTGCCCGTAAGTTGATTTCGGATAGTTTTATCTATGTCGGTCGCGTGGTAAACTCTAACTGCGCGATGCAGGATCTGTGTAACGTCATGTCTTTGCTGCGTAGCTCGTATGTGGTGGTGTAACCGCTACATTATTACCCTCCGGAGACCGGAGGTCGATATGACAGAGATTGATATCGATGCGAGTTTAGAAATTTTACCCATATTGATGGGTAAAAAAGCAGTCAAAACATACTTCATGAAAAGTGATAAATTGTTAATTTTTGTTAGAAACTATGTTTAAAATTTCTTTTTCGTTTATGAATGAGAGTTATGAACTTATGAGGCGTGCACTTTTGGATTTTCCAAACTATTTTTGACTTTGTAGTGTCTTTTTTGGAAGTCGGTTGTTCTTTTTTTTATTTTGACAGTTCAACAACATTCAATGCGATAATTACGTTGCAGAGCAGAATTAAATTTCGAACTTATGAAGCAATGGATTAGTAATCTGTTTCAAAACGAATTGATTGTGTATTACGTAATTAGGGTACCGGTCTACTGCGATTGCGGGCCAATCATTTAAGAAGGAGTCCAGCTCATCCCGCCATCTCTTTCTGGGCCTGTCGCGTAGTCATTTCCTGCTATTTGGAATGTACTGAGTTTTTGCATATTGCTGCTCCGACATGCGACAGATGTGTACGATACAGACAGTACTTTGAGCCTTTAATCTATTGATATGTAACAAAAATAGCCAAAGAAATCCAAGGTCAATCGATCTTAATAGAAATAGTAAAAATCTATTACTTACTTATGATGAAAAAGAGGTAATTTCTCTTTTATTGTTGTAGCAAATAAATTGGTACCTACAAGTTTCGTTCTAATAACTGCGAGAATTTTTCATTCTAATAAAAGCAAGTTTTTATCTTCATATTCTGAACATTTTACGTGCCGTTCATTTAAAATGCCTTGTAGGAAATTAAGTAATTTTCATGGCGGAAAATAAAACCACAACCCTTTGGCTTACTAACAAATATGCAGCTAAAATAGAACATTTATTTCCTACCCAAAATTTGTAACAAAAGGTACAGTCAAACCGCTCTTTAGACTCCCTCTTTTATCAAAATTCTCTTTAAACTCGCCCCGAAGTGAAACGGTCACATCCAGATAGAGTTTACTCATACATACATTATGTGTAGAGTTTATGCCTCGTCGCTTTGTTGAAATATGAACGTCGTAAATACAGGAACGTTAATGCATTGTAAGGATTCAACGGCTTACATTATAGACGATACGTGTTGGGGATATGGAAATACGCCTTTTTGAGTTTTGCACAGATTTTTTCTATGGCTGTATGAAAGATGATATGATCAGAATGAGAGGAATACTATACTCAATTTGAAATAAGATTAGACAAACCTTTCTTATAGTCCGTTCAACTGATTCTGACTTATAGCCGCTCAGACAGTAGGCATAAGGATGACATAAAAAGCAAAAAAGCACTACAAAGTGAAAAATAACTTTAATTTCGGAAGTCGGTGTCTTTGGTTTTGAATTTTCGTCTTTTGCCACCGATTTCCGAAATTAAAGTAATTTTTCACTTTGTAGTGCTTTTTTGGAAGTCAGTTGTTATTTTTTTTTGTAAAAAGTTGTTATTTTTATTTTTTGTTGTGGTTCCTAACCCACACAAATTCGAATATCACTACCTGATCTGCAAATAACAGTGACAGGAAGTTATCATCATAAAAACCAATAAACTAAGTGGGAAAAATACGTATTATTGAAGCTAACTCAAAAACTATCCAAGCAAAGCAAAGAGCAAAACCAACAACACACAACATGGTTGGTTACAATACCAACTGTCTACCGCAGCTGTCATTTGTCGTACCACCAACGCAATAGAAGTCAAAATCGTATTTCAAATGAAGTATAGCTTAGAATAAAAATGACGCTGTGCTGACACTAAATAAATTGGAATAGTGGCAGGAGAATGATGACGTGTTTTAAATGAAATTCTTTCATTCCAAAAATTATAAATACGTGTAGTTTCTGCCTACAGTTTAGAGTTTATGTGTGTATGTAAAATTATAAAAACTACGGTTTTATGTAATTCAAAGTACAAAGTACTTGTCATGTACATAGTAATGGCAAAATGGAGTTGGATGATAATAATAATATTATTCCCATTTAAGCAAATTAATCAAGTCCCGGATAATTAAGACATTTCACGGGATTTTCACGGGAGCGGAACGATTAACGATCTGTCGCTAGAGATCGTTAGGCTGCCTGTCCACTGAAGCGGAGAGGAGAGGAGAGGAGCGGAGATGTGCCAAAATTAACCAATAGAATTGCACCTCTGGAGCGGAGTTTTGATTCTATTGGTTAATATTGACACATCTCCGCTCCTCTCCTCTCCGGTCCGGTGGACAAGCAGCCTTAATCGTTTTATTTACTTGATAAGTTTATTTCTGTTAATATAATTTTCCCGATGACATATTATATTTTCTTCACAAAATCCCAATATCAGTATTTACAGAATATGACTGCACACACAAAAGGTTATTAACACATTCAAGGTTTAATAAAAAGCAACCCTTACGTAATACATAAAATATAGGTAGGTACGTCTATATAGAACTTACATAAGTACGTAGGTAAATAAAGCCTTTCGCTTATGAAAGCATGAAAAAGCAAAACGAGGGCTTAATTTCCGCACTGGGGAAGAAATTTGAAAAGAAAATCTAAACGGTAATGTGTAATTTCATGACATTAGGTGCTATATGCTACATTATCTACTATAAAATCAAAATTAAAAGTCATACAATCAAATTAAGCTGACACTAACTAACTAAGTCAAAATTCATCTCTTCACCACCCTTTGTTGACTGGTAGAGAATGCCTAAGGCATTAAGTCCACCTTTGTACCTTTCTTTAGTTCAAATAAATAAATAATAAAATTAGTGCTTCAGTACAGTCAAGGAAAATGCTTTCATTTCCTTAAAAAGTAATCATTTGCGTAATATCAAGCTCGATGTAAAACGTAAACAGAGTGGACAATGATCTCCATTTCCTCTTGAAGTAATCCTGAGTCGCCTTTTTTGCCAATATAAAAAACATGAGACTGATTTTTTTTAAGTGTATGTACCTACGGTAGTACATGGATAGAATATATTGCACGACTCATAATGCGAAGCATTAGAGTGTGCTCTACGATCGAAAAAAATTTTTTGCCCAATTTCTGTAACTGTTTTTATTGTTACACTCCTGCTAGTACACAGAACCTACTTAATTTATATACCATTGTATAGATGATTGAAATGGAGATTAATACTGTACTTTTTAACAATTGATTTAATGCAGCAGAAATGGAAAAAGCTTCAAAATAGTTGAAAAAAAATTCCTGTCCGTCAATTTATGAACCCTGAAAACATTGTAGCTTGCGATAAAATCAATTAATTGAGTCAATTTTTTTTATACATTTGTTTCAGCCCTATTGAAAATGGATCTTTTATTCAAAGTAGTTTAATTATAATGAATAAAATACTAACTAAAATATAATATCTATAACTAAATATTTCCAACCTTTGATTTGACGTGCGTAAGTTGCCTAGCAACCGCCAAGTAAATTTCTTTGTAAATAGTCTTTGACATTACGACTTCATGAAAAGTGATAAATTGTTCATTTTTGTTAGAAACTATATTTGGAATTTCTTTATCGTTTATGAATGAGTGTTATGGTATGAGGCGTGCACTTTTGGATTTTCCAAACTATTTTATTTATTTTGAATGTCTATAATTAATTAGCTTTTTTTCAGCTTTAAGAAAGTAAAAAATAATACTAATAACAAAAGAAAATTATGCTCCACCGACCTACAAAATAACTCCACAATTCCAATTTACGGTATTTGAAAGAAAAACTGAATTAATTTTCAATATCGAATAGCATTCAGTGAACTCACAAGAAGTTATTAATGTAGGTAATATGAAAGTTAATTAACTCACAGTAATTAATTTTGCGAATTAATTTCTACCGATTGTGGCATAAATCTTTCTGTCGAAGAAGAGTCGATAATAATCAGGGAAGGAATTCGACTGTGCTGCAGAAGAGGGGCTTGGGGCTATATTTTAAGCAAGTAATCGGTTATGTATGTAACAGAATGGTAATAATAATACTTATACAGCTTGGCAAAAAAGAGTCTGGAAAAAATGAGTGCGCCACTATTGCACTAAGGTTACATCGAATGGGAAATGAGTAAAACAATTTAAACAAATAGTTAAAAACTCTGCTTGTGCTTGACTTAAAACCACTTGCACTTGTCGGCAAAGTAGTGCCATCATCATAGGCCGTTACTTAAGTAAAATATTTAGTTGTACGACCGAAGTAATTTATGGAATCAGGCGAGATTTCAAAATTGCCGTCCATCCATCCAATCCATCCGTCCATTCATCTATGAATCCATCGTTTGAATTTGATTGGACGTGTCTAAATTTTTTGATCAGTGTATTTAAATCTAACAAAGATGCAGCCACATTCCTTCATTACACCAGGCATTCGCCCTGCAGTGTAATAACAAAATTATATTATTATTACAGAAAGAAAATACGTTTTTATGCGGTAAACATGACACAAAGATAGAACACACAAGAAAATAGCAAGACACTCACAGGAACCGACACACAGTATGGCCAGGGCCGGCAGTCTCGACATAGATAGCGATCGTTATACAACCGAATTCGGTCGCAAACTCCTAATGGCGTCCCTAGACGGTCAAAATTGCGTGACAAGCACGAAAAAATCACGTGGTTGTCAAGCGCGTCGCACGCGTCTAGGGACGCCATTACGAGTTTGCGACCGAACTCGGTTGTATAACGATCGCTATCTATGTCGAGACTGCCGGCCCTGTTATGTTATGACATAATTACAACCAAAACCTACCTGCCTACCCAATTTTCTTCGCCCATCCATTCCACTACTTACTATAGTAACACATGAGACCGGAAACTAGGCCATGATTGATGGCCCAGCAATGACGTCACCGTTATGACGACGCATCAAAAGCAGCCATGTAAGTGGATATTACAGCAGTCATCAATTTGACGCGATAACGTTTAGGAGTTTCTTGCGTGAACCTTCATTTATTTATCGCAAACAGTTTTTTAGGAAATGGTGGTCTACAGAAGGCAAGTTTAGATAGGTGAATGGAGTATATTCTTAGGAACTAGCAGATAAATTAGAGGGACTTTTTACGGATGGAGACTGAGATTAAACAGCAACATTCTTGCCCCTCAGAAAATTTCAGAAACTTCCTTCTCTGGACCATAATAAAAGATTCGACACTACTTGCACTTGTTTTTAGAACTACAACTAAATACTCTAAATTCGTTAAACTTACTAAATACGTTTCATCAGTCACGTCGTCATTGACCACGGATTAGTTTTCGTCCCAACATTAAGCTCTACTAAACTAAGCAAATAATTACTATTTGGTGAGATAAATGGATTAAACTAACGCTGCAATATGTGACCCAAATTAATCAGTTTAGCAGACCCATAAATTCATACAACTTTACAGAGTAAAATGATACTCATTTTGCAAATTGATTTAAAATAACACACATTTACACGTTTTTTTTTTTAGGCGCGTTCTACGATTTTTCGTAGGGGGTAAACTTATGGATTCGCGTCACCGACATGCTCGCGCCGTAGTGCTTTACTATAGAATATAGAGGGCGGTAATACAAGTTTTAATTTTATTTAACCTAGATGAGGTCGGTGTTTCCTAGACGAGTACTCTGTGAAGAAACACTGAAACAAATTCAGAGGTCAAAGTCTCTTTTAAAGCCCATTCATTGTACTTAATGGTTAGAACATGTAGGGTAATGTATGAGTTACACAGTGACCTTTATAAAATTGTTGATACCAAAAACCAGTTCGATATAAATCTGCAGAACCAATATCCAGTATTCCTCCCCAGATCCTCACAATAAGCACCCAACAAAAATTGATTGGCACCATTTTCTCGAGGCTCAACATATTTGTCACAAGAGAACGCTGGCTCCGAGTGAATTTTTTCCAATATATTCCTTTGCTATGATTGCTCCGAGCAATATGGATGTCGCAAATTGGAACAAACGAGTGCTTGTAACACCTGGTGCGCCAGAAATTGGCGCTCCTTAACTATTGCAAATAAAAAGATACAACCCTTGTGTTAGGAGTGTTGATGAAATGGCTTCATGTTTTGTCGTGAATATTTTAAGAAGGAGGTATACATGGAATATTTGCTTTTGTTTCTCATCTTGGGGTAGGAATGAAATAAAATGCTTTATGTATGTGTACGTTATGTGCAAAAGCCTTTGTGTTTTTTATACAAGCAACAAGGAAGCAAAGATCAAAGGTCGTAAATTGATTGTACATTACAATGAAAACGAAACGTCGATTGTGTAATATAAATCCGATCCGTGCAATTTGGAGATACTTTGATCACATGAAAATCGTTTAAAATGTGAATTTTATCATACACGCTTTTTTTCCATGGGGGTAGGCAGAAACTACAAAATTCAAAAAGTCATTTATTCAAATTAGGCTGAGAATCAGCACTTTTCGAACGTCAAAATTACATAAGACAGTCCCCCAAAAACGCCCGCCCTTCACCACTTCCTAGTGCTTTTGCTGGAGAGAAGAAGTGGCGCAACAAACTCCCCAGCAGCACAGCTGTCTGTTCAGTTAGAAAAAAAAACTTGATTCTATACAATAGTATGCAAATAATTTACATTACTCAACACAAAACATTAAAAAAAAAATATATGCCATAATGACAGCTAGCACGCGCCAATGTACCAACAAAAAAAAAAAAAAATCGAAATCTAAACTCAAGCAAAAATAAAAACTAAAATGGTAAACAGAACTTAATACCCGAATTATAAAGCCTCCAGGCATAAAGGGCGTGCCCGCTTACATATAGCTAATAAAGCTGTAACTCGAAGTCACATAATTAGATATGATAAACTAGGACCATTGAAGTAAAAATAAATCAACAAAAATAGATCAACAGTTAGGCAAGAATAATATATAATCTACTGTCGAGGTCGCTAGCTAATCACATATTGCAATACAACTCATACGAAAACATTGTAATGAATAGATCATGTCAACAATAAATAAAAATAAAATAAATTGTATAATAAAGTCAAATAAATTAAACATTCTATAAACTCATATAACCTGTCAGTAGGTAAGCTAATTCTGGAGAAAGAACATAAACATTGTCTTGAGTTAATCACAGCGACCAACTATTTTTATCGCTTAAGTAGTCATTGATAGAATAGTATGCCTTTGAACAAAGGTTGGATTTTACTTTAGCTTTAAACGCATTAAAAGGCAAATCTAGCAGAGAAGTGGGTAGCTTGTTATAAAAGGTTATACCAAGCCCAACAAATGAGTTATGAACCTTATGAAGCCGGTGAAAAGGAGCTCGTAATTTGTCTTTATTTCTGGTGTTAATATTGTGGATGTCACTGTTTTTAGTGTATACGTGTATATTTTGCCTAATATATAAGATATTGGCGAAGATGAATTGTGATGCCACTGTAAGAATACCAATATCTTTAAAAAAATCTCTCAGAGAGACTCTGGTACCTAGTTGGTAAATTGCTCGACAGAACGCCACCTGCTACGATTCTTACATACTGCTTTTGCTTAGTGTTTAGAGGTATGAGGAACAGGGTGTAAAGTACACTCATGCTCTTTAGAAAAGGGAGGATCCTCCGAGGGTGTCGTGTCTGACGAGCAACTGCCCAACGATTGATGTCGGATAGTCTTAAAGATATGTCTTTCACACGGTAAAATTTAATTGCGCGATGCAGGATTTGTGTGACGTCAAGGTTTTGATGCGTAGTTCACTTGTGGCGATGTAGATGCCAAATCACATTGACACATTAGTACACGCACGCCAATTGCGAGTATTACTTAGGTACACACATGACCTTTCTGAGGAACATCACCAATACGGTCAGTATTATGTCCTTCTACGGACATAATTATTTTTATTAAAATTCTGCAAAAAAGAGAAAAAATAATAAAGCCGAATAAAACCACAAAAGACAAAAAATAAAAGCGAATTCAATTCACAAAAGCGATAGTTCCATTGCAATAGTGGAGAATGGACGTCTTCGAATGGACATTCGTACTCGTCGTGCCCAGGTACCTACCTGCGTGATAAGCGTGGCGGTAGGTACCTACCTACCGCCACTCTTATCACGCTCTTTGCACTTGTTTCTGTGATAAATAAACCTACTTTCCTATCTTTCTTTCTGCCTTTTCTTATCAGATTACGCACGTTACATTTTATTGCAAACGTATGCGTTTACACACGGGATTTTTCTATCCCATTTGGCTGTTCAATGTGATGTTAACTGCAATTAAATTTAAGTTACGTTCTGTTGAAGGTTGGGTTACGACAACCGTATGCTATGTCGCAAATGGATAGGTTTCTTATTGGTGATATTCTTCAGGTGCGTAGTATTCGCCACCCGCGTGTGTATATGACCAGATATAACAAAGCAAAAGGTGGTTTGGATGGTGACAGGCGACATTCTGTAGTTTCCATACTAACCCTATGTGAAAAAGGCGTGAGTTTTGTGTGTGTGTGTTAGATTTTCTTAGCAATGGGGTTTATTTATAAACGTTGCTTTAGTTAGTAACGTTCAAACGTCAAAAGTGTATGGTTAAACAGTCGATAATCATTAATTAACTTTAAACGACGTTTATAAATAAACCTCTGGTTGTACAAATCAGGATTATAGTAATAACAGTAGACCTCTCACATAACAGACAAGTTGTGTGACAGGTCAAAGCAAATAAGTGACATAATTTTACAAGAGTTTCTGAAATATACGCTGGACTTCAACTAATACATTTTATGTTAGATAAAAGAATACAGAACGCCCCAAGGCTCAAACCCTAAAGCTAAACCCTATATAACGCACTTAAACAATGTCATCTCAAAATGAACCTTGTCCTAAGGCATTAAGGCTGTCTAAATATAATATATGAAGTAAAAGAGCTTGAAGCAGAAATAAAAGCAAATCCCAGCAGTCCTCATTTTGAAAGTCATCCAGAAAGAGGCCATAACATTTTTATAGGTATGTGAGCACTTATGAACCAGAGAGAGCCATAAAGATGGGCATCAAGCTAATAGGCTAACTGGTTTGAAGTGAGTTTTGACCCGGGCAATTAAATTGAAATATCGGTGCTCAAATAAAATTTTGTAGAGGCAAAACATGAATTGATAAGTTGGGTACGATATTAATATTTTAAATAAATTCGCTATTGGATTTGAAAATATCAGGAAGAATTAAACCAAACCACTCTAACGAATGGTCTTGATTAAATTACTAACTACATATTAGATTCAAGTGTTCCAATAAAATCAGATTCAGCTCAATACTCCATGAACAAAATGAGAGTAAGTAATGAAATAAACGCAAAACCTTCTCGTTATTAAGCTACCTCATTTTTCAAAGATCCCTGCAACAGCTTTACTCTAATCTTTATTGATTGACTTAAAGTTAAGTAGTACTTCCCTTAGAAACCTCCATAAGAGGAAAGGGGCCGTATACACAACGTACAACCTACGTATACAATATATAGGGAAGAAGAATTTTAAAACTCCTTTTCGCGCTTCCGTGAAAACGTTGTCAGCTGCAGGCTTCACTTTCCCTTTATCAAACTGATCCGCTTGAAAACTTCCGAAATCACATCGGAAGCAATTTTGCGATAGCTCCTTTTGTACGACAGCATTGCTTTTTATAGAAAATTAAACAAAAACAACGCCGGCTCGCAAAATTGTCGTTTTGCAACTTGTGGATTTCGCGCCTAAAATTCACCTCGGGTTTTGATTGACTTTAACTTTTAATCCGTTGTTAGGTTGTGGTGGAAATTTTGGCTCATGGTGGTCGCGTGCCGCATCCCTAATATAATCCTGTGCAGAATCCCTTCACACTTCCTATTCATGGGCCATCCAAGTTGTGAATCCCAGAGGTATTGAGTTCGGACAGTGTTTTGTTTTTGTGCAAAAATAAAATGTTTTTTGTTTTGTATTGGTATTGGGTAACTTTGATGCGCTCCCGAAGTAGTTCGAGATTGAATTGTCTTTTCTTGGACTATCGAATTTAAAAAGGAAACATGTAACTACCTACATATTGAAATATCTACGTTACAATCAACGAATCAATTAATGTTCAGCCATTTTTGCTATACTTAACGCAACTAATTTGATTGATAGAATCAATTATTCCATTGAGTAATAATATTTGAGCAATGAGTAATGGTGGTTTTCATGAATCACTTATTACCAGTGACCGGAACTAATGAAATATGCTAAATCCAATACCAAACTTACAATTCAAAATGTCAGCACCTACTTTACACATAGAACGCGAGATAAACATTATTCATGTTCATTCAATGAATGAATGAACATTAATCACTGCGGCATGTGCGAACGAATGATTGAATGACGCCAATTGATTCATGAGTACGAATATTAGCGTTTACCCTTTGAGTAAGCAAATCGGTAAGGCTTGTTGACGTGGCGCTATCGTTTCAAACAGATTCCATGTTGGGTGCTAATGAAATTTGAGTTATATAATTATATGCTGTTTGCTGGTAACTAACTTCTTTGTCATTAATTCTATCTATTCGATTCACCTTTATTATATGAAAATGGTATACCATCAAATAATTCAAAAAATATTTATGTATATTAAGTGACCATTGAGATTTGAAGTGATTTGGGTTCAAAATAATATCCGAATAATAAATCCAAACACCATTAAAAACATTTTTTTTTACGAGGACTTAATTGGTTTTACACACCTCTTACAACAATAAATATAATTTCAAAAAAAGAAAGAAAAAGAAAAGAAAAGAAAAATTGTTTATTCTGCACAAACTAAACGCACATTCCATAAAATAAGTCTCCTTTATAGGTTCCAAAACAGTGCGAAATACTATTAAGGGTGGTCGCACATCTGACGGAAGATGTGTTCGGCGTAACTTCGTTAACTTCCAGTTAGCACGCTCGCCGCACTAACGCATCATCGGTTGAGTGTGTAAGGTAGAATGTTTTATTGTCAACTTATCTATTGTTCTAGTGTTACGCGACCGATACCGATGGTACGCGACGCATCTTCTGACAGTTGTACGACCAGTAATACTTAGGCATCACTTGAACGACAAAATATTGTTTTGAATAATTAATTTCATCTAAAGCAGCAACAAGATGATTGCGCGTTTCTTTGAAATTTCGTGATTAACGGTCTCCTATGATTTGGGGATTAAAACCAGTGTTTTCAAGCTCTGCCTGATAATTAATTGTCCTTGGTTTCGGTACCGACGTTGAAAATTTTCTTGACTTAGGTTAGGTTTATTTAAGCCCGCAAAATTCAAATTTTCTTACGGCTACTTTGGCGCATCCCCCTTTAACAACACTAGCGGTGTAGTGGCGGCGCGGTGGCGGCGTGGCGGTGGTGTGGCGTCGGTGCCGTATACATGAGCACAAATGAGACTATTTTTTAAATATTTTGTTTTATTTGTTTCAGATCAACTATAATTTAATTTGCTGAGACGAACATTATAACGGCAGACTAAGTGAAGCCGACTTCGGACTAATAACGCTTCTAATGTCCCGGATACGACAACCAGGTATTTAAAAATCTTTTTTAATTAGAAACTAAACTACAACTTTGAGGATTAACATAATTGAATGTCTAATGGAATAAAAGTATAGTCTCAAAAAAGTTTTGAAATACGAGTAAATAATTACGCCATTATCTGCCTAGCCTTTTCCAGATGCAGCTGAATACCAGATAGATAGATAAAATAATTTTATTATGTATGTGGCTCAATATTACAGTAATAATCTGATTACATCTTATGAATTGTATTTTTATTTTCCGTCTTTAACTCTCACTTTTTCTTCTTTTTTCTCATCTCTAATCTACTTATTCTATATGTTAAACATACATTCACTATCTCTTTCACTCCTTGACTATTTCGTACATTCATCTCTGTCACTCGTTCATGCTTCACTCTGTCATTCATCTTTACAATCATCTCGTTTTACTATCCTGTCATAACGTTCCGTTCATACACGTACACCATAAAAATTACAGACATAGTACATAGGTTGACACAAAGGGTGATCTTATCGCTAAAAGCTACTTTTCGTACTTTTACAGACAACCTTTGGATGGATTAAAGTAAGAAGGAGAGACAATACTGCAGGTAGTCAGTGGTGTACCATTTACATATACAATAAATACATACATACATAAAGCATAAACTTATCTATATAAATATAGATAGATATATGTATATATAAAAACTTGAAACAAGAACAAGGAACTATAACGCAATGATGATTACCAGTACCAGTCTTTTAAACAAATTACGCCAGTACATCTGTGACGACATCTACATCACCACATGCGAACTACGCATCACACTGACGTCACGCAAAATCCTGCATCACGCAAGCAGAGTTTACCGCGCGAGTAGAATATATACAAGATCCCGACATCAATCGTCGGGCAGTAGCCCACCAGGCACAGTACCTGTCTAGTCGGAGGATCCTCCCTTTTCTAAGAGGATGAGTGAACTTTACACCCTGTTCCTCATACCCCTATACAATCTAATTGATTCCACATTTTTTATACATACTCGTAAAACACTCTCTTAAACAAGTAGGTATACAATACTTACATGATTAATACATAACGTGTGAACTTTCTTATAATTATGTTCTGTTCTTTCTAGGAAATTAATGGAATCTTACCGTGACGATGGAAGATTCAGGTGATCTGGTTTCCCCATTTGTATAATACTCCATGCATAATCTGATTGTAATAAATCATCTATTTCAATCTCGCAAAAGCAACGCCCAAAAATGTATTAATGTTCGTTAATTAATCTTCCAAATCGGTAGATCTGCCAATTCAATACTAATTTAATTTGGCATCTCCGTAAACACTTGAGTATCTCCAACGTTTAAGCAAACATTTCTATTCAAATAGAGACGAAGTACATTCCAAAAGATGTTTACTTTATAAATAAGCTTCGTCGGTAATTCGTAGAGGTATTCCACTTAGAATCTTGAGGTTATCTCAAAATATTCGACCATGAATACCTTCAGACGTTTCGAGGGAAATGGTTTTAAGATCCAGGTTTAAGATAGTGAATTAAAATGAAAAAATATAGCTGTGCTTAAAATAAATTGGGATGTTTATTAATTTATTTATTGAGACTTTATTGTACGCCAGATAATAAAAGATAAGAAATAATCATTATTAGTATGAAAACAATGATGAAGTTAGTTAAATAGTAGATAGTCTTATACCATAGGGTAATGACTTCTAGAAAACCTTGGGATGGAGTCCAAGACTGAGACAAATAATAGGCAATCTGGGTCTATGGTGGTTTAAATAATATCTCATCTTCATTATTTAACTACAGAACATGATTTTAATCTTACTATAACTATCACTATAATGAGAGCTGATTGGTGGCCCAGTGGTAACGGCACCGACTTACGAGCTTTAGGTCGTGGGTTTGAACACTTTGTGTAAATAATTTCATTACCACTGCTCTCAGAACGGTGAAAGAAAACATATTGAGGAAACCGGCATGTCTTAGAACCTAAAATTCGAAGACATGTGACTGTGACATCTACCAACCCGCACTGGGCCCGCGTGGTGGATTACAGCCCACTCCCTCTTACAGAGAGGAGGCCTGTGTCCCAGCAGTGGGAACATTAACAGGCTGATTATGTTATGTATGTATCACTATAATAAAAAGCTGTCAAATTAAACCAGTGTCAAAAAACAATACAATTCTGTAAAGCGAAGTCATACAGGACCATATTATTAAAACCAAAACCCAGAGGTTATCAGAGGTAAAAAAGGTAGACCGCGAAATAAAAATAAATGAATGCAAACAAGATTCTCAAGAGCACTCCCTTAAATATTCATGCACTTAATTTGCATATAAACATCTACTCAGATTCCCTTCAGGAACTTGCATCAGCATACGAATTTTGTTTAAGAGACCTAAAGGACCTCTAGAGCAAGATGGTACGGCCGTTTGACACTGAACGTATGGAGGCCTCTCTACTCTTTGAGGAGGTAAAATCCTCCTACATTTTGGTCTGAAACGCTAAAGTGGGTAGATGGTCCATGTAAACAAACGTTTGAGTACGTTCAAATTATTTAAATGAAGTTCGTTGTAAGTACTGAATTATTTTAATGTTGTGATAAAAATATTATGAATGAAAAAAGATTTTGTATCAATAGTAGAATTAAGTAGTAATATTTTTGTTATTAGTTCTGCCCATCACTTAAGGTGATGCCAATTCTAAAATGTTCCAGGTAAGGTGGTGTGTCCATCGCCACCGTCAACGGCACGTCAACGAGAAACGAGATTATTCAAATGGAACGTGACGTCCAGGTGACGGTATAATAGATAAAACAAAAGCCAGGTGAACGGCGCCGGTCCAACGGCAGTGCTGGGGTGACGGACTCGCAGTCATAGTAAATGTGTAAAATGTATCCCTACTTCGACGCCATCATTTCGTTCTCGTTGACGTCCCGTTGACCGTGGTGGTGGAAAAACGGCTTTACGGTAACCATCTCAGAAGGAAACGGTTGTAGGCTGATCATTGACCTTTGAATCTAAACTAATCAAAATACCATTTAACCTTTGATAAAATTTAATTAAATATCTCAACCAAGTCTTGAATGGTATTTGGGTAAATTAATTCGTAATTCTCAAATACACTTCCTGTTAGCTACGCTCACGCTAACGAAACTTCAGCTCGCCGAAAGTACGTGAAAGGAAATCAAGCTGCCACAACCTTAATGTGATTTGGATTTTACTACATAAAAAACTTTACAGACCAATCAACTATGGACCTATGACACAATATTTGAAAACTTTTAAAACTCTTGTCAAAACGGTCTGCAGAATATTCTTCACATGGTGTGGTGGAAAGATAAGTAAAACTTACTTATTCTGTTTAAATATTTACATAACCTTCTTGGTCTGGGTTACATATTTACACAAGGGCTAGGGCTTAGCCTCTCATGCACGAGGTTGTTGGGTTCCAGACAATTATACTTATGTTATTTTCACAAGTTATAAGTACCTACTTTCTAAGGTTATCTTAGGCATCGGTGAAGGACAAGATTGCGAGGAAACCTACACCTATTAACTAATACTATCATAGGTCTGAAATCGCCAACCTGCCTTGAACAAGTGCCTTCTCTGTATGAGTAGAGGCCTTTGCCCTGCAGTGGGATTGTTACAGGCCGGTATTATTATGATACTCATCTTTAATTAGCGATATTTAAATTACAATACAGCCTAGTTCGTCGTGAAGAAACACGTGAAAAACCAATATTTTTCCTTTTATAGTCGGTTATCGCAAGAAAACTCAAGCAGTAGTTTTCTTTTTCCAAATCGGGTAAATATTTCGTCAATTAAGTACCGCAAATTTTGCGAAAATAGACCCATATCTTAGACCCGTTCAAGATCCGGTTTCATAAAATCTTTTCATTAGGATCTCTTAGGGCATTTATAAGTCATCTGGACATCCCAAAAGAATTCTCAAAGTTAATGTTATAAGATTTCTTAGTTATATCGTTGTATAGCAAAATTTTCTTAACAAAGGAGAGACGAAGTTTCAAAGCAAATAGAAGAATCAAACGTGTTTTTAAAGTTTTTGTTAGCTTTCTGTTATTCAACATTTTCTATTGAACAAATAAACGGTTCCGGTTCTGAATAATTTTACAATAACATTTTACTGTTTTCATTTCGAAGTAAGAAAGATCATAATGCTGTGCAAATTAAAATAAATAGTTAATCGAGTGATTGAAAAACATTATTGATATTTCTCTTTTTGTTTTTGTTACTTATTTTCATTTGTCGAATAGGTTAGTAAAGTTTTTGGCTACTTTGTATTAGAATGATTATTTTAGGTTTATTTAAAATTCGCGTTTATCTCTACAGAAAAACAATATATACTTTAAATTTTATATACTTAAAATTATTCTTACTTTATTTTTTTAAAGATTTTTTCTAGATTTCATTATCCGCAAGGAACTTACAATAAGAACTTCAATATAACTTCAAGACGTGACGTTGATATTCGCGGCAGCTTCATTACGTTCATTTGAACTTCGATGGCTAAACTTAGATGACCCGATCGTCTAAGTTTAGCCATCGAACTTCGGGTTTTGGGGCTAAGACGACCGAAGCGAGATGTTGATAGATTGTAAGTGATGAAACTTTGTATGTATATAGTTTGGAACAAACACGTGGTAGCAATGCTAATGTTTGTTCGGTGCGTTGAACTTGCAGTGAACACAGCTTGGAGATAGAACACCACATCAAAAAATTTGTGTGGCATTTTCACTGTTTATAACTCCAACATAGTCGAAACATCCACATCATAACACCTACCTAAAAATTACAAATCAACGAAAACTTAAACGTAGGCAGAAATTCCGAAATTCTGCAAAAACAATTTTTACAACATGACCTTAATTTAAATATGTCTTTCACAGAAAAAGTAAAAGTTTTGCTCCCTATGTGTTGGTAATTTCATTGCCATCGGCAAGTACTAAACCTAAACTTTAATAGGCGGAACTGTCAAGTACAGACTTCTTAAAGACAATTTATTTTATTATAATTTCGTGGTGTCAAAGATAATTTTAAATGACGTCTCTTTAAGACTCCAGCCAATTTTTATTTATTTCCTGTTGTTTTCCTAAGGGCGAATTTCACCAATGTTACTGAACGGTGATGGACACATCTATAGCACGTTCAAGAGCTGTCAGCGTCATCATTGTTATAAAATTATGACACTGACAGTTCTTGAATGCGGTTTATACGTGCTGATCGGGATGTTTTCTTGGTGAAATTCATCCATAAGGACTTAAAACTTTATTTCGCTCCCAAGACACACAGTTCTACAAACAACCAAAAACATAATGTTTTATTAATGTAAGGACTGTCACCGCACATAATGTATATAACATTTCAGCTGACAACAGGTCACTTGTCCTGTAATAGAACCTTTAAATGAGAGTAAGTAAAGGTAAGGATATCGTTGAGAGTGAAAGCCTGAAAGGCTCTATGTAAAGTGTTTTTCCAGGAAAGGACTGGAAAGGACCTCTGGACCTATTGTTGTGGTTAGGCCTAAGTAATATTACCCTTGTTCGGCTCAAAGGAATGGCAGACTTGAAACATGAGACTTTTCAACAAGTTAAGCAATGACGACTAAGCTACGTACAACCTAACTACATAATTATATATATAATATTACATAACATCACATCACGCCTTGTTTCCCCGAAGGGTTGGGCAGAAGTGTACCTGTAGCAGGTACACCCACATTTCGCCAGTTATGTTTAAGTCCCATGTAATAGGGGGCGAACCTATTGCCATCAACCGGGCACAAATCCAGAGTCCCGGCTGCTACTGAGAAATTCCAGATAGAAAAACCCAATAACACTTTGCCCGACCCGGGGATCGAACGAATATAATATTATAAATTCGAAAGTGAGTTTGTTTGTTTGTTACGCTTTTACGCTAAAACAGCTGCACAGATTTGGATGAAATTTGTCCTTACTTCTACCCGAAACCATGATTAGGACATAGGAAAATTTTCATCTCGATATTCCCACGGAATTGAGACTTACGCGGGTGAAAACGCGTGCCCCACCTAGTACCTAATAGTTTTTTTTTTTTTTTTATAGTTAACAGAATACAGACAACTTCTACCATTCACAACAACTGTAACTAATTATTGAACTCATGCGGCGTGAAATAATTCAATACCCAATATGTTATGTCAGGCGATGAATAGAGAAGTGACGCCCGTACCTGAAAATAAATTCCCTTTGATTCCCAGAACCGATTGAATACGTAATTGCTATTACATCGTACAATCCACTGATTGTTTTGCAATTAACCGTGAACTTTACCGTATTGTTTATGTGGTTACGTAAACAACGTAAATGCCACGAGTACCGCGCGTAATTACCGATGTGACCAACAAAGGAAGCAGACCTTTTGTGCTTAGAATAAAAGTTAATGAACTGTTCCAAAAAAAGTTTTTTTTTTTTTGTGTTATTATGGCTACGCATAAATAGGTTTGTTTTTTCGTAGAACGAGAAGTTCTTAAGAAAAGACATGGAATTAAGTACATGTATCATAATGATTATACAATATCGCCCATGCGCATGTGACCGCCCGTAATTTTCTGAATATTCATGAAAAAATATCGAAAATAAACTTCAAAAGGGGGTCTATCTATAACATTTTTCATGTTATTGAATTTTTAATTTTTTAAAGATTTGCTTTCTGTTTTTTGACACATTTCCGAAGTTTATGGGTCGATTTGGATTCTGTTTATTATTTCCAAAAGCTTATGAGTTATTTTAACAGGTTAATTAAAATTTTTACAAAAAATTATCGACTACGAAAGAAAAAACGGAATCGAAGTCATTTTTTCGGTAAAAAATTGTGTATTTTTTTTTTTAAAGTAGTGAAAAATTTTATAGATAGACCCCACCTTTTGAAGTTTATTTTCGATATTTTTTCATGAATATTCAGAAAATTACGGGCGGTCACATGCGCATGGGCGACATTGTATAGTAGGTAATATTAATATGGATAGGCAGTAGTATTTTCTAATAATAAACAGCAATATTATCAAAAAAGCACATATGTTCAAAACTGAACATATGTTCTGCGATTTCGGCGGTCTCTCTAGTTCTGGAGCCATAGCGCTTGATGGCACGCTTCTGCCAGTCTGCTCCGACTTTCGGTATCTCGGTTCACTCGTGCAAAGCGATGGCGAAATAGATCGGGCGGTTAAGCACAGAATTAACACTGGATGGATGAAATGGCAGCAGGTCACGGGAACAATCTGCGACTCCCGCATTCCCCTTAAACTTAAGGGGAAAATATATAAAACAATGGTTAGACCTGCTGTCTTGTATGGATCAGAATGTTGGGCCACCAAAGGGATGAATGAAAGGCAATTGCATGCAGCTGAGATGAGAATGCTAAGAGGGATGTGTGGTGTTACACGAATGGATAGAGTAAGAAATGAGTACATAAGAGGAAGTCTGAAAGTGGCACCGGTGACCGAAAAGTTGTGCGGTAATCGGTTGTCATGGTATGGGCATGTGATGCGGAGGAATGAGGAAAATGTCGTGAAAAAAGTTTTGAGTGTGAATGTCGATGACTATAAGAGTAGGGGAAGACCAAAGAAACGATGGATGGACTGTGTGAAAGATGATATGGCTAGAAAGGGGGTAACTACTGAAATGACGACTAATAGAGAAGTATGGAAAAAAGGGACATGTTGCGCCGACCCCAAATAAAATTGGGATAAGGGCAGGAGAATGATGATGATGATGATGATTATCAAAAAAGCAACTGTATCTGCAGCTGAGCACTCGGCTCCTAGACTATGAAAATCGTCGTCGTCATCGTCATCGTCATCAGCCTATTAATGTTCCCACTGCTGGGACACAGGCCTCCTCTCTGTGAGAGGGATTGGGCTGTAATCTACCACGCGGGCCCAGTGCGGATTGGTAGATGTCACATGTCTTCGAATTTTTTGGTTCTAAGACATGCCGGTTTCCTCACGATGTTTTCCTTCACCGTTTTGAGAGCAGTGGTGATGAAATTATTTACACAAAGTAAAGCGCCTGCTTGGGTTCGAACCCACGACCTACAACTCGTAAGTCGGGGCCGTTACCACTGGGCCACCACTGCTCCGCACTATGAAAATAGCAATATATATTCATTGGAATAAGATTAACCCCCTTACTAACAAACGTTGTATATCGCCTGTATAGTTACACAACGCTTTGTCTTCTTCTTTCGAATGTCAAATTACTGACGACTGAAAGAGAGAAATCGGTGTGTAACTATACAGGCGATGTACAACGTTTATTAGTAAGGGGGTTAATTTTATTCCGATGAATATATTGCTAATAAATAATTCAATTGCGCTCCTCTCAACGGTCAAGCCCCCCTCAGCGCCATCACGCGGATCTGTCAAAGCGCATCTGTTACCCCTCAGGGGACCACCCAGAAGCGTGACCACTTGAGATTAAAACTACGATATCTCTAAAGTTTTGTATGGGAGCTGATTATACCACTTACACCGTTGGAATCAGTATAAAAAAAGCTAACACAATAGAAATGGATAGCTAAATGTTTTTTTTCGTAATATATTGTTAATTTTAATGTAAAGTCGCGAGAAGGGGGTTTTTTCCCCATTAGCGTCAAAAAGATTTTTTTTGAAAAAAAGTGAAAACGAAAATTGCAATAATTATTTTTTTTTTTAATTGATACACTATTGTACATTAATAAATTAAATAAAACCCCACACCTCTGCATACATTACTTTTAAACTAAAAATAAAACAAATGCTTACCAATCATGACGTCACCGCGCCGTAACCCGACACCTCGATAACAAAGGGCTCTTATCTTTTTTGTTTCGGAGAACTCGTAACAAAAAAACCCACTTGTATCGTAGCTTATCTATTGTTTTGTCGTGGACACGTGCACACACAGTCTCAACTGATAAAATTACATGTTTTTTAACGAATTTCACAACACCATATTTACAAGTGAACGGCGAAAAAAGTTCGCTTAAACTTTGGATCACAGTTTTTATTACGATGCACTTTATTCAAATCTGAATATACATTCAGTCGTAGGATGTTATTTACTGATGGAAAAACACCAGACAAAGGCTTGTTGCCTCAAAAAACAATATCGAAATCACAAAAACAAAATGTAAACAAGAGACGTCAGCCATTTTGCAGACACTTCCCCACAGACTAAAAGAATAAATCATTCCGGCGCGAAACATTTAGTCGATGTTTAGCATGTGATGTTCTATACCTTTCCTGTTTTTTCCTCTACACTCTGTATAAGTTAGAATAAGATCGGTATAGTGTCCACAGGCAATATATGTCAGGAAAAAACAGGCGTCAGAACGCGGTTGACCGTTGTTGACCGACACGCGAAATTTGACAATCGACTCCTGGAGTTTGCTTGACCGACGAGAGGTCATCGGTATTGTAAAGAGCGTCAGATATTGTGTTCAATACATCGCTTTCAGCGGTGAGTTCTTCATTTATAAACGATTTCGGACGCCGTTCTTCATTCAGATTTTATTTCTGTAACATTTGGAGTAAAGTTGATTCAATATTAATTTATTAAAACTGCTGTGAGTTATATACATTTTCTATGTATGACTGAAATGAGATTTTTTTGATACTTACATACATACATATTTAGCCTATTAATATTCCCACTGCTGGGACACAGGCCTCCTCTCTGCGGGAGGGAGTGGGCTGTAATCTACCACGCGGGATTGAAGATATGTCTTCAATCTATTAGCTTGAGCTATATGAGATTTCTTTGATAAAAATTGGTTATATTCGTTCGTTCTGACGTAGTAATTAGTTCATTAAAGAAAATTAATAAAGGAATAATAATAGTTAACTGCCTCGTTGGTCGCAAGCGCTACTGCTGAGTATGAGGTCCCGGGTTCGATTCCCAGGTCGGGCAAGGTGATATTAGGTTTTCCATCTGGATTTTTTTACTAGCAGCCCGGAGTCAGGATTTGTGCCCGGTAGCTGGCAATAGGCTCGCCCCCTAAGACAGCGAAATGTGGGTGTACTATAGATGCACCTCTGCCTAACCCTTCGGGGTTTAGAGGCGTGATGATTATGTAATAGTTACCAACACACTGGATAGGTGCATTGAAAATATTTTCAGTGACTAGTTATGTACTATTTTCACAACCTAACACAATCTTTCAAAAGTCCTCTTAACAGCGTCAATAAATAAACGCATGAGCTGCAATTCGTATGATTTCGTTCCTATCGTTTAAACACTAAGGTTAAAAACCCCATGAAGTGCAGAAATAAAAACTTTGATAGGTACTGTATTTAATCACGGATGAAACTTCGAGACACTGTTTTGCGGTAAACTTTAAAAACAGCAACAGATACTCTTGTATTCCCTAGTAGCCAGTACAAGTTATTGAAACCTCCTGGACTTCTTTCATAAAATCTTCACAAACTTTACCTCACGTAACGGTGGAGTTATTCCAAGTTATTCCAAGTGTATAACCGGCAAAACGATTGGAATAGAATTTATGCGAGCAATAAAAGTATTCGAATCGAACCGGAGTGTTGCAAAGTTATTGGCGGCAAATAAGGCTTTAAGTCTTCTTTGAAAGATGTTAAGTCTTTGATTTTGGGGTGGATATATTTTAACTTTTTATTGATAGAAATAAAACGTAAGAATCCCATATCAATTTTTTTCCATGTTATATTCAAAACACAAAAAGATCTACAAAAAGCGATATAAAAAAAAAGCTATAGTATAAAGATTAGATCTTTATACTATAGCTTTTTTTCAGACAGACAAATCTTAGATCTTTTTAATTTTGAATTTCATGTTAACAATAAGATATAGTTCAAAAGATGTCGAAAACATCCTCATCATCTTTTTGATTAAGTGACTTTTCAGTCTTAATCAAATTCAACTAGGTCTTAATAAATAATCGGCTTTCTGGAACAATAATATTATCTCTACGTTAAAACAAAAGCTTGTTTTTAGAGTTTAAGGAGGTTTAGTTACTAATGGCCTACACAAATCATTTTTACGGTTCCGTACCTCAAAAGGAAAAAACGGAACTTATAGAATCACTCAAGTGTCTGTCTGTCTGTCTGTCCACCAAAATTCATTTATATTCGTTACACGGACGTGCAAAATAAATGAATTTTGATTACGGTCACTTTTCGGGGGCAAGAAAGAGCTTGTTATGGGGATATCAAAAATATATATTTTAAATTAATACTTTTAAAGATGTTTAAGAAAATTGCCCCCTTTTCTCCGAAACGAATGAGCCTAAAATTTTGAACAAAATACTGAAAATTATGTAGTATAAGACATAGATTACAGTAAAAACCTATATATACGTAGTCTATGGTGCGTATAAACTTATATTTGCAGTTGGAATGTATGAGAGACATTGTTTTTCAACTACAATGTTAAGTTTTTATTTGAGATAAATTCACACACACGCACTTGGCCGGGTTTATTTTTATCACGTACTTAAATAAACGAACTGAACTAGCTAATTAGGAATGAGGGCTTATGAGGGATTGACGTGAAAGAGGGTCATGTCAAAGACGACGCACCCTACGATTTGATTTTATACCATTCTTAATCAGGAAACGTGACCACAAATTGCTTGCCACCGTAGTCGACCGCTGTACTTCGTTTGTACCAGGGTATCCCACTCAAAATGACAAACGATCAGGACCCGATCGGGCACGGCTATTAGGCGTGTCCGGCACGTGCCGAAACAGGACGCTTGACGGTCACGTCACGGTTTTGAGAATTTTGTGTAGGTATTTATTTATAGAGCTTTGTTGAGATCACGAAGCCGGAACCACTTTGAAAGTCTTTGAGAGCAAAGTCTTTGAACTCAGATAGACATAAATTGCTACTGACTTTCTGTAAGAGATAGGGGAAAATCGGATACAGTTACTTGGAGATAAAAATGTACAAATTATACCATTGCCATTGATTAGTGTGAATTCTTGTTATGATAAGTTACATGAAAAAATTGCACGTCGCTATGATCATTCTTTCCGAATAATTTTTATGCCCAGTAGGTTTGGAGATGTCCATATGAATTTAGGTGGTAGGTTTTAAGATACTGTCGGGCACAGCAAAGTAGGAGAGAGAAAGATGGCTTTTATTTTACTACTTAGTTGTTATACTTTAATACACATATCAATGTGTATCAACTCACACCATCTTCCCATGCAGTAGGCAGAAACTATAGAACGCCTCTTGCTTTGATCCATACATACTCCTTTTGCCTCGTTGCCACGTTCATACATCTGGTCATACACGCACGCCGGTTACGAGTTCTACGTTCCTGACCTTTCTGAGGAACATCACCAATAAGGTCACTATTTGTCCTCCTAGGGCAGGGGTGGCGAACCAATGGCACGCGTGCCCATGATGGCACGCGACAGTATAATTTGGGCACGTCACCGATAGAAACGGTTTGCATTTTAGTTGTTGAAGAATTTGAAATGCAGCTGTTTGATTTCTAGTCTAAGTAGTTCAATATGGATTCAAAAATCTATTGAAACAATGAAAAGAAAAATTTGTAATTGATGAAAGAGACAGGCTAATTTAAAATGTCGGTAACCAAATTGTAGAAACATGGAATTCGATTCCAGACAGATTTAACGGTTTGAAGAAGCTGGCTCGTGCTATTTTAACCATATTTTCATAAACCTATGCCTGCGAGTAATTATTTTCAGAGATGAATAACTTTAAAAACTCGCTTGGAAATAGTTTGGCTGATGACTCCAGTTCAGCATGCATTCTGCTGTAACATCTTACAACCCTAATATAAGTTATTTGTCATCTAATGTGCAACAACAGAAGTCACACTAATGTTCATTTAAATTATTACTGGTGCAAAATGTATTTTTTTGGTACCTAGTAAATTAAGAGTTTTGAGTTGATATTATTTAGTTTTATTATTTTCCCAATAATCACAAAGTCAACATTATTTGACGGCACGTCTATCGCCTCAGTAAACGTTTCTTTAGAAAAATGGTACGTTGAACCATAAAGGTTCGCCACCCCTGCCTAGGGCTGCCTCCTGGCGTTATTTTAAAACATGTAATTTAAAATTTGTTATTAAGATATACCTCCACATTTACCTTCCCCCTTGTAGTAGTTCATCATAATCATTCTCCTGTCCTTAACGCAATGTATTTGGGGTCGGGGCAACATGTTTTTTTCTTCCAATATATTAGTCGCCCCTGTACATATAGTCATAAATAAAAATATGTGTAGAAAATGTGCCTAGCAGGGAAAATGAAGTTTCCTATATTTTATCTAGACACCAGTCGCCACATAATTCACTGGGCAAACATAAGTGACCTTTTTATAGTTTGGAACCAGACGACGGACGACTTACATAATTTATACCCCGAAAGTCGAAAAGTTACGAGAGCGACACATCAAAACTGAACTAAGTTATATTTCCAAAATCCTCTTGTGACAGTCTTCCATAAATTTTTACTTAGATTTCTGTCTCACGTACGGTTTGTTTTATAAAATGTTCTCAAGCAGAAACAGGTCTCACGAGGTTTCTAAATAATGAAGGCATTCTGAAATCAGTGTGTTTAGAATTCATGTCAGTTTGTCTGGAAAAATGTGATACCCAAGGGAGTGATGTATGGGAGGTGTATTTATGAGGTTCTGTTTCAGGATTGTTATATTCGTTTGACCTTTGGGATTAGAAAAGCGACCTGGTGAAGTAGCCAAAATTATTTCTATGATCTTTATAAACCTTGCCTAGGGCAGGCAATGTTTATAAAGATCTTAGAAATAATTTTCTGAGTTTAGTATTGAGTCTGTTTCTTCTACTTTGAATGTTTGTGGATTTGTTATAACTCATTAGCAATGGTGATTCTAGGCACCGAATTAATAAATTAAAGTTGTTACTTTTTGCTTGAAGATATTATTTTGATATTACCTGGTTTCTGAATTCAGAATTTGAAGACGAGAACTTGTCAAACTCTACTTTAGCATAACTTAAAGTGATTCCTTCACTGGACAAAATTAAAAATTTCTTACTCTTTTGCAAAATAAATTTTGATCTATACCTTAAGTAATGAAAAATGTTGTGTTATACCTAAAGAATAGCTAAAGAAAACTTTAACAAGTTTTCATCTTCAAATTCTCCCATCAATGACCGGGTAAAACACTTTAAAGTTCTACAAATTAGTCGACAGCTAAACAATGTTTCGTTTACAGTGAACGTTATTATTTTCCAAAAGCGTAAGCTGTGCCAAATAAAAATTATTCAATATTCTTTCACATAGTAAATAGGGTTCCGTACAAAAGTTTACAACACCGATAATAACGACCCCCAAAAGTTAACCTCATTCCAAACTCTTAACAGTTACAAAGAAAAGTGATTTCTCATACTTTCTTTATCATGAAAAATTACAGCAATCGTTTATTTTCTTCAATAATTTATTATAGTACGTATTTCATGTCGAAAAAATTCTCACAATGGTGGAGGGGCAGTTCGGGCAATTTGTTCGAGTCGATTCAGGCCCTTTTAAGGGCGCCTACTCAATTATAGGGCATTACTTGACGAAAACTTAGTTTTTGTTGGCGTGCCAGTGACGTGTCTATGGCTGTTAGTTCCAGGTTCGTTACAAGGGAATTAATTAGAAGTTGGCATATTAAAAGCTGTTGTAGTGTGTAATGGTTTTAGAATTGGCGCTGATATTATTTGCTTCATGTTATTTTGTACGTGATTCCTTTTTGCTCAACTTTATGAAGCTTACAGGAATTATTTATTTTTTTACTAGAGATTGAAAGAAAGAAAGAAAGAAAGAAAAATTATTTATTGGGACAAGCACAGGAGATCACAAACTAAACTAAAACACACATTAAAACATCAATAAGAAATAAAAAACAATAAAAATTAAACGAAGTAAAAAAGAAGGAGTCCTGTGCGAGGCCAAAAGGCTCCTATCTCAGCACGATGCTGCGACATACTAAAAGTCGCAGCGCTGGTATTCTGATAGGGCCCGCAGTGATGTCACGGATAGATAGGTACCTAAATAATAATAAATAAATTATTATGTATCAAATACATTAATAAAAAAATAAAAAAAAATAAAAAATTAAATACGTAGTCCGTGTGTCTGCACCCGACGTAGCATCGATTACTTGTCTATGCCTTTAAGTGTCTGTGGTATGATACTCTATGGCATCGATGTGACAAGTAAAGAGACGCAGGCGCCGACACCGGCAAAAAATTTATAATTAATTAAGGCTGTCTATTGTTTAATAATACAATAATAAAGTGAATAATCGTAGGATGAAAAGTGTTTTGTGATAGTCAGTTACATGTCAGTTTTATATGGAGAAATACAGATACAAGAGTGGAATTTCCAAATTCACCAATGACAAACAATGGCAAAGAAAAAGCAAAATGCAAAACAACTGCTGTGTCTCAGTGAATAATCGCTGCCAAACGCTCGTCACCGTGCCAGACGCGTGCAGATCAAGGGTAAGTTTAATCTGTGCTATCCTTTTGAAGTTGTAGTAAGTGCTGTTTAAATTTGAGTCTGAAAGTACCAACTGTCTTTATAGCACGAAAAGGAGGTGGCAGGTCGTTCCAACAACGAGAGGCAGCGAATTTGAAACAACCACGGAAAGCAGCGGTTCTGTGCGATGAGGCCAATAAGAGGTACGAAGATGCTCTAGTTTTAATCTTGTTGATATCGCGCGACCAAGACAGTTTCTTATATAGATAGTCTGGTTTCTTTGTGAGAATAGTGCCAAAGAGTAGGGTAGCCAGGTGAAGCTTTCTGCGTGCTGACATTCTCATCAAATTACCCTTATTTAAAAACGGAGTGATGTGGGATCGTGGAGGGACATTGTAGCAGAATCTTGCGCAGGCATTCTGCACTCGCTGGATAAGTTTTTCGCTTCTACCGAGAATGCACGCCCCATACACAGTGTCAGCGTAGTTCAGCTTGGATAAAACAAGCGACTCACACAGCATGACACGCATATCCACACTTATGTAGGGACGAACACGATACAAGAGCTTGAGTCGGTAGAAGCAGTTGCGCACGGCCTCCAATATGTGAGTCTCAAAATGCAGCTGCCCGTCAAATACTACCCCAAGATTACGAGCCTCCAGAACCCTTTCCACACCACAACCATCAATCCTGAGGTCCAGGTTGCAAGCAAGCAATTTGTTTAGGAAATCCCTAGATCCCATCACAATATACTTCGACTTACTAGGATTCAGGACCAAAGAGTTTCTTCTGGACCATGCAGAGATCCTCTCTAAATCCTCATTTATTCTTCTTACAGTTTCAGCAGTATCCTGAGAGCGGAAGGAGAGGTACAACTGCAAATCATCAGCGTAAAGGTGGAACTTAGTGTTGATCAGACATTTGGCAATGTCAGCACTGTACAGATTGACCTACTTACCTACATATAAGTCAAATCCGCTATCTAATTACGCAAAACAGTTTCGTAAACGATTCCGCCCAATCTGTTTAATTTTGACAGTACAATATTATTCATTACGTTATTTACGTTGGTAGGCAGATTTTTTTTCGAACTTATGAAGCAGTGGATTAGCAATCTGTTTCAACACGATTCAAATTCTGATTGATCGTGTATTACATAATTAGGGTACAGGTCTGCTTGATTCATGAAATTTTAATCAAAAGACATTATTTTAAAAGCGCTAAGGTCCACGTTCATGGGTTAGCTAAATAACTCGGAGTTAACATCTAACCCATGAAGGCGCAAGTGGGTCTTAGTAGGGTTAATAGGCAGGTTAATACAAGTAAAATATAGATAGGTACTACGAACAAGTTATTTCATTATTTTGAATCCTTATTCTCAATTTTAAATTTGGGTTTGCCGTAGTCGGGTAAAAAACAGATACTTTTGATAATTCTTAACAACTATCGAACAAACTTAAAATTACCTTTTCACTGCTAATCCAAACTCGTGAAACAGAAAATCCTAAGTCCAACCTACAACCTTGTTCAAGTCTAGTGTTCCGCGCATACTCGACGACTTCAAACTTCATTCAGTAGTTTAAAGGTGGTATGCTAAACGCGCCCCTTGACTGGTGACCTTGACCTCGAGTGGGTCCCAGTAGCGCAGTTTAGTAGTGTGTTCGTCTTTATTTTGCTGTTGTGGACAGCAGATGTTTTTGAGTTTACTTCTTATGACTTTACTTGTTAAGTGAAAACACATGTTAGTGATTTAAGCGGATTAGTTTGTCTAGTGTTTTTTAGAAAGAGTTTTTTCACTTTTTCTAGTGATCTTCTGGTGCAGTACCATTTAGCATTGACCTCCAAAGGTCCTAGATAGATGAAGGGCAAGAAAACCGCCATTGCATTTTACATAGATATTGCATACTTTATATCTTACTTACGTTTACCTACCTTTTTCAAATTAATCTTTATATTCTTCAAAAACATATTTTATAAAGGATTCATTTAACAATATAATAGTGATAGGCAGATGTGTATAGAGAGCTCGTGGCTAAGTTAAACCAGCCGCACGGGTCGATCCATCAGGTAAAGCTACGCTTCCTGGGGTTGGTCCGTGTATGTCTGATCATCTTTAATACCGAGATTCCTCCGTGCCTCGGATAGCACATACGCCGTTGGTCCCGGCTGTCATTCGTGGATGTTTGACAGTCGTTACGGGTCGTCAGAAGCCCGAAAGTCTGACAACCAGTCTTACCAAGGGGTATCGTATTACCTAGTAACTGGGTTGTGGACGTCAGATAGGCAGTCGCTCCATGTAAAATACTGGTATTCAGCTGCATTCGGTTAGACTGGAAGCCGACCCCAACATAATTGGGAAAAGGCTAGGCAGATTGATTCAGGCAGATGTGTATAATTCACAAACCTCATTTACGCTAGTTATACCACTAAGTCTTCTATAATAGAAAACAACACACAAAAACCTCCTTTTCCCCTAATAAAACACACAAATTCAATCTACCTAGCCTTTTCCCAACTATATTGAGGTCGGCTTCCAGTCTAACCGGATGCAGCTGAATATCAGTATTCTACATTGAGCGACTGCCTATCTGACCTCCACAACCCAGTAACTGGGTAATAAGATACACCTTGGTAAGACTGGTTGTCAGACTTTCGGGCTACTGAAGAACCGTAACGACTGTCAAAGATCCACGAATGATAGCCGGGACCAACGGCTAAACATGCTTTCCAAGGCACGGAGGAGTCTCGATATGTAAAGATGGTCACCCATCCATAGACCAACCCCGGGGAGCGTAGCTTAACCTGGTGGATCGACCTATGCGGCTGTTATTACTTACCCACGAGCTCCTCAATTCCGAACAAAACACACAAATTAAAACCTTTATACCCTTGCAATAATCTCAGCACCCCGTATATGCAATCACAGAATATCACGACAAATCCCGTTACTCTAAGTTGGAAATGAAAAAACAATTTTCAACTTCCCCAAGGTAGAGATAAATATGCTAATGTGACACAAAATACTTTCGGAAAGGTTTACTGCCCTTGGAATAATGTGACTGGTGGTGAAGACATGATAGGGATTCTGGATCGTATTCTTTGTTTTGTTTATAGTCTCATATAGAAGGATTTGACGGTCGTTAAACTGATAAATAGTTTATCGTGTCGTGATTTTAATGAAAGGAGGGTAATATCATGGGATTGTCTATCAACTACCTGGGTAAAGGTTTTACAGACGTTGTTAAAAATGGAAGTTGAACTTTAAAAGTTGTGTTTATTGAAGGATAATACACACATCAAAAGTGTCTAGGGATCAAGCATTTTTATGCGGATTTCTTGAGATTGAGATGTGGCTTTGTAATAAATTTATGATTTTATAAATTTATATGGATCCTTTTTGGTGCATTTCATAATTTGAATCAGGAACTGTGAATCAAATTCGAGTAAAAGATGAAAATCTGCTGTCAATATTTTCCCTATAAAAACATACAACGCATTGAAGACATTATTAGTGCTACTGTTTCCCTACTACTGATTAAAACCAACGTTATTATGGAGCAGCGACGTCATTTAAGCAGGGAAGAAATGCTCAGAGCCGTGGGAATGATAGAAGCTGGTTCCCGGCAACGTACTGTGGCTTTAGCTCTGAATACAAGTCAGAGTGTTATCAGTCGACTTTGGACACGTTACCGAAGCACTGGTACCGTGGCTGAGCGCCATGGAGGACGGTATCGCTGCACCACACGGAGACAAGACCCATACATTCAAATCTTAGCTCGAAGAGCTCCAACAATAACCGCCATGATGTTAGCCGTGAGGCTTCATCACTCTTCAGGGAACTTAATTAGCGACCAAACAGTCAGAAACCGCTTGCATGAAGTGAACCTTCATTCCCGAAGACCGCTACGGGTACCACCTATAGCAATGCACAATCGTAGGATTCGATATCAATGGGCTCTTGAACACAGAAATTGGGCAGAAGAACAATGGCGTTTCGTGTGCTTTTCTGATGAGTCTCGTTTTGGTATGAGACCGGATACAAGACGTATACGACACTGGAGAACCCCTGGACGCCAACAGCGATTAAAATCCTGCCAGGAAGTCCATCCTTATAGTGGTGGAACCATCATGGTATGGGCGGGTATTTGGATCGGCGGAAGAACTGAGTTGATTTGGATCAGAGGCAACCTCAACGCTCAAATTTATGCTGAGACGATTGTATCAGATGTCATCGTTCCTCTACAAGTGCAAATCGGTCCCTTATTTCAGTTAATGCATGATAATGCACGACCGCACACCGCAAGAGTTGTAAGACAGACTCTCGCCGCAGCTAACATCAATGTCCTGCCCTGGCCTGCTCAGTCGCCAGACTTGAACCCGATTGAGCATGCATGGGATATGCTACAGAGAAGAGCTCTGCCGAATATGGAGGGTATCCAGTCGCAAGAAGACCTTTTTTTGTTGTTGCAACGAACATGGGCGGCCATTCCACAGCGTGATTTGGATGAACTCATTTTGAGTATGCCAAACCGATGTTCTTGTGTTGTTAGTGTTCGCGGTAGAAACACGGATTATTAATTGTTTAAGTTACCCAATAAAATTTTAAAGAAAACTGTTATTTCAGTCTTTTTTTCGAACTTTAATGTTAGTGGTTCAAATGTCAAAAATCCCTTTATTAGGAAAATGGCAAATTTCTTTATTAATGCAAAGGTGACTTGGTTTATCGTTACTGTGACAAACGAAAACACTTTATTTGATGAATCCTTAAAGAAAATTTTAATTAATATCAATCAGGAGAAAAGTTATTGCAAAAATATATGTTGATCCCTAGACACTTTTGATGTGTGTAGTTACGTAGTTACTTACTGTATAATTTTATATTATTTTTATTATAGGTAATAAGATCATCCTGAAAACCTGTGAAAGTAACCATTGTATACATACATAGTAGTTTTCTGTCGCGGCCTGCAATAGAGGTATTGATGGACGATCGTAAAAATGTAGGCCGAGGCGAAGCCAAGGCACACATACGTGAGTCCATCAATGCCTGGTTGCGGCCAAGGCTTGTGTAGAGTAATGTAGTACTTTTCTCGAATAATGCTTGGAAATTTGAGCATTATTTTGACAACCTGCTCCGAGATAAATCGAATATGCTGTACTGGTCAAATACACCATTAAACCTAGACTAAGATTTTTAGCTTCGAAACGTTTTTCGCAACCTAAAGTTCAGAATCGTCTTCAGCAACTAATAGCATCAAGTTCTATAAAAGATGACCAGTACAGCCACACTAATATTATAACTGCTTAAGTAACACTATCTGTCTGTCTGCCCGGTACCATTTTACCATGCCTGGCTTAACGGATTTCAATGACATTTGGCATACACGTGACCTAGACCTAGGTCACGTGTATGCCACTAGGACTTAGGATACTTATATCCTGGTTGTACGTTCCCGTGGGATAATTTCCGACATCCAAGCGGGTGAAGTCGTGAGCGAAAGCTAGTGAGTCAATAAATAACTAATTACCCACATCTTCGCCACAAAGGAAAACAGAAACCTATTACAGGACTGAAACCTAAATACCTTTCTATTACGTACACCGTTTTCAGGCTACCTACATAAATTGTAATTCTCATTTGGAAAGATATATGCTGCCACGCCATCGGTTTAGGGACAGTTACTGAGTTAATGGCCTTCATTCCTACAGCCGGCTCCATTTAGCCACCATTACGGATTCCTTGCTGATATTGCGATTGGACCCCATTATGGATAATTACAGGTGACTGTGGTGGGTTTAAAGGTCAGGACAGAGAATGTTTGGTATTTTCATTCATGTAGATTGATTATCACAATCAAGATTTAAAACTATAGCCTTCTACTGCAAAATCTAGGCCCAAATTGATCAAGAGAGTCAGGAGTTGGGATATTACGTATATTGTTTTTTTATCATATTATATATAATAGTTGTTGATAAAAAAAAATCTCTATATAGCTATAAATAAACATCTTAAATTAATAATATTAATATATATTCCAAAAACCTTATTAAATAACAATTTGGTATGATGACTCAACGGTGGGCGACAAGGCAGCAAGCTCCTCCATAAAGGAGAAGTCTCATCTTCCATTGAAAATTTCCCCACGTCTGACAGCAAAAAGAAGTATCTCAAAAAATCGCAAAAAAATAATAAAATTAAAATACATACTTCCGATTTTAATCCTTACTGACTAACATACAAAAAAATGCTCCAAATATTCGTTCAGGGGTAATATAAAATTAACTAGCTATGCAATAATTTGCACAAGGTAAAGCGCCAGTCTGAGTTCGAACCTACGACCTAAAACTCGTAAATCGCGGCCGTTACCACTGGGCCACCACTGCTCACTCTAACTGATAACTAATAATTATATACTACCCCTGAATTAATATTCAGAGCAATGTTTTTGTATGTTTGCCAGTAAGGATTAAAACCAGAAGTACCTATGTCTTTTTTTTTTACTCATTTTTTGCGATTTTTTCAGATAGTTCTCGTTCTTGTCAGACGTGGGGTGTTTTTGACCCTTCTTCTTTTGTATAAGAATTTGTTGGGGAGCGAATAAATCGAATATAATGACATTGGGAGGTTAGGTTAGGTTAGAGCAGACAAGGGAATGCTTCTGATTATCCTTATGCCATTCACCGGTATTAAATCCTAAAAATCTGCCTAGTGACAGTAAACCCGCAAAAACATTTTATCTCTATTTTTGGCATCAGAATATTTTTGAGCGTGATTGGCACTGACACTGCCAAGGAGAGCCCGATAAAAAAGTGGCAAGAAGATAAAAAAGTGGCAAGAAGATAAAAATTCACTGAATAGATTAGATAATGTTGGGCCCAGACACTTAAGCTTAACATGGCTCAAAAACCGGCCAAGTGCGGGTTGGCTTGCGGCTAAGGTTCAATAACAGGATTCTTGTATGGGGAGTCCTTTAATTTTTAACATTATTTTATTTTGGGAACCCTAAAAATATGTAGTGTTAAATATTAAGAGCAGTGGTTGCCCAGTGGTATCGGCCCCGACTTACGAGTTGTAGGTCGTGGGTTCGAACCCCAGCAGGCGCTTTACTTTGTGTAAATAATTTCATCACCACTGCTCTCAAAACGATGAAGGAAAACATCGTGAGGAAACCGGCATGTCTTAGAACCAAAAATTCGAAGACATGTGACATCTACCAACCAGGGTGGGGTAACAACCGCTGGGCCCGCGTGGTACATTACAGCCCACTCCCTCTCACAGAGAGGAGGCCTGTGTCCCAGCAGTGGGAACGTTAATAGGCTGATAATGATGATGACATGATTTAGGGGCATGAGGAACAGGGTGTAAAGTTCACTCATCCACCATAGAAAAGGGAGGATCCTCCAACCAGACGGGTTGTTATGTCTGGCGGGCAACTGCCCATATGTTGATTTCGGATAGTCTTATCTATGTTATTCGCTCAGTAAACTCTAACTGCGAGATGTAGGAATTGTGTGACGTCATGTCTTTTTTGTTTCGTAGTTTTTGTATGTGGCGGTCTAACCGCTACATCACTCCCCTCCGGAGACCGGAGGTCGATAGTGGGCTGAGTCTTGGATCTTGCGATGCTTCACAGTGCCAGCTGTGGTTCCAGTGAGTCGGAACCGGGTGCCGCTCAGTTCACAGTGGGTCGGAACTGTCTGCAGTGATTGCGGCGATGGTGATTGTGGTTCCAGTGAGTCGGAACCGGGTGCCGCACAGTTCACGGTGGGTCGGAACTGTTTGCGGTGATTGCGGCGATTGTGGTGATTGCGGTGATTGAGGTGATTGCGGTGATTGAGGTGATGGCGGTGATTCCCCAGTGAGTCGGGGTGATGTGGCTGAGGGTGATGACCAGGAATGCGCGTTCGCTGCATGCTGGTGGTCAGGATACCCGTTGAAGCCGTGGGTGCTGGCTGGCTGTGTGACTCGCCTCACGAAAGCTTGCGGGAGTGATGATGATGACGTCACGCTGAAGTAGTTGCACGAAGGCTGCGTTGACGTTCATACTCGGGGTCACCAATTTAGGGGCATGAGGAACAGGGTGTAAAGTTCACTCATCCACCATAGAAAAGGGAGGATCCTCCAACCAGACGGGTTGTTATGTCTGGCGGGCAACTGCCCATATGTTGATTTCGGATAGTCTTATCTATGTTATTCGCTCAGTAAACTCTAACTGCGAGATGTAGGAATTGTGTGACGTCATGTCTTTTTTGTTTCGTAGTTTTTGTATGTGGCGGTCTAACCGCTACAGATAACCCTTAAAAAACCTCCTTTGGAGTGTTTCATTGTGATTAGCCCGAGGGTATAGGTTACTTCGTACCCCTCAAATCTTCACGCCGTACCCCGCCTGGGGTCGTTAAAAGCGCGGCTACATTAATTAACGAGATTACTGTCGGAATTATATTATTCAGGTTGGTTAATAAGATCATTAATTTGCATAAACCTGGCCTGAATTTTAGTATTTTGTCTATGTTGGTTGCTATTTGCGGGGTTACGAAAGTAAGAAATAAAACAGCACGATATAGTATTAAGTGGATCTCACCCTATAATACATAGTTTTTATGTTCAGATCTCATACAAAAAACCGGCCAAGTGCATGTCGGACCACGCACAATGAAGGGATTCCGTATTTGGGATGAATTTATCCCAAAAACCAACTTTACTTTGTAGTTGAAAAATATGTTATCCCATACATCGCTATAAGTCACGATCAATAAATTGCAAATGTAAGTTTGTAATCACATAAAAAATCATGTGATAAAACTGACATTTTACGATTTTGGTACTTTTTCCTTTACAAGTGCTGTGAGACCTTGCTTCCAGCCAAATTTCATGATTCTAGGACAACGGATAGAAACGTGTATGTTTTGATTTATTCGCGAGTATCAAATGTTCGCATGTTTTATTGTGTTGACTTAGATGCTTGATTTTTTTAGAGCTCTATGGCACCATAGATCTACGTATTTGATATTAATTTCAACTTGATACCGCCACGCGTTCTTGAGCAAAAGGGTGTTGACAGATTGACGGACGGACAACGAAGTGATCGAATAAGGGTTACGCTTTTTCCTTTTGAGGTACGGAACCCTGAAAACGTTACAAAATGCGAAAAAAAATGTACAGTTAAGCAGACGTTAAACGAAGTAAAAGATTACTTAACTATTCGTTGGAACTTTTTCGATGTTTTCTTTTTCTATTTATTAGAACTTTAGTGCTGAGAAAAGATTAATAAACCCCAATTAAGCAAGACTAACTTCAATCTACTACTTTTTGTCACTGGTCTACATTTCTGCCATACAAAAACCCACCTTAATACAAAGTTACAACGTCCAAATTCTGACTACAAAAATAAATACAACAAGGCGAAATAACAATTATTTCAGCAAAGTATCTGGGCAGCAATGTCCCCAGGGATTCCAATGAAATGGACTGATTAATAAACTTTTTTCTTTCTGTCACTCGATAAGAACCAACCGGAGTCCCTGTGTTCAAGTTTTTTATTAAATTAAAAGAAAGGAAAGATCTTAACTTATTTCGGGAAAATCACCAGGTCTACTCTGTTTCCGACCTTATCACCTGCTCATATGGATGGAAATTCTGTGTCTTACTTCGAAATTCGTGTAGGTATATTTTCAGCTGAAAGTAGGTGTTTAAGTCTGTTATGATAAGGAATGACATTTTGGTTATTTATTTAGGCTGGATTTGCTTTCAGAAGTGTTAGAGATAAAATACCTACTGCTTAGAAATAATTTGTTCTTCATTCAACTTGAGACATAAAACAGTGTCAATTAAATACTGAGTCAATTTGAATACCATTTTGTTTTAACATGTTTGTAGTTCCAAAATATTAGTCAGTAGACAATACTATTGTTATACCTAACTTTAAGTTCCTTTTGAAATGGATGCAATAGAATTTCAACCAATTTCGTATTTGGCACTGATTCTAAATAGTTTTCGGCACTACGAAACAATCACAATATAACATTGTAATTGTTTTATCAACAAAAAAACTACCTTGAACTTTAAACAAATGATTGAATTATGAAATTAGGAATTCGAACCGTTCCTAACAACTAAAATGTTTAAATTAACTGACGAGATATAATAATAATAATCATCACAGCCAATGGCATAATAGCCAAGAGCCTCGACCAACGTCTAAGGACGCTCTCGTTAGGCAGCTGGTAAAGGGCTTGATCCAGAAAGCGGTACTTCTGGACACGGGGCGTATCGTTAGGAGATTCCTTTCTCAGGAGCCCTGACCACCGATAGCTTGGACCCTGTTCCCGATACCGGTGGGCTACTATTTTTTATATTTTTAAATGTTTTTGTTTCTTTTTAAATATTTTTATAAAAAAATGTAAATTATAATATGTATGAATATGAAATAAAAGAAATAACCATCATTTAATTCAAGTAACATAGAGTCATAATAATAATAGTTACACACATATTCACATTAATACGAGTACGTATAATCGATTTCATATTATGCTTTACCACGCTTTGGTTGAATATCAAACTCAAAAGCATTTATTTCAAATACACCACTTACAGGCACTTTTAAAATGACAAGGTCTATGTGACGGTTTAAACCATAGTAAAGTTGCTATTTATTTGAATGATAAACAAGGCTTGAAGATGGCCTGAAATGCAGACAAAAGATTAAAAACTGAAAAATTAAAAGCTCGATTGGGAATTAGTTTACATCTCGTAAATACAAAAATAAAATTAATAGCGAATAATACCCCACAATATACACAAAAACAAAGCCAAGACAAGACACAAAATACGACCTCCTAATAATGCCAAAGGGAATCCGAATCGCCGATCAAAGACAACCGACCACGCCCTTGACTGACACCGTGGCTAAACACCGCCACACCCTATCCGCTCTAAATTACCCTTCGTTACCACATGACATAAAGACAAGATATACTTCCAGGTACAGGGATTATGAAGGTCAAACTATTTCTTTTTCTGACAACCAATCTTAAAAACGGTTATCGTTTAGCCCAGTAACAGCTGGGTTGCGAGGGTCCCATGCGCAGCGGCGCCCTGTAAAATACTAGTATTCAGCTGCATCCAGGTAGACTGGAATCCGTGCTCTATACAGTTGGGAAAAGGGTAGGCAGATAAAGTATTATAAAGTTAGAAAACTAATGGCCAATTCTCGTACTTAAAATAAAAAACGTTCACATTCAAGTAGCAATCTGTCAAACTTGTAAAAAATGTTGGCGAATATATTGTATTTTGGACAGATTCCGAATGCATAAGTTCTTAAAAATAACGGGAATTGCCCCCCTGATACTTGGGTCTAACTTTACTAGATTAGGTTAGATTCATAATATTATTCGTCAATTATCCCTTTCAAAATGGTCGCTAGTTTCCATAGGTTAGGGACAACGACCGATGTACCTATTTTGAAATTATATAAGTTATTTTATTACAGGAGAAAATTACCCAGGCTAATTAGTGGTGGAACAAACAACAAACATCTAATAGTTTCCTGTAACATAGTAAATTCACTATATATTTCGTATAAACAATAGGATATAGTATCGCATGTAGCAAATCTGCTGGATATAGGCTTCTCTTTGCTTGTGCCAATCTCTATGCTCCTTGTCCTCTTCATAATCAGCCTATAATGTACCCACTGCTGGGACACACGCCTCCTCTCTTTGGGAGAGAGTGGGCTATAATCTACCCCGCAGGCCCAGCGGGTTGGTAGATGTCACATGCCTCACGATGTTTTCTGTCACAATTTTGGGAGCATTGATGATGAAATTATTCACACAAAGTAAAGCGTTTGCCTGGGTTCGAACCCACGACCTTACAACTCGTAAGTCGGGGCCGTTACCACTGGGCCACCACTGCTCATTATCCACTTCTTCTATTCTTTTGGTTTGGTTAGTGAATAACCTAGTGTCAGAGTTGTCACTTGTCCCTATAGGTTCATTAGAAAACCAGCGTCAGACAGCATTTTTGTCTGGCATTAATGTTGAAATGAATCTTTTTGGCGCAGCCGTGAGGCACACACTAATATTGTTAAAATATTATTTTCCCTTTTTATTTTGTATTTTGTGTTTCATGAACCATCTCCAAATAAACATTACTCTTTCTTTCTAACCTATACAAAAATGTGAACTCCTATGAAGAAAAGTTTATAAAGAAAATGTAACTTGCATTCAGCTTGACTTTTATCATTTCATTCATCACTTTGTTCGTTCGGAACCAAAAGGAATGGTGACATTCGGTCCCACTGATTGGTTGTTTTGCTTCATGTATTACGTAAACGGGCAATATTAGCTGTGTGTGTTGAGATTTATGACTTTTGTTATAAGAAATACGGAAATGATGAGAGGGAAGGTAGGAAGTGAATATTTATTATCTTTCTTGAAGTAAGCAATGAAATGTAATTTGCTGCTCTTCAGGTGGATTTTTTTATTCTTTTGAGCAAGTACAATTAATTATTAATGAATAAAATATTTTAAAAAATTGTATCGACAGAGTTACTGTATTTTAATGTTACAAGGCAACATGTCTGTTTAATTAAGAACCTGGTTCTTTTCAATAAAGGATAAAAAATGGTGCAAGGCAACAAAATATGAAAACTTTCACGTACCTATATCCACGTACGAGGTAATTCAAGTTATTCGCTTTCGGAATAGATCTCACTACACTAGCATAAAAACGTTTCTGCCTACCCCTGCACATCATATCTAACATATTTTTTCCTTTATCAATCACAAAAGTCGCTTGAAACAATAAAGCGTCCCTCACAGAGGGCAGGGAGGGACTCATGACAAAGTTTATTGTTAGTCTGTACGAGTTTGTGTGACTTTCAATGTTACTCCCTAGACAATTCTGCCTCGAGGCTAACGAGAACGATAGAATATCGAGAGTTATTTTATTGAGAACAGTTCAGCTGTCATGTTTGGAAAGAAAACTATTGATGTGCTTGACCCTTTTGATGACTATCTATTTCAATAGGTGGTTTGATTGGATTAAATAAATAAATCATAAAAAAATCTATGCAAATATTTTATTTTTCAAAACCACTATGGTCATAATTATGCTTGCCAATAGTAAACGGAATCAATGATTCTTGGTTCAAAACTTTGCATTTTATGTCAGTAGATGAGGCTTTGACCACAAGCAGGAATTGCTAAGAAACTTGGACGTATTTTATGTATGATGACTCAAGAAGAATAATTGCTGGCTCTTCTACATAGTAAAAACCAATTGGAACCGTCCACCTATCTTTTGACGTTTCATAAGTGGCCATGTAGGTTTATATTCTGAATTTGAAAATAGACCGGGTATTATGCCACTTCGATCAAAATGATGAAAATAACTTATGTATATCTCGTAAGAAAAATACATCCTAGTAGGTACGGCTCAATGCAGAAGGAAAAACCGTGAATCCCTTTAAGGTGATATATTGAAAAACGGGGTCTTTTTCTTTTTCGTGTACCTTATTAGGTTTAAGGAATAGGGATTCAATATTTCGGTGTATGTTTTTTGACTATATGGTCTAGTATCCTGCAAAAGGAATACACGATACAATGAAATTTTCTCGATACAAAAAAATTGCAAAATTTCATCTATTTTTATGATTTTTTGAGTATCAAAGCGTATCGCTTATGAGTTATTTAATGGAATTTACTTTATAACATAGATAGTAATCATATCAAGTTTTAAGCAAAGCAGTTTTAGTTTTAATAATACTTTTAATTTATAAAAGACGGCATTTGGTTTTGGCACATATGTTGTTTTATTCCGACCGAACACACAGTATCGTCATCTCTTCTTTCGCCTATAAAAAGTATTGTCATCACTTTCGTTCGTTCATAAATCAGTCGCTCGGTGGAGCTCTTCGACGACGAATCTATGTCATTTTTTTCCAGATCGGTGCTGTCAGATGTACGTAATTTGAATAATTATATTTACAGGAAAAATCGAGTTCAGCAGATTAAAATTATTTTAAAGTAAAATTAGTGTCGAATAGGCATATAAACTGCGTATAATAGAATAAATTTACGTGACTGTGAACAAAATAACAATTATTTTTGGCTATTTGTGACGTCATATATATAAATTATTTATTAAATATGGGAAGGAAAACCAAAGCAAAATACAACATTTGGAACACATGAGGGCGAGGGCTCAGCACATGATCCCAGTGTAAAAGGTAAGTAAACAATAATTGTTTCTATATACATACTTACAATATCTAATGGGCTCATGAGCTACTTTTGTTGTGGGATTGTTCTATTGTTGATAGATGCCCAATTCCCATCCAATCCATTCGTAACAATAAGCTCATTTTACAGGGAATCAATAGAAATTCATGATGATAACGAATCGGAGTCGGACCTTCACTCATCAATTTGTACAACTGGCAACAATATATCCTACCATTGCAAAGTAATACTGGGTAAGCACTAAATTTTCTAGAACATAATGTCTGTTTTATTTTTAGTAATTATAAAGAAACAGGATAAAACGTATTACTATTGATGTTACAAAAAGGTACTTCAAAATTGTGTTAATGCCAAATAATACTGTCGTTCTGAAGTTAGGTTGCGCATGCGTGCCGGTATGCGCGCTACTGTTTTATAATAAGGCAGATTGACTACTGCGCAGTCATTTGTAATCTACGTCAGAGCGGCTTCAGGACGCACAGTGGGCAGAAAATCGATCTTCATAGACTTAGGGATCAACTTAGTAATTTTTTCATTTTTCGCCAGAAATGGGTTTAGGTATCGTATAATGATCAATTTCAAGTCAATATCGGAATTCCCCAGGGGAGTATTTTAGGGCCTACCCTCTTTTTAATTTTTATCAATGACCTGTGCCAGTTAAACCTTACAAACGGCAAGATTATTACATTCGCGGACGACACATTTAGTTTAGATTAAAATATGCCTTGACATCATATCATTTAAATGAATAGTTTAAAAGATATCGCAGATTCAAAATTACGCGTAGCAAAATAATTATATCGTTGACGCGAACGCGGGCGCAGCGGTAGGTAGGAGTCTATGACCTCCTCGGCTTTTAGGTATGTAATCTCGGTGGTACGTTCCCGTGGAATATTTTGCGACATCCACGAGGGCGAAGCCGCGGGTAAAAGCTAGTAAATTATAATTTGCTACAGAAGCAGTAAAAAGTTATAAATTAAATAAGGATAAATTTATCCCAACTACGGAACCCTTCATTGTGCATGCCGTGCCGGTTTTTATATAAATAATACAGAATATTAATTAACAATTTTTAATTTCATGTTGTATAACTATAATTAATAAATATTTTAGTTGATAATTAAATATTTTGTATTATTTGTATCCTCCATAGCTCGCTATGTGCAAAAGTTTCATAGACTGAGATAAACTAACGTTCCGTACTCAACACGCACTATTTTCATAGGTAAATGTTTCCGTCTTTATCTTGCACTTTTAGTTTGACAGTTGTGCGGTAGTGACAAGAATAATGCTAATTCATGCTAAATAAGTAATATTTGAAATTCCGGTCTGCGATTTCGTTAGTTCAACTTTTGGTCACTGGTTCAGATAAGTTTGTATCAGTGACGTGGCAGCCGACCACTAAAGATGGAACCGCCACTCCCCGCGTGCGGGGGAAATAAGCCACACCCGTCAAACTAATATTTATTTTCAAGGTAGGCCCTTAATACCCTATTACTTTTGTCGGCCATATTGTGCTGCAGTGCTCGACGCAATTTCAATACGTCACGCGGAATCGAACGCATTTATATTCTTTATCAGATTTACTCGTAAACCCTCCAAGAGGTATAACTTTTAAGGGTAATTTTATAGTAGGTATATCCGGAATAACGAAAGATATCATTCGGGTCATGTGAAAAATTCATATATGATTTTTAAGCATGATCCTGAAAGTATTTCGTGATTAACATTTTGTTGTAATTAGTCTGACATACCTTGTGAATGTTGAGTGAATGAATGTGTTAGTGCTGCAAAACTTTTTTGGTCCTTCATTGTTTACTGGTAAAATAATTCACTGGGTCATGATAATCGTCAGAAATTATCAGCCCAAAAGTGTCAGTGAAAACTTAGGGAAATTTGCGTTTTCCTCACAATGTTTTCTTTTATCGTAGGTGTACTGTGTTAAATATTTACTTCCCTGAACTCTGTGTCCAAGAGAAATAAAGTACATAATTCTCTTCTCTCTTCTCTTTCTCTTCTTCTGTTTTTCTTGCTTCGGAAGCAGGTAAATAAACGAGTAAGCCTCCATATCCCCCTTACATTGTGTATCATTGAACATAAAACCTTCAGGTGTCAATGAACACATGTATTCAATACAATGTGTTTTAGTACACAATCGTAAAACACGCTACAGTGCGTATAAATATCAGTTGTCTCACTTTATCCAATAACGTTTATTGCTCTGATTTTATTATGTTGTGTTATCTTCATGCTCCGTTGGATTTATGAGGTAAACAGACGTGGTAGTAGTAGTTAATCAGGTGTCAAATCTTATGTTCGAGAAAATCAATTTTTTTTTTCTGAGACAATGATAAATAATGTCTAAAACGTTCATAGAAGCAAGTCAAAAATGCCTACTATGTTCAGACAAAAACCACGTTAGCTTCTCTAAATGCATAAATATTTTGTCAATTTTGTCCGACATCAAAATTGAAACATCCAATCACTTTCATCCGTTTTACATTAGCAGTTCAATCAAATAAAAATTCAATATATCGCTCATCATATAACATCTACTTCAAAAGTACGTAAGTAGGATGTTATTGGGCACTCTAAGCCACCTTACGTTCCATCGGCTCACTTCGTTCACCTCGTCACTTCAGGTGGCTTAGATTGCCCAATAACATATATGAAATCCATTCTATTCCACCTGATGAACAGAAGGTGGAGTACGAATTTTTGCATAGTGCAGTAAAACAGGTGGCTTAGATTGCCCAATAACATATATGAAATCCATTCTATTCCACCTGATGAACGGAAGGTGGAGTACGAATTTTTACATAGTGCAGTAAAACAGGTGGCTTAGATTGCCCAATAACATATATGAAATCCATTCTATTCCACCTGATGAACAGAAGGTGGAGTACGAATTTTTGCATAGTGCAGTAAAACAGGTGGCTTAGATTGCCCAATAACATATATGAAATCCATTCTATTCCACCTGATGAACGGAAGGTGGAGTACGAATTTTTACATAGTGCAGTAAAACAGGTGGCTTAGATTGCCCAATAACATATATGAAATCCATTCTATTCCACCTGATGAACGGAAGGTGGAGTACGAATTTTTGCATAGTGCAGTAAAACAGGTGGGTTAGATTGCCCAATAACATATATGAAATCCATTCTATTCCACCTGATGAACGGAAGGTGGAGTACGAATTTTTGCATAGTGCAGTAAAACAGGTGGCTTAGATTGCCCAATAACATATATGAAATCCATTCTATTCCACCTGATGAACGGAAGGTGGAGTACGAATTTTTGCATAGTGCAGTAAAATAATGGTTCGGCGCCTATTCCACTATTTTAATATTTTTCAGTGCATGGTTTGACCGCTACTCCACTTTTAGAATCTCGTTTTGATGCGAACGGAAAGTCGTCTAGAATGGCTAATAACATAAATGGATCTTCAAAGTTTATGGATCGACAAAGTTTGTGGTTTTAGTGTTACTCCACTTTTTGAATTTCATTTTGTTGCGAACGGAAAGTGGTTTAGAATCCCAATACTATAAATGGATCTACAAAGTTTGTGGTTTTAGCGATACTCCACTTTTAGAATCTCGTTTTGGTACGAACGGAAAGTCGTCTAGAATGCATAATAACATAAATGGATCTACAAAGTTTGTGGTTCGGGCGCTACTCCACTTTTACAATCTCGTTTTGGTGCGAACATAAATGGATCTACAAATTTTGTTGTTCGGGCGCTACTCCACTTTTAGAATCTCGTTTTGATGCGAACGGAAAGTCGTATAGAATGGCTAATAACATAAATGGATCTACAAAGTTTGTGGTTCGGGCGCTACTCCACTTTTAGAATCTCGTTTTGATGCGAACGGAAAGTCGTCTAGAATGCTTAATAACATAAATGAATCTAAAAAGTTTGCGGTTTGTGCGCTACTCTACTATTTGAACTTTATTACATGTTAACAAACAAGGGCGCTCGCTGTTTAAACCGCTATCCTAAAATTCAGGACAGATTGTCTCATGTCTCTTCACAAAGCAAGAAATAGGCTGCACCTACAGGCACATGCACATTCTATTTTTGTGACCCAGATTGGACACCAAGGACATCTGAACTTTAGGCTACCGTAAACATTAAACTAAAATTAAAATTTGGGTCAGATTGACTCATATCTCTTCACAGAACAAGAAATAGCGTACACCTGCAGGCACACGCTCATTCTATTTCTATGACCCCAGATTGGGCACCAAGGATATCCAAATTTATTCATACACATTAACAAACAAGGGCGTTCGCTGTTTAAACCGCTATCCTAAAATTCAGGACAGATTGTCTCATGTCTCTTCACAAAGCAAAAAATAGGCTGCACCTACAGGCACATGCACATTCTATTTCTGTGACCCAGATTGGGCACCAAGGACATCTGAACTCTAGGTTACCGTAAACATTAAACTAAAATTTGGATCAGATTAACTCATATCTCTTCACAGAGCAAGAAATAGCATGCACTTACAAGTACACGCTCATTCTATTTCCATGACCCCAGATTGGGCACCAAGGATATCCAGAAGGATTAGTCAGCCTAGACACTGCGTTATCGTGTCTAGCTGCTTCCAGGATGCGCCACGAGGAGGCTCCTTTCATGCACCCCGCTAACCTAAACTTCAGGACAGTTGGTCTCATGTCTCTCCACAAAATTAGAGATAGTGCACAATTACACATCACTCCGTTTTCTGTGACCAGATTGGCTCGAGGACATCTGAACGTTAGGCTATCGATTACAATAAACTAAAATTTAGGTCAGATTGACTCATATCTCTTCACAGAGCAAGAAATAGCGTGCACTTGCAGGCACACGCTCATTCTATTTCTATGACCCCAGATTGGGCACCAAGGACATCTGAACTTTAGTCTACCATAACCATTAAACTAAAATTAAAATTTGGGTCAGATTGACTCATATCTCTTCACAGAGCAAGAAATAGCATGCACCTGCAGGCACACACTCATTCTATTTCTATGGCCTCAGATTGGGCACCAAGGATATCCAAATTTTTATTTAATTTATTCATACACTACTTTACACGTTAACAAACAAGGGCGCTCGCTGTTTAAACCGCTATCCTAAAATTCAGGACAGATTGTCTCATGTTTCTTCACAAAGCAAGAAATAGGCTGCACCTACAGGCACAAGCACATTCTATTTCTGTGACCCAGATTGGGCACCAAGAACATCTGAACTCTAGGTTACCGTAAACATTAAACCAAATTTGGGTCAGATTGACTCATATCTCTTCACAGAGCAAGAAATAGCATGCACTTACAGGTACACGCTCATTCTATTTCCATGACCCTAGATTGGGCACCAAGGATATCCAAATATTAATTTAATTTATTCATACAGCTAACACTACTTTATACGTTAACGTACAAATAATGTATTGAGTAGGTCTCTCACTCCCTTTTTATATATTGTGCTCATGTCCGAGCATTCTGCTGGTTTCGCATGTTTTTACACGTGGAAACATATCAGGTAGCCGTCGTTTATGTATAAATGTTCATTTATAATATCAAAGACAGCAAAATTGTAATAAGCATTAATTTGCTTATTCGAACTTTATTGTCACATGTTTTTACACGTGGAAACATATCAGGTAGTCCTCGTGTATGTATAAATGTTCATTTACAATATCAAAGACCGCAAAATTGCATTATGCATTAATTTGCTTATTCGAACTTTATTGTAATGTAAGACGATCGTTGTACATGTTGTAGTCGATAATTAAAAATTGAATTTGAGGGATCTTCCTATAATCATCTTCATCAACCGAGGTGTTCAAGAACCATATCAATTCCGTTAACTTGTTATAAATGAGCGATTCTTTCCTTATCATAATTTTACAAATTTTTGTAATAAGCTGGTTTTAGTCTAAGAATTCTTTAAAAAAGGCGATTCCTAAATGTCATTGTTGAATTTAGGAACCGACTTTCTGTATATGAAATACTTTATAAAGTTTGTTAGTTTTAGCAGTTTTATGATTTTACACCAGCTTTGAGTTTAACTGCAGCAAAATTGCATCGTGCATTAATTTGCTTATTCGAACTTTATAGTATTGTAAGACGATCGCCGCACATGTTGTAGACCGTAATTAAAATTTGAATTTGAAGGATCTTCCTATAATCATCTTCATCAAACGAGGTGTTCAAGAACCATATCAATTCCGTTAACTTGTTATAAATGAGTGATTCTTTCCTTGACATAACTTTACTCATTTTTGTAATAAGCTGGTTGTAGTCTTTAGAAAGGTGATCCATTAATGTCATTGCTGAATTTAGAAACCGACTTCCTTTGCATGAAATGCTTATTCAGACTTATAGTATTGTAAGACCATCGTCGTACATGTTGTAGACCGTAATTCAAATTTGAGTTTAAAGGATCTCCCTCTAATCATCTTCATCAAACTGGGGAGGTGTTCTTAAATAAGAACGATACCAATTCCGTTAATTTATTATAAATAAGTGATTTAATCCGTAGCATAACTTTAGGCATTTTCTGTGATACGCTGGTTTTAGTCTAGGAATTCTTTCAAAAGGTGATCCATTAATGTCGTTGTTGAATTTAGAAACCGACTTCCTTTTCATGAATTGTTTTATAAAGTTTGTTAGTTTTAGTAGTTTGATGATTTAACCCTAGCTTTGAGTTTAACCGCAACATAAAATTAGCTAAGTTTTAAATGTGAATTTGTGCACGTGGATTATTCTGCATAAACATAAACACACACACCTACTTTAAAAATAAAATATGTTTTGCAGTAATTCTAAACGACAGTTAGGTATTGGTGCGGTTTTACTTGTCGGCGAGGGAAAAACGATAATTTCATATTTCAATTTTCACTATAAAAATGCAGTTTTGCAGTAACGGTATGCAATTATATGTGTGCCGACAAGCATGAACTTTTTTAGTTCAATAATTGTACCTTATCTTCATTCCATTACATAATTGATTCTTCTTTACGTATTGATTAGAGTTGATTTGCGAGTTTCCTATCGATCAACCCAAAAATGGTTATAAACGGTTAAGAAAGTTATATTAATCGAGTTCTTCTTCAAATCGTTTTAACAACGTTCCTTCCGAACGTAATTGGAATAAATCGTATCTTAGGTTTTTCAGACGAAACCGTTTCGAAAATATATCGCTATCCGAGCCCTGCTTTTATAGAAATTAAAGTTTAAGAGCGAAGTTGCCTCCACTCCTAAAGAGGATCGGTGGAAGAATTCATTTTGTACTTAAAGTGCAACTTAAGACGTAGATATGAGATAAGATGTAGATGACACCTGTAACACAGGTTTTTCCTAGCATAGGGTCATTGATCAATATTTTGTACCAGGCTATTTCCACGTGTAATCAAGTATCATCCTGTATGTATACAAAAGTTCATTTTAGCCGTTGGATGATTTTATATCAATTTAAGTTTACTGTAAAACATCTATGAACTTACTTTTTGAAACGGGTTCGTTTACATATTTTGTTCTGCAACAAATAAAAAAAAATGTTTTAAGGATATTTTACTTTCGGTTCATCTTAACTTGCAGATTTTTTTATTATTTCAGATTGATTTATGTTGTCATGCAGAGTTTTATAATACGGTTTATTAAACAAACATACATTCTTTATTATAATACCTATTGTATATAAGTATTATTATTATAAGTAACAGCCTGGTATCGGTTACGTCTTTGTCAGCGAGCATTAAGACGGCGGCGACCGTTGAATTGTCCATACAAACGTAATACATAAATCATTTGCAATTTGAGCATATTTCCATCATAATATGTTAATATTTGGATTTAGATAGTATTTATCTAGGCTTGTACATCTTTTTTTTCCAAAAAAACTTACCTAAAATAAAATGAAGTTTAAGCGAATTGAATTTCGCACATTTTTACAGCTAATTCATACTGTTTTTTCTGTATTATAAACAACAATATTTGGAATATTGTTTCGGCAGGAGCATAGCTTATATTATTAAGTTACAAAGTATAGAAAATATTATGAAAGAATATCAAGTTTTCATTCATCATTTTTGGTATTACGGAACACATCCAAAATCATAAATTCCGATAGCTAGTAACAACGCGAACAACACACAACAGACACAGACAACAAAAACAACACAAAAAAAACACAACAGAACAGAGATAACAATATTCCAAACGCATTTTCCACCCATCTCGACTTGCAGTTGCAAGCCGTGTTCGCCGGACCCTTAAAGCTGGTTTCGTATTTCGTTTCTCTCGATAAAATTGCAATTTGACAGAAGGGTTTTCAATCACTACGGTTTAATTAGACGTTAGTAACATAAATTAGTCATACACCTGTGAGGACATGTTGTAGTTAAGGTTTAATTTTGTTATGAGGTAAATATTGATGAAATGGTATTTTTACCCGACTACCCCAGAAGGAGGGTATTGTTTTTCGAGAGTATGTATGTATGTATGTATGTATGTATGTATGTATGTCTATTTATTTGGCACGCTCTGTAGCCTAAACGGCTTGATGGATTTGAACATATGAGGTGTCGTTAGATTTGTCTTAATTGTAGGAGTGTCATAGGCTATATAATATTTATATATTGCATCTGCAAATACAAAAAAAGGAGGGGAAGGTTTTTTAAAAATAAATTATACCAATATTCGTATCAAATAAAAGCTAGTAATGAGTCAATTCCAAATTTAGATATATTAATAAAACTAATAACCTTGAAATAAAGAAAATTATTCAAAAAAACAAAAAAACCTGACTGTAAAAACACATAACTGAAAAGAGAAAAACAAGCATTATAATCTATAGAATTCTGGTATCGCAGGCGGGGACTTGTTTTTCTCTTTTCACTTATGTGTTTTTACAGTCGGGTTTTTTGTTTTTTGAATAATTTTCTTTATTTCAAGTTTTTTAGTTTTAATAATATATCTTAATTTGGAATTGACTCATTATTTATGTATTAAACCAATAAATTCTGACCATAAAATTACATTCGCTCCAGTATATCTGAGATGTGTAGCTATTCTTATAAATAAATTCAGGGTTATTATCTTAAAAAGTGCACACAACGTCGTGTTGCATACTTGAGTCGCATTTCGGTGTGAACTGACCTTTATACTACATAGTAACTCATTGGTCTGAGCATAGTAAAAACTTCACCAGAAGAAAAAGACTAGTTCGTTTAGTTGTGACAACCACCGAAAAGCAGTCACTTTATATAAAAACAAAATTGTATTAAAAAGATTAAAGGTAAGTTTCCATATAAAAACCAACAAAAAACAAAATTGATGTGTTGTTTTTATATTGACTTTATAAACAAATACGTTTGTTTTTTTTTTCAGAATTATGTCTCGTTCACCATCATACACCCCCACCATTCTGATCGATGATGATGAAGATCACGATCAATCCATAATACGTGAGATATGTAGTAATTATGCATTAAGTTACTGTTAATATATTTATTTTTTATCTGATTTGTTTTCTTTTTGTTAATTATTATTATTTATTCCTTTTCACAGTGGAACTCTGCGGATCTCAAGGATGACAATCAGGACACCAGACCTTTCGTTTACTCTCCGGACAATTATAACTCCTATATTGAGAGCTTAGAAAATCAACGGCGTAGAAATGAAGAACTGCTCAATAATCCTCAAGAACAAACTCAACCCCCAGAAAAAAGTGTTAAGAAAGAGAAAGCGTTCATCAAGATTTTCACCATCAACATCATACATTGCTCGTCGAGGTAAACCAAGTGATAGCAGAGCACGTTATTTGATTAAAATAAATATCTACGAACTCAACGATTGTGAGAGTGATAACAACTATTCTAGTGACAGTGATAATGCTTGTACAAGTGTACAATATGTGGTGCGCGAAACTTTTGATGATGTGATGGATACTGAGAAGGTTCTAATAAAAAAAATCTCTGAAAACTTGAAAAGTTAGTGATAATAATTATGTAATAATAATGTAGTTATTTGTAAGTTATAATTTGCAACAAGTAATAAGATAATAATATCTATTTGGGGCACCAAGAAAATACATGTTTTACAATTACATTACACATTACTTTTGTCTGGACCCTGCTTTAGGTAATTGTCATTAGTAGATAGTAATGTATTTTTAACCGACTTCCAAAAGGTCAAGGTTATCAAATTCGCAAATATATTTATGTAATGTATTACAAAAATTTTAAATGTAATTAGGAACCTACAGTAGTTACATGTTATAATTTTCTACATGTATTTTATTGATGTCCTAAATGGAAAGTTAGATAATCTCACAACCTACTTACAAACTTACTATTATAAAATGTTTGTTACTCTTTTAAATATGAAATATAATATTGTCGTGTAATGTAATTCAAATAATATCAACTGAAGATGCTTCTGAACCCGGCTTTATTATGTATGTAATTTTAAATGTGTGTATTCTTGATGTCCCTTGTATTAGTTATAGAATTTATTAAGTACAAAATAAGTTTAAAAAATAAAATACGACCTTTGATAATTACTTAGGTATTAGGTACATATATATATTATATGTACTTTTATCTGAATGTACGTACATGTACTTAAATGAATAATATTTTATGTTCATACATCTGTTTCATTTCCATTCCCGATGACAAAGCGCATTGCGCTATTTGCGCTGACTGGTTTGTGCAATATAACACCGATCACGTCGCGTCGCTTCATAACGCACACATTAGGTTGAACTTGTTGAAAAATGGAACAATACGTGTAAAAAAGTAAGTTCACAGGTATGTTGCAGTAAACTTTAAATTGATATTAAGAATCATCTTTCAAACAATCCTAGATTGATAGATTTAACACCTTATTATAAAACATATAAAATACATGTATACGAATCCGTGTCAAAAAGTAAGTTCACAGATATGTTGCATTAAACTTTAAATTGATAATTAAGAATCATCTTTCAAACAATCCTAGATTGATAGAACTAACACCTTATTAAAAAACATATAAATATATGTAAACGAACCCGTGTCATAAAGTATGTTCACAGGTATGTTGTAGTAAACTTTAAATTGATAATTAAGAATTATCTTTCAAACAATCCTAGATTGATAGAACTAACACCTTATTATAAAACATATAAATACATGTAAACGAACCCGTGTCATAAAGTATGTTCACAGGTATGTTGCAGTACACTTTAAATTGTTATAAAATCATCCATAATCTTGACACGGTTGGCGCAGTGGTTAAGCGGTTGACTGCTGCGCTGCATGTCGCGGGTTCGATTCCCGCACGGAACAAATATTTGTATGATCTGCCAGTAGTTGTTCCGGGTCTGGCTGTTAATTCCTAGACTAAAACCAGCGTATCACAGAAAATGCCTAAAGTTATAGAAAAAATCATCAATTTACAATAAATTAACGGAATTGGTATCGTTCTTATTTAAGAACACCTCCCCAGTTTGATGAAGATGATTATAGGCAGATCTTTCAAATTCAAATTTTAATTATAGACTACAACATGTGCGGCGATCGTCTTACAATACTATAAAGTTCGAATAAGCAAATTAATGCATGATGCAATTTTGCTGCAGTTAAACTCAAAGCTGGTGTAAATCATAAAACTACTAAAACTAACAAACTTTATAAAGTATTTCATATACAGAAAGTCGGTTCCTAAATTCAGCAATGACATTAAGGAATCGTCTTTTTAAAGAATTCTTAAACTAAAACCAGCTTATTACAAAAATTAGTAAAGTTATGATAAGGAAAGAATCGCTCATTTATAACAAGTTAACGGAATTGATATGATTCTTGAACACCTCGTTTGATGAAGATGATTTTAGGAAAATCCGTCAAATTCAAATTTTAATTATCGACTACAACAAGTACGACGATCGTCTTACATTACCATAAAGTTCGAATAAGCAAATTAATGCATAATGCAATTTGCTGCAGTTAAACTCAAAGCTGGTGTAAAATCATAAAACTACTAAAAGTAACAAACTTTATAAAGTATTTCATATACAGAAAGTCGGTTCCTAAATTCAACAATGACATTAAGAAATCGTCTTTTTAAAGAATTCTTAGACTAAAACCAGCTTATTACAAAATTAGTAAAGTTATGATAAGGAAAGAATCGCTCATTTAAAGTTTCGCTTATTTAAGTTAACGGAATTGATATGGTTCTTGAACACCTCGTTTGTTGAAGATGGTTATAGGAAGATCCGTCAAATTCAAATTTTAATTATCGACTACAATAAGTACGACGATCGTCTTACATTACAATAAAGTTCGAATAAGCAAATTAATGCATAAGGCAATTTGCTGCAGTTAAACTCAAAGCTGGTGTAAAATCCTAAAACTACTAAAACTAACAAACTTTATAAAGTATTTCATATACAGAAAGTCGGTTCCTAAATTCAACAATGACATTAAGAAATCGTCTTTTTAAAGAATTCTTAGACTAAAACCAGCTTATTACAAAATTAGTAAAGTTATGATGAGGAAAGAATCGATCATTTATAACAAGTTAACGGAATTGATATGGTTCTTGAACACCTCGTTTGATGAAGATGATTATAGGAAGATCCCTCAAATCCAAATTTAAATGATCGAATACAACATGTGCGACGATCGTCTTATATTACAATAAAGTTCGAATAAGCAAATTAATAAAGCAATTTGCTGCAGTTAAACTCAAAGCTGATGTAAAATCATAAAACTACTAAAACTAACAAACTTTATAAAGTATTTCATATACAGAAAGTCGGCTCCTAAATTCAACAATGACATTAAGAAATCGTTTTTTTAAAGAATTCTTAGACTAAAACCAGCTTATTACAAAATTGGTAAGTTATGATAAGGAAAGAATCGCTCATTTATAACAAGTTAACGGAATTGATATGGTTCTTGAACACCTCGTTTGATGAAGATGATTATAGGAAGATCCTTCAAATCCAAATTTAAATTATCGGCTACAACATGTACGACGATCGTCTTATATTACAATAAAGTTCGAATAAGCAAATCAATGCATAATGCAATTTTGTCGTCTTTGATATTATAAATGAATATTTATACATACACGACGGCTACCTGATATGTTTCCACGTGTAAAAACATGCGAAACCAGCAGAATGCTCGGACATGAGCACAATATATAAAAAGGGAGTGAGAGACCTACTCAATACATTATTTGTACGTTAACGTGTAAAGTAGTGTTAGCTGTATGAATAAATTAAATTAATATTTGGATATCCTTGGTGCCCAATCTAGGGTCATGGAAATAGAATGAGCGTGTACCTGTAAATGCATGCTATTTCTTGCTCTGTGAAGAGATATGAGTCAATCTGACCCAAATTTGGTTTAATGTTTACGGTAACCTAGAGTTCAGATGTTCTTGGTGCCCAATCTGGGTCACAGAAATAGAATGTGCTTGTGCCTGTAGGTGCAGCCTATTTCTTGCTTTGTGAAGAAACATGAGACAATCTGTCCTGAATTTTAGGATAGCGGTTTAAACAGCGAGCGCCCTTGTTTGTTAACGTGTAAAGTAGTGTATGAATAAATTAAATAAAAATTTGGATATCCTTGGTGCCCAATCTGAGGCCATAGAAATAGAATGAGTGTGTGCCTGCAGGTGCATGCTATTTCTTGCTCTGTGAAGAGATATGAGTCAATCTGACCCAAATTTTAATTTTAGTTTAATGGTTATGGTAGACTAAAGTTCAGATGTCCTTGGTGCCCAATCTGGGGTCATAGAAATAGAATGAGCGTGTGCCTGCAAGTGCACGCTATTTCTTGCTCTGTGAAGAGATATGAGTCAATCTGACCTAAATTTTAGTTTATTGTAATCGATAGCCTAACGTTCAGATGTCCTCGAGCCAATCTGGTCACAGAAAACGGAGTGATGTGTAATTGTGCACTATCTCTAATTTTGTGGAGAGACATGAGACCAACTGTCCTGAAGTTTAGGTTAGCGGGGTGCATGAAAGGAGCCTCCTCGTGGCGCATCCTGGAAGCAGCTAGACACGATAACGCAGTGTCTAGGCTGACTAATCCTTCTGGATATCCTTGGTGCCCAATCTGGGGTCATGGAAATAGAATGAGCGTGTACTTGTAAGTGCATGCTATTTCTTGCTCTGTGAAGAGATATGAGTTAATCTGATCCAAATTTTAGTTTAATGTTTACGGTAACCTAGAGTTCAGATGTCCTTGGTGCCCAATCTGGGTCACAGAAATAGAATGTGCATGTGCCTGTAGGTGCAGCCTATTTTTTGCTTTGTGAAGAGACATGAGACAATCTGTCCTGAATTTTAGGATAGCGGTTTAAACAGCGAACGCCCTTGTTTGTTAATGTGTATGAATAAATTTGGATATCCTTGGTGCCCAATCTGAGGTCATAGAAATAGAATGAGCGTGTGCCTGCAGGTGTACGCTATTTCTTGTTCTGTGAAGAGATATGAGTCAATCTGACCCAAATTTTAATTTTAGTTTAATGTTTACGGTAGCCTAAAGTTCAGATGTCCTTGGTGTCCAATCTGGGTCACAAAAATAGAATGTGCATGTGCCTGTAGGTGCAGCCTATTTCTTGCTTTGTGAAGAGACATGAGACAATCTGTCCTGAATTTTAGGATAGCGGTTTAAACAGCGAGCGCCCTTGTTTGTTAACATGTAATAAAGTTCAAATAGTAGAGTAGCGCACAAACCGCAAACTTTTTAGATTCATTTATGTTATTAAGCATTCTAGACGACTTTCCGTTCGCATCAAAACGAGATTCTAAAAGTGGAGTAGCGCCCGAACCACAAACTTTGTAGATCCATTTATGTTATTAGCCATTCTATACGACTTTCCGTTCGCATCAAAACGAGATTCTAAAAGTGGAGTAGCGCCCGAACAACAAAATTTGTAGATCCATTTATGTTCGCACCAAAACGAGATTGTAAAAGTGGAGTAGCGCCCGAACCACAAACTTTGTAGATCCATTTATGTTATTATGCATTCTAGACGACTTTCCGTTCGTACCAAAACGAGATTCTAAAAGTGGAGTATCGCTAAAACCACAAACTTTGTAGATCCATTTATAGTATTGGGATTCTAAACCACTTTCCGTTCGCAACAAAATGAAATTCAAAAAGTGGAGTAACACTAAAACCACAAACTTTGTCGATCCATAAACTTTGAAGATCCATTTATGTTATTAGCCATTCTAGACGACTTTCCGTTCGCATCAAAACGAGATTCTAAAAGTGGAGTAGCGGTCAAACCATGCACTGAAAAATATTAAAATAGTGGAATAGGCGCCGAACCATTATTTTACTGCACTATGCAAAAATTCGTACTCCACCTTCCGTTCATCAGGTGGAATAGAATGGATTTCATATATGTTATTGGGCAATCTAAGCCACCTGTTTTACTGCACTATGCAAAAATTCGTACTCCACCTTCCGTTCATCAGGTGGAATAGAATGGATTTCATATATGTTATTGGGCAATCTAAGCCACCTGTTTTACTGCACTATGCAAAAATTCGTACTCCACCTTCCGTTCATCAGGTGGAATAGAATGGATTTCATATATGTTATTGGGCAAGTGAGTGAGTGAGCCGATGGAACGTAAGGTGGCTTAGAGTGCCCAATAACATCCTACTTACGTACCTATTTCATGTTATTCCTAGAACTCCTTTCATATTTTTCCTTTTCCTAAGTCGTCTAATATTAATCTTTTTCAATTCCTTCATCTTGCCTTGGGCTGATAGATGAGCCTGTCCCTAGGTTACCGTAATTCGATTTTTTTGTTACCACATTATGTCAGAAATAGATATTGATGTTACATAAGATATTGGCAGCCATTTTTTCTTATGAGCGGTACTAAACGGTTACAATCTAGGCTTTGAAGCTCGGCTGAGTAACGTATTACGTAAAAGTCCCAAAATATAAAAAACTGAACTTATTTTGGGGAAAATATCGAATAGATACGTGCAGAAATAGGCATTCGGGTATCAGTAAACTTATTATGTGATTAGTTTAGGATTACTCCATGCATTTAATTACAATTTATCAGGCTTTCAGCAGAGAGATAAGCTGTATTAATTCGAAACCTTTATTACGTATACCTAAAACAATGTACCGTCATCGGATGATGCTGATGATGTCATCATCATGATTCTTCGGCCCATATCCCAATTTACCAACACTTAGTGCTTTGAAGCTACTACCATTACATACCTGCTTTACTCATTCCGGGTTTACCGCATTCTTGCTGAGTTCACAGTAATATCATTACTACACACTTACGGCAGCGGCCAAACCACATACAATCGGTTTAGCTCAAGTAAATTGGCGTGTAACCTCATTAGAGACGCCCCTGAGTTATGTGACGTCATAGTTACATGAAACAAAAGACCTATTAGTGGGAAGATTATTATAGTGTGTATAAGAAATATGGTATGTGTGACTTGTAAGATATTACGGTAAGAGGTTGAGCTACTCCTCACCCTCTTTCCGTAAGATACAGACACACCCAGCAGTATCCTCATGTCTGTCTGTGTATCGTCCACCTGTTTCTTTATTAAGTACAACAAAATGCTGTTTAATTTTGAATTAAATTAGACTACAATTTTAAAGGCGCGTCAGTACCCAACTTAATTAGAAAAATTTATTTGTATTGGTAATATTTCATTTAACTTTTTATTGTTTTCAGCTTCTGTAAGGACAAGAGTTTCCTTTTCGAAGAGTAAACCTTCTGTTTGTAGTTGTTTCGTGGTGGTGACGTCAAAGCGACAATTGTTGATGAATTATGATTACGAGTAATGTTAAGTTATTACGTCGCGGTCGTCGTCAGTGCCATGCTGTTCTGAGGGCTGACTACAAGAAACATGATGTATTCCAGCATTTATTTCAGAGCTTGTGTGGCACTTACTAATATTATAAGAAAACTAATTCCTCTATGTTTTATTTGTAATACATTTTCACGGCTAATATAATGAAATAATGGAAATGAATCAAGACAATTTCTCATTTCATAAACAAATAGGCATATAAATCAAATCAATTTGCCTAGTCTTTTATCAAATATGTTAGAGTCGGCTTCCAGTCTAACCGAATGTAGCAGAATATCAGTATTTTATTTACATGGAGTGACTGCCTATCTGACCATATAGGCACACAAATGTGTACTTCTGTTTCATCCTAACTTAAATATAGGATATAATTATGTATATTTAAATATGTATTTATTTATTAATATTATAAATGTGAAAGTGAGTTTATTTGTTACGCTTTCACAATTAAATGGCTGAACGGATTTGAATGAAATTTGGCACATGGGTAAGTCTATGACCTGGAGAAGAACATAGGCTACTTTTCATTCTAGATCGCAGAGGCAATCGCGGGCAACAGCTAGATTCTTATAAATATTCCAAGACCTTATACCAAAGTATGTACAATAGAGTGAAGCGATTTTCTTTCCGAATTATAGGTATTTTCTGTTTTATCAATAAAATTGTTGATCCATACACTAAAAAGCTCTAGTGCAAATTTTCAGTTCGCTGAATCAATATCTGAGGGTGGCTCACTAGACTAGAAACTTCGAAAGAAAAGTGAAGAAAATGTGAGACAACTACTGACATCTGACTGACTACTGAGCATAGAATGTCAGTTTCTTGAACTTAATCTTTTTTTTTCTATTTATCTAACGTATATTCCCACATATTCGTTAAAATTTGATTCCCTACGTCCGTCATCAGGTCGCATGTAATAGTTCCGACGTCGCAATAATTTGTTTTCAGCTACTGAAATTCACGTACGTCGTTATCACGGCCAAACTTTGTGCCCGGGCATACACTACACGTATCTCATTACTAAACAACGGTCGCATATAATTATACAAGCTGATTTTATGCCCGTGGCTATTTAGCTAAGAGTAAATAAGTTATCTTAAATTGTGTTTAAATCTAGGAATTATAGTGAATTATAGTGAATTAAACATCAATTAATGATTCGGCTTTCACAGTTCAATCATTGAGACCAAGAAAGGTTTATTATTAGTAAGGTTTTTAGCTTCAGATCAAGAAAGGTTTATTATTACTAAGATTTTTAGCTAGGGTCTCTATGAAATGGTTGAGTTTAATCTTATATTTTATATTGTTCTCACATAAAAATAGAAGCATCAAGAATTCCCTGGATTCGTAATATCTTGATAAGAGTATACTTGAGTTTCTTGTCCATTATTCTCCACAGAGATATCTCTATGGAGAAGAATGGGCAAGAAACTCTAAAACATATAATATGTTTTGGAATGGACTACTAGCTTCAACTATCTGATTAACTGACCGACTCCTTGACAATTCAAAGTGCCTGATTTAATTCAAATAAACACTTTCAGTTTGAGCTTGATTTATTTGAACCCGTGCTGTTTTCTTGGTCAAAATTAAAGTGTTATTTTACTTTGTTTACAGGTAAGTGACAACTAACACATCAAAGTGTTCCAAGTAAGAGTCTTGCAAACTATTGCTAATTTGAGAAGAGTTTACTCCTCCGAGTTCCTTTGAATTCTTTTACCTACAACTTTACAATGCTATACAAAAGTTTTCATTGGAATTTCAGAGCCTTTACATAGACAGGTACCTAACTTAGGTACTCTGGTGATATAAGTTTCAACAAATAAACCTTCAATTTGTTAAAGAGAAAGACAAATATAAATATATTTAGTACCAGACCTTTTTCCCAAAATAACCTTATTTTATTTTCGTAATATGAAAGCGACTTAATTGAATATCGAATTGTTTAATAAAATAAATATTTGCGTTGTAAAATATTGAAGTAATATGGGGTATAAACCCAGTATTAACGCAATAAAAACCTTTACATGTTATAAAAAGTCTAGTGTTAATAACATCGTATTTTATAAGTTCTTTCATAAAAATAAAATTGTAACGACGCGTCTTGTTTACGACCTAGATTAAACTCAAGGGTTCTGAATAAGTTTAAATTTTAAATTAGAGTACCTACTAACATTTTGATTTCATTGAATTTTTAATTGAGAAGCAGAATAAATTAGGTTAACTAAGTTTTCAAGATTAGATTTTATTAAGTAACTGGTTCAGTCTATACCTATACATATTATTATAAATTGAAATCGCTTATCGTGTCTGCCTGTGTGACTAAATTGTTTATGCTTTATGTATTTATTGTATATGTAAATGGTACACCACTGACTACCTGCAGTATTGTCTCTCCTTCTTACTTTAATTCATCGAAAGGTTGTCAATAAAAGATCGCTTTTAGCGATAAGACCGCCCATTGTGTCACCCTATATAAAATTTCTAAATCTATGTCTGTAATTTTTGTAGTGTACATAATAAAGAGTATTCTATCCATCTATATACATTGTGTAGATATCGTTAATATTAAACTAACATTAAAGAAATCTCGTTGTGTTGTCAAGTCGTTAAAACCGTGCAAAACGGCGGGTCGCTAGTAAGTCTAACTGTAGAAATATTATTCATAATTAAAAAGTTCCTAATTGTGCAGAGTCACTAATACCATCTTTTTTAAAACTTCTCGTTAGCCGTATGGCGTTTGTCCACTGCTGCCGTCACCGCCGTTCACCGAGAAACGAGATTATTCGAACCAAACGTGACGTCTCGGTGACGGCGATTGTGTTTTCACCGCCACCGAACTCGGCATGATAGACATAACCAAAACAGCCGAAGTTTAGAGTAGTTCGGCGCAACCGCGAGAACTCGGCTTAAGGCGCCGATAACCGACTTTTTAGCTTATATACTGAAGATCACGTCGAAATGAGTAGTGTTAATGATTTAAAATAATTATATGTTAAATTACAGCACCTTTTGAATAACTTAATATATGAATATTTTAGATTATGTTTATATTACATAATGACATTGACATTGTAAAGTTATGTCTAACGCGGATAAAAAAAACTGAGAATCACGCAAAATAGAATAGAAAAAGATATATATTAAAAAAATATTTATAGCTATTTTAAAGATAATTTCATTATTGATCTTTTAATATACGTGTTTTATTGAAATACCTTTTGTTTTATGTATAATAAATTAATAATACGTCTAATTTGGTACAGCGTTCCTTGATGGACAAGTCCTATTACTGGACGTACGACGCGTTGCGTAAACCAAAGCTAACCACTCATGACACTGGCATATTAAAATTAAAATAAAATTAAATATTTGTTTATTGATGGCAACTAGGCCCAATTGTTAGTAACATTGTTCTTAAAAACTATTGTTAGTAAACAAACAAAGAAACAAAAACCAAATAAAATTAAAAAATTGTAAGGTTAGCTGTGGGGTCTTCTGACCAGCACCTCCACAGCGTGCGACAGCCAAGGTGCGTCGTACTTTTCTGACAACATACTTAGGATGCCGTTAAAACTAGACCGCGCTCTTGACAAGATGGAATTTGTTTTTTTGCGCATTATGGCATAAAAATCATCGGTATGCGCAAAAGCGAACATACCGGACGCACTACAATAGCGCGGCAGTCCCAACAGCATCCTGAAGCAGTTATTATATTGAATACGCAGGGCGTCTAGCGATCTCTTAGTATGCCTTACCCACAGGCCGCTCGTGTAGAAAGATTGGCAATACGCTTTAAACAGCGTAATCTTTACCTCAATACTACAACGAGCGAACCTGTGTATCAGCATGTTGGCCCTGACCGCTAGCGCCCTGCGCTCACGATCTATATCGTCATCGTCTTTAAGATCTCCGCCGCGCGATTGAGATCATATATCTGCATCTTAAGATTATGACAAGCTAATATGCCGGCGATAATAAACAACTTTGATCTTGTCCACAAACTGTTGTCGCACCGCGGCGCACATTCGGCTTTTTTTTATTTTTTTTTATTGATTTTCTATCATGCCGAGTTTAGTCGCGGTGAACACACGATCGCAGTCACCGGGACGTCACGTTCGGTAAAGTTCGGTTCGAATAATCACGTTTCTCAATGATGTCCCAGTGGCGGCGTCGGTGGATAAACGCTCTTAAGACTTCAGTACAAAACAGAACAGAAACAAAACAGAATCGAAGACTTCAGTTCAACCACTGGAATCTTCGATTCTGTTTTGTTTTGACGGTTGACACAATCGTATGTAGTTCCACTGTTTCGAGCTCGTGCAAAATTCAAATGAAAGCCTTCAAATTAGTTCGGACCAGATTTTCAATGAACCTAAGCTGACCGTAAACTTTGTGAGGCCAAAGTTTAATTCCTAGATTCGAACAGTTATTTGTATGGCCTCTAGAGATTTGTTCACATCCTAGGAACAGTTGAAATCCTTGCGTCCTTTTCTTGAACTACTTATCTTTTTTGCTTACTCTTTCGAACAAAGAGACTCTAAAAACGATTTCTTTTAATTCAGACTCAACATTTACAGTTTGCTGTGTCATCGTCTCCAAAAAATTCGAACTAAGCCTTAAAGTAGGTCCCTGGGTGAACGGCCAAAGACTGGCGCAGTCAACATTAAAGGAGTTAGGGAATCCTTTCTATTGCTCACTGAACGATCACTGGATCTTAAGGAAAGTTAAATTGTCATCGTTGAAGTAACTGGGGAGCTTATACGAAAAGGAATTTCTTCGAATTGGGAGGCTTTGTTAAATAAGATTATTATCGGGTAGCAGTTTCTAAAGGGAATATTATGAGGATACATGAAATAGATCGGGTCATATTGATTGGCAAAAACTTGTCTGGAAATGTATTTAATAATGGCTTCATTTTGATCATTCACCATACAGAATAAAACATTATATTTCGTAGTTAGCCTTTCGTAGAAATGCGAAATTTTATATTCCTACGTTTTAATGAGTGCCTGACGTAAAATATTTTTCTACATATTAAGTTCTATTTATGAACGTATATTGGTATCTATTAAATAGAATATAAACAAATCTACTTATACAACTGAATCGTAGAAAACTCCTAAGCCTTAATTACGATCCGTCAGCCAAAAAACATGCGTATGTCTTTCAGAATTCAGTCTATTTTCCAACTAAAGCACAGTAAATAAACCTAGTTTTGTAGTCGAGGGGTCCTTAGGGAAATCCCAACTAAGTTGATGATTTTGTTTTTATTTCAGTGCACAGAGAACTTATATGAATAGGATTAAGCCCATCACAGACGTACGAGTATCTTGAATATATATTTCTATAATTTCTAAAATATGTGAAAAGATATAACAAAACATCTTTATTATATATCATATCTTTACCATCAGGTGAGATGCAGGCCAAGAGCTTCCCTGTAGTAAATAAAAAAATATGTAATTCTTCGGTACGTGTGTTTTTCACCTAACTCTTCCTAAACGGCTGGACCGATATGGATGAAATTTTGTGTGTGTATTTGAGTGAGTCTCTGGATGATTTGAAAATACAATTGGATCCGGTAGGTGGCGCTGTTCGGGTAGGACAACGTCTGCCAGGTCCGCTAGTATTATTATATTTTGTGGTACTTATATTAAACCGCAGACATCAGGCTAAAAATATATGAACCCTGTCTGAAATAAATCGTAGGCAGCTTGCAGATGCCACTTGCTCGATATTGACCCCACAATAACAAATACAAGGAATGGCACATGGCACGCTTTTTAATGTCACACAAATTGTTCACAAGAGCAGACATGAGATGACGGCGCTGTACATTTATAATAAATAGTGTAAATATAATCCTATGAAGAAGTAATATTATACACATTTAATTTATAACATTTTCCAAACTCTCCTACGTCTAGGTCTCCCTCCACCAATTCCATATGTTTTACACTTGGTTTGTTACTGGAAAATACGGAATATAACAAAAAAAAACTTTCACAAGCAGACGGTTTAGTAATCAAACGCTCCAAAAAACTGGGAGCTATTGATAATAGTACCATTTCTGAACATAATATTGCTTTTCGTGACTCGAATACAATATTCAGGATTTGTGTCACCAAAGACCTTATAAAAAGCAACAAGATACTTACAATTTTACATATTATTGAGTAACCATTTAAAGTAAACCAAGCAAACCCAATTTACAAGGAACGAGCCTGTTTTAAATATTTTTCGTCCTCCGTTCACTAATCCTTTCGTTTAAAGTGATTGGTTTCGATGAGGGTGAGAATCAGAGGTTTATGGCTGTGAGCTTGGACATAGGCGGTAGCGGGGCGATGTAATTTGGCGAACGGTGTTCTGTAATAAGTAGGTAATCAAAACGTAACATCAGTGCAGAGAAGTCTTCTTAAATTCTTCTCTAAAACTACATGAGGAAATCTCAAGACAAGGTAAAAGATAATAGGTAATTGATTTTACTTTTCCTCCCTTAATTAGTTTTTTGTATTTTCAATTTTGCAGTCGCGAAGAGGCTAATTAGTTGTATAACTGCCGCCAATTTCAGCTCTTATTTAAAAATTACCAAAATGTTTTCTAAAATGGTGCCCAAGATACAGGCTGTGCCTAGTTTGGGACCATCGCTATCTCTATAATGTAATTTTTAATGTTGAAATAAACAATTTTTTTACTTTTTATTTTACTTTACATTTGCCACCACCGTCCTCGCTACGTCGCGTCACACACCACAGTCGAAAGGACTCGCAGTTTGAGAAGCATCTAGAGTACTGGGAAGCTATTACTCAGCTCCGTTTCGGTATAATGTCTATTCTATCGTTTGACAACGAGCAAACTGGGCTGATGGTGAAAAATGTTTTCATTATACAATTTTACACAATGACGAAAAATAACAGTATTGTTTAGAATTTGAACTTCACTGATAGAGCCTCCTGTAAAATAATTTATCATGGCAAGAATTTTTCGTGCATTTCTTCTTCACCTATAAAGCAAACAAATAGCAATGAAGAAAAAGGTGTTTCGGTACTACATAATAAATGTACATACTTATATTTATAAATACCTACTTTGCAACTTTTAACATTATAATAATAATATTTTTATTATAATGTTTTTTTTTCTATTTTTAAAGTATTTAATAATGTATTATATAGGTAAAAAAATATATAATCGAAATCTGTAATATGTTGACTTTGTGGAACCCACAAAATCTTATATTTATTTCACTTGGTTTTTATTTACCTACGTCCTTTTTATATGTGTGAGCCAGTGTTAAAACCCTGATAAATAAACTAATCTAAAGCTGACTACTTTCCACACTCTCCCCTGCTATTTTATTTTAGTTGTTCATTGTTCTTTTATTTGAATAAGATGTCCCTAAGCTTATAAAACTTCTTTACGCTAACCTAATTCTCAATTATTACTTTCTTCATTCCGCGTTATCTTGCCCTGTCCTTTACAATGGCTATCAGCATACTCCAGTGTTCTGGAAAACACGTGAGATAACGAAAGATATTATATTTTCTACCATAGCAATCGCTTCAATGCTCTTGGGGGCTGTTGGGCGAAAGCCTTTTATATGGCTACTTGGGATTTTTTCTAGCGAGAAATCTCGAGTTTTTCCCGAGTAAGCTTCCTGCCTTGCTCGATATCACAGAGGATGGTCTGTATCACTCAGGGCTTGTTATGTGTTTTCTTCCTGGGGTTCTATACTTAATAGGCTACAAATAAATAGATTTTGCACTTTTGGGAGTGAGTGAATGATAAAATAAAACGATCGAAATGTTTTCTCGAAAAAATACTTAAATCCATTTGACCTAATTCAAATAGAGAAGCTGTCGGAAAGCTCAAAATGGATTATTAAAGAGTCCTTATAATGCAGCATTAATAACATTCGAAACATGAAGATATCTTTATTATATCTAAGCTAGTGTTACACATAAACCTTCCGGAATAATTTCTCTAAATGTTGAAACCCGCATTAAAATCCATAGCGTAGTCTCCATAGAAGAACAATGCGGTACCACAGACAGACACGAGCGACTCTCTGTGACATAATATAACTAGAAACTACTTTAGTCCACTAGCGTTGCCCGTGACGCGAACGGTTTCCGAATCAAATCGTAGAGTTCTGACTTGAGCACTTTATTTCGATCAATTGAATTTGGTGACACGCCTTAAACTTCTATCGGCTTCAAATCAATTAATCTGCCTACTCTTTTCCCAACTATGTTAGAATCAGCTTCCAGTCTAACCGGATGCAGCTGAATACCAGTATTTTATATGGAGCGACTGCCTATTTAACCTCCGCAACCCAGTAACTGGATAATACGATACCCCTTGGAAAGACTGGTGTCAGATTGTCGGGCTTCTGACGACTTGTAAAAATGACAGCCGGGACCAACGGCTTAACGTACTTTCCGAGGCACGGAGGAGTCTCGGTATGTAAAGATCACCTATCCACTGACCAACCCCGGCAAGCGTAGCATAACCTGATGGATCATTGTTCATTATTTATTAGGTCATTTTTTTGCAAATACCGGCAAAGAAGCGCTTTTTTTTTTTAGTTTTCAACCTTTCTGTAAAAATCTCTTTTGTATACCTCTAATGTAAGTACCTACAAAAAAGGTTGTAACCACGTAATTGGACTTTATCTACTTGGTTTTGAGCAATCATTAAGGTAAATAAATGTCCTAATTGAATTAGAACCTCTCTGCAAACAAGAAACCAATAACATTCATTTAACTTGAAATTGCAAACTAAGCACCTAATTTCAGAAGTTAAAAACATACGTAGCTCGATAAAAACCCTTATTTCTGAACATTCAGGGGTCAATTTATTTTCTCTCGGGTGTACCAAAGGGCGATTCCATTAGGTACCTGAGTTGGGACGAAAACTTTGGAAGCAGTCGTATTTCGGTACAAATTGGATATTTTTTTAGTAAGATGGCAGTAAAGAGTGGCTAAAATTGGGTTAGGTGGGTGAAAGTGCCGATGGGACGATATATAAATGAGAACTTCGAAGATGTATATGCTGACCATATCTACAGTGTATACTATATTTAACGAAAATATGACGTGTTACTACGACAGGTACTGTTTTTAAAGTTGACTATTTCATAAGGGTACTTAATGGATCGGTAATAATAATTAAGGTATTTTATCTATTTTAGTTATTCGAATTCACGTCGTATCCCGTAATTTTTTTCCATTATTAGTATTGCAATTTATTTCTTTGTTGTTTATAGAGGATTCTTAAGTCTGGTATGCAACTGCCATAATTAGGTATTTAAAACATTAAAGTGATACCTTGACATCAACTTATGATCGACATTGAAAAACTTTTGGGTGCGCCAAAGTTCACCTAAATTTTCAACTCCGATAATTGGAAATCCGAAAATGTTCTTCCTAACATGTTTCATCCTAACAATTACAATTCCTAACTACTCTGTCTCTAATGTTCTTAGTTCCGAAGCATTCAACTTCATAATGTCAGTAGCAATAAACATCTATTATACCTTTATTTGTTTTCCTATATTTTCTCAACATAACCATCTTTTACACTATTATTCAAAGTCATATCTTTTTTGTTTAGATTAGGATTAGGTTAGGTTAGGTTAGAACTGTGACCAACTACGCGCGAGCCGAGCGAGCGAAGCGAGCGGTGCCGCGGCAGCGGCCGGCGAGCGCTACCTCGAAATTGGTCGCGAAATTTTTCTAAGTATTTTTTTCATAGTGCCCCCAAGACGACACCTTGACCTAAATTTCATTCATTTAAGACAAAAATCAGTGAAACGACCTTTAATCATTCTAAACAGTTGGTTTTTAGACATAATTATCTCAGGTATAGTTATAGTAATAAATATGTAACAACAATAACCAAAAATAAAATGGCTAAATGTAAAAATGTGAACAGTTGTTTTGTAATCACAAGAAATAGTTTAAAAACAAACCCTTTCCTTCAAAGCATCTGGTTCATGATTATGTTCTCTCAGTAGCATAAAAGCGTTTTATGATAAAAAACAGTAGGAGTTTAAATATATTTATATTAATGATATTATTAATTACAATTTTCGGAAACATGAGTGTTATGAACATCGCCGGTAGCACTACAAATAGTATGAATGAAAACTTTAGGATGAAAAATTTTAGGGAGAGTGATCATTCGGATTACAAATCGTTAGGAAGAACTATTTCGGGTAAAGAACTTTAGGTGAGCCAATATGGACCCAAAACTTTTATTTATTGGTTGAATACGAGGCTTTTAGCTACTTGTGTATTTTATGTTTTATTATTTATGCGTTATGTTGTGAAGAATAAACAATTTTTCTTTGTTTCTTTATTTCTTGATACTATTATTAAACCTACATTCGTGTTTTAATACCCCTTATTATAAAACAGTTAGAATAAAATAACCTTTAATGTAAGACTTAATTAAATACTTATTTTAATGTGTAGATAGCTGTAAAACAAATGTAGTGTTAGGATTTCAAGGAACACGTACATTTCACATTTGCGAGTAACGTTTACCTACGCGTTGTTATCTCTAAACTTCGTACATAACATTTAATACTCAAATAAACGTTGAATTTACTAACATACATTTACACATATTAGATACAATTTAAGTTATTAAATATTTAGTCAAAGATAAACTCCAAATTACCATTTCATCGTACCGCAAAGGCGTAACTGACAATATTATCTATATCTATAAAAATGAATCCCTATTTCCTTGGTCACGGCATCACGCGTGAACGGCTGGGCCAATTTCGCTAATTATTTTTTTTGTTGTGTTTGTTATAGTAAGGAGATGGTTCTTAGGATAGGTAGGTGAAGGTAGGTAGGTAGGTATGTATGTTGGTAAAGTAGGTATGTAGGTAGGGTAAGTAGGTAGGTATGTATGTATGTAGGTAAGAAGGTATGTATGTAGGTAGGTAGGTAGTTAGGGTAGGTAGGTGCGCCGTAGATAAGTGCTTACCCGTGCGAAGCCGGGGCAGGCAGCTAGTAAATAAATAAATATTATCCACCTATAGGGAGAGGAAAGATGAATAGTCCAAAAATAAAACATTTCCTATTCAATTCACAAAAAGAATACAAATAAGTAGCTCCATTATAAAAGTAACAAATCGGTTTACGATTCAAACCGAGAAAGAAGATTACAGTGCGTATTCTGGGATCATTAGACGGTAATGTAAAATTGATGGGTGCGTTCAGAACGTTTGATGACAATCAATGTTCTTTGTAAGGACTTATAATGGGAAGTGAGACACAGCAGTTTTGTTACCATTGTTAAGTAAACAGTAAGGAACCTGCCCCACCGCGATTGCCGAGAAACGAGTAGATCTAGCTACCAAAAACGAGTTGATGAGTAACGAGCAGTGAGTGCGCGACGCGACGGCGAGAAGTGATTACTCGCTGGTATGCATACGTACCAACCGTAAGTCTCTCGGCGAGTGTTCTGCACGCCAAACTAGCATCGCTGAGCGAGTACTGTCTTTGATAGCTCTTATTGCTTCGATAAACGAGTACTCGCCGGCGGTGTGAACAGTCAGCGATCAACTATTAATATAATTATGTATATATTTTACTTAAACTGGACCTACAATCTTATGTACGTTTTTTAAGCAAGAAAATTGGTGATTTAGGCGCTTCATCTCTGAAAAAAAAAGGAAAATGCGTTTATTGGCATTATAGCTATAAATAGCGGTAGAACTGGTGCTTAATATCCGTTTTGACTAACACCACGCGACACTTTTACCTACAGGATGTAAAGAAAATCAAATTGATCAAAAGTGTTAATTTTTTGTTTTTTTTTTTTCGCTTCATAACTGCTTATCATTTTACGACCGTGTAAAGGACATTGACGCGGAAACTGATAACATGAATTCAGTACAAAGCATTTTAGATCAACCAGCGTTGAATTTTTTTCATGTATTGTGCTGAATTCAAGGCATATTCAAGGCATCGTGCATAAAGACGCAAAAAAAAAAACAGGACTAACGCCGTAACGACTAAACGGGTTTGGATGAAAGGCTAGTCCATGACCTGGCTGACTAGGATACTTTTCATCCCGATAGTATGATCCTGTGGGATAATTTCCAGCTAACACGCGTTGCGAGCAAAGGCTAATAATTATAATTAAAGCACTGTAAGAATAGGTATATAGAGCGAACTATTTCAAGATTTTGGATTGCCCTAACCATTCGTTCCACCTGCTGAAGATCTCCCGCCTGGACATGAATTGCCTTGGGTAGCCTGGAAGTATTTATACAGACTCCGGACCCAGATTGGTCGAAGCAAGGAAAATCGGTTCAGGTGGAAATTCATAGACGAGTCTGCCTTGGAGAGTAAATGTGGTGCTGTTCCACAAACGATGGGACACTTAATGTCGTGTCCTGCGTGTCCTGTCAGCTGCACGTTACAGGAAATGATGGACGGTAGTGATGGCGTGGCCGAATTCTGAGCTGAGTCTTAGATAAACTCACGCTAAAGAAGAAGAGATTTCAAGATTGTACAGAGATTTTTTATCGCTACTATTGCGTTGGCGAAAATACAAACATTTTCAGTTCTGAATGTAAAAAAAAAACAAACCCACCACATAAAACCCAAAAAGGCTGTCCAATTTCAAAGGAATACACACTTAATTTGTAAATTCAACACTTTTTCCTCAATGAAGCTACGAATCATTTCACACAAACGATTTCTTTTAGCACTTTTTTAGCGTAAAGGAGAAGAAAATATACTGGAGACGAAAATATGACAGAGCTACCATCAAATATCTATGAAACATAGGTAAAAAATAAAATACAAACTAAGTACTGAAATATAGGTATTTCAGTATTTTGTTAATAAATGTTGTGTTTATTCAATGGCACAACAACATTGCTCATCCTCGAAGCGAGTAAACAAACTTTGATATTAATATTATAACGCAATAAAATCCTAGGAATTCAATTATAGAATATTTCCGTGTAGGTATCTAATCGTAGGTACATAGGGTAGGTACACTGGCGTTCAAATAAAATCGATGAATGATTAATATTTAATCTTTTCCGAAAATAAGTTGTTATGTTATATATACAATAAGTTAAAATGGTGCTTTACTTTATTTGGACAAGGCTAACTTAGGTTTGTTGAAAATGTTGAAATTTGTAAATCGTAGACTGCTTGTTTAGATGACTGAAGTTGATGTGTAGTGCTCTCCGTCACCATATTGCCGCGCCGACGAGCGGGGCGAGATAAGTTTATTTCAAATAAATAGGACTGTTTCTTAAAATAAAGGCCCTATTTATTTATAATAAAAATATACTATATCGTATATTTTGTACAAAAAAATATAAATGAGAGCAGTGGTGGCCCAGTGGTAACGGCCCCGACTTACGAGTTGTAGGTCATGGGTTCGAACCCAAGCAGGCGCTTTACTTTTTGTAAATAATTTCATCACCTCTGCTCTCAAAACGGTGAAGGAAAACATCGTGAGGAAACCGGCATGTCTTAGAACCAAAAAATTCGAAGACATGTGACATCTACCAACCCGCACTGGGCCCGCGTGGTAGATTACAGCCCAATCCCTCTCACAGAGAGGAGGCCTGTGTTCCAGCAGTGGGAACATTAATAGGCTGATGATGATGATGATGATGATATCGTATATTTTGTACATATTCAATAACCTATGATATCCTGCTAGCAAAATTAACTTATCAACCGCTTATCAGCTTGCGCTTATCCCACCTATATGTAAAAATATCTCGTATCGATGTTTCCTTTGGATGACGTTAAATGAACATTCCCCATGCTCGTAAAAAGTTATTGGTTTCGTACGGAAATAAAGTGAAACCTTTATGACTTGCTATTTACGTATGTACCTTCGTACACTTAGAATGAATTTTGTATAATCATCTGGAACGAAAAACGAAATTAAGTATTAACATAGAGTAACACAACATTCGTGTCATCCTTATTTTTTTTACTGATCCTGGTTAAAAATAAACCACTTCAGATGCAAAATTGAGAAAATCTAACTTTCTTTCCGTCTTCATCTTAAAAATGTCGTAAAAATATCGATTTCGTGAATTAATGTTATATTGCTGGGCTTTGAACCTTGCCGAACTTTTGTTAAGGACCTCGGCCAAATTTTTTACGAAACAAAGCTCAATCCTTTTGGGAAATCAGATTTCCAGAATCGGATCAAACGAATAACTTGTTCATATCAAACGGAACTTTCAACAAACAAACTCAATTTACTCATATGACAATATAATTCCGGCCGCCAGTGTATTTTCTTCCGACTGTCACCGATGACGGCCGAGTGCGCCGCCGCCGCTCCAATCGCGACCCATTTCTATGGTAATGCGGATTTTCTTTCAACGCCTATCGAAATCGATATTTCCCTATGATAGGGATGGTACATCGCTTTATCGGATATTTTTGGTATGCTCGTATTCAAATTAACAAAACTTTTTTTATTACCTATTCTAACTGTGAAATCCTAATCCTAACTCTTTATATAATTGTTTTTAATTTTTTTATTTTGTAGTATATTACTTACTCTTTTTGTAATGTATTATCTGATGTACAATAAAGTAAGTAAGTAAGTAAATAAATAAATAGTAATAATTATTATAAATGCGAAAGTGAGTTTGTTTATTTGTTTGTTACGTTTTCACGTCATAACGGTTGAACAAATTTCGATGAAATTTGGTACACAGGTAGGCCATGATTTGGATTAGGACACAGAATACTTTTTATCCCGGGGAATTCGTCACCGAGGGATAATTTCCGAAATCCACGCGGGTGAAGCCGCGGGCATAAGCTAGTTATTCTATGTAGGCAAAACATTATCTATTAGATAGAAAGATAGATAGAATACTCTTTATTATGTACACCATAAAAATTACAGACAGATTTAGACATTTTACATTTATATGGTGACACAATGGGCGGTCTTATCGCTAAAAGCGATCTTTTACAGACAACCTTTGGATGGATTAAAGTAAGAAGGAGAGACAATACACTTCGCGCTTCGCTTGTACTGCCTAAGACTGTTGTTAACTAGCACATTTCTTTTTAAATATAATTTCTGCAGTTTAAAAACTTTAATAAAATGCTTTTTCATTTTAAAATTCCACTATTTTAATTCAATTCGTGTTCGACCTTGTAAATAAATACCGCGTTAATTATTAACCTTTTAATATTTCGCTTTCACGCGACGGACATTTTTGCATAGAGTGAAAATAGAATTAAAAGTACAAAATGTGATTAAAATTGTTTTAACCTTGTTAGTAGGCTTCATAATTTATTCTGAAGTATGAAAACCTCGACTTCGTTTGCGATTCTGGATAAAAAGTAGCCTATATTCTTCTCCAGGTTATGGTCTGCCCATGTGCCAAATTTCATCCAAATCCGTTCAGACGTTTTAGCGTGAAAGCGTAACAAATAAACAAACAATCTCACTTTCGCATTTATAATATTAGTTAGGATCGAGGTAAAGACGTAGTAGGCCACAGGTATCTAAAACTACTGAGTACAAACACAGTAGTACGCATCAACTTTACTTTACTGGAGCCCATATAGTGATAACCTTTTCCGATTACTAAAAATATTTGTTTCCTCATATACAATTATGTTTGGTCTCGGACTGTACAAACTTAAAGTGAAGGTAGTTTGCTCTATTTTATCAATAAAATTATTCTACATGAGGGGTCGGAACCCAACCCCCCCTGAATGGCAGCCATTTCTGTATTTTGATCGCATTTTATGAAGCGTGCATACTAAAAGGACTTTAACTTTGGAATTTAATGTCCAACTATTGTAAAAAAAAACTTTTAATAAGTGAAAAGTATTAAAAATGGGTTAAGTAACTCAAATACTGACAATAAATGCTGCATCATATTGAAATAAATGCTAAAAGATCAGTATCACGTTAAAATTAACATAATTTTTTTAGTTTATCAAGGTTATTACAAAATTCACCCGAGAACTACTTTTTTTTAACTACTCGTCTAGCAGATGTTTAGTTTACCTAAATAATGATACCAAAACCTCGATTCTATGACGATTGGTTTAAGAGATATTGGTGTTGGAACATAAGCTTGCGTAGGTAGTGAGTTCATAAAGATTTGGTTTTTCTGTAGACATTTACAGTGATGATTAATGATAAACAAAGAACAAATATTATTACTATTATTTAATATTTACAAATGTAGAAAATTTCGCGAATACGCCGAGCAGCTCTTCTCTGGTGTTGACTGGCTCAAAAGGAACTTTTTGCTTCATCCGACCCCAAAGACCACCCCCACCCTAAAGAGCCACCGCGTTCACCAGACTTAATGCCACTGGACTATCTTTAATAAAATAAAAAGTGTAAAGTTCGATTGTAAGCAGGAATGTGTGCCTCGCGGCTGCGCCAAATAGGCCCAGTTCAGCAAAAAAACCAGACAACTAGTGCCTGACGCTGGTTTTCAACTGAACCTGTGACATATCAGTTTAGACCTTTGCACAAAGACATGGTAAGAGTACGGGCATACATACAAACAAGGAAAACTTATAAACAAGATTATAAAGTAGAGCGAAAAATTCGGATATCAAATGTCAATTTTGTTACAAAAATGCCAACTTTACTCAATTTGGTACACGATAGAATAATATTTCCTTTGAAGATATCAATAGTAAATAGCCACCTATTTTCTCAAATTATGATTACAGATACGGTTACAAAAGCTTCGGATATATTATTATCGATTCGGATAACGTTCGGATACGGCTTCCCATTCCTACGTATTATATTATTTCGGATTAGCATTTGATTATGGTAATCGTTTTGCGAACATGTATGTCGGTGTATGAGCATTATCATGATATTAGTGATTTCTTTCGTATTTTTCTAAGCTTTATATTCAGAGATGGATTGGAAATGACGGATTTGAATTGGAAACATTACGTAGGTAATTTTCTCAGCGAATAAAATGCGGAGGCGTTGGTGCTTTCAGTATTCTAAGTAGGATATTAACACGCCGTTATATGGCAGTGGCCTTGAATGGTTACTTGCGCGTTCTGTACTGAGCTCACGCAACGCGTCGTACGTCCAGCCAGTAATAGGACTCACCCATCAAGGAGCACTGTCCCAAATTAGACGCATTATTAATTTATTACACATAAAACAAAAGGTATTAATCACGTATATTTTACAAATATTTACAGATAAATAATGAAATTATCTTTAGTATAGTGAAAGTTTCAGAAAAAATTATAACTTGATAGTTTATGCGTGATCGTCAGTTTTTTAGCCGCGCTAGACATAACTTTAGAAATAAATTACACTATGTAGTATAAACATATTCTAAAATATTCATAGATTAAGTTATTAAGAAATTGCTCTAATTTCAATTTTTTTTTTTTCAAATCATTAACACTACCCATTTAGACGTGATCGGCAGTATAAAATCATTAAAAGTCGGTTATCGTCGTCTTAAAAATTCTATAACCGAATTTAAATTTTAATTCAATAACTTAATACATTAATAATTTAGGAAATGTTTATATTAAATAGTGAAATTAATTTGTAAAGTTATGTCTAACGCGGATAAAAAACAGAGAATCATATTATATAAATATGCGTCTTAAGTGTCGAGGCACATCTGCGAAACGTACGGCGCCGAAGGTTTAGTTGAATACGCTCGTAGTGTTTTTCAAGTTCCCTATGACACATCAGCCGAAAGTTACGTCGCGTTGAGCAAGCGTCACATCACGCGACGCACCGCGACCGAAAGTTCGGCGACGCGTTAAACGACCGAAAGTTCGGCGCGCGTAGTTGAACGTTCGGTGGATCTCGGCGGCGCGGCAAGCGAAGACCGGTAATTTTCGGTCGCTTAACGCGCTGAACTAAATGCCGCCGACTATTCGGCGCGTTTGATGTGTCATGCCAATCGAATACTAAACTATACTATTCGTTCTCTCCTTTTAATGATAGTTATTTCTCCTCTACCGATCGTTATTTCTCTTGACAAAGTTTATTCTGTTTATTATGTATGTATGTATATATTTATGTATTTATTCTTGTATTTTATCGTTATTTTCTTGTTATCAATCTCGTATGTTGCACCTGCCATGTTTTGTCTCTGCATCACCCTAAGGTTGACTGGTAGAAAATGCCTCAGGCATTAAGTCCGCCTTTGTACGGTATTTTTTATTTGTGCATAAAGTTTTAATAAATAAATAAATACTACGACCGAAAATTCCGTCGCTGAAGTGTCGGCGCCGCGCGCCGTACGTTCCGCAGATGTGTCGCGACCCTAAGACTCACTTCCCTTTAAAAGTAACATAACTTTTCCTGTCTCTTTGTTAACTTTTCACGCTTAAACCACGGAACCGATCGTTATGATCTGGAGAAGGACATAGACAACTTTTCATCCTGGATATTTATGCGCCCTCGCAACAGCTAGTACAACTTTAAATCTACAATAATTATAGTTATACATTCCCGCAATAATTAAACTCGAATATATCACTCCTATCGTACCTAACCACATTCCAAAGCACAAACTAAGTTATCCACTAGGAGGATATAACTAATATTCGCCGCAGGTCCGCAAGTGACCAGCGACCTGTTTGAGTTACGATGTTATATTCACGGCGGTGACCACTTCATTCAGGCCGGCCGTGTTTGACTTTGAGTTGAGATTAGGCAGCGACTGTTTTGAGTTGTGAGAGTATATAGTTAAGTAACTTTCAGGGATTAGTAGCAATATTGTGTGCTATAAGAAAATAGTAACGAAGTCAAAACTCTACATTTATGAAAATATAAATAATAGATCTGAGGTGTGAGAACGATCAATGCGGAAACTATAGTTTTTAGAATTTTTGTGTTTGTCTGGATGTAGATATCTTCCGAATTGGCGCAAAATCGGCTGAACGGATTTGGATTAAACTTGGCACACAGCTATTTTATAACCTGGATTAACACATTACTTTTAATCCCAGTAGTACGTTCCCATTATTATATTTTCCGACATCCACGCGGGAAAAAGCTAGTAAATAAATAAAAACCTTTACTGTGATTATTGTAAGTAATTCCAAAGTTAAAAACGATGATAAAGAAATTTGTTGATGAAAGTACCCTTGAGATTTATCAACTTTAAATTTTTAACGAATTAATTCTATCATGAGCATTATTTACCATAGTTCCATCACAAAAAAAAACTTACAATTATAATATTTTTTGTTGAACTTTTTAAGATAAACAATTCTGTAAAACATAATTTTTATGTATCTTTTACGGTTAACGCGGCGCACGCCAGTAAAGCTCCCAGTCGGCATGATTTTTTCCGACATCTTCAACAATAATAGTCATATTTCAGCCAATTTACATAAAACCATAATGATTTATATACTAAAACCTTCCGCATGAATCACTCCGTCCATTGGTGAAACCGAATCAAAATCCGCTGTGTAGTTATAAAGATCTAAGCATACATAGGGACAGACAGACAGCGGGAAGCGACTTTGTTTTATACTATGTAGTGATGATGATAAGATCATCAAGAGTAAGGGTATCCACTTATTAAGATGAGTTAATTATTAGTTATGGTTTCCATGCTTCATCCATAATTCTAAAAATATAGTGATTTGCAACAAACCGAATATAAGCAACTACAAACTACTGTTTGTTCTCAATAGTGAGAAGTACAAATATTTTTTCAGGGCCTGTCTGAGAAGTTTTCAAATCTATCATTGTTTGAAGCGTCTAAATCATAATGAATGTTTTTGAACTAGTTTTAGAGTTTCTGGGCAAAATACGCGTCGTTGGCGTCAAAAGTTATTGAAGTTGTTACTATTGAGTATATTGACTTGGTTTTAATTTCTGGATCAAAAAGTAGGAAAGTTCTAGAATTAAGTATAACGGTGTTAATTTGAAAAGTCGACTTTTCAAACTGTTGTAGTAAGTTATAAGTAAACTGTTTGTGCTAGTTTAGGGATATGAAATAAATCGGTCAAGTGCGAGTCGGACTCGCACACGAAGGGTTCCATACCATGTCGTACAAGATTTAACACTATGCATTTTTGTAATACTTTCGTAAAGGTAACAATAGAGGCGCTATAAAAAAACATAAAGATTTGTAAAGAAATTGTCTAATTTTAATGAAAAAAATGTTGTTGTGTTAAATTATAGGTGTAGAAGTTTATTTCATTTATTTTAGTAACATGCATTAACTAAAGTCAAAGTTATTTATTTGCTACTAACATAGTATTAGTAGGTATAAATAGGTATATGTGGTAGGTAAGCAGGTAGATATGTTAGGTTAGGTAGCAGTTAGGGTAGGTAGGTAGGGTAGGTAATTAGGTAGAAATAGGTAATTAGGAAAGGTAAGTGCGCCGTAGATAAGTACTTAGTGCTAACCGTGCGAAGCCGGGCCGGGTAAAGCTAGTTACTTATAAATAAAAGGATTTCTCTTGCTACATCAGACTATATTGTACAAATTAGAATGTAAGTAGTACGCCAAATTTTAATTACAACATTCCGTCAATACAGGTATTTATTTACGTTATTTTTGATAGTCATAATTCAAATTCAAATTCAAAAGTCATTTATTCAAACTAGGCTGAGAATCAGCACTTTTCGAACGTCAAAATTACTGACAGTCCCCCAAAAACGCCCGCCCTTCACCACTTCCTAGTGCTTTTGCTGGAAAGAAGAAGTGGCGCAACAAACTCCCCAGCAGCAGCAGCTGTCTGTTCAGTTTCGAAAAAAAACTTGATTCTATACAATAATATGCAAATATTTTACATTACTCAACACAAAACATTAAATAAAATATATTTGCCATAATGACAGGTAGCACACGCCAATGTACCAACAAAAAAAAATCGAAATCTAAACTCAAGCGAAAATAAATAATAAAAAACTAAAAACGTAAACAGAACTTAATACCCGAATTATAAAGCCTCCTGGCATAAAGGGCGTGCCCGCTTACATTATATGTATATATACAGCATACAGAAATCTATTATTTCTTACTTATTATTTTTACACATCCCATCGGACTATGAGAGTGAGGGAAGAGAGAGTGCACTCGTGTCTGCGCATACACTTGTGCACTATAATATCTCCCACGCCGAAGGCTAGTCTCCATTGAGATTGGCCGCCGTGGCTGAATATTTTTACACAAATAAGTTTTCTCAATATGAAATTGTATCCACAACGGTTTAAGGTAACTGAATAGTACCCTGTATGTACCACCATTCATTTCAATGTTACTGAATATTATTGTCTATTGGAGTGTAGTTTTAACATGAGGTACTCACATCAACACCGTGTAGGGATACTTTGAAAAAAGTCGATAAAGTTCTTAAACTCAAAAAATACTGGCCGGTTTTAAAATCTTTTGAAGAGAGCTTATTTTGTAGACCTTTTTGGATGATCGAAATTTAAATGATCGAAATAGTATATGCTGACATGATAGTAGGTACTTACTAATTCCATGTCATTACTCCGACTAGTAAATAGTTATCTGTGGAATTTATATCGCATAATATTAGCATGAAATACAAAATATTATTTTTAAGTTGCAATAAATCGCCCATATTATATAAAATACGTTATTAATCGGCATTTTTAGTATTTGTTGATTATAAACAGTATATGGTACTGTAATGTCGGTATCTGCATAATTAGATATCCGTGGGTCAGTCGAAGATTATACTTTGTACAGTGAACACGTCGTTTCATTTATTAAGCATAGCAACAGCTCAGTGGCGACGAGGATTAAAATACAAATTCAGCGTGCGATAATTAGTGTATCAAGCATGACGATCGGTAAAATATCAGAATTCGATGTGCAGAAGGACGATTGGCGGTTATATATCGAACGCTTAGAGCAGTATCTAGTAGTGAACGAGGTGAAAAGTGAGCTATATGTACCGACGTTAATAACGATTATGGGCGCGGAAAGTTATGAACTTTTAGTGAGTTTGTGCACACCAGCCAAACCAAAATCTAAGACGTTTATACAAATAGTGGATATCATGGAAAAACATCTGCAACCTAAGCCGAGTGAGCTTGCTGAGAGGTACAAGTTTAGGAAGAGGACTCAACAAGGTGGCGAATCAATAGCTGAGTACATCGCGGTTCTCAAGAAAATGTCCAAAACGTGCGAGTTTGGGGCAGGGCTTGAAGAAAGTTTACGGGACCAATTGGTATGTGGCATCAGCTGTGAGACGACTCGCCAACGGTTATTCGCTGAACCCAAGTTAGATTTTCCAAGAGCCTATAGCTTAGCGATTAGCTTGGAATCAGCGGAAAAAGATGCAGCGGCCGTAGTTCAAGGTCAAAAAAGAGCAAACGGGGAGGCGGCAGCGGCCGATTGTCTAGCAATAGAAGGGACAAGATGGCAAAGGAGGGACACCGCTAGTGGGGCAGGCGAGAAGACAGCTACGCGGTACGCAAGAGGCACGGCGCGGGAGGCCGGGCCGCGCGGCGGCCACGGGGCGCGCGGGTCCCGTCATGGCAGCGGGACGAGTATGGCGCCGTCGACATCGTCGGGGGCACAATTGGGGCGCCGATATCAATGTCAAGCGTGTGGTGGAGCACATGAAACGTCCACTTGTCGATTCGGCCGTTATGTATGCCGCGTGTGTAACAAGACAGGTCATCTTCGGCGTGTATGTCCGAGCATAATATCGAACCAAGATTACATGGGATCAACAAATAGCGGTGTAGACAGTGGAAGTGATCACAGCGACGAGGTAATTGACATTAATTTAAATCTTTTAACGTTAAGTCAGTGCAAACCGTTCATGATGTCATTGAAGGTACATAACAAAGATTTAAGCATGGAATGCGACACAGGTAGTGCGGTGTCGTGCATTAGTTACAAAATGTACCAGCAATTATATAGTGATCTAATAATTAAGAAATGTAACATCGTCTTAAGATATTATACGGGCGAGTTGGTGTACCCGGTGGGGGTAATAACACCGTCAGTTATGTATAATAATAAAATTAAAGAGCTCGATTTATACATCATAAGAAAGGGTAAAATGGCCTTGCTCGGTAGACAATGGATGTTAGAATTAGGCATCCAGTTGCCGACGGTTAAATTAACGTCGGTAAATAAATTATCGGGTGAGGAGTTTAATGTTGAGGAATTCAGTTCCAGATATTATAATGTATTCGCGGAGGGACTAGGCGGCTTCACCGGCCCGCCGGTGAGCATTCACTTGCGGGAGGGAGCGCGGCCAGTGTACATGCGTGCGCGCCCGCTGGCGTATGCGCTGCGTGAGCCGGTGGAGCGAGCTCTGCAGCAGCACGTGCGGGACGGCATACTCACACCTGTGGAGCGGTCCGATTGGGCTACGCCGATCGTACCAGTGGTGAAGAAGGACGGTAACATAAGAATTTGCGCAGACTATAAATTGACGTTAAATAAAGTTTTAGAGGTTGACCGTTATCCACTACCACGTGTAGAAGACTTACTGGTTCGCTTGCACGGGGGCCAAAGGTTCAGTAAAATTGATCTATCACAGGCCTATGCACAATTTTTCTTGGATGAGACTAAAAAGTATACTGTTATTAATACCCACAAGGGCTTATTTATGTACAATCGTCTCGTATATGGGCTGTCATCAAGTCCGGGAATTTTTCAGCGACGCTTGGAGGAATTGTTTGCGGATTTGCCCCGTGTAGGCGTATTTTTGGATGACGTAATAATCACAGGATTATCGACTAAGGAACATTTGGAAAACTTACACAAGGTTTTTCAACGTTTGGAAAAGTATGGTTTAAGAGTAAAAACAGAGAAGTGTGACCTTTTCGCAAAATCGATTAGCTATCTGGGGTACGTAATTAGTGAAGAGGGAGTACATACGTGTCCCAACAAGGTAAAGGCTATTATCGATACACCAGCACCCGTGAACGTAGCAGAACTTCGATCGTTTATAGGCATGATTATGTATTACTCAAAGTTCATTAAAAATTTAAGTACCGTGCTAGCACCTTTATACGTATTGCTAAAGGCGGGGGCGAAATATGACTGGAATGATAAATGTCAAAGGGCATTTAGAGAAGTTAAAGCTATGCTAACGAGTAGTGAAGTCCTGATGCACTACTCTGCCGAGTTACCGCTGATACTGACGACAGACGCCAGCAGTGTCGGGGTGGGCGCGGTGCTGTCACAGCTAACGGCAGCCGGCGAGCGGCCTGTCGCATATGCCTCACGCTCGCTCATACCAGCTGAGCGGAACTACGCACAGATTGATAGAGAGGCTTTAGCAATCATATATGCAATACGCAAATACCATCAGTATTTATACGGGAGGAAATTTACCATAAGAACAGATCATAAACCCTTGACCTATATATTCGGTAACAGGGTAGGTATTCCGGTTATGTCGGCTTCTCGGTTGCAACGTTGGGCCGTACTTTTATCTGGGTACAATTATGATATTGAGTATGTTTCGTCTAAAAATAATTGCGCAGACGCTTTATCGCGATTACCGTGCAGAGTGGCTAACGAGCGGCAGGTTAAAGAGATTACGTATGTAAATTTTGTAGAAAACTTTTTACCGATAACTAACTCTGATGTCAGTAAGGCTACGGCTAGGGATGTATTACTTACTAAAATTAAAGTTTATGTAGAATCGGGCTGGCCGCATTGTTGTAGCGAAGAAGAGTTGAAACCATTTATGAATAGGCGTAATGAGATATACATTGAAGGCGGCTGTATTATGTGGGGTTACCGAATGATTATACCAGAATCTTTGAGGCAGACGGTATTGAAACAGTTACATTGTAGCCATATGGGCATAGTTAAAACAAAGAGCTTGGCTAGGAGTTACGTATGGTGGCCGCGTATTGACAACGATGTGGAGGCACTGTGTCGTGCCTGCGAGACGTGCGCGCTCGAGGCGGACGCGCCGCCTCGTGCGACACCGCAGCATTGGCCGTATGCACTCCAACCGTGGACACGCTTACATATTGATTTTCTAGGACCGTTTAAGGGTAAAACATTTTTAATTTTGGTAGATTCCACATCGAAGTGGATCGAGGCCTTCGAAACGAAACAAACCAACGCGACAGTCATTATAAAAATTTTGCGAGCTACTTTTGCGCGATTTGGGCTTCCGATAGAAATAGTTTCGGATCAGGGTCCTCCGTTTACTAGTAGAGAATTTTCGGAATTTTTAAGAAACAATGGGATTAAGCAGTCTTTCTCACCAGCCTACCATCCATCTTCGAATGGGGCTGCGGAGAACGCCGTCAAGTTATGTAAGCGTACGATTAAAAAAGCGTATAGGGACAACATTGACGTAGATCTAGCCCTCCAAAACTTTTTCTTAATCTATAGAAACACTATACATAGCACAACAGGCGAAACTCCAGCGATGTTGCTACAGAAGCGTAGATTACGCTCACGTCTTGATCTGTTGAGGAACGATCAAACCTTGTTGGACAAAGTACGTTCCGCACAAGATGGCCAGGCACAGTATGCAGGCGGTGTTAAGCGTGATTTTGGGCAAGGCGATTCGGTTTGGGCGAGGGGCTTTGGTCAACAAGACAAATGGGTTAAAGGACAGATACGTAGTAAAGAAGGCTCTCGCAGGTACGTTGTGGAAAGTGATAACGGTCAATTGATGAAACGTCATATAGATCAAATGCGTCGTAGATCGCGGTTGTCAGATGTTGCCTGTCCTGAAGTGGATACGGGTGATTCACCGAGAAATAGGGGTGAGAATGCCGTTTCGCAGGGGGATGAAGTGGGAAATGAGAGTAGTGGTGCGTTATGTGACCAAGAACATAAAGAAACGGTTGAATCTCAATCTAGAGATATTCCTTCCAGTCAATGTGTGGTCGCGCCCGTCGTACGGGACGATATTACAAGTAAACAACCTACTACACTCGGTTCACCACTTCCAGAACAGTTACAATCACGTTCTAAGCGGCAAAGGAAACCCGTAATTAGATATGGGTTCGAGTTTGATTAGAGCTACGTTATTAGTATTATTAGATTTAAGTTTCCCAGTTGCCTCAGTAAATTACATGTATAGCTTCTATCCATTCAAGTATTGTTATGATTTAAGATCCTTATGAATGTACTTATATCCGTTCATATAGCTTAATTTTGTGGTGGAGGTGTAATGTCGGTATCTGCATAATTAGATATCCGTGGGTCAGTCGAAGATTATACTTTGTACAGTGAACACGTCGTTTCATTTATTAAGCATAGCAACAGCATGATACACACAAGTTTCAAATTCCTAATTTGTTTAGTTGTTGAGATAGAGCTCGTACAAAAATGGTCTAAAACAGACAACTTCTACGGCTCCCTATTTCATCATTTTTTAAGATAAAAACAAATAAAAATTATATTTATTTTTTACTTGATGAGCTCTAGACAATGATACCCCACATGCCAGGGTCAGATTATTTTTTTTTCAAAATTTAATTTTATTGTATGGCGACCCCCCTTTAATTTTTAATTTTATTATTTGTTGCTCTTGCGGCAATAGAAATGCTCAATCTGTAAAATTTTCAACTGCCTACCTATTACGGTTCATGAGATAGAGCTCGCTGACAGACAGACGGACAGCAGAGGCTTATGAATAGGGTTCCGTTTGTCACCCTTCGGGTACGGAACCCTAATAATAAAGAAACTAATAATAAGAACGTTTTTGTAAATCCAGGTGTTATGGTGCAGATTGGGAAAGGCCTATATCCAACAGAGGCTGAGGTGATTGATTGAGTTTTTTTGATTATAAGGATAATATTTTTCCACGGCTTATTAGAACAGGCTGAAAATCCTTACACGTCAGTTTTACTGCTGCAAGGCTGTGAGGCACTTCCTTTTTTATCCGACTGCGCGACAGCAAAGACGAGGTTACGTTTTTCACACGTATCTATGTATCATTTTTTAAACCATTCCAACGTTATCATATCAACCTTCTGTCATAATATCCTGTAAATTATATTACAAGCCTTCATTGTAATTAAGGCACATAGTTCGACCTCGCTTACGTGAGCAAATTAATAATCCTAAGACCAAACCTTGCGTCTATGATAGGTTATAAAATGTAGTCCTTCATAATGAATCCGTGGGTGTCCGCCATCTTGCCTCGAAATGACAAATTTCCAACGAAATCTCACTTTTATGTCGCTCACGTCTTACCCTCGTGGTTTACTTGTGTGTGATTCTACGAGACAGAGTTTGGACCGTTATTCAATTAATTAATTTACATTTTATAAGGGTACCTACCCTATTGAATAACTACCAAGTCCAAACCCAAGTAACTAACTAGACTTACCAAAGGGTGTCTTGTTACCCAGTTACTGGGTTGTGGAGGTCAGATAGGCAATCGCTCCATGTAAGTATTTAGCTGCATCCGGTTAGCTTGGAAGCCGACTCTAACATAGATAGATAGATAGATAGAATACTCTTTACACTATATGAATTACAGATGTAAAAGTAGAAATTTTACATAGGGTAACACAATGGGCGGCACTTATCGCTAAAAGGGATCTTTTACAGACAACCTTTGGATGGATTTAAAGATAAAAGGGGTCTTGTAGAAAATGCCTCAGGCATTAAGTCCGCCTTTCAACGGTATTTTTTTTACTTGGGCATAAAGTTTTAATAAATAAATAATAATGCAGGTAGTAAAAAAGCATAACATAGTTGGGGAAAGGCTAGGCAGATGTTGATGATGAGGCTTACTGGAGAAATATGGGTGTTCTATAGGCACACCTCTGCCTCACGCTTTGTGGAATACAGAATGACGGAAAACAATGCCTAGTTTGCAGCATAAGGTAGAACAGGACTGACCGATGTCCGTGAGACTGACTAAAAGTAGTATAAAGAGAGGAAGATAATACTCAAATTGAGTTAATTTTTTTTATTTTTATAAAAGCTATTCTTAGTAAAACTGTAGTGCGTCTTATTTCCTTTTCAAGAATTGTGATTAGCAATTTAAATCCCACGAGTAATGATTTTGGCAAAGCCAGTGCTTTTAGTGAAGATAATAGACCAATTTTATTGTAATGTTCAAGACTCCTACATTATCACCAACTTTATAGTAATGTAAAACTAACATCGAATATGGCAGTTGGGACTATCACCATCCTCAAAGCAATAAACACGTTCGATTTTATTATCCGCGTCTCCTTACGACCATTTTAAATGGCATTTTATTGCTCGTATCAAAATGGCGTAAATTCTTCGAATACCGAACGTTCAGGGAAGCAATAAATAGAGGATAGAGGATATCAGCCTGTAGATACTAGATGTACTTTGAACTGGGATTTGCTGTTACGCCTTTATCTGCCAAGCGACAGTATATTGGCAGGTTTTTTTTTTGGCTGTTCTTTGCAGTCCATGTTTAATAATGTCAATCAATCTTCCTAGCCTTTTCCGAACTATCTTGGGATCGGCTTCCAGTCTAACCGGTTGGAGCTGAATACCAGTATTTTACATGGAGCGACTGCCTATCTGACCTCCACAACCCAGTAACTGGGTAATACGATACCCCTTGGTAAAACTGTTGTCAGACTTTCGGGCTTCTGACGACTCGTAACGACTGTCAAAGATCCACGAATGACAGCAGAGACCAACGGCTTAACGTGCTTTCCGAGGCACGGAGGAGTCTCGGTATCTGAAGATGGTCACGCATCCACTGACCAACCCTGGCAAGCGTAGCTTAACCTGATGGATCGAACCATGCGGCTTGTTATTACTTAGCCACGAGCTCCTCCATGTTTAATAATGTATGGTTACAATATTACAGAGAGATACTGATCACATAGGAAAACGATATTGATTTTGCCAACACGTTGAAAATGTTCGTAGAAAATTATATTCGACTAGCTTCTGCCCGCGGCTTCGCCCGCGTGGATGTCGGAAATTATCCCACAGGAACGTGTAACATGTCCTAAATCAGCGGGGTAATTGCGTAGCACTTACAATAGCAATGGGTTTCATTTTGACAGTTCAACAATTAATTGCGTTATTTACGTTATTTCTCGAACATAATTATTAAGCAATAGCTTCCACTCGGCGCTCTGGCGCGTCATCCCCTGGCTGACCCGCCCCTCCACCCTCGTTCTGTGCGCCGTCGACTCAATATCGTAGGTCATTCTTATCGTCCTAACTTTATAACTATTTGTCCAAATTACTTAGTGTAAAAGACAAACTTTATCTACATTAAATACCAAAAGCGATGAAGGTATTTATTCTGATAAGAATTGACTAAATACTCTAAAATATGCAATGTAAAAAAAGTATTCAATTTAACTGTATTTATTGCTCACTATTTTGGTTATAAAGGCTTCCACATAAAAGGTAGATATGCTGTCGCGGACTTTTATTTAGAACTCTTTAAGACAAACAATCCCACAATACATTTTCTTCATGTAACTCTAACGGTTTAGGCAGCGCACGCAGCATACGGTGGAGATCTGCCCGGCTTGGGTGGACCACCGCCGTGTCCTCGTGGAGGCGATCGGCGCGGTGGCCTCTCGCGTACGGCCCTGGTTCAGGCCATGGTGCGAAGCGAGAGGGCATGGCAAGCCGTCACCTCCTTCTGCAAAGCAGTAATGCTCGCGAAGGAGAAGGTGGAGCGCGCGAGGGAGTGGCAAAGGCCGCGCCCTACCAGCCCTAGCCGCCGCCACCGTAGGAGACGTCCCGGGCGTCGGGAATTGATAGCCGATTTCCGGCCACCGTCGCCCCGGGCCTGCGGATGGAGAGCAACGGGCAGCTCGCCGTCCGATAAGGACCAGGCCCGGGTCGACGCGCGCCTCAAAAAGAGCAGAACTGACGGGGTCCGCTAGGGCCGATGCCTGCCGGGTTGCGGGTAGTCCCAAGGGGAAACCGTGGCCTCTGGCAAGGCAAGGGAAGGAACACGGGTGGGTTTTAGTCAGTAAGAGTCTGACACGCCCTTCCGCTCCGCCCAGAGCGGCAGAAGTCATTGGATGATTTCCCACCCAAAAAAAAAGACAGCGCACGCAAAGATAGATCTCAGAGGGCAGCAATTTTTCCGACTTACTTGATACTTACGTGACGTTATATTATGGCCAAATCACATAAAATCTTTATAAATTGTAGCCTATCTGTTATTTTAATGTATAAGCTACATTATTGTAAAGTTTCATCGAAATCCGTTCAGTAGTTTTTGTGTGAAAGAGTAACAAACATCCATCCATCCATCCATCCTCACAAACTTTCGCATTTATAATATTATATGTAGGGCAGTGTTTTTCAACCTTTTTCATGACCTCTTAGTATGAAAACATTTTTCGCGACCTCGACCTATTCGAGAACGATTTGAACTCAGTCGAGATTCCCGCTGAGTCGAAGTTTCTGCAGCACGAAACCTAGCCTGATGTTCCCGAGTTGCAGAGAGCCTTGCCTCACGACCTTCCTCAGATTCCTGTGATCGAACTAATCTCATCCTTTTAGCATTTCTGCTACATTGGGAGAGGTTGGATCTTCTTCGAGGCGCTCTTACAATAAAATAGTACTTACTACTTAACACACAGTTATTTAGTAAACACGTACTATCGTAAACAATTAAATTATAAATACTTACAGATTATTTTACAGTCTAAAATTATCACAGTTTAAGTAATAAGTGTTAAGACGTGTAAACCAAACTTACTAACTTTATAAAACAAAAGAATTGCTAGAAAAATTAATTACTAACCTGAGCTATTAAACTTATACTTAATAAAGAAAATCAAGAAAAGAAATGCCTAACCTATACCAAATACTTATAATATTTATATACAAACCCTAAATAAAAATTAAGATAAGTATACCGAAAATCAAGGAAAGAAATGCCTAACCTATAACAAATGTTCGCCGTGATTCTTTAAATTGACATAACTTTTTTATTTATGAACCGATTGACATGAAATAAAAACTAAATGTTAAGTGAAGCTTACTACAATATATTAGTGAAAACCGCATCTAAATCAAATAAGCCGTTTCTGATATTAGCGTGCACAAACACACAGACAAACAGACAAACAGACAAAAAAAAAATTAATTTCAATCTCGGGTTCAGCATCGATATAATAACAACCCCTGCTACTTTTTTTTCATATATTTCCATTGTACAGACACCACTTTTCTACAATTTTATTATATGTATAGATATAGATATAGATAGAAGATAGAAGATAGATAGATAATAAGTAAAAACTGACAGGCGATAGACGGGTAGTAAAAGCGTGTTCGTAGCATAAAATTGACACGAATCAGTTTCCAAGCATAAATGATTACATAATAGTTTTGGTAATACAGCTGCTTTCCCATCTAAATCGAACATTGTTCAATTTGTCGACTTCACTTCGGTAGTTGAACTGCAAACTAATAGAATGCCAATAAAAATAGCGTGAAACAAGACGAGCGTATAGCAAGCGGATTCATTCTGAACCATCGATTTACATCAATGTTCTGAACCCCCTACGATTCCTTTGTAGGGTTCAGTAGCCAAATGGCAAAAACAGAACCCTCTTAATTTCGTCCCGTTCGACTGTCCGTATGTGAATTTAGAGAGGTCTTTCTCTATTAGCACTATATAAATGAATATTGGAAATAAAGGTGTATGTGCACCGCTAAACAAAATAGTGAAGTGAAAATACGGAAAAAAACCGTCCAAATTCATGTTGGACCACGCACAATGAAGGGTTCCATAGTTGGGATGAATATTATTTCAATAAGTCAATGTTTTTATAGGTATGTAATATTTTCTTTTACAACCGCAGAAATAACTTTGATTTTCTAAAAGTTGTTGAGAAATAAAATCAATGCTGTACATGTGAAACTATTCATCCCGACTATGAAACCCTCCACTGTACGAGGTCCGATACGCACTTGGCCGGTTTTTTGTTTGTCAATAGAAATGGGAGGGTGGAAGGTAAATCAGTGAATCTGGGATTGGCAGCTCATTCATTTTTCAATTTCTACCTCTGTATGTGGTTGATCTATATGATAGGGATTTTTGTTGAAGGAGCGCTCGTGATTGCATTTTTGGAGCGGTTTTGCATACTTTGCATATTGGTTTCGGTATTGATGGATTTCAAAGCATGCTTGTGGCACGTGTTTTGTTTTTAGGAGGAACACAACATCTACATAATAATATACAATTATCGTAGATCTTTGAAATATATTCATTTTGATCAGTACGATTTTTTCTCACATTACTAATTCATAAATACATTATTTTTTCTATTGTTTTAAAGTGTTTAATAATGTCATTGTATATACTACTGCCGCGTTGGTCTTGTGGTCGGAAACACTACTGTTGACCATGAGGTCCTGGGTTAAATTCCCAGTTCGGGCAAAGTGTTATTGGGTTTTATATCTGAAATTGCTCAGTAGTAACCCGTAGTCTGGATTTGTGCCCGATTGATGGCAATAGGCTCGCCCCTGTTACATGGGACTTTAACTTAACAGGCGAAATGTGGGTGTACTATAGATATACTTCTGCCCAGTCCCTCGGGGAAACAAGGCGTGATGTTATGTTATGTTGCATCTACTTTAATGAAAGATAAGCCTGCAAGCCTAGCATTGAAACACTAATCTCAAACTTGCGTTCTGTTCGAATTTCATGACGTAATAAAATGACATTCGAATCAACCGTTATTTCAGTGTAATCCTTTTGTAATTTGCGCTCAAACTTGATGGATGATTTTATGCTTTTGACTGCTCAATCAACTAAGACGTATAATCGCTTCCAGGTTTTGATGAGAAAGACAATGAAAGAAGGATTAAACTATGTTCTCTGCTTGTGATGTCACTTTAATGTCATGTTTATCAGCGTGCTAAGTACACTACTGATGTCTTTAATTAAATAATAGTTTTGGTGCACGGGAAAACTCTAACACCAAGTTAAATGTATGAAATTTATGTGTAACTACTTAATAAATAAATAATCAAAGGGGAAATTTTACGCTAATCAGTTCTGAGCGCCAGTGTACTTTACTACTACGTATTGCTGGAGTTGTCGATTAGTCCACAAATAAATTGAATGCGTGCGAATCACCTCAAGAAAAACGAATTTTAATTAAATGGTCGATTCGCCCGGATTCGGGCGAGTAAATTCGTGCGAGTCACCAATAAGCCATCACTATCACTGAATAGTAGCCAACCCGAACATAGTTGGGAAAAGGCTAGGTAGATAAAGACTATGACTGCAAAAATATAACGGGCTATTTTGTTTCTTGTTAACTTTTTCCTTCACAAACATTTTCCTGCTTACAAAATATGACCCTCCCCTAAATCTCCGAAGCTGTCCCAAAATGAGTCCCGTCAGGGCGACGTCGACACCAAATTAAATCAGACAAGTTCAGAATGTCCCGGGCTCTGGCCCCATTTGAAACACTTTATTCTGCTCGCTTGATTAAATCCCCATCACATTTTATTGGTATTTTACCGAATTAAAGAATTTTTGTCTTTGTATTGGGCTCTTGTACCCAAATGTAATGGATTGCTATTTTTTTATTTTTTTTTATTGCGTGGAAGCGTGGTTTGCTTCCTTGGGTTATATTATTAAATCTAGATTTAATAGTGCACGACATTTTCTAATTCTAGACACAATTATATAGGCACAACACACAATAACAGAACAGAATTATAATTATGAACGCTCGCTTTTGCCCGCGGCTTCGATGTCGGAAATTATCCCACGGGAACGTAATCCAGGCTGTAAACTATCTGTGTGCCGAATTTCATTCCAATCAGTTCAGCCGTTTTTGCGTGATTGAGTAACAAACATACAAACTTTCACATTTACAATATTTTAGTAGGATAGATATGAAAAAGAAGTAATAATAATAGCTACTTTTAATGTTGTAACTAAATTGCAAACTACAAGATCTATAACTAATGGAAATTATATGGCAGTAAAACGAAATAAAAACCTAACATAAAGTAAGAGATAGGTATTGTAAAATGAAATGCACATTGCAAAATGAAATGTAGCGTTTTCAGAGATACTAATAAAATGCGATTTTTTTATAACCTTCTACTGCATAACGAAACAGAGAACTAGCAATATTACAATTGCTTCTTTGAAACTGATATTGTAAAAGTAAAACAGTCGGTTCCAAAGAAACTAAAAATGTATTTCTTACGGGAGCATTGTAAACGGGAGCAGCTGAAATACAAACATACGCAAATTACACTGTCTTGCAAAAGAACATACACTTTAAAACGACAACAAAGCTCACATAATCAGAAAGAGGCAGCATACAAATTTTACGACTCTGTCCTCTTTCTACGCTAGAACAAAAATACGACTCTTTTCTGGCATAATTGTAACAGTTAGTCATTTTTAATTACAAACTTGCGAAGTCGAGGGCTTATAGTTGAAAAGGTGGTAAATAAAAAAGTGTAATGTTTGCAGACGGGCTGGGCTGCGATACTGTATCATTTTACTTGGTGGGAATTCAATACTGGATGCATTAACAACTTCGGGTGATACAATATTGTGCCATATTATTTATTCATTTACTATTTATTAAAACTTTATGCACAAGTAAAAAATACTGTACAAAGGTGGACTTAATGCCTGAGGCATTTTCTACCAGTCAATCTGTTTTTTTTTTTGGTTGGGAAATCATCAAGTGGCTTCTCCCGCTCTGGGCAGAGCAGAAGGGCGTGTCAGATTCTTACTGACTAAAACCCACCCGTGTTCCTTCCGTTGCCTGTGCCAGGGGCCAGGGTTTCCCCTTAGGACTCCCCGTAGTGTGATGCAGAGACAAAACATGACAGGTGCAATATATAATTGATAAATAACTCAAAAAGGATAAATACTAACGCAATATTATGCGGTCTATGCAGCTGAAAAGGCTATATATTTAATGACAGTTGTGATTCGAATATAGGTACGGACAATATAAGTTGGTAGTCAATTAATTTCTCAGACTTTACCTATCCTTAACGTAACGTGGTAAATAATTTCAACCGAAAGTAATAGCCGTAGAAAAAAATTGGCTACTCTAATTTTATTTCTAACATCTACATTGCTTTAATTGGCTAGTAGAACGCTGTGAGCCCGTATTTTAAAAAGATACTCAAACTTGAATCTTTTTGAGACTAAATTAGCTCCAGTGTTTAGTCTAGCAGAACATTTTTCTTCAATAGAGCTATAATAGCCTTATTAATTATCAAAAGGAGCGCTTGAAAGACCCAAAATAACTCATAATTATCAAAGCAAATATTAAACAAAAGACAACCCCATAAATCATTTCACTCCAACTGACTTCTGAACCTCATCAAAATCTTGAATGCTTCGCTCATTAAAATTCAGACACACCTTTAAAACAACACGTCAAAATTGAATTATATAACGTAGGGGTCAGAATAATTGAAGATTTTACTTGATGATCATTGAAATGAACACGTCTATACTACCTGTCAAGTTAGACTGACAGCCCGAAATCTATACCATAGTAGAATCTGGTGACTATCTGTCTGTCCGTTTAGTAGTTCTGGAGATGTTCACGCTCATCTCTGGAACTCCTGAACGGATTTTAATGTAGTTTTCACAGGTAGGCAGAAATTAATTTGGAGCAGAATATAATTTAGGCTTTGTTTCATTAAAAAAGTTATCTTCAAACGAGACGGTATTCTCGACACGTTTGTGCACAATTTCTGAGAGTAGGCTTGCATAAATTAGAAATAGTATTACAACCTAAAATTTTGTATTATCCCAAAAACATCAAATTATATAAAAAATCTGTCAAGTGCGAGTCGGACTCGCACACGAAGGGTTCCATACCATGTCGTACAAGATTTAACACTATGAATTTTTGTAATACTTTCGTAAAGGTAACAACAGAGGCGCTATAAAAAAACAAAGATTTGTAAAGAAATTGTCTAATTTTAATGAGAAAATGTTGTTGTGTTAAAATATAGGTGTAGGAGTATATTTCATTTATTTTAAGAGAAAAATATTAAGTTAACTTTATCCAGTAACATGCATTAACTAAAGTCAAAGTTATTTATTTGCTACTAATATAGTATTGGTAGGTATAAATAGGTATATATGGTAGGTAAGCAGGTAGATATGTCCACTGGGGTTGCGGATAAGTCCTTAGGGGAAACCGTGGCTCCGGTCTAGGCAAGCGAAGGAACACGGGTGGGTTTTAGCCAGTAAAAGTCTGACACGCCCTTCCGCTCCGCCCAGAGCGGGAGAAGTCATTTGATGATTTCCCACCCAAAAAAAAAAAAAAAAAAAGCAGGTAGGTATGTAGGGTAGGTAGGGTAGGTTAGGTACCTACCTACCCTGGTAAGAAGGGTAGGGTAGGTAGGTAGGGTAGGTAATTAGGTAGAAATAGGTAATTAGGAAATGTAGATGCGCCGTAGATCAGTACTTAGTGCTAACCGTGCGAAGCCAGGCCGGGTAAAGCTAGTTACTTATAAATAAAAGGATTTCTCTTGCTACATCAGACTATATTGTACAAAATAGAATGTAAGTAGTACGCCAAATTTTTATTATAACTGTGCGTTTGCACTGGCGAAACATTCACAACAAAACATGTTGGAATCTCAATTTTCTGTCAATTTTTCATACAATGTTTGACAGGAACTAGAGATTTCAACATGTTTTGTCGTGATGTTTCGCTAGTGCAAACGCACGGGTCAATACAGGTATTTATTTACGTTATTTTTGATAGTCATACAGAAATCTATTATTTCTTACTTATTATTTTTACACATCCCATCGGACTATGAGAGTGAGGGAAGAGAGAGTGCACTCGTGTCTGCGCACACACTTGTGCACTATAATATCTCCCGCGCCGAAGGCCAGTCTCCGTTGAGATTGGCCGCCATGACCGAATATTTTTACACCAATAATTTTTCTCAATATGAAATTGTATCCACAACGGTTTAAGCTAGGTAACTGAATAGTACACAGTATGTGCCAGCATTCATTTCAATGTTACTGAATATATTGTCTATTGGAGTGTAGTTTTAACACGAGGTACACACATCAACACCGTCTAGGGATACTTTGAAAAAAGTCGGTAAAGTTCTTAAACTCAAAAAATACTGGCCGGTTTTAAAATCTTGTGAAGAAAGTTTATTTTGTAGACCTTTTTGGATGATCGAAATTTAAATGATCGAAATAGTATATGCTGCCATGATAGTAGGTACTTACTAATTCCATGTCATTACTCCGACTATTAAATAGTTATCTGTGGAATTTATATCGCATAATATTAGCATGAAATACAAAATTATTACTTTAAGTTGCAGAAAATCGCCCATATTATATAAAATACGTTATTAATCGGCGTTTTTAGTATTTGTTGATTATAAACAGTATATGTTACATGATACACACAAGTTTCAAATTCCTAATTTGTTTAGTTGTTGAGATAGAGCTCGTATAAAAATGGTCTAAAACAGACAACTTCTACGGCCCCCTAATTCATCATTTTTGAAGATAAAAATAAATAAAAATTATATTTATTCTCTACTCGATGAGCTCTAGAAAATGATACCCCACATGCCAGGGTCAGATAATTTTTTTTTCAAAATTTAATTTTATTGTATGGCGACCCCCCTTTATTTTTTAATTTTATTATTTGTTGCTCTTACGGCAATAGAAATGCTCAATCTGTGAAATTTTCAACTGCCTACCTATTACGGTTCATGAGATAGAGCTCGCTGACAGACAGACGGACAGCGGAGGCTTATGAATAGGGTTCCGTTTGTCACCCTTCGGGTACGGAACCCTAAAAACTAGCTGCCCCGATCTGGCAGTTTTTTTTTGTTTTTTGTATTCGTAATTGCCTAGACAAGCTTTGCATAAAAGTTTTTTTTTTTAATCCGCCGGTAATGTCAGAAATATACACCCGGGCGACGCCGGCCATTAACAGCTAGTAGCTTATAAGACACGTCTGAAGATTGTAAGTAAGTATACGCCTTATAAAAGTTGAATAGTTAGTGAAATGAGAGAGATTTTTATCGAAATGATAAATTTTAGGTTCTTCTAAATATTCTATAAATGTACCTATAAAGACGACGAGACAGGCGTCGACAATTACTCCTTATCAAAATGTTCATATTATCATAAAAAGCAATTCTAGAAATAATGTAATAAATCTAATATTTATTTATTTATTATTCCCAACACTATTATCATTACAGGTTACCCCAAATCGGTAGCCTGATTTTAAACAATATTTTATCCATTACAGCACACATGTAAAGTAATTTTTGTGAACTCATTCGGAGAACAGGTAAATAAATCCACTCTTTCCGCGGTTTCCTTAATATCTTTCAAAACATTACAGACATAAATGTCTCTAGCATCCCTTTGCACTTATACTCGCCTGGTACTTACATTAAAGTAACTTGGCACCATTCCCGTTCGCGAAAAATAAAATGAAACGTGTTATAACTCCGTGTAAAATGCAGCTGTCCAAAGTAAGCGTTTGCCTCCAGTACATCGCGTGTAGCGTTGCAGTAAAACGACTCCGTATCAACGTTGCGACAAACAAATGCGTGACAAATGCTGGAGCGACAGTACGATAGGTCGACCATCAGCGGTGCGACAGCACATCAGCTCGACGAACGTTAGCGCGACAGATTGTTTACACGACAAACGATGGCACGACGAAACTTTTGATCGACGAACGTTAGTGCGACTGATTGTTTTCACGACCATCGATGGGACGATGAAACTTTTGATCGACGAACGATAGCGCGACACAATTTTCGCTCGACAAACTAAAACACGACAAACATTTCTATAATATTTTGTTGCTAATAGCAGATAACAAAAAAATGTGAAGTACTAAGTACTGTCGTTTTTAATGTTTTTATTGGCAATCTTCTTTATTGTCAATGTTAAATGACTGCAGTGCGCGAGTGCAGTTACGAGCAAGGTAAACGAAAACCATGTATTAAAGAACCTAAAACTTAATAAAAAAAAAATCTTATCTGCTATTAGCAACAAAATATTATAGAAATGTTTGTCGTGCTTTAGTTTGTCGAGTAAAAATTATGTCGCGCTATCGTTCGTCGATCAAAAGTTGCGTCGTCCCATCGATGGTCGTGAAAACAATCGGTCGCAATAACGTTCGTCGATCAAAAGTTTCGTCGTGCCATTGTTTGTCGTGAAAACAATCTGTCGCGCTAACGTTCGTCGAGCTGATGTGCTGTCGCACCGCTGATGGTCGACCTAACGAATTATCGCTCCAGCATTTGTCGCGCATTTGTTTGTCGCAACTTTGATACGGAGTCCAGTAAAACAGCCACAATTATATGAACTCCTGGTAGGTTCTGACGAATTGATTGATGCGTTGGAAGACATCTTTATCTATACTATACAAATCCATACATTTATTGAAATCGTAGTGAACTCAAAACTGTAATCTTAATATATATAAATCTCGTGTCACAATGTTTGTCCTCAATGGACTCCTAAACCACTTAACCGATTATAATAAAATTCGCACACCATGTGCAGTTCGATCCAACTTGAGAGATAGGATAGTTTAAATCTCAATAGCCGCAATATTATTTTATTTTTTAGGTAGGGTAGGTGAGCAAGGTCGTGTTTTAATAAATTTTTCACTTATGATATCCCGGTATCCTAAAAAAAGCCATAAATCCAAACAAAAAGTACTAGGCTTGCATGAATTCATGACACTATTTTTTTGGAAAATTCTCTGGAAAAGTAGATTTATCAAGACCGTTCTGAGCAGTAACCTAACAAAAAGTACTAGGCTTGCATGAATTCACGATATGTAGATAGGTAGGGTAGATAGGTAGGTAGGTAGGGTAGATAGGTGAAGGTAGGTAGATAGGGTAGATAGGTAGGTAGGCCGGTAGGGTAGATAGGTGAAGGTAGGTAGATAGGGTAGATAGGTAGGTAGGTAGGGTAGATAGGTAGGTAGGTAGGGTAGATAGGTAGGTAGGGTAGGTAGGGTAGGTAGGGTAGGTAGGGTAGGTAGGGTAGGTAGGGTAGGTAGGGTAGGTAGGGTAGGTAGGGTAGGTAGGGTAGGTAGGGTAGGTAGGGTAGGTAGGGTAGGTAGGGTAGGTAGGGTAGGTAGGGTAGGTAGGGTAGGTAGGGTAGGTAGGGTAGGTAGGGTAGGTAGGGTAGGTAGGGTAGGTAGGGTAGGTAGGGTAGGTAGGGTAGGTAGGGTAGGTAGGGTAGGTAGGGTAGGTAGGGTAGGTAGGGTAGGTAGGGTAGGTAGGGTAGGTAGGGTAGGTAGGGTAGGTAGGGTAGGTAGGGTAGGTAGGGTAGGTAGGGTAGGTAGGGTAGGTAGGGTAGGTAGGGTAGGTAGGGTAGGTAGGGTAGGTAGGGTAGGTAGGGTAGGTAGGGTAGGTAGGGTAGGTAGGGTAGGTAGGGTAGGTAGGGTAGGTAGGGTAGGTAGGGTAGGTAGGGTAGGTAGGGTAGGTAGGGTAGGTAGGGTAGGTAGGGTAGGTAGGGTAGGTAGGGTAGGTAGGGTAGGTAGGGTAGGTAGGGTAGGTAGGGTAGGTAGGGTAGGTAGGGTAGGTAGGGTAGGTAGGGTAGGTAGGGTAGGTAGGGTAGGTAGGGTAGGTAGGGTAGGTAGGGTAGGTAGGGTAGGTAGGGTAGGTAGGGTAGGTAGGGTAGGTAGGGTAGGTAGGGTAGGTAGGGTAGGTAGGGTAGGTAGGGTAGGTAGGGTAGGTAGGGTAGGTAGGGTAGGTAGGGTAGGTAGGGTAGGTAGGGTAGGTAGGGTAGGTAGGGTAGGTAGGGTAGGTAGGGTAGGTAGGGTAGGTAGGGTAGGTAGGGTAGGTAGGGTAGGTAGGGTAGGTAGGGTAGGTAGGGTAGGTAGGGTAGGTAGGGTAGGTAGGGTAGGTAGGGTAGGTAGGGTAGGTAGGGTAGGTAGGGTAGGTAGGGTAGGTAGGGTAGGTAGGGTAGGTAGGGTAGGTAGGGTAGGTAGGGTAGGTAGGGTAGGTAGGGTAGGTAGGGTAGGTAGGGTAGGTAGGGTAGGTAGGGTAGGTAGGGTAGGTAGGGTAGGTAGGGTAGGTAGGGTAGGTAGGGTAGGTAGGGTAGGTAGGGTAGGTAGGGTAGGTAGGGTAGGTAGGGTAGGTAGGGTAGGTAGGGTAGGTAGGGTAGGTAGGGTAGGTAGGGTAGGTAGGGTAGGTAGGGTAGGTAGGGTAGGTAGGGTAGGTAGGGTAGGTAGGGTAGGTAGGGTAGGTAGGGTAGGTAGGGTAGGTAGGGTAGGTAGGGTAGGTAGGGTAGGTAGGGTAGGTAGGGTAGGTAGGGTAGGTAGGGTAGGTAGGGTAGGTAGGGTAGGTAGGGTAGGTAGGGTAGGTAGGGTAGGTAGGGTAGGTAGGGTAGGTAGGGTAGGTAGGGTAGGTAGGGTAGGTAGGGTAGGTAGGGTAGGTAGGGTAGGTAGGGTAGGTAGGGTAGGTAGGGTAGGTAGGGTAGGTAGGGTAGGTAGGGTAGGTAGGGTAGGTAGGGTAGGTAGGGTAGGTAGGGAAGGTAGGGTAGGTAGGGTAGGTAGGGTAGGTAGGGTAGGTAGGGTAGGTAGGGTAGGTAGGGTAGGTAGGGTAGGTAGGGTATGTTGCCGCTTTACCTACTAATTTCACGTCACTACGGTGTCTGTCTATGGTGTCTGTCAACCGTCAACCAATCAGAAGAAGACAAGTGTCTAGTGTATGTTGGGTGATGTTTTTTGAATGCCATGACAGTTGTGATGACAGTTACGTTTTTTATTTATTTTTTGTTGTTCTCTATCAAACGGTGAACAAACTGTAATATTTTCCAATACACCATTTTAAACCTCAGTTTTCAGTTATTTCACCGGCCTCAATCCTATAAACAGCAGCTACATAATTTTGGTCCTTCGAGCCGGATTTCTACGCATAAAGAAACCGGACGATTGAGAGACGCATCACGGTGCATAACCAAAACTCAGGAATAACGGTGGATTACAGTGTTTTTGGTGAGGCGTGCCAGCCAAAACCTCTAAACCCTTTCTTCTTCACCTGTATAATACTTTCCTATCATTTCAGTGCTTTGCAACTTCGCATGTCGACTTGCACGTCGAGGGGTGATGCATACGCTTTAGCTCGCCACGCTATAGATCTTGCAAAGGTTCGCTTTTATGCTATAAAGTACGCTGAATAATATAGAAAACTGTGAGTATTACATTTCAATATAACTAGGACACATCAAAAGTGTCTAGGGATCAACATATATTTTTGCAATAACTTTTCTCCTGATTGATATTAATTAAAATTTTCTTTAAGGATTCATCAAATAAAGTGTTTTCGTTTGTCACAGTAACGATAAACCAAGTCACCTTTGCATTAATAAAGAAATTTGCCATTTTCCTAATAAAGGGATTTTTGACATTTGAACCACTAACATTAAAGTTCGAAAAAAAGACTGAAATAACAGTTTTCTTTAAAATTTTATTGGGTAACTTAAACAATTAATAATCCGTGTTTCTACCGCGAACACTAACAACACAAGAACATCGGTTTGGCATACTCAAAATGAGTTCATCCAAATCACGCTGTGGAATGGCCGCCCATGTTCGTTGCAACAACAAAAAAAGGTCTTCTTGCGACTGGATACCCTCCATATTCGGCAGAGCTCTTCTCTGTAGCATATCCCATGCATGCTCAATCGGGTTCAAGTCTGGCGACTGAGCAGGCCAGGGCAGGACATTGATGTTAGCTGCGGCGAGAGTCTGTCTTACAACTCTTGCGGTGTGCGGTCGTGCATTATCATGCATTAACTGAAATAAGGGACCGATTTGCACTTGTTGAGGAACGATGACGTCTGATACAATCGTCTCAGCATAAATTTGAGCGTTGAGGTTGCCTCTAATCCAAATCAACTCAGTTCTTCCGCCGATCCAAATACCCGCCCATACCATGATGGTTCCACCACTATAAGGATGGACTTCCTGGCAGGATTTTAATCGCTGTTGGCGTCCAGGGGTTCTCCAGTGTCGTATACGTCTTGTATCCGGTCTCATACCAAAACGAGACTCATCAGAAAAGCACACGAAACGCCATTGTTCTTCTGCCCAATTTCTGTGTTCAAGAGCCCATTGATATCGAATCCTACGATTGTGCATTGCTATAGGTGGTACCCGTAGCGGTCTTCGGGAATGAAGGTTCACTTCATGCAAGCGGTTTCTGACTGTTTGGTCGCTAATTAAGTTCCCTGAAGAGTGATGAAGCCTCACGGCTAACATCATGGCGGTTATTGTTGGAGCTCTTCGAGCTAAGATTTGAATGTATCGGTCTTGTCTCCGTGTGGTGCAGCGATACCGTCCTCCATGGCGCTCAGCCACGGTACCAGTGCTTCGGTAACGTGTCCAAAGTCGACTGATAACACTCTGACTTGTATTCAGAGCTAAAGCCACAGTACGTTGCCGGGAACCAGCTTCTATCATTCCCACGGCTCTGAGCATTTCTTCCCTGCTTAAATGACGTCGCTGCTCCATAATAACGTTGGTTTTAATCAGTAGTAGGGAAACAGTAGCACTAATAATGTCTTCAATGCGTTGTATGTTTTTATAGGGAAAATATTGACAGCTGATTTTCATCTTTTACTCGAATTTGATTCACAGTTCCTGATTCAAATTATGAAATGCACCAAAAAGGATCCATATAAATTTATAAAATCATAAATTTATTACAAAGCCACATCTCAATCTCAAGAAATCCGCATAAAAATGCTTGATCCCTAGACACTTTTGATGTGTGTATTTAAAATGGAATCATCCGAACGCGATGCTAAAACAGAATTGATATTGAAAGATTTTAAAAAGAAGCGTGCTTCAATAAAATGTCGTCTAACCAATTTCAAAAAGTATGTGAGTTCTTACAAGGATATTGATTTATCTTCCCAACAGCAAGCAGAATTAAAATTGCGCGTGTTGGGATCTCAAATGTTAATAAACGATTTTAATGAAGTACAAACAAAAATTGAAGATATCAGTACCGAGTCAGAGATTAATAATCAATTAGAAGCCCGTGAAGAATTTGAGCTTGATTATTATAGAGTCCTTGCACTTGTCGAGTGCATGACGAGCAGTGATGAGAAGTCGACTAGCATCACTGACTTACCATCAAACAGCTCAAATTCAATTAAATTACCTATAATTACCATTCCCACCTTTGAAGGTTCATATGAACACTGGTTGGAGTTCCGTGACACTTTTTTGTCATTAGTGCACAACTGTAAAACAATAACGCAAATACAAAAGTTCCATTACTTAAAATCATCTTTAAAGGGCAATGCAAAGTCGGTCATAGATTCTCCGCAGACAATTATGATGTAGCATGGGAGTTGTTAACCAACCGGTTTGATAATACCAAGTTATTGGTTCACAATCATGTGAAGTCTATGTTTACAATTCCAGCATTAACTAAGGAATCTCCGGGACTGTTGCGCAAACTTATTGATAATATTCTAAAGAATCTACGTGCATTAAAATTACTAGGAGAACCAACAGAATATTGGGATACATTGATCATTTATATTGTGGTTTCAAAATTAGACCCTGTTACAGAACGTGATTGGGAACAGCATCGAGGAACATTCTTTAATGCTTCTAGTAAATTAAAGTCAGTAATTAAATTGGATGATTTAATGCAGTTTCTTAGGAATAAAGCGGATATTTTGGAGACCCTTATGGTATCACATAGTAAGTCAAATATTTACAGTGGGAGTGAAAATAAGAAACAGACCAACAATGCATCAACGCCTAAGGTTTATTGTAATGTAGTGACCAATAATAAACCTTCTAATAGTAAATCACAAAATAAAGCCTCACGTATGTACAAACCTTGTCTGATGTGTAATGAAAAACACCCTTTGTATTCTTGTCAAAGATTCCTAGACTTAAGTGCTGAGGACAGATTCAAGATTGTCAAAGATAAAGATTTGTGCATCAATTGTATGCGTTCTGGGCACTCTGTGGGTACCTGTGTTTTTGGTCCGTGCCGGAAATGTGATAAAAAACATAATTCATTAATTTGTGAAGTAATTAACAAAGGTAAAGATAACCATGTAGGTGTAGTTACACTCACAACTAGCGAGCAATCAGCTGTTCCTAGTGTTGGAATTGACAATGGTAACAGTACAGCTTCTACAAATACTCATAGTAATTCATTTCAGGTACATAATGTACATATAAACAATTTTAACAAAAATAATAATGCGTCGGTACAACATGTGTTGTTGTCAACTGCCATTGTAGATATACGTAGCCAGTCGGGTGTTGATCATAAAGCGCGCGTGATCCTCGACAGCGGCAGTGAACGTTCATTTATTACGCAATCATTCAGTGAAAAATTAAATACGCAAATTATACAGTCCACTCAACAAATTCACGGTGTAGGAAACTCAATAACACAGTGTTCGCAATCCTGTAATATTGAGTTAAGATCGCGTAACGGTAACTTCACTGCACGTGTTCAGTGCTTAATTCTACCTCAAATATCGTCAAAATTACCGACGACAACTTTGAGTATCAGTTATTTTTGTATACCTGATAATATTACTCTCGCTGATCCGAGCTTTAATGATAGTCAACAAATAGATATCTTAATAGGCGCGGATTTATTTTGGGAGTTAATTAGTGAAGGTAAGATGCGTCTTAAAAATGGCCCTTACCTTCAAAACACAAAGTTAGGTTGGATTGTGTCAGGTTCAATTCAATATTTAACGCAAAAACCAAACATGTTACATGTAATTTTACACAATCTGACATTGAAGGTGAAACCTGTTCACTCGATCAATTATTACGCAAGTTTTGGGAGATCGAAGAGTTACCCGTGTGTAACAATAATAAGCTCGGCAGCGACGAGGAGCTAGCGTGCGAAGAGTACTTCAATAAAACAACGAAACGGCTTGCCAACGGGCGGTTCAGCGTTCGAATCCCGTTGAAGCTTTTACCAAATAAGTTAGGTGACACTCGTATCCAAGCAGAACGTCGATTTTATGCTCTGGAGAAAAAACTACAACGTAATCCTAGCTATAAACAAATGTATAGCGATTTCATTCACGAATATATTCAGCTAGGTCATATGAGTCTTATTCACACGTATAGTACACCGCATTATTTCCTACCACACCACGGAGTGTTCCGCGAAAACGCCATAACTACGAAATTGCGGGTCGTTTTTGATGCTGGAATGATTTCCAGTTCAGGTGTTTCGTTGAATGACCTGCAGATGGTTGGTCCGGCCATTCAAGGTGATTTGATTGCAATATTACTTAAATTTCGGGAAAACAGATACGTAGCTTGTGCTGATATAGAAAAGATGTATCGCCAAGTATTGATAGATAAAGATCAACGCGACCTGCAGCTAATCTTGTGGCGCGACAACCCGTCCGATTTATTGAAGGTATACCAGTTAAATACTGTAACCTATGGTACGGCTTCTGCACCATTTCTTAGTTGCCGATGTTTAAAACAATTAGCAAACGAATGTGAGGTTCCGCACGTAGCGGAAACTATTAAAAATAATTTCTACGTCGATGATTTAATCTGTGGTGCAAATAGTATATCGGAATTGAATGCAATTTGCGATGGTACAAGCCAGGTTTTGAATTCTGCGTGTCTAGTTTTACGTAAATGGGTTTTTAACTATGACCGCGCGAACCCTAACGATACACCTAATATTCCAAAGGAACTCGCATTGGGCGATAATATTCAAAACAAAACATTAGGTATTGGATGGAACAATAAGTCTGACGAGTTAAACTATTATTCGCAAATTAAAACTGAAACTAATGTAATTTCTAAACGTATTATCTTATCGAATGCCTCTCAGATTTACGATCCGTTGGGATTAATTAGTCCAGTAATAACAATAGCTAAAACATTGTTACAAAAATGTTGGTTATTAAAATTAGAGTGGGACGAACCGGTTCCTACAGACGTCGCGCAAGTCTGGAACCGATTTGTTAGTAGTTTATCCTCACTTGGAAATTTACGAATACCGCGCTATGTTATGTGCTATGATCCTACTTGCATTGAATTACATATATTTACCGATGCGTCGCAAACAGCGTATGGTGCTTGCGCATATATCCGCACGATTAATAGTGAATCAGCTGTTACGATGCGCTTGTTATGTTCCAAAGGTAAGGTCGCGCCTACAAAACCCATAACTACACACATCAAAAGTGTCTAGGGATCAAGCATTTTTATGCGGATTTCTTGAGATTGAGATGTGGCTTTGTAATAAATTTATGATTTTATAAATTTATATGGATCCTTTTTGGTGCATTTCATAATTTGAATCAGGAACTGTGAATCAAATTCGAGTAAAAGATGAAAATCAGCTGTCAATATTTTCCCTATAAAAACATACAACGCATTGAAGACATTATTAGTGCTACTGTTTCCCTACTACTGATTAAAACCAACGTTATTATGGAGCAGCGACGTCATTTAAGCAGGGAAGAAATGCTCAGAGCCGTGGGAATGATAGAAGCTGGTTCCCGGCAACGTACTGTGGCTTTAGCTCTGAATACAAGTCAGAGTGTTATCAGTCGACTTTGGACACGTTACCGAAGCACTGGTACCGTGGCTGAGCGCCATGGAGGACGGTATCGCTGCACCACACGGAGACAAGACCGATACATTCAAATCTTAGCTCGAAGAGCTCCAACAATAACCGCCATGATGTTAGCCGTGAGGCTTCATCACTCTTCAGGGAACTTAATTAGCGACCAAACAGTCAGAAACCGCTTGCATGAAGTGAACCTTCATTCCCGAAGACCGCTACGGGTACCACCTATAGCAATGCACAATCGTAGGATTCGATATCAATGGGCTCTTGAACACAGAAATTGGGCAGAAGAACAATGGCGTTTCGTGTGCTTTTCTGATGAGTCTCGTTTTGGTATGAGACCGGATACAAGACGTATACGACACTGGAGAACCCCTGGACGCCAACAGCGATTAAAATCCTGCCAGGAAGTCCATCCTTATAGTGGTGGAACCATCATGGTATGGGCGGGTATTTGGATCGGCGGAAGAACTGAGTTGATTTGGATTAGAGGCAACCTCAACGCTCAAATTTATGCTGAGACGATTGTATCAGACGTCATCGTTCCTCTACAAGTGCAAATCGGTCCCTTATTTCAGTTAATGCATGATAATGCACGACCGCACACCGCAAGAGTTGTAAGACAGACTCTCGCCGCAGCTAACATCAATGTCCTGCCCTGGCCTGCTCAGTCGCCAGACTTGAACCCGATTGAGCATGCATGGGATATGCTACAGAGAAGAGCTCTGCCGAATATGGAGGGTATCCAGTCGCAAGAAGACCTTTTTTTGTTGTTGCAACGAACATGGGCGGCCATTCCACAGCGTGATTTGGATGAACTCATTTTGAGTATGCCAAACCGATGTTCTTGTGTTGTTAGTGTTCGCGGTAGAAACACGGATTATTAATTGTTTAAGTTACCCAATAAAATTTTAAAGAAAACTGTTATTTCAGTCTTTTTTTCGAACTTTAATGTTAGTGGTTCAAATGTCAAAAATCCCTTTATTAGGAAAATGGCAAATTTCTTTATTAATGCAAAGGTGACTTGGTTTATCGTTACTGTGACAAACGAAAACACTTTATTTGATGAATCCTTAAAGAAAATTTTAATTAATATCAATCAGGAGAAAAGTTATTGCAAAAATATATGTTGATCCCTAGACACTTTTGATGTGTGTATACCTAGATTAGAGTTGTGCGGCGCTGTATTAGGCGCGCGACTATATACAAAAGTTATTGAATCTCTGCGTTCTACAGTAAACAAAGTCGTGTTCTGGACTGATTCTACTATTGTTTTAGGCTGGCTAGGTATGCCACCTAACTTACTTAAAACTTACGTTCAGAATAGAACTGCAGAAATTCATGACCTAACTAAGGGATATCCTTGGCGGCATGTTTCTGGTAAGGATAATCCAGCGGATTTGGTGTCACGAGGTCAAAGTTTAGACGCACTTAGTTCTTCATCTTTGTGGTGGGAAGGCCCACAGTTTTTACATAATGCAAATTCTAAACTGCCTAATTTGGCGAATAATAATTATGTAAAACAGGATGATTTGCCAGAATTAAAAACAAAGGTTCTTTGTCATATAATAAACCATTCGAGTGATATTAATTTGTTTCCATTTTCCAAATTTTCTCAATATTCAAGATTGAAGAGGGCAGCCGCTTATGTATTTAGATTCATATACAATACGCGCAATAAAATTAGTCGGCGGACGGGTTTATTAACCGTAGAAGAGCTTGAATATGCGGAATTAACATTATCAAGATTGAGTCAGCAGGAATCATTCGGTGATGTGTATGATTCGCTTAAAAATAAAAGGGGTATAAAGAACGCTCATTTAGTTAAATTGAATTTATTTATTGATACCAACAATTTAATACGAGTTGGTGGGCGCATAGAAAATTCTCAGAACTTTAGCTTCAATAAGAAACATCCAATTTTAATTTCTGCTAAACATTGGTTTACAGTTTTGCTATTTCGTTATGAGCACTGTCGTACAATGCATGCTGCGCCACAGCTGCTTCTGTTTACGTTAAGAGAGGCTTGGTGGCCGGTCGGTGGTCGTAACCTCGCAAGAAGAGTAGTGCATGCCTGCGTTAAGTGTGCACGACTGCGCGCGACCACGGTTAGCCCAATAATGGGCAATCTGCCACAAGAACGCCTGGATCCAGGCTTTCCTTTTCTACGATGTGGCGTGGACTATGCAGGGCCAGTGTTCACATTGAATCGTAAGGGTAGGGGAGCGAAATTACAGAAATCATACATATGTCTATTCGTATGTTTTGTCACTCGCGCTGTCCATTTGGAACTTGTTAGCGATCTCTCATCAGAAGCTTATCTTTTAGCTCTTAAACGTTTTATTTCGCGACGCGGTAAACCGATTGAGATATTCTCTGATAATGGAAAAAACTTTGTAGGTTTGATGAATGAATTCTCAAAGTTTTTGAAAGATTGCTCTGATGACATTAAAGAATATGCAACTTCACAAAACATTAAATTTAAGATGATTCCATTTTATGCTAGTCATTTTGGGGGCTTATGGGAAGCTGGGGTAAAGAGCTGTAAGCATCACCTCCGGCGTGTAGTGGGCAATGCTCATCTCACTTTTGAAGAGTACACTACCATTTTAGTGCAAGTTGAAGCCGTTCTCAACTCCCGACCCTTGACTCCTATGTCCACTGATCCATTTGACCTCCTTCCCCTTACTCCTGCTCATTTTTTGGTTGGTCGTCCACTAACTGCACCTGTATCTGCTGACATTCACGATGTTCCTGAGCACCGACTCACACGATACCAGAGGGTTGAGCAGATACGCCAGCACTTCTGGAGGCGCTGGGCTAAGGAGTACGTGTCAGAACTGCAGACCAGGAGCAAGTGGCTTAAGCATAAAGACGACCTCAAGGAAAATACGCTTGTTCTGATCAAAGATGACAATATGCCACCATTAAAGTGGAGCTTAGGAAGAATCCTGAAAACTTACACTGGAAGGGATGGTATTTCGCGTGTAGCCGATATAAGAAAGGCCGATGGCATAACACGACGGGCGTTTTCAAAAATTTGTCCGCTGCCTCTGACTGATTAACTAAACAAACGGCAGAGGTTGGGCATTACTTCTAGTTGGAACCAAGTTGGAACCTAGCGCTTCCAAAGCCGGGAGCATGTTGCCGCTTTACCTACTAATTTCACGTCACTACGGTGTCTGTCTATGGTGTCTGTCAACCGTCAACCAATCAGAAGAAGACAAGTGTCTAGTGTATGTTGGGTGATGTTTTTTGAATGCCATGACAGTTGTGATGACAGTTACGTTTTTTTTTTTTTTTTTGTTGTTCTCTATCAAACGGTGAACAAACTGTAATATTTTCCAATACACCATTTTAAACCTCAGTTTTCAGTTATTTCACCGGCCTCAATCCTATAAACAGCAGCTACAGGGTAGGTAGGGTAGGTAGGGTAGGTAGGGTAGGTAGGGTAGGTAGGGTAGGTAGGGTAGGTAGGGTAGGTAGGGTAGGTAGGGTAGGTAGGGTAGGTAGGGTAGGTAGGGTAGGTAGGGTAGGTAGGGTAGGTAGGGTAGGTAGGGTAGGTAGGGTAGGTAGGGTAGGTAGGGTAGGTAGGGTAGGTAGGGTAGGTAGGGTAGGTAGGGTAGGTAGGGTAGGTAGGGTAGGTAGGGTAGGTAGGGTAGGTAGGGTAGGTAGGGTAGGTAGGGTAGGTAGGGTAGGTAGGGTAGGTAGGGTAGGTAGGGTAGGTAGGGTAGGTAGGGTAGGTAGGGTAGGTAGGGTAGGTAGATAGGTAGGTGCGCCGTAGATAAGTACTTACTGCTACCCGTGCGAAGCCGGGGCGGACAGCTAGTTGATTTATAAAATGCACGACCCTAATGGAAAATAGAACCAATTTTAATTTAATATCGTGTTTCAGTTAAGTTATATACAGAAAATTCAATTTTTTGTTGAATTTTATAGCTCATGCAAAATAATCTTCCTTGAATGAAATTCAAAAGATAGCCTCCTAAAAATTCCACAGCTTCCTATAGTTGGGGTTGTTGTTTTACATAGCCCATTCCTCCATGACGCTACTCAAAAATAACCGGTCTGTAAACGAAGCAAACTACCTAGTTATTATCGCGTTAGTAAGTGGCATCGTGTGCGGCCAACCATTGAAATACTAGTGATGTGGCATTCACGCTACTCATAAGTAATAATTTGAGTCTGTTACCCGTTACTTTTGAGTAGTGTCGTGAACTAGGTGATCATTTACAAGAAACGTTGAAACAACTTACCGCCTCGGTTAGTAACAGTAGGCTAGAGATCTATCGACCACATTACAATGCTAAAATAATAAAGAGATAGGTGTGCGTGAAATTCAAAGAAATTGATATACTAACCCTGCCTTCTCTTTATATCTTAGAAAGTATTTTGTATGTTCGCAAAAATTTTGGACTTTTCAAAATAAGAAGCGATTTCCATAATATAAATACACGTAGTAAACATGAAATTGTGATACCCAAATTTAGATTAGCTAAAACTAGTAAATCATCTCTTATAAACAGTATCCGCTTTTATAACAAGTTGCCAAAGTCGGTTACAGAACTTAGCGATGGGAAGTTTAAAACCTACATCAAACGTGTCCTTATCAAAAAAGCATACTATAAGATTAAAGACTACGTTGAAGACAGGGATGTTTGGCAAATTCCCTCTGCACATGTGGCTTCCCTGGTACATCATTAACGGCATAACTATATAAATGTCTATTAAATGCTCCCAAATTACGATGATTATTTTATTTTATTTTGCATACTTCCTTGACATAATCCTTTTATTATTTGACATTATATACCTTCAATATATAGATTAATCTTTTTTAAATTCTATTTTGTTACAGCTGTAGCTACAATCATGCATTTGATTTAAATAGATTTTTATTATTTTATTTATCTTTTATATGGGTACATTCTTTTCCTCTAGACTTTGTGAATGTGAGAACCTTGTAGGCTTAACAGACTGTAATATCTGTGGTCCATTTTCTATTTCCTAAGTATCTGGTACTTTTTGATAGGCCTACACTGTGCTCTCATACCTATTATCACTGTAATTTAAAAAAATCGATTGTAAAAACCAATTTATTATTTTTAAAAGAGTAACCGTGGAGTTTCTTGCCGGCTCTTCTCCATAGGAAACGACCATTTGGAACCGTGAACCTAGCTTCTGACGTTTCATAAGTGCCCTTGTTGGTTTATGTGAAATAAAATATTTTGAATTTGAATTTGAAATTTGAATTTGAAATATCATTGTGTATACTAAGCTGATTAAAAGGAATAAGGGAGTATTTCAAAGGAAATATTTCGTTGTGATTTATTGTAAATAGTAAGACTAGCAACAATCGTACCTACCGAGAATTCAAGCCTCAGGAGCCTACAAAACAAATCCTCAAAGGCCTAAGTAACAATACCCTAGAGGCCTTACGAATAAATTTTAACAAGAATAGTCTTGTGTAGATCGTCTTATTAATATTTAAAATTGAAATACCTCTATACTTTGAAGCCTTTCATTACAAAACTATAAAATATTTAAATATCTAATTATTTTAGGTACAGTCTTCATAATTACTCAGAATAGTCTTTCCACTAAGTAAACGCTAAAGTTTTTTTTTACGATTATTCATTTAGATTTTTAGCCCACAGTGTTGGTAAGCCAGAGATAAGCTAAATGATGTTCCCAAGCTAAGGGCTCAGTTAAGTAGACTCATTAGCCAAAAGGATTAGTATTTCCCTCTAAATTATTCTCCACGTTTTTGGGAGAAATAAAAAAATGGGCTATTCTGTTCACGGCTGCCAGCTGAATATAAAATATCACAGAGATTATTGTGGACAAATTGTGGTAAATAAATCTGTCATATTTTTGGGAAGTTTTAGTGCAAACTATAAATCTTTTAGCTTTAAAAAGAGTTTTCGTTAGTATATTTTAGTAATGTCGACAAAATTGTACAGCTAGACCGAAATAAAATTAAGTGCCTAAATAAATCTCGAAAAGGTTTTTAATGTTTATCTCGGAGACCACTCGTTTCACGACTAAACACCCAGAAAACAATTACAGGCGCTTTGGAAACTGTTAAACCTTAATTAGGACTAAAACCTTCGGTGTCCAAATCTATAAAGAAACTACTTACTCAAATACCTAATTAGTCCAGCAGCCATAAGAATATAAATACCAAGAGAACTAAAATATGTCCAAAGTGTCCAGAACTTAATTAGGTTTCAGGTAATTAGAGGATACACAAGTTACTTCAACTCTTGTTTGACTAAACAACACGTTTTCGTTGAAACAATTTCACAGTTCAAAGGTAAGTGTATTTAGGACCAAAAACGTAAGAAAAACATGTATTATACATACAGTTTATTTTTAACACCAGTAGCCACAAGGTTCCAATTTCGTTCATGTTTTATTCTGTGTAACAATTTTTGGCGGAAAATTCGGCAATGTTTTCACACCCTGTACTTCAAAGCTAACGAAATTCGGGCGAATTTTTGTCTAAAATTGAGACTATGTTGAGAGCGTGAAGCCAAAACGAGTTGAATAACGGGTTTTTTAAAGTTTTCTAGTTAATTAGTGCCTGTATTTCGTAGACTTCGTGGCTACTTGCATTTTTAATTAAAACCTACCTTACATCAAGGATTGTAAAAATAAAGTTAGATATAAATGCTAATTAGCTGAGTAACTACATCATATGTGCGCATGGGCAATAATACTACTGTTTGTTTTCCCTTATCAAATAAAATAAAATTCAAATTGAGAAAATCTTGGCAATTTAACCTCTAAATCGGTTTTTCCGTAAATTGCTTGCCGTCAACAAATACCTACGCACATACAGAAAGTAACCTTTCTCTTTATATAAGTAGGTATAAGCTATAAAGCTCAAGAGGTAAATCCAGGATAATTAAGCGAACCGTTAAATCAAAGCAGACAATAGGCCAGACTAACAAACGGCTTCCCGTAGCTTTTAACAGAAGCGATTCTCTCTGCCTTACGTCTAAATACATAATTCCGAATTATTTCAAACGGAAGTTGATTTTCAAATGGAGCCTGATAAATGGATATTTGGGGAAATGAAATAATTTTACAATATAATTTATCAAAGCGAATTTTTTATCGCTGAGGATCGTGCAAGAAAAGCCGCTTTATGTAACATACTGGTATTTAGCTGCATTCGGTTAGACTAGAAGCCGACCCTAACATGGTTGGAAAAGGTTAGGCTGATTATGATGAGAACTGTGCAAGAAGAACAAATAACAATGAGCTGAATATTTTAGGGGTTTTTTTAAGTGAGAACTTTTTTAGCGGCGTTGTGGACTTTTTTTGGGATGGGTAAAAACTGTTAAACTCGTGTCAGGACGTGACCGTAAGATCCGTTGCCTAGCAACCGACAAAGTAAATATCAAAATAAATAGTCTTTGACATTACGTAAAGATTGCGAGGTAAGAAATTTTACCCATATTGATGGGTAAAAATAAAGCAGTCAAAACATACTTTATGAAAAGTATTATAAATTGTTTATTTTTGTTAGACTATATTTTGAAAATAAATAAATATACTACTACTACTAATGAATATTGTATTTAACCACAAATGATAGTACCTACTTTTATACTGATAAATAAAGCATTTCGTGCGAAATTATTCCCTAACTATTCCAAAATATTCAAAAATGCACAACGTTAATGTTCAAGTTTTCACTTAGCCGGCAGTCCCGCAGTGCAACCCGCAGGGCTATTACCTATCTTGCAACAGCAATGCGATATCGATAATTGTACAATAATCTCAAATCCGTCGCTCTACTGTCAAAAACTATATGAAAAATTTGCGATTACCATGCAATCAGTAGACGGATTTGCGATTATTGTACAATTATCTCTATCGCATTGCTTCTGCAAGATAGGTAATAGCGCTGCCGTTGTTGTTTTTTATTTTTGTTTGTGCTGACTTGGATCGTATGTCAGGGCAAATGAAGTAGTGAGGGCTTAAAATTGTCATCTAAATCTTTACAAAGCACGAGTAATTTATTACCTATTGCTAAGATTGTTAACCAAAATAGTCCGTTTTCAACACAAAACATACACATCTATCGCTTTCACTGCATACTGTTTTAGTCTGATAATCCTCAAGGTCACATATCGCCTAAAAATTTGATTCATATTTGATGACAATGTAACCCTCACCCCACCTGATAGCTATATCGGACGTTCATACTTGTGAACAATTTTCAGCTCTCATATAACTACTACTACTACTAGGTGTTCCCTTTTGATCTAAGCCTGTATCATTATCATCAGAATCATCTCCTTGAAAGGTTTCCTTCTTATTACGTGAACTAATTTGGGAACAATCTGTTTCGTCGTTTATTATATCTGTGCTTATGAAATGTGAACGGAGACTACTTCAGAATTTCATTTAAAAACGTCTATAACACGTTTCTTAGGTCAATGGCCTCCGGAGTAGGAATAATGTCACGCTTGCTCACTGTAACTATTTTGGTAATTTCGGCCATTATAATCTAGGTTCCTGCCTGTCTACCCTGTCAGGGAACACAAGCGTAATGTTACGTTATAAATAAAAGGTATTATAGATTTCTTCACCGAAATCCAGAGATGTTGATTTGTTTAACCCAAACCTTTAAACCAAAACGAACTCGATAATGGACGCTAATTTGTTTTAAATTGTTTTGACTTTGTTTTCCTTCCCTTGGCAAAACGTAAAAGCAATAAGTGAAAAGACAATGAAGAAAAGAACGAAAGACCTTTTAATACTTACTCATAAAGTATAAATTACTGCAATAAAGGAATTGTTGAGAGCGTTCCTTCTCACGGAAGAGAGAGATAACTTTTAAAATAGTCCTTGAAGGCTCTCCTGGGAAATCTTATAGCTGCGATACTTGGACTCTCATATTTAATCTTTCAAGGTGAGATAAGGAGTTCGTGTACCTATCACCTCAAAATATGATATGTGCGAGACAATGTCGAAGTCAAAGTTACAAACATTTAAACTGTTAAAGGTTACAAACTATCAAAGTTAACTTGATTATAATTCTGTGTTTTTATAACTGTCACACTTCACATTCTTGATTTAAGTTTATTAAAAAATACAATTTTTATTTACTGTGACCACTCGCTTTATCAAATACATAATAATATGTGGATACTATATTTTCTTTTTCGAGGTTATTCAACGAGTTTATTTTGGGAACATGTATCATAGTTCTTCTCTAGACCCTCCCCGACCGTCATAAGCGATCTATCACAGCGCTTTTTATTTTCTCCCAAACATAAAAGCTAGATAAGTACCAATTTGCTGTAAACCCTCTCATTATTTTTTGCAAAAACCGGCCAAGCGCGACTCGGAGTAACACACGAAAAGTTTCGTACCATCGTACAATATATATTAACACTACGTATTTTATATAATAATACTTTTCTTGCATTCTTAAAATTTTTACTAAATATTATTTTGTTGTTATAGCCACCATAGTAGTGAAAATTTCAAGTATCTACCTATCCATCATATCTATCTATCCTATGAAGGTTCATTAGATATAGCCATGTGACAGACGGACGGACAGACGGACAGCGGAGCCTTGGTAATAGGGTCGCATTGGGGCCCTTTAGGTACAGAACCCAAAAAGAAAGATATTTTCCATCAATTTCCTTTACGCAGCTATCTTTTCAAGGTTATGAGGCAATATGTGTCACATATTTTTTGTTATAAGGAAAAGATTTTTTGTAAATTTTGTCCACGTACGAGTTTTATATGAGAGTATTTTGTTTTGTTTCAGGTAAATTCGATTTTTATCTTCATTTAAACCGACAATGGGCGGCTGTATCATTTACAAAAGGTATTGTATTATGTAAACGTACACGTGTTTCGTTTCCGTTGATTTTTTATTCATTGGGGCGTATCTTTTGTACTGCCGAACGTTTATTAAATTTATTTTATTAAATTATTTTGTTTTTTACATTCTGTAATTTCCATTACTTTTATAAATATTCCAAGTGTATAAGGTTTATAATGCTCTGCGTATTCAATACAATAACGCATTCAGGGTATTGTTGCGATTGCCGCAGTTTTGTATTGCCTCGGCAATGTTTGCAGACGCACGCACTGATGCACTGTGGCGTAAAAAATCTACCTCGCTACTCCCAGCCTACGGAGTAGCGAGGTAGATTTAAGGCTGCGTGGCAGTCTTAACACTATTCTGCAATCAATAGCCGCCCGGGCAGACAGCCCGCTAATGTGGGCGCTTGCAAACCGGATCCGTTCTGTTTTAGTTATTAAGTACTAACATAGGTTAAACCATTTTGTTACTAATACTATAGACCTTTGTAGTCTGAAAAATAAAGATCAATAAATAAATAATGCAAGGCAATTGAGCAAATTATAAGAGTGTGACTCGCAGCAAAGGCTGAACCAAATAAAATAAATAAACTGGCAAGGACGATTTTGTCCACCAAACCACTAAACGTCAAATCGCTCAATATAAGTAAAAGCCTATCAATAATAATTATCACCTTAAAACATTTCCTACAAAACCAATCGCAATGTCGACGCTCTCAGCGCTCATGAAAAATCACGTTAATGTCAAAAGAGATTAAGATTGATAGATAAAGACCTTCCCAGAGACCGGTCGATTAATTTTACCAACAGTATTTTAAAACGACAACCCAGGCTGGGATTTGGGAAAGCTTTAGAAAAATAAAGGCAAAACCAGAATTTCTTATTTATTTTCCATTTCATCTCGGAAAAATTAAATCATTTCCATTGTATTAATTTTTAACACCATATTTTAGTTTGTTGTTTGGTTTAATTTGTGTGTTTTGGCGGTGTGATAACCCCGTGCCTTGGGCCTGATCTCTCTCCAGTCGTGTCGGATTGCTGTCCTATCGGACTATGAGAGTAAGAGAAGAGAGAGTGCATCTGTGTCTGTGCACACACTTGTGCACTACAATATCTCCCGCACCATGGCTGGTCTCCACTGAGATTGGTCGCCATGGCCGAAATTTGGTCTGGAGGACTGTTAATGTGTATAACTAGTAAGTTAGTTAATTAAGTATAAGTAGTTCAGCAAGTTCAATAATGAACATAATTCTATTTGTATTAATAAATAAAATCCATTAACTTACATTTCATTCCTTGGTATAACTAATCACAGGTTGGTTGTTTTAAGGTCCTATCCCAAATAACAGCGGTTTAGTCGCAACCTGACCTAAATTAATTGGTTTTGTCGTTTTGTGAGGTTACTACAATGGAAAGTCGACCTACTCTGGATTCATTCTAAAACAATTGTTATTTTAGAAGTGTTCCAACAGTTATTCATTGAATCTTTACTTGATTTTTTTTTGTAAAACTATCTCAAAACTGTAACAAAAATGCTATAATTTACTTTATATATGTTAGGTATTTTAAAAGCTAGTTATTGTCGAACAGTTTTGCGCAGATACAGGGTTATTTTTGTTAAATAAACACTTTTGCCCTTTTCAAAGGGACGACCCAAACTTATCTTCGTTTAACGGATGTGTACGGTTACAGAACTTTTTCCAAAGTAAAACTACGCACACAAATAAGCAAGTCGGTCAACCTTTACGTTGTAACCGACCTATCGCTAAAAATATATACAAGTTTATTTACGATACGAACCCATAAAAAAGACATCCTTTCAAATCGCAAAACGTCATAAAAAAGCCGTACAAAAATGGGTCACCATCAAGGTTCAACTCAATCACATGGGGCACAGGGGTCACTCAGTCGGGCCACGGATGTGCCCCACAGCCGAGCTTTTAGCTTCACACAACCAGCCATAACTCACTGGGGTGGGGTGAACATAACATGTCAAAACATTGCTTTACAACGCCCTCACCTTTACAAACGTTATTAAGGTTTTCGGTCACGTTCGGATCCTATTTTTGTGAAATAATGTTTATGTTGTATTTATGGGACGTGAATTATGGGAAAGGTATCGAATAAAGATGGTATTATTGGAAGTTTGCTACGCGAGCTACGATGTCGTAGCTCTCGTAGTAGTTTTGCTACGCTTTCGTAGCACCGCTACAAACGGTGCATTTTGTTAATAGAAAAACCAAACGTATATTGGCTTGCTTTTGGGGTACAATAAAGTATATTCTATCTGATCTAGCTGGTGCACTTATATTCGATTCAATTTAATCTATTCTAATGAGAAGAAATAATAAAAGAATTTCAATTAATTGAACAAAAAAATCTATTGGTCTAAAATAAAATACCTGGTAATATTGGAAATTAAATCAGCGAAGTTTTTTTTTATGTTAACATGAGCACGATACATCTAACATTAAACTTTTACACGTTAAAAACATATAATTAGCAAAGCTAACAAGCCGACAATTATGGCAACAAAAGCCGACAGATAAAAATAGAGCTCGTATATTTATTTACCGACATGACAGGTCAAAACAAAAGGTTGATTGTTGTTATATATTGGACAATACATTTGAATAATGGCCTCATGTATCGGTACTGACCTCTGTCCGTTTTGTATCAATGAATGTTGATTGAGATGTACGAGTATTACCGATTTTTTGTGGAACCAGTTTTCCTGGAACCGGGTTTTTTGTAGAACCGGTTTTCGTGGTACGGTGTTTTTTGTGTTGCAAATTGTAGGCTGATTCAGATGGAATGGTGAACAGGAATTTTCGGATTGTGTGATTGGCAATTTGTAAAGTGCCAATTTTTTACTGTAGTGTGAAATTAAAAGTACAATATTTCAGATTGCCTTTAGACTAACAAATATTTGGCATGGTGGGAATATTGAGTTCCATTTGATGTTTATACCAGCAATCAAATGAAAATCGTTCCTTCAGTTTTCAGTTTTTACTCTAAAACACACTTAATAATATGTAGGTGTTAAATAGTTAATCACCAAACACAAATTACTTTTGTTGAAAATTCAATTTCAGTCTAAAGATTGTGCGGCAAAAATGAATTCATTAAGAGTAATTTCAGGTAAAAGGGCTAAACAAAATTCAAAAAAATGGTAGTAAAACCTTTATAATGGTACAAAATGTAAACAAAAGCATACAACACACATTTAGCTGCAGTATCATTAGTATAATAGCCACAACCGCTAGTTTCACAACGAGAATTGAATACTAAAAGGTAATTAACCCAAAATTGTAACTTTGACTCGTAAATAATGGAAAAATTTGGACTTCCGGCCTCCAAGGTACACTAATGTTTTAATTACTAAATCCTCATTTGTGTACGAATGAAATTAAATGGCGGTTCTGGGATTTTGAGCCGAGTTTTTATTGAATGAACAAGGAAAAGTTTGGGTATCGTGTGTCGAAGGGTTAAAAGAAAAATATTGAGTTTCATGGATATTTAAATGAATATTATTTTCTGTTCGTATATTATTTGCCTTTTGGTGGTCTTTGAAGGTAGCTGAGGAGAACATTATTTAATCAAATCTTATTTTTCCTTCTAGGCAAAACCGGATTTATTCACCGAGCAAGCCCACACAGTTCGCATATATTTTGTATGAATTTGAAGAAAAACTTAATACAGAATTCATACGAACTCATTAATTTCAACTCCCAACATATATATCTTTATCAGAATGATCCCTTTTTACCCGACGACGGCAAAGCCAAAAGGAAGGGTTATGATTTTTGTACTTCTATTTAAACTCACGGAAAGTAATTTATGTAGATTGACTACCAACTATTGTCTATACAATGTCGCCCATGCGCATGTGACCGCCCGTAATTTTCTGAATATTCATGAAAAAATATCGAAAATAAACTTGAAAAGGGGGGGTCTATCTATAAAATTTTTCATGTTATTCAATTTTTTATTTTTTTAAGATTTGCTTTCTGTTTTTTGACACATCTCCGAAGTTTATGGGTCGATTTGGATTATGTTTATTATTTCCAAAAGCTTATAACAGCTTATATTAAAGCTTATATTTATAACAGGTTAATTAAAATTTTTACAAAAAATTATCGACTACGAAAAAAAAAAAATGTGTATTTATTTTAAAAAAACTAGTGAAAAATGTTATAGATAGACCCCCCCCCTTTTGAAGTTTATTTTCGATATTTTTTCATGAATATTCAGAAAATTACGGGTGGTCACATGCGCATGGGCGACATTGTATATTGAAATGACAGCTGTCATTGTTTGACAGTTGTATAAAGTGGCTAAAACACGAAAAATTTGCGCAGGATGTGAATTTGCTTAATATTTCATTTCCCTGGCTGTCGTACAACTAAGTAAAATATTATGTTCTATTCAAAAGTCGTTCGAATTAACATTGCGTTTACTTCGCACGTTCCTGCTAGACCCAAAGACAGATTAAGCCATTCTCTGCCCTTTTAAAAACACGTTAAGGAATTAAATCTCCCTACCGCCACAGAATACCTAAATCATGATTTTGAATATTTTGGCCTGTGACATTTACAACTGTGTAAAATAAGAATGAATAAAGTAACTTTGTTTTTACACTCAGAGATAAAAATGTTTTTTCCAGAGATAAAGGAGGCACTTTCATATTTATCGCTACTTTATAACCCTTCCTTGTACCCACTAATTATCTTAATTTTCAGCCCGAGGGCTATAAAACACTGCGAATGCCATGTACCTTTAAAGGGTTCTTCATAAATGGGTTCTTGTGGAGGAAGTACTTTTGAAACTGTCTCGTTTAGACCTTAGAGCACTTGAGTCTAGTGATGGCCAGCTCGGTATCATATCATGAGGTTTTAGGTCAAAGGCAAATGACATAAAAACACTTTTAAACATCAAGATTTTACAAAAAAAACACACATTTTTATTGATTCTTGTCGGCCCTTCCAAAAAGTACTTTCCGTATGAAAAAGAATGAGCAAGAAACTCCACAGTTATTCTTTTAAAATATTAGATGTTTTACAATATTTTGTGTGCATTAAATTAAATGATTTGTGAATACGATGCACCTAGAATAAAATTACTATAACACAAAGGTAAAAAGAATTAAAAATGAAGCAATAACAGAATAATTATATTTATGAAAGATACAATGGTGCTTACATATTTACAAATATTGTAGATGTATAGGATATTCCTAAAATTTTAACAAGTAGTACTAGTAAGTCAGTGTGTGAGTATAAGGAATCACGGAATGTAAAATCAATGTCATAAAAATAATTAATTAGGTATATACAATTAAAGAAATAACCAGTTTCATTTGGTTTAGACTCTAGATTGTCCTATGCAGCAGGACCAGCATGTTTCCAAGCATCTTGGATATCATATTCTTATTTGTAATATGCTTGTTTACAATGTATACTTTTGGTTTGATTCTACATACATAAACTCAACCCTTTTTCCCATTGGGGTAGGCAGAAAATACAGAGCCTAATACCTGCTACGGTCCATAGATACTCCTTTTGCTTTATTTACGTTCATAGATCTTCATACGGTGGTTTTATTCTGTGTTTGTGTGAATTGTAGCATCTTAAGCGGTTACACCTACACTAAATTTGCGCAATATTTTTACTGACCTATAATCTGATTGATCAGCGATTTCTCTCAAACTTCTTCTTCTTTCCATATTCTTCCGGTTAACTAGATTACTTTGGCCCAGTAGGTTGCCACGCCAGTCGCGTTTTGGTAGCGTTTATGACGTTGAATGGGCAGGAGTAAAGACACTTTTGAGACTACAAGAATTGGTCCAACATCTGGGCAGGAGCGCCACACTCGCGCTGGGTGTTGGAAGCTTACTAAATTGCAATTAAATTGAAACTATGTCACTTCTGTTATAATATCATTGCCCAATATTCGATGCTAACTATTCGATGCTCTTAAACAGTCTAACATTGGGCAGCTCGTGATATTTTACAATAATATTGTATGTGCCCAATAAATTGCAAACGACTTTAACTCTGTACCTTTAGTGAAAAGTGGTATAAGTCAGAAATCCTCGTTTACGTTAAAGTTTTGCATTTTTAAACGACTACAGCTTTTTCATTACTGAGTAATTTTTGACGTTTTGAATTTTATCAATTGGACATTGTTATTATTGTATCGGATATGCTTTGATTGCGTTCTAAAGTAATTAGAATCTGTGATAGTAAAAAAAAGATAGACTGATATCATTAGCCACACTTAAGTTCCTATGTAATTTAAATTATATAATATAACATAAATTATAAAATACTTGTAACATTCAACACCGGTGTTGAATGTTACAAGTATTTTTTAAACATCTTTTTGATAGCAATAGAGTTACAAATAATGAAAACACTAGAACTAATTTTGTTTAGAAAACTTTGACATTTCATGGGTACCGTGTCATTTTAGTGTGGTTTTTAGTAAGTTAATGATCAAGTTTAGTAGTGAGTTTTTGTTATAACATTATTTTAATAATAGTTATTTAAATTTCTATGGGATTGGATAAAAACTTTTCAAATACTAATGATAACCTTAAAAGTAAAATTTAACGTAAGTCGTCATAGAAATTAACGAAAGGCTACCTAATTTAACGAAAGTCTTTGACAAAGGTAACATAAAACTAATGAACCAGAAGAACTACGGTGATTAGTAAAACTGACAAAACTTTTAACTCTAAGTACCATCTTCCGAAGCCTCCAGAGGTTTTGTTCAAAAATTAAGTCCTAGGTCAGAAAGTTTTTAATGAAAATTTTGTTTTAATTAATGTAATCTTGCTTGTTAATGTTGAAGCTCAAATAGAAGTTGTATCAAGGTTGTGCCATAGAGGGAAGTTAAAAAAGTTCCACGTTTAGTAAAATAAGAAGTAATTGATAAATATACTGATAAATGATTTTATTTCTGTAGTAGATTTGTACAAACACTTTTACATGCCAATAATATTTACAAACCTAGATGAGGTCACCGTTTCCTATCTGACTACTCTGAAAAAAAAGGCCGAAATAAACTCAGAGGTCAGCTGACAAAATCTTGGTGAGACAGTACTTGTGATTATAACACAAACTACGATTTTTATTAAATTGGGTGAATCTTATTATGTCGTTGTTACTTTTAATATTATTATAAAAGTGAAGATTTAGTTATCATCCAGCAAATAATCCAAACAAAATCAATGTCAATATAATATTAAGTAAATAAAAATACTGCATAGCAACAACGTAGCCACAATGCTACGCCGTAGCATAATTACTACGACGTAGCGCTTCGACGTAGCACATCAGCTACGGGTGTTACGAAAACGTAGCTGTTCTATAATCATAATATATGTATTTTTATTAGAAAACGTATAATGTTAAATTGCCTTAAGAATACAACTTTTAAACAGCCTTCCAATTTCCCCAGTTGATACGTAAAATAGGTAAAATAAATAAAACTTATTTTTGGAGTTAAATTTAGTAACTTTTTCTTTCTAACGCGTTATTTATCATGAGCTTATAAGGTCGCGCCGTATCCATGTCGAGCCTTCTTACTTGTAAATAAATAATATGTTGGAATAAACTTCCCAAAATAGACCTAGAATCTTTTTATCTAGGCTGCCTTTGTTTTACGTTACGTGTTTGGGTTAGCAATGGTTGTAATTCCTCACGAATGTCGTTTTAGCTATATCTGGGACATTTTATGTAACTTTTGTGGTGTTCAGAGAAACTGGTAATTTGTCGTCATGAGTAACTGTCAGAGCAGTGGTGGCCCAGTGGTAACGGCCAAGACTTACGAGTTGTAGGTCGTCGGTTCGAAACAAAGCAGGCGCTTTACTTTGTGTAAATAATTTCATCACCACTGCTCTCAAAACGGTGAAGGAAAACATCGTGAGGAAACCGGCATGTCTTAGAGCCAAAAATTCGAAGACGTCATGTGACATCTACCAACCTGCACAGCCCACTCTCCCTCTCATAGAGAGGAGGCCTGTGTCCCAGCAGTGGGATCATTAATAATTGTCAAGTAGACCAATAATCCATACTATCCATGCTTGATATAATATTTTTAAATTATATCTATCTAAACTAATATTATAAAGAGAAAAGAATTGTTTTTTTTGTAGTTAAAAATAATTGAATTGCTTGTAGTCACCCCTTCCAAAAGGTGGTTTTCGTATGGAGAAGAATGGGCAAGAAACTCCACCGTTACTCTTATAAAATGTTTTAAAATATTTTGTATGCATTAATTATTTATAATTAGTGCGGTCGATTATACTAGTTCTTTATAATATAGAACCCGGATTATCACAAAGAGTTTGTTACTCAAATAACCAGTTACTTTACTTTGTTAAGGTCGCGGTCAAAAGTCACGGTTTAGTAAACAAAATAGCGGTTTAAAAGTTTTGTCCGGGCCTCCGGGTCCCTGGGTCCCTATCCCTAGGATACTGTTGAGTCACCCGTATCGTTTTATCCATACTTTTATTGTTAATACACGTTTCTTACAAAGAGATGCTTTTAATAAGCATGATACAGAATCTTTTCAGTTTTCAGAAAACTGGTTCAAACAGAGGGAATAATAATATTTTGTCTTTGTGCTGTTTTTTCAGCTATTGAAAGATAAGATAATTATAATCTTTGTGTTGCTATTTATTTTAAACTTTGTTGGAAATTAAAACTTGTGTACCTGATAAATTATTTTTGCCAGATTTTTCGAACATACTTGATAGGGAAATACTGTTCTTTCGATTAAATACAAAAAACTATTTGTTTCAGGAAAATAAGATCTATCAATCATGATGTTTCATGTGTTACAAGGTTCATTTAAATTTCGTTAAAATGTATCTATTCCTCGACTAACAAGCCAAGAGCAATAAAATAAAATGGCGTTTACGCAAATTTGTAACATACAGCCAAAATAATATGATCTTCAATTTATTTTGGATAGTAAACATTTCCATATGTTTAACTCCGAAAGCCATGCGATTAACGCGCTTACACTTGCGATCAAATAAGCGTTAGCGCTACTAAAAAATTTGGGCATTTTTCGGAGCCACGGAACAGCTTTTGGGTTAAATATAAAAACTGCGCTGGGATATAATGCCTGTTTCATTTTTGCACACTGAATTATAAAATAACGAAACTTGTCAGCTATTGTTCACACTTAATTTTAAAATATTTTAAACCGACTTCAGTAAAAGGTTATGCATCAGATTCGAGTTTTTTTTTTCATGTAGTGACATTTTCGCAATCCTAAAAAGTACAAACAAAACCAAAGCCGACTTCTGAAAACAACATATTTTTCACTTTTAATTCGTTTTTTGAAGTCGGTTGCTTCTTGTATAAACATTATTTTCCAACGTTCCAAAGAAAAAGACTTACGCCGATTTTAGGTCTCTCTCCAAAGTCTCTTTCCAGTGTAATCCTATTTCTTTTGCAAGCAATTTATAGATACGTACCCTTATACTTTACGCCTTACGAGCTAAGACACAACTTTTAATCTCTTCAAGTTTTCAGTTCTTCAAGTGTCGAGAAACCGCAATTATTCTTCACGGCTTACATATCTTACTCTGCAAAAGTTTGTAGAGAAGACACCTAATCCAGTTGAGGACTATTTTTTGTTGTTTTAGGCAGCGTTTCGAAAGAGTGGCAAGATCAGGAGATTAAGGTGTCTGTTTGGCTTTTAGACACTGTCGCAGTATGCTTGCTTTTAGTTTAGGAGAAGATTTTTTTACTTACTATTAACGCGCACTAAAATTACTGTTTTATTACTTGCTAAGAAACAGGCTACAAAAACACACCAGCGATAAACGGGTTTTAATAACTACACATAGATGATCACACAGACATTATACGCTATGACTAGGATCCTGTTAGCAACTTTCCGCTGTAAAACCCTTGAAAAGCAAACTTTAAAAACCTTCAAAGTGAACGTTCTTCACCATTGACGCCAGTAACACACCTCCGGCGCGAAAAATTTTTCAATTCAACTGGTTCGCGTCATGTCCCGCTACTAGAGTTTCGCTACTCGAATTTCGCCTAGCGGAACATGACGCGAGCCAGTTGAATTGAAATACTGCGGTTTCGCTGCTACGGTTTCGCGGCGGAAGTGTGCTACTGGCGTAAAGAAGAAGAAGAACACAAAATAACCGTGAAATGTCACAAACAACTCAAGTTTCACACTTAATTGCCAGTTTCAAAGTTCGTTGTACTTTTGTAAATTCATTAGCAATTTTCACACAGATTAAAATACCATTGAAACTTGAATATTACTTAGAAGTTGTTCTGTTCTCGAGATGAACGTGAATTAACTTTGTTATTGTATAAAATATATTTTAGTTTCTTTTCCATTTTTGCCCTTCTATACATACCTATTATAGGTTAAAGTCGCTTAACATGTCTGTCTGTGTGTCCCCGTTGTTCTTTTACACTACGCGACGGATTAAGATGCGACTTTCATTAAAAAAAAATATTCCGAAAGTTTTATGTGTATACAAAATTAATATTAAACTTACGTATAATTAAGGAATCTCTATGTTCTTATTATCAAGTTTTAAAAACCGTACGAGCCCAGTAATTAATAAATATATGGTCGCTAGTAATTAATAAAAGATAAAATAATTGTAGAAATAGTCCACTATCTAAAAAATAATAATTAGCCCATATTGTCCCACTGCAGGGCAAAGGCCTCCCTTTTCTTTTTCCACTCAACTGGATCCTGAGCCAATATGGACCAATCCTTCCTATAAGCGTCAAGTTCGTCCCGCCATCTACGCCTGGGTCTTCCACGATGCCGCTGGACGTTTTCAGGAACCCACGTAGTAGTGGTCTTAGCCCACAATGCTTTCGACATGCGGCACTATCTAAAAACCAATTTAATCTGTTGTCAAATTACATAGCTAACATGAGATTTAAGCGATAATTGCTAGCATAGTTCCTTCATAATGTGTGCTATCAATAAAGTTTAGTCCTGGAATAGCTGAAAGTTGTGGACAGTAGGGCAAGTCTAGAATTAACATAACATAATATAACAACATGTAACAATAATTTTCCTCCGAAGGGTAGGGTAAGTAATAAAAACTTTAACTAAAAATTATTTAATTATAAATCAACATAATAACTAACCTATTTATACCTAGTTAAATTTTTGGTGTAAATCATTAACACCCAAAAGTTAACTGAGTACAAATTAATTAAACCGTTTGGGTGAAAATTGCACGAAAGAAAATGTATGTTATACCTAGTGACAAAACCCTTCGTGTCTTAGTAGAGACGAAGGGTTTTGCCTCACTACATAAAGTTACGATAACCCACTGCCCTACTTCATACTTGCGATCCTAAATTATAGCCATCATACGTCATAGGTACAAGGAACCCCTATTAAAATTAACATAACAAAATAATTTCGCTGTCCATTACTCGGTCACCGATACCATCACTCACAGGCGTCGTTATCGTGCTGACCGCGTCACGCACCCGTCACGTTGCCGTCACGCAGCCATCACGCCGTAGTCACGCCCCCGCCCCGCAGAACGCGACGTGAAATGTGAATTTTGTTAGTGCCATCCGTCATATCGGAGTGACGTTTTCATTTTGTAAAATAAAATGTTTTCGATATGAGGACGTGGATAATTTACTGAATAGCATTTTTGAATAGTGTGACATGAAAACAATTGTAAACCATGGTGTTATATATTTGCTTTGGTCGCACTCTCTCGCGCAAAGTTTTGCAAACTTCTAAACAATAGCCAGTTGTTTAAACAATGCTTAAAGTTAAGAGACGTTTAAATGGCAAAAAATGTATGGTGAAGCAGGCATTTCTTGCAACGTTTAAATATAAAGGGGTAGAATGTCAGCTCAAAACCATATTATAGTAATAACAGAGTATAAAATAGTGATACATAAACTTGATATGAGAAAACACTTGAGAAACTACACACATCAAAAGTGTCTAGGGATCAAGCATTTTTATGCGGATTTCTTGAGATTGAGATGTGGCTTTGTAATAAATTTATGATTTTATAAATTTATATGGATCCTTTTTGGTGCATTTCATAATTTGAATCAGGAACTGTGAATCAAATTCGAGTAAAAGATGAAAATCAGCTGTCAATATTTTCCCTATAAAAACATACAACGCATTGAAGACATTATTAGTGCTACTGTTTCCCTACTACTGATTAAAACCAACGTTATTATGGAGCAGCGACGTCATTTAAGCAGGGAAGAAATGCTCAGAGCCGTGGGAATGATAGAAGCTGGTTCCCGGCAACGTACTGTGGCTTTAGCTCTGAATACAAGTCAGAGTGTTATCAGTCGACTTTGGACACGTTACCGAAGCACTGGTACCGTGGCTGAGCGCCATGGAGGACGGTATCGCTGCACCACACGGAGACAAGACCGATACATTCAAATCTTAGCTCGAAGAGCTCCAACAATAACCGCCATGATGTTAGCCGTGAGGCTTCATCACTCTTCAGGGAACTTAATTAGCGACCAAACAGTCAGAAACCGCTTGCATGAAGTGAACCTTCATTCCCGAAGACCGCTACGGGTACCACCTATAGCAATGCACAATCGTAGGATTCGATATCAATGGGCTCTTGAACACAGAAATTGGGCAGAAGAACAATGGCGTTTCGTGTGCTTTTCTGATGAGTCTCGTTTTGGTATGAGACCGGATACAAGACGTATACGACACTGGAGAACCCCTGGACGCCAACAGCGATTAAAATCCTGCCAGGAAGTCCATCCTTATAGTGGTGGAACCATCATGGTATGGGCGGGTATTTGGATCGGCGGAAGAACTGAGTTGATTTGGATCAGAGGCAACCTCAACGCTCAAATTTATGCTGAGACGATTGTATCAGACGTCATCGTTCCTCTACAAGTGCAAATCGGTCCCTTATTTCAGTTAATGCATGATAATGCACGACCGCACACCGCAAGAGTTGTAAGACAGACTCTCGCCGCAGCTAACATCAATGTCCTGCCCTGGCCTGCTCTGTCGCCAGACTTGAACCCGATTGAGCATGCATGGGATATGCTACAGAGAAGAGCTCTGCCGAATATGGAGGGTATCCAGTCGCAAGAAGACCTTTTTTTGTTGTTGCAACGAACATGGGCGGCCATTCCACAGCGTGATTTGGATGAACTCATTTTGAGTATGCCAAACCGATGTTCTTGTGTTGTTAGTGTTCGCGGTAGAAACACGGATTATTAATTGTTTAAGTTACCCAATAAAATTTTAAAGAAAACTGTTATTTCAGTCTTTTTTTCGAACTTTAATGTTAGTGGTTCAAATGTCAAAAATCCCTTTATTAGGAAAATGGCAAATTTCTTTATTAATGCAAAGGTGACTTGGTTTATCGTTACTGTGACAAACGAAAACACTTTATTTGATGAATCCTTAAAGAAAATTTTAATTAATATCAATCAGGAGAAAAGTTATTGCAAAAATATATGTTGATCCCTAGACACTTTTGATGTGTGTATTTCGAGCAGTTGTTTATAAATACCATTTATTACACCAAACTTTTAATTAAAATTAGACAAGACCGACGACCTGCTATAACTCAACTAGCAGACTAAAATAGCCAAATTTATCAAGCCTTAATCTAGACTAGACTGGAACCACAAGGAGTCTATATATTTTCTAGAAAATAATTCAAGGGTATTTAGAATCTTAAGGATTTCGTTGGCAACCTGATTAACGTAATTTAAATGTAGATTCCTTTTGTCTTAACGAATGACTTTAATAGATTTATAAAATGTTTAACTACCGTTGTAACTAAATGTTTTGTTACTAAGAATCAATTACTTGTTGGTCCGTGAGTCGTTAACGTGACCAGAGGTTCTGTGTTCGAGCCCCGGGCCACGTAGATATTTTATTTTCATTCTTTCATTCATTCAGCCGAAAGACGTCCACTGCTCGACATAGGCCGCCGCGAATAACGCCGCTTTGACCAGTTCTGTGCTTCCCGCATCCAGCGGATTCAGACTATATTGACCAAGAAAATTCTGAGTAGTAGACCGAGTCTGAATATGTGCCTGGTAAGTGGTAAAAGGCTCACTCTCATTAAATGGTACTTATAAAATAACTGGTGACCAACCGAAGGTTCAGTTTCGGTTTCGGTTTCTGCAAGTTTCGGCAAGAAAATCTAGTTTCGGCATCAGTTTCGGTTTTGGTAGATAATCTGCCAAACCTTCGGCCGCACCGAAACTCGTTTGTCGTTTGTGAATTATCGCAGGTCGTTCGGCTGACTTCGAGTGACTTCGTGGATTGTGTCACCCGCCATCATCAGCTTTTTGGTACGGTAATTACAAATTTTTATTCCAAGAAATAGTTAACATGTTTTGATATTTTTTATAAAAAAAGGGTTTTTTTCACGTACCTACTTCAATTATTTATTGTTTTTTTTTTCATTTAACACGTGTTAACACTGTCTGTTTATGTATAAAAAATAAGCCAAATTTCAGTAAACAATCGATTTTTAACATGTCTAATAAAGTTTTGTTTTCGGTGTCGGTTTCGGTAGAAAGTCCCGTTTCAGTCGGACACTAAAAATAACTGGTGAAATGTGAGTTTACCATAGACCCCATAGCGAATCTTTAAGCGTGAAAAAGCGCAAGAAACACAAAAAAAATGCGTCATAAAATATTACCGACACTTTCAACATACCCTTCCTCGTCCTTTCGAACCTTGCCTTAATCCGCTAAGAAAACGTCATAAGCATACAAACATATCCATCTCCTCGGAAGCCTTCAATGCCACCTGCTAAGCTAATATGACTCCTAGTAACTTGGAATAAAGAATGTATTATTGTTTTAGCTTAAAATTTATGTCACGCCGTATTTTATGGGTGCCTATTACTCTTGAAAATTATCACATTCAGGAAGGACGACCTTTGGGTTATGTCATGGAATATTGTATGGAAGTTTATGTTCATTTTGAGGGAATAGCTGTATGGGGGATCTTCTGGAGAGATCTGTGACAAGCCCAATTTGATCAATTCCTTTAATTAGAAACGGTTCGTTTTAGCTACCAATTGCAATTCATTAAAAGATAATTAATAAAGGATTATAATAAAATTGGTTTGAAGAACTCTTAATAATTATGCGTTAATTCCATAATTATGTAAAGTTAAAAGCAATGGGCCCGAATATCTGCAAAAAGGGTCTCCATTAAAAACCTAATAAAGGTATCTAAAATTCGTTTGAATCACTTAAGAAGCAGTCTGCACTTGATAATAATTGCTCTTAACCCTAATAATTCATATTTTATCATTTTTTTCCAAAACTTATCTGGAAAGATTAGGATTAGATAGGCATTAAACCTAATGCCGATTTAAGTGCCTCTTCAAATAATCTTAAGTGCTTACGAGTCGTTTTACCTCAAAACTTATCTAACACAAATAATTTATTTGATTTCTTTTCTATTTGCCAAAATGAGGTTAAACTAAGTACCAAATTATAATGGCGATCCCGATTCCTCACAATAGTATTTTTCTTAGAATAAGAACTAAGTTATAGCACAATACGATTATGCCTATAGATTTGCTCCTTTCCAAGATTCCGTCATAACAATTTTAACTATAGACAAAAGACATAAAATAAATAATAAGTCATATTTCAACACTTCCCAAACCAAAAGATCTCGACTTACCAAGACACCTGTCAAAAAATACACAAATTCTTGTGTCTACGATTGTCCAAAGCCAAACATACAAAATTACTTCAAACACAACACACCACTCCACATCCAAGTCGGTGAAAAACAATTCTGCACATTTAAAAAAATTCAAATTAAAATGTAAGTGAACACTGGCCAGAGTGAAACAAAAAAGTGGTTCAACTGACTTTGATGAATATGTAATGGTCGGACATTGAAAAGATAAATATTCAGAAGCTGGGGTGCACACCACGTTCACTGTTAGTAGGTAGTACACCCAAATTACACATTCACGGCAAACATAACTCATATCAACAAGCGGCAAACGTTTGAAAAATACGACGAAGTAGATGTAATAGGAACGCGCAGATTGAAAAAGAGTTTAAATAAAAAGGCGGTATATTTTAACTGAGAGACTTAAAAAGATTCGTGTCAACACGTGGAACACAATGTTGTTAAAGTTAGCTATGCAGCTATACTTATTCGAAAAATTTCACAACCGCTTGCATATTATAGGTACGTATTTCGCAAACGTACCCAACCCTAAAACGTTATAATTGAAGAAAATGTGATTGTACAAAATAAGGGATGCTACACACTTATTCGGCACTTTTGAATTGAAATGAAATTGTTTATTCTGTAGATAGGTAAATCATTAATGCTGAAATTATACATGTGAGAACGATGCAGAACGTTAAAACCGTCTGTAATAAAAAGATTTAAAAAACAAATAAAAAATTAAATTAAAATAAGACATGGCAGCAAGTGATGACCAGTCCTTAGTCACGGCGCCCGTTCACGAACGTGACACATGGATTGCACCATTCAGCTCATAATTCGGCACACCCGGGTGACAAAATCGAATATATATATATTGTGTCACCCGGCTGACCAACAAGTGCACCGAAAGACGTCCACTGTTGGACATAGGCCTCCCTCAAGCACCGCCACTTCGACCGGTTCTGTGCTTCTCGCATCCAGCGGATTCCTGCGGCCTTCACCAGGTCATCGGGCCACCTTATGGCCCTTGGGGGGCCTTCTAGAACGCTACGTCTTCCAATACGCGGTCGCCACAGCAGAACCTTTCGGCCCCAACGGCCAACTGTTCTGCGAACAATATGCCCACTGCCACTTACTTTTGGCAATTCTTCAGGCTATATCGGTTGTCTTGGTTCTCCGACATATCTCTTCATATCTGATTCGATCATCACTAACAATTAACTGATCATATTTTTAAAGTGAAAACTTCTCTAGCGGCGTTTTTAGGATATAACGGGACCGCTCTAAATTAAATCCCCCGTGTATTTTTAAGGTCTGAAAGGGATAACAAAGTCCGTTTATTTAAATTCACAATAAAGACTCTTGTTTGCGTTGGGGCGAGTGCGCGAATTGATATTAACAAACGTGGAAACCTTTTAAAATACGCATAATATAAAATATAATATATAGTCAGACAGACAGGAGTGTATAATTATATTATCTATATAAATGTTGCGCCGACCCCAATTAAATTGCTGGGGCAAGATAATGATGATGACGAGAATATATTAATATACAGGGTTATTTGTAAAACACCAACAACCTCTTAAGGGATCGCGAAAATAAAATCTGCTGTTTCCTACATTTTGACAAGATAATGAGAACATAAATGTAGGACACAGCAGATTTTTTTTTCGCGATTTCAGGTTTGTTCCCATAGTAAAAGTTGTTCATAATGATGAGTATAATGACCCCTTAAGAGATTGCTGATGTTTTAAAAATAACCCTGTATAGTCACTTATCTGACACCTAGGCGACATAGAAATGAAAAGCCAACAATGATGGATTAAAACTAAAGTTTTATTTGTTGAATATGAGGCTTTTGGCTACTTTGTATGTGTATATTATTTTTTGTCTTTTTATAGGGTTCCGTACCCGACGGGTGCCAAACGGAACCCTATCACTAAGCCTCCACTATCCGTCCGTCCGTCTGTCTGTCCACTGATATGAGACACTCGTGAACCGTAATAGGCAGACAGTTGCAACTTTCACAAATTGTGTATTTCTGTTGCCGCTGTGGCAACAAATAATAAAAATAAGTTATAGATATAGATAAAAATTAAAGGGCTACCCCCTACGAAACATGTTCTTTTTTATAAAAGTATTTTTTTAAATGTAGTATTCGCATTTACCAACGTATAAACCTATATTTAGTGATGGTTGAACGAAGGGAAAAATGAAGTCATGCATGAAGAAAAAGTTCGCGAGGATGAACGAATAAAGATGACTCTGAAACTTATTTAAGATATGGAAAAATAATTTAGCCATTGCTGTGCCATGATAACAAATGATGCGGATATATCAATAAGGATATGGTTTTGATCGTCGGTATACTGGTAAGCAATATACGACATATTTGTCAAGTCCGAGTTGGCTTCGATTGATTGTAATAGGCTCATCCCCTGTATTTGGGACTTAAACATAACTGGCGGAATAAAGTTGTACTACAGGTACACCTCTGCCTAACCTTTCGGGGATGCCAGTCGTCATTTTACGTTATGTGTTATTTTTCAAGTCGCATATCATTTTAAAATACAAAAATAGTTAACACGATAAACATAACGGAAATGCTGAAGACACCGAAACATAAGAACACCGTTTCGAAAGAAATATTCCTACAACACTCAACAGAATACTGCAGTTAATGGAATCTCTTACGTAAATATAAAAATAGTAAATCTTAATCTTGTTCCTGTATAGAACCAGTAAAGTGAGTGAAGATATTGATATGGCATAGTAAAAGTGGAATCTGTGGGTTTTATGGGTACTTTAATAAAGAATTTTTAATATTAGCTTTGCAGTATGGCATATTGGAAGTTTTCGAATTATATTGAACAATAAGGTACCTGATATACGGGCCACCTAGAAGCAGTCACGGTCGACTAGTTCAAGCTACGACTGCATAGTGAACTACAGTCTTGTATTTACATACATACATGGAATCGCTCGAGCAGTCGCGACCGCGACTGCTCCGGGCGGTTAACAGCTTGAAGCAGTCAGTCCTGACTGCTTCAAGCTGCTCGTGTATGGCCGCTCTAAGAGTGTAACCATAAACAAAGTCTTTACTGACTTATAAATGTTGGTTTTGTGAATGTTTTAAAATTGTCGGATGAGTTCTGCTATAATCTCCAGACATCGCTGTTTCTGTTAGGTCTTAACATGATTGAATAACTATAAATCTTACATTTCCATATTATCTATACTGCAATATTATTAATCGCCACTTATTCAACTATTTATTTTAGCTTTATGTATTTTAAGTCGATTGTTGAATGACCGTATAGCAAAAAAAAGTTCCTTAAAAAATTTGGTAGCAAAGGAATTTCAAACTATGTCATTTATGATCTTGAATTTGTTGTTGTAAACAGCTTAATAAATATCTCAGATTCAGAATTAAAATATTATGTATTGTAGCTATTTTCCCTGTAGGTACACAATACTGTCCATTACAGACATATAGGTCAAAACAGTTTGCCAACCATTGACATCATCATCTTTACTAACCACTACATTTATTTTCGCTCCCCGTCGCGTGGCAACAACACATAACTCAAAATTGACAGTATGACAGCCACGGGTCTTATCTCCAGTCGAAACATCACGATACATGCCATTTGTTTTATTGGGCTGGCAGAGACTGCCTCACAGAAGCATAAAACTGCTGAATCGGAAACGAACTGATATAAAAGAAAAACGAAGGATAACTACGTTCAAGCGGGTTCATTGAAAAGGATTCTGTTTCTTTATTTACATTTTGTCCCCTATTGTTAGATAGTTACACTTGCAAATGTTTGTGATTCTCGTCACAATACTCGTTTTGTTTTAGATTAAGAAACAATAGTATCTCGTTTGTATTCTTGCTCTGTAAGTTCATATGCAGCTGTAATTGTGTTCCTATTGTAATTAAAATTTGTATTCAACTTTGAAAACAATGCCAGTAATAGTGGATAGATACACAATACACTAACGTGAAATGTAACATACATTGAAGCGGACATGCCGCCCTCCAAACATGCAATAAATACAACATGAAATGTTACACAAGAAATAGGTGAATTTGTTTCAACGTGTGTTAGATTTCATTGTGCATTGCATATATTTTGACGCGGCATGTTCGTTTCCATGTATGTTACATTATTTATGTTACATTTCACATTATGTGTTTGATTTTCAACAAATATCGAAATGCTCGACAAAGTTCTATTACATAATTACTGTATAAATCGAATGGTATATGTCGGCGCATCATGGCCGTCGTTGCCGGAGTCACACATAGGTTGCACCAATATATCACACAAATAGGAAAATATTTAAAAGAGTACAAAGAAAATACTTTACTTCAACTCAGGGTGTTTATTCCAGGAGCAACACACAAAGAATGTCTTTCCATTCGTATTACAACAGTATATATTACACAAAATTACCGCTAAAGTTTACCGCCAAACTTAACCGCGAACCTTAACCGCGAAACTTTACCGCCAGAAAGAATATAAATAAATCAAGCGGATATGCGAGTCAAAATAAGTCCATAATAATATAAACTCTAAAGGAAATTACATTTAAAATAGCAAGATATATCCTGAATAATATTAACTCTATACATTTAAAATAATTCAAGCGGATGTCAAAATAAATCCTTTAAACTAACATAGAAACTTAAAATAAAGTAAACCGGAAACACAATATTTCAAATAAATCAAACGGAAGTATAAGAAAAGAAACTTTATACAAATTCAACCGGAAACTACAATATTTTAAATAAATCAAAAGGAAGTACGTAACATAATTTAAACTTTTATAAATTCGACCGGAAACCACAATATTTTAAATAAATCAAAAGGAAGTAGGTAACATAACAGAAACTTTTATCAATCCTACCGGAAATACAAGTATTAATTCAATAAATAACATGAAAGTCAGATTAAGTACTAAATAATGAAAACAAGCTTAAAATTAAAATCAAATAATGGTTTGGCGCCCATATATACTATTATACTGTTTATATTTTACTTTGGTATTCTCTTAGCATCTGATTTTGCAGCATAATTATTTTGAATCTTAACTTATAATTTATCCCGGTAGTTTGTTCCCGTGGGAAAATATCCTTTAAATTGGCAATTTCGCAGCATCCAAATATTTTTTTTAATTTGTGGTCATGTTAATAAAAGCAAACGTTTATAGGAAAACTGATAACAAAGAGGGATAAACAGACGTACCATGTGAAAGCCTTGAGGAACACAAACCAAATCAAACAATAAGTTTAATTAGAAGGCTCCTCCAAACGAAGTTGTCGCTAGAAAATAATGGTTTCCGCAAAGATTTACTGAAGAACAAACAATTGATCCTTATTTGTCTGAATGAGGCCGAAAATAAAAAGCAATTTCGAGGAATTAACTGGAATTACATTTTTAATTCATTTTTTGTAAGAAATTTTAATGACGCGATAATATATGTAGTACATTTTTAATAATACAAGTTCTCTGTTTTTACCTTTGTTTTTTCTTAAACATGAAAATAACAGGCTGCTTTTTCATTAGTACTAATTGCTTCATTTTCTTTCACGGCCTCACTGGCAGAAATTCTCACATGATATTCTATATCCTAATATTGAAAGGACAAATAATATTATTTGTACGTAATAGTTTTCTTTCACAAATATCGCAGACAATTTTAGCAAACACTGAAGAATATTGTTCATAGAGATAGCCATTTAATACAGGTTCAGAATAAGATAATACTTAACGATAACGATACTACTACAAAACTATTAGGAGAAAATCTGTACTGAATTGCATTTTGGGATGGTTTATAAAAATGGAAATAAATCTAATAAAATAAGAAGCTTTGTCAGTGTTTCAATTATTTTTATACTATTTTATTGTACGTAACTTAATTATCATAATACTTATTCTACTTTTATCATTATCTGTTATCCTCCTCATGTCTTTGATTAAAATTATCACTTTATACGATAACTCGGCCCGCTCCTACTTCTCACGGTTTTTACAACTTGACAAAACATTGAGATTTCTTACGTTAACGTAACTTTAATATTTACGTATTATACACATGAACCTTCCGGAAGAAATTCTCTAAACGATGGTGAAAACCTCGTCAAAATCTTATGCGTAGTTTAGAAGAACAAACACACAGACAAACTTGAAAAGAGACTTTGTTTTTTTATTCCCGATACCGGTAAGCTCTTCGCCTGCATCTCACCTGATGGTAAGTGATGATCAGGCTGAAGGTGGAAGCGAGCTTCACCCGGAATCCTCAACCACAGAGGAACTGGCTATATAGGGGTTTATTTATAAACGTTGCTTAAAGTTAAGTAATGATTAGCGACTGTTTAACCATACATTTTTGACATTTGAACGTCACTTAACTTTAAGCTTTTTAACTTTTTATAAATAAACCCCACCAATGCTGCACACAACTAACTGCTAACAACAACAATGCTGTTAACATTGTTGTTATGTCGACAGACTTAGATAAGCCGGTGGTAGCTAGCCAGGCGGACTTAGAACAAGCCCTACCACCAACCAAACCGAGTAGAAAATGTTGCTCCCACTGGGAATCTAACCCGGGACATCTGACCCTGGGACAGGCGGCTTAACCACTAGACCACAGAGCCGGTTGTTTTATAATATCTATAGATTTACATTTTTATTTGAGTTTCTCTTTGCACCTGGACCTAAATTGTTGTCTTAATTTTCTTCATAAACTTTTGCAATAAATTAAATTCTCAAGTCAGAATCATGCAGGTAAAAAATATATTTAATTTTCTCTGCGCATAAACCACTTTATCAATTAACTCGCTATAATTTATGACTTCAAATATTATTAAAACAGCTACACACTACCTAGCAGTGAAAATATGCCGAAATTCTATTTTCGTCGCCGAAATATACATAGAGCAAGAAAATTGTTCAGCGCGTTTATTTGGGCACTTTGGGTTGTAAAAATATTGTTGTATATATTTTCTGGCGAGAAAGTCAAAATGTTTAGAGTAGCGACGTGCATTCTTCTTAATACTTTAATTTTTTCCAGATTCAAGATTATTTATTTTTGGAAACATGAGTACACATACAGAGCATGCAAGTTATTAAATTACATTATACAAATATTTAAATTTCAATAATAAAAGTGATAAATTATTAGATTAGGTACATAAGAACAAAATAGTAAATTTCAATTTTGAAATCATATAAATTAAATTTTTCTGTTGACTTTTTTTTAAGATGTCAACATCATCGGTTTCATTTGCATCGGTGCTCTAGTGTACTTATAAGTGACTTCTGAACTTCAGGAGTCATAAGGCCTGGCTGTTTTTAGTGTTTTTAGCTTTTTAAAGTAGGCATTTTTCAGTAGCAGCCCGAGGTGTAGATTAGTGGCCGGTTGAATGTTATAATATAGATTGTCCCCCATACATGAGGACTTATAACTGGCGAAATACGGGTGTGTCTCTCTGCTTATTCCGTCAAGTATTACTGTTGTGCGTAATCTGTAAAATATCTCGGCACTTTGTGGGAAATTGATCCATGCCCAATAGTTACTTTATTGTTGGACAGAAACCAAAAATAGAGGTTATGTAATATCTGAAGAATACTAACCTAACTATTTACTATCTGCCTAATTTGTTCCATTTCCATATTTATACGGGTTGCCTTCTATTCTACCCAGATGTGGCTTAATATGAGAACCTATTTCACACATAGGGACTGCCGTTAGAATCCTAATTCCCACCAGAGCTCCCAGGCTGTTCCGATATCCGTACGTTAGACCTTTTGTCCGATATTAAGGCTTGCGAATAACCGTAACGATTGTAATAAGTATACGTATGACAACACCGCAAATTTCACGTAATCTCCAAGGCGGAGTTTTATTACCCCATTAATGGCCCTTTCTGAATATGGGCTTTCTAAAATCTCTCTTGTTCGAAGAGCCTTTTGCACAAATCGGCTCCAGAAAACAGTCCCAAATATCAGATAACATCTCTAAGTTACCTTAGCCACACCCTTAAGGAAATATTAAGGAAGTTCATAAAACTTTCCTAGAGTAAATTATCAAATTAGCTTGTAATTGCCCCATGAACACGCCAAGGACATAAATCCCTTATCGGAGCTATAACTGTACGTCATATCCGCTAGTTGTAAACGTCCGTTTAACCACGATGGAGGCACTTCAGTAAATCGCTGGTTAAAGTTTTTTATTTTATATTATTTAATCAAAAAAGTTGACAAATGCATTGAATTATTGGACTACGTTCACCTTACTATAATAAATTGTACCTGTATAAAGTAATTTCATTGCATAAATTATTGTACAAACACATTGAATAATTTTATGTTGGATAATTCGGTTCCGTACAAAATCGTTGCGCTTAATGGTGTCTGATCCACGCGTCACGTTCGTGAACGAACGCCGTCGTTTGATACTGGTCATGTTCCTTTTTGGAAGTCGGTTAAAAATAACTTCAATTTCGGAAGTCGTTGTCTTTGGTTTTGAATTTTCGGTTTTTGCCACCGACTTCCGACTTAAAGTTATTTTTAACCGACTGTTTTTATATGTAATTTTTTTGTAATGTGCGTTTTTTTTTGTGCAAAATAAACATTTGTTTCGTTCTTTCTATACGAAGTCGCGGATAACAGCTAGTAATAATATAATTTTTTTTTTTGCAGTGGTGGCCCAGTAGTATCGGCCCCGACTTACGAGTTGTATCGTCGTGAATTCGACCCCAGGCAGGCACTTTAATTTTTGTATTTAATTTCATCACCACTGCTCTCAAAACGGTGAAGGAAAACATCGTGAGGAAACCGGCATGTCCCAGAACCAAAAATTCGAAGATCATGTGACATCCACAACCCCGTACTGTGTCCGCGTGGTGGATTATGGCCCACTCCCTCTCACAGAGAGGAGGCCTGTGTCCCAGCAGTGGGAACATTGTAGGCTGATTATGCTGATGTTATTTATTCTTTTATCTTAAAACAAAGGCAATTAATTTCAAGTAATTTGTTACAATTAAAGAAACAGACGTTGTTCACCTTCTCACAATTTAAACAAAAAACAAAAACGCTGTCCTTGAGTAAAAGTCAAAGCAAAAACAGTCTTAATAAAATTAATTAGGTCCTTGATTCTTAATTAGAAGAAATCTATTTCAAATGAAACAATTCGTGAATGTAGGTAGTGAATGTTCGCGACATTTATTTACTTAGTTTGCTTTTATTTAGTCGACTTTACAACCTGTCTGTAAGAAATAAGCCTTGCAATAGGTACCTAGAAAAGGTATCAAGACGTACCTATTAACAAAAAAGTTTTATAAGATCTGAAAAAAATAATTTAAAAATTAAAATGTTTATTTCAATAACTTAAAAATACGGTTACATTAGGTCTTTAGGGGAATTTCCATTTAAGTAAGAAATATACAAGACTTGTGTTAGGAAGTTCCGCACTAAAAACGATATGAAACGACTTTTAGGGCCAATTTCACCGATCAAATAAAACGCGATTAACTGAATATAAACGGCGTTTTAATTTTAATCTAAGTTTAAGGTTTGGTTTGGCATTTCACCAGCAATTTTTAAACTAGGTTAGTGCTAAACGCAGTTACTGTACTAACCGCCCAATTTTGAGCGTTTTACGTTTAAAACGCGATTATTGCACTTGACATACCATACAGCGCGCTTCCGCCATATTGTGTTGAACCTGTTTTTAATCGCATAATTACGATTATTTTGAGATACATAATGAGAAGAGTTTACTTATTGGCCTTTGAAGAAGATGAGGATGAATTTGTGGTTCGACGACCAAGGTGGATTCGCGAAAGGGAGGAGCACTTCGACACTCTAGATGATCGAGATTTCGACTTACGACCGTTCTCTCTATATTGGAAGCTATTGAAAATAAAACTAGTTATTTATTTTCGTTGCTTACATAAATATCCTTATATATTTATTATGTATGTATTTATGTATCTATTATATAGCATATATATATCTGTATGTCTATTATAGTATATTGCACCGATATATTATTATTTTGCACCAATAACAATCCCATTTTTATGTCCACGCAATCACTATCCATTCCAAGGTTGCCTGGAAGAGATCGCAGAAAGCGATAAGGTCGCCCATTGTATGTTTTGTAGCGTAAAGATATTATTAACAATTATTTTTCTACATTAGCAAGGCAGCAGGTAATGAGTGAAGTGTAAACTTTCGAAATTAACAGCGTAAACTAATCATTATATTATGAGAGTAAATCTAATATTATAAAAAAATCAAGAAATATTTAACCACTAATTTGTTTTAAGTAATTGCTAATAGTCACAATATTTTTTTCTAAGTTTAGCTTGTAATCAAGTTCTATATATATTATATATATTAAAACGTGCACTGCACATTAGAAAACAATAACCACGCAAAACGAACAATACTCAAAATAACCTCACTTACTTTACCAAGTTGACAATTGATTTGACAACCGAGGAATACGTTTCGTTGTATGTATTGTTACACAAATATTGCAATAGTTTTGTCAAGTTTCGGTGCAAAGACAAAACGCAACGCGATGTTGCCGTTCTAACATACCGTTAACTCGGTTTTCGCAATCGCGATCAACGAACGTGGCGTTTTGCTCCGTGAAATGCAATCGATGTTAAACGAGATCAAATCTCGTTATTAAACGCGATTAGTATAAACGCAGTTTTACTAAACGCAGTTTTGGAGACGATCGGAGAAATTGGCCCTTACTAAACTTAAAGTAGAATTTAGGGCCTTCATCATCATTTCAGCCGAAAGACGTCCACGACATAGGTTCAACAGTGGACGAAGGCCAATTGCAATTGAAGGCCTTTTTTTTTGGTTGGGAATTCTTCAAATAACTTCTCCAGCTCTGGGCGGAGCGGAAGAGCGTGTCAGACTCTTACTGACTAAAACCCATCCGTGTTTCCTTCAGTTGCCTGTATGTTGCCAGGGGCCACGGTATCACTTTCGTACTAACCCCGTAACCCCGGCAGGCATCAGCCCTAGCGGACCCCTTCAGTTGTGCTGACATCTCTATGAGGCGCGCGTGGAACACAACGCGCCGTCGACCCGGACCTGGTCCTTATCGAACGGCTAGCTACCCATTGCTCTCCGTCTGCAAGCCCGCTCCTACGGTGGCCGGAAATCGGCTCGTGATTCCCGACGCCCAGGGCGTCTCCTAGTCGTCGGCTAGGGACATGAGGGCGCGAAATTTGCCTCTCCCTCACGCGCTCCGCCTCCTCCTTTGCGAGCATTAACTGCTTCGCAAAAGGAAGTGACGGCTTCCCATGCCCTCTCGCTCCGTACCATGGCCTGGACCCGGGCCGGACGCAAGAGGTCACCGCCGCCGATCGCGTCCACGAGGAGGCCAATTTAGGGCCTTGAACACAATAAAATACAAAATTGGTTTAAAAAAAAGCAGATTTTAATCTCTACATTAAGACTAACTGCGTCATGGCTATTTTAGACATTGTATGTCCTTTTCTTAAAATTATCGATGATATTTAAAGAATAAAACACTTCCCAAGGTTTATTCTACACTCAGTTTTTTTTTATAATTTGTCAACTATTCGCACAACGGCATAGCCAGCAGATATGTTTGGATAGAATGATCTATTCTAATGTCCCTAAACTCTGAGGCCGGGATTGATAAACGTTACTTAACACGTACTCTAGGTTAGCGTTATTCCTGTCACTGTCGCACAACTGTCAAACTACAAACGGAAGATAGAGACGGAAATATGACTGTCTTAGTTAATTTAAGTCCTAATTTAATAAAATTGTAAAATTTTATTTTATTATATGACATTTATTTTACATTACATACATTTACATTCATACATACATTTTACATTTTACATTCCTCACACATTGATGAATAATGAATTGTAAAATTTTTGGAATATCGTCTACTTTTACAATGTTTGTAAGTATGTGAGCACCATAATATATCAATCATATAATTCATTTATCTATATTTGCTTCATTATTAATTCTTTTTTACCTAGTGTGGTATAGTAATTTTTATTCTAGGTGCATCGTCTTCACATATAATCATTATACAACTAATGTACCTATACAAAATAGGTATTGTATAAGTAACAAAAGAGTAACGGTGGAGTTTCTTGCCCAGTCTTCTCCATACGAAAACTACCTTTTGGAAGGGGTGACTAGAATATTATTTTTTTTGGAAATTTTGGTTTTGAAAAGTATACGGGCTTATTTGAAATAAATGATTTGACTTTGGCTTTGACTTTGAGTTAAAACACGAGTAAGTAGCGTTTATAGATATCGGCCTGAATCTTATGCCTTGGTGATGAATCTTTATTTAATAGACATTATTCAGTCTTGTCTAGACATACAGAACACAAACACGAACACATACTAAATTACTTAATCACAGGAACAATAATTTAGTATATAATCGAAGCCATTGCTGCCACTGGCAAGCGTCCAAGAATGGAGCATTGGTCGCTGTCTAACCTTTAATAACAAGGTGGTAAGATGCCTTAAATCTTTGTTAGAAGATAGATAGAAGATAATGTTTTGCATACCTACTTAAAATGTAACTTTTATGAGTATAATATTTTCTGTCTCCTTCTATTACAAAAATATTCAATGACATTTTCTCTGTTTCAATTTTAGCGTTTGTAATTTACTTTGTTTTCTATTGTAAGAGCAAACATTGGTTCCAATGTTCCCTATTCTAAAAGGTACGCGATTTGAGGCAAATATAGGCAAAAATTACTTGAACTGTCCAAACTCATAGCATTTATTTAAATTAAACAATTTGACAGGCTCTTTTGAATTGTCAAGGAGTCAGTCAGTCAGAAATATAAAGCTAGTTGCCCATTCCAAAAAAAGAAGTAGGTACATATGGAGCAGAACGGACAAGAAACTCCACGGACACTCCTTTATATGATGTTGTTATAAAATATTAGTTAATAAGTACCAAGGGCTTGTGGCCAAGTAATAGCAGCTGCATTGGTCGATCGATCAGGTTAAGCTTCGCTTGCCGAGGTTGGTCCGTTGATGGGTGACCATCTTTACATGCCAAGACCCCTCCGTGCCTCGGAAAGGACATAATGCTGTCATATCATAAACCTGTTAAAGAATTTTGAACAGTTGTGATTTGAATATACGGAAATCTTTATTTGTTATGTTGCCATACAACGTGGCAATGTTGCCAGCCTTTTGGGCACTTTTCCTGTTGACAGCGATGCGGACGAAATTTTTGATGCCCTATGATCGTTTCCCCCTCTTTTTCATTTACTTGTACATATTATTATTATTATTTTAATTATGTTAGTTTTTAAGTCACGAGTGTGTACAAATAATTTAAGTTGGTAAATAGTAAATTTGGTTAACAATTAATTTCCCTAACTTTACATCATCCTTCTGACGTTGTTCCAGTACGCAGTTGTCACTCGAACAATTTTTGACCCCATCGCCATCGGTTGGGGGTCTAAATAATTCTAACGTGAACCAGCTTCCCTTCAAAAGTTCGTTCAACATTTTGGGAAATCCTCATCAATCGATTTAAGTCCCGCACTCAGTGACGTCCATTAACGTTAATGAGTCATTCGCTTGCAATCACTTAAGGGGTCTACTATATCCCTTTGAGTGGGATTAGCTGTCCACCAATAGCAGCCTCACAATGATTTCCGGGAAAGAGCTGACCAGTCACGTTTACGTGCCAGTGATTTCGATGCTAATTAATTTCCATTAATATCGTGTATTTCATTCTAAATTCAAATAGCAGGTATTTGAATTTAGAATGAAATACACGATATTAATGGAAATTAATAAGCATCATCGTAGATATGTTTTGTCCTGAACACGAAATAGCGTATTGATTTGTGTTTTTAGTAAAATGAAAGGGCTTACTGTAAGAGTCACAAGTAATTTTTTTAATATTTATAAAATAAATAGTTACTAAATAGTAATATTAGTTAATAAATAGTAGTTAATAAATAGTATGATAGATGAAAATTGACCATGTACAACAGGACGAGAGGAAACCGAGCAAAAAAAAACTGTTATAGTTATCTATACTCGTACTTACAGGAAAACCTATAAGAAGTCGATGATTTTCAAAAAACATGGTAAATCTCCCAATATTGTGCGTACAAACGAACATTTCCATCTTCGAATGAATGTATGAGTGTCGAATGTATCTTCTTTGAATGAACTTTGTTCTTGGGATATATTGGCCGGTTTCTCGTATTTGGAACCTCAGGCTCTACAATTTCTTTTACTCTCATTAGGGAGGTTTTTTGATACTGTTTTGTTCACAAACAATTGTGAAAATCTATTTATCTTCTTTTCGTGTGGTTAGTGACTAACCTTACCCTAATTACGTAATACACGATCAATCAGAATCTGAATCGTTTTGAAACAGATTTCTAATCCATTGCTTCAAAAGTTCGAAAATAAATTCTGCTCAGCAACGTAAAAATAACGCAATAAAAAAATAAAAAATAAAACAAAATCTTTTTATTTCAGACACATTTGGCCCATAATGTTGTTAGTAGACATAAGAGTTACAAACATTTTTTAAATTTAGTTCAATGCAATGCAATGAATGTTGTTGAACTGTCAAAATGAAGCAAATTAACCGGAATCGTTTACGAAAATGTATTGCGTAATTCGATAACTGGTGTAAGAGTTTCAAAGCCGTCCATGTGCATCTGACTTGACTTCACATGCCGTCGAGAAATATATCTCAGGCATGCTGGTTTTCTCACTTTCCTTCACCGTTTTTGAAGCAAGTGTTTTTGAATCTATTAATTTATTAACTCATATGAGGCCCAGCAAAGAGACTATTAGAACCATTTATAATCCTCACATTATAATTCCAAGATTTATCATATTTTTATCCCAACATTTTACGCGATGAAACCTGTATATAGCTACTAAAACTATTTTGGTTCGTTCAGACCAAAATGTGATTGAAAATATAAGGGTCCAAGGTTTGAACGTACCCAAAGTAGAATTTATTTTATTGGCGACTTAGCTTGCTTCCCGAGTTATATTTAATGTAGGATATGAAATAGGGAATTTCGGGTAAGGTTTGCGTGTACCCAAATAAATAAGGGTTACTTTGTTTTAAATTTTATGTATTTAGAGGTTATGGTGAGATTATTAATGTGTTGTGTGGATTAGGAACGGTTTTTTGAGATAACACGCTTTAAATGTGGGTGATTCTTAATGTATTTGGTTCTGTTGGAGGTATTTGGCTCGTATGTTTTCTATTATTGCAGGTATATATCGTGGTGCCGTCTGTGCAACCTAGTCTATGTCCCAATCATTCATGAAAAAGAACAGTTTCACCAAATTATTAATGCATTGCTATCTTCGCTCCGAATGAAGATTTATAGCACCCTATAGTGTGGTTGGCTATTATAAATTATTGGACTATTATAACAATAACAACTTCGAATATTTTTAAATCATATGAAATTCTATAATTGAAGTGTACTTAACCCTGGGTTTAATTAAGCTTTTGAGTAAACAATATCTTAAACCGAAAGTACTTTGATCTGAGCCTATTAACTACCTCAACGTATATTCATAATAATGGTTTACTAATGTCTGTTGCTTTTCAACGCTCGACTTAGCGCTGAGAATTGAAAATGGAACAGTGCCCTTTGACTAGGCATCACTTTTAGATGTCGCGTGATTTATTTATTTGTAGAATTAACAGAGAGCCTCAGCAGCATCCTGAATGCGTTATTGTATTGGACCCGCAGACCATTGTCAGCCCTTTTTGTATATGCTGTCCACAGGCTGCTGGAGTAAAACGTCTGACACAAAGATTTAAATTAATAACAAAATCTTTACCTCTCTTATGCAGCGGACAAACCTGCAGGTCAGCAATTATCCCTAACCGTCGACGCTCTGCGTTCCCTTTCTTTGTCACAAAGAGTCCATGACTATATGCCCCAGATACCTATTTGAATTTAAACACTCTTCGAACTTCAGTCTTACATGAGGCTAAAGGTAACATTCTGTGTTACAACTGTGCAACAATCACTTATAGTCATATTATGTCATATTTTAGGGATCGTCTAGTGCCTATGTTAAAAAATAACTTACTAATGGCATAAAAATATAAGTACGAAAGCGTACTCTTTCTAATACACAGGATGTTGCGTATAGAAAAAAGAAAGAGAAAATAATGCTTTGCATTGTTTGTCTTCTAATGCCTCCCTTTAAGTTAGTGAAAGGTCTGTGCAAAGCATAAATGACATAAATGACAAATGCATGACAATGACAGTAAGTGACAATGATTATGAAATATAAAGGTGCTGCCATTACATACATTTAAGTCTGGACTTATTTTTAATTTAAAAATGAAATTGATACATTAATCAAGTATTAAATATCATGTTCATTATAGTCTAGTTATTATTCAATACGCGTAAAATACAGTTTTAATATTGTATATTCTAAACATACTGGTGAAATCATATAAATTCTGACAATAAGCATATCCCAATTACCATAACATATTTCCAAAACTAGCAACATAAATAACTCCCCGAAAACTTGAATCAAAAGAAATCTTTAAATAACTCCTCCCATGTTTTGCAAAGTAACGAAAGCTGTCGTGCGATTTAATACATATTATCTATAAGTTATTTAATAAATATAATTATCTCTTTATCTGTGCACACAGATAGTTTATAACCTTAATAACTTTTAAGCCCGGTAGCACGTTCCCGTTAGATACTTTCCGACATCCACGCGGGCGCAGCCGCGTGCAAAAGCTAGTAAATAAATAAATAACGTGATTATTGTAAGTAGTTCCAAAGTTTTCGGGAAAATGTCTTGCAAAGAAACAAACAAGAACTTAAGCATTTTCTGTCCCTATTCACAAGTTTATTTGTAACACAATATTTCTGCGTCACTTCTTTTATTCTTAGGGCTTATGAAGACCGTAAGTCGGTATCAATAGGGCTTAGAATAAGCCTCTTAGAATCAAAATATGTTGCGAAAAATTACTCGAATATTTATTTTCATAGCTTTTTTTATTTGTTTACTTTGACGTGATGTGATTGATCATTAATATTTATTAAAAGATTTTTTTTTTCATTCTGATAGGTCGCAATAAAAGTAAGAATATAGTGGATGGTAAATTTTTGTATCAATGAGTGTGGGAAGATGAAATGATTGTGTGGAATAAACGAGGATTTTTTTTAACATCGTTTTGTTTGGGAATACGGACACTATAAAAATTATAAAATATTTTAAATCTTGGCTGAATTTTAACACTTTAAATTTTTTGCTAGCTATGTTATCAAATTCAAATTCAAAATATTTTATTTCACATAAACCTGCATGGGCACTTATGAAACGTCAGAAGCTACGCACGGTTCTAATTGATCGTTTCCTATGGAGAAGAGCCGGCAAAAAACTCTTTTAAAAATAATTGGGTTACAATACTATTTTCTTAAACAGATAGTACAAGTTTTCGTTTTCAGTTACGTATTTTAAGGCTCTAAGCCAGAGCGTTACCTATGGGGAATAAAAAGTTATCTTTAGGCCAATACACCTACGTAATTCATACATTTACATCCAGGAATAAACTTTTCTTTTTCAAATAAATATAAATATAAAATATGAAAAACAATTTGCATGAATTTGTGATAAATAGTACAACCGGTTGATTTCCACTTAGTTTAACTGCATAAAAGTAGGTTAAAAATTAGTTACTACTGTTTTTGGTTTAAGTAATTTCAAACTCGTGAAAACTGCGACAAAATAATTCGGTGTAAGTAACTAAGGGCCTATGCACACCACGTTTTTTAACATAGATACAGACGCGATACGCACGCAAGTCAGTCGCAGCCTGTAGACCTTAGAAACTGCTCTGTAGGATAAAAGCGTCGACGGCGCGTTTAAAAAACGTGGTGTGCACAGGCTAGGGCCTGTGCACACCGTTTTTTATCAATATAATTTTTTGTTATTCCTGACAGTATTAATGAAACCTTTGTTAGTAGTTTTTGTTTAAGTCCAGAATATTATTTACCCGTCTGTCTACTTCTTGTTATACTATGTAAATGACTTTTTTAATATAATTTATATACGTCTACAAACCTACATAAATATATTTTCGCATTATTACATTTTCAATCATTTGGAATGGAAATATCTGCAGCTTACATGAGTTTAAGCCTCATACATTTCACTATAGTCTTCATAAAATTATCTCTCTATCTGCCTAACCTTTTCCCAACTATGTTGGGGTAAGCTTCACTGGATTGTGCTGAAATACTGGTTATTTTACATGGAGCGACTGCCTATTTGACCTCCACAGCCCATTTACTGGGTACCGACACCATACCCCTTGTAAGACTGGTTGTCAGACTTTCGGGTCCTGCCTGTCAAAGATCTACGAATAACGTGTTTTCCGAGGCACGGAGGGGACTCAATATGTAATCGATGGTCACCCATCCACGAACCCCTGCGGCTGTTATTATTAAGTCACGCCCTTACAGAATAGGTAATTTTGGTAATTTAAGCCCCTTACGTGAGCAGTGGTGGCCCAGTGGTAACTGCCGCGACTTACGAGTTGTAGGTCGTGGGTTCGAACCCAAGCAGGCGCTTTACTTTGTGTAAATAATTTCATCACCACTGGCTCTCAAAACGGTGAAGGAAAACATCGTGAGGAAACCGGCGTGTCTTAGAACCAAAAACTCGAAGACGTGTGACATCTACCAACCCGCACTGGGCCCGCGTGGTAGATTACGGCCTACTCTCCACACAGGCCTCCTCTCTGTGAGAGCGCTCACAGAGAGGAGGCCTGTGTCCCAGCAGTGGGAACATTATTTATTTATTATATTTATTTAATACTTCAAGCACAGAAATGTATAGGCTGATTATTTTAGCCCCTTACTGTTTGCAGAGGTATAAATAACATGGAACGGCTAATGTTGACTGGGAAAATAGAGAGCAAAAGAACTAGAGGCCGAAGCCCAAAAAGGTGGTCGGATCAAATATTCGAGCTTTTGACGGTACCGGTTGATTGATCGTAACACATGGAAAAAGACCGTTGACCGTTGAAAAGAAAGAAGATGAAGCCCCTTACCTGTGTCTAGTTATGTGATAATTAATTCTTGGGTCCCATTGAATAGAAACCTAGATTTGCCCAAAATCAACATTCGGTACCTTCACTCCATCAGTAAATGGAAATCACTTGATGAAAGCGCTTTCATTTGATTGGAACAGCTGAATTAACATTCTGTAAATGAGCAGGCGATAGTTTGCTTAGGTTAGGCCTATCTAATATTAAATGCAAACGTTTCAATTTACTCGCAATCTGCCGAATTGCATTGAGAATATTAATGTTTATGTAAGTGTTGAAATCTTGATGATAGCTTAAAGTGATTGGGTATGTTCAAATGAAATACTAAACCAGAGTATGACGAAAACGATTGTAGGCTACGCGTATCACGAGTAAACTCATCTCTATGTCATCTGCCTAGCCTTTTACCAGCTATGTCGAGGTCAGCTTCTAGCCTAATCGGATGCAGCTACATACCAGTATCTTGTATTCTTCTTTTCATGTGGTTAGTGACTAACCATAGCGGATTCCTGCGGCCTTTAGAAGGTCATTGGTCCATCTTGTTGGAGGCCTTTCAACGCAACGTCTTCCGGTACGCGGTTGCCACTCCAGAACCTTTCGGCCCCATCGGCCATCTGTTCTGCGAGCAATGTGCCCTGCCCATTGCCACTTAAGTTTGGTAATTCTTCGGGCTATGTCGGTTACCTTGGATGCGGGAAGCACAGAATCGGTCAAAGTGGCGGTGCTTGGGGGAGGCCTATGTCCAGCAGTGGACGTCTTTCGGCTGATATGATGATGATGATGATGAGTGACTAACCTGGTGTCAGAGTTTTAAAGCCGCCCATGGGCCTTTGACTTGGCTCCACATGCCGTCGAGAAATATCTCTCAGACATGCCGGTTCCCTCACGATGTTTTCCTTCACCGTTTTTGAAGCAAGTGATAATTATACAATATATGCACATGAATCTGAAAAGTCAGATGTGCGTACCTTGGGTTCGAACTCAAGACCTATGACTTGACAGTCTGACAGTCATGGTACTGGGCAATCACTGCTCAGTATTATTAGTAGCAGTATTTTGCATTGAGCAACTGTCTAAGTGCAAGTACGACACTGAACGGAAGCATAGATAGGAAAGCCAATCCGCCGAATGGATAGATTCTTATCTAACAACATGGTGGAGTGTCGACGCAAGACATTGCGGAGGACATAGAATTTTCTTACCGTGAGTACTGGGGGTTTGTAGTACAGCTGGGCTGTGAGGTAGTCCCTTTTACGGAAATGCATAACTTTGAGGACAGCCCGCTGAGCTCGTTCCACCTTAAGCATCATGGTTTTAAAAGTCCCCCCTCCCACACTGGGATGCAGTAAGTAATAATTGACTCACACAGGGAACGATATACAAGCGCGAAGCTGTTTCAACGTCAGCCGTCAGACGGCTGACATTGAAACAGCCAGCTCAAACATACTCTGTTTGAGCTCTTTAAATAAATAAATAAGTTTGCGAAGCTGGGAGCATAGCGTATCCGTATGAACACGCCAATCTAGCCTCTCGTCGATATGAACACCTAAATATTTAATAAATGAAACCATATCAAGGCAATTGCAATTGCATGGTGACGCATCATGACAAGTATGTGCTGTTATTTTGGTGGAATCCGTTGGTGGTTTAGATGAATTAGGTGGTAGAAACTGAATTACTTTAGTTTTTGAAACATTTAGTGTCAGGATGTCAATGAAAAGCCACTCTATAACAGTTCGCAAAGTTTTTTCAGTTCTATTTTTTGCTTTGTCCCAGGTCTCATCATTATATCAAAAGTGTTGTGTCGTCTGCGTAGGTAAAAATGTTACAACGAATGAGGGTTAACTAACAGAGGACATTTATATATATTCGAAATAGTGTGGGACCCAAGATACTTCCTTGAGGTATACCGTAGCTGATAAATTCTTCGTCACTAAAGACGGAGTAAATTTTAACACACTGGCTACGCCCACTGAGGTTATTTTTGTAAATACTTAGGACCACACCACGTATTCCTATATGCTCCAATTCAGCCACAAGTTTGGGAACTGAAACTGTATCAAAGGTCTTCGTTAAATCTAAGAAGACACCAAAGCATTTAAGGTGAGAGTTTAGTTAGGTTAGGAACAGGAAATTTGTTAGGTTAGTGTTGAGGATTCGTTCAAGTATTTTAGACAAAGAGCTAAGCACTGAGATTGTCCGATAATTGGACACGTCATCTTTAGCTTTGCCTTTGTACACTGGATGGATTACTGCACGTTTGAAAGCCTTTGGGGAAGCTCCCAAATTGATAGCACAGTTACATATATGGACAATGTAAGGCGCCAGAATGGAGCTAGATTGCTTTGTGATGATTGTTGGGATGTTATCCCATCCAATAGCACAATCGTTGCGTAAGCTTTGAATTTTACTTATTACAAGTGCTTCATCAACTAATGGAATCACTAGAGACGGAGATGTAGATGAGTAAACGGATGGTCTAGTAGAGTCAAATTTTGATGCAAGGTTCGTACCAATGTTAACAAAGTATTTATTGACATTATTTACTGAAACGATAGGGTCGACGAAAGAGCGTAACAGAGCATTAGGAGAGTGTCTTTGTTGGTTACTATGTGTGATAGATTTAATAACTTTCCACGTAGCTCTCGGGTTGTTATTAGCTTTAAAAAATTCTGCTTTCTCATAAGGTCGTTTTAGTTTTTTTAAGTAGCGAATTACAGAAGTTGCGGTCCGCGTATACGAAGTTTTTAATATAAGATTGTTGGGAGAATTACTGACCTGCCTTGCCTGAATTGCCTTTCATTCATCCTTTTTGTGACCCTACATTCTAATCTATCTTAATACGAAGAACTATTATATAAAGGCAATTTCACATTTATAGTTATGCAAATTCGTTCTATCAAGCGTTAGATCACACTATTTTCATTTATATGGCCCAACTGTTTTACAACTTTAGACTCAGGGTTTTATTGTCTAATAAATGTGGAGATTGGTAGTATCTCCCGAGTAATGGGTCGTAAGTAACCTTTTTTTATTTTTATTTGTAAATTTATCAAATCACTTTAACCTTTAGTGGCGATAAGAACCAATTATTACAGACTAGCAACCTGCTCCTGGTGCTCACGGTTTTTACGACTACACAAAACAACTTCAGTTCTTTATTATATGCAAGTTTAATTTTAATGTTTTATACACAATCAAAACGGCGAAGGAACCCACTTCCTCTCACCGAGTGAAGGCTTGTGTCCCAGCAGTGGGACCATTATAGGCCGATTATGATACACAATTACAACCTTCTAGAACAAATAGCTACTTTCGATGAGTGAGAGTTTCGTGGTAAGAACCACATCAAAACCCGTTGCGGTTTACGAGGAACAACGCGGTCACACAGACAAACACGAAAAGCGACTTTAATTTGTAACATGAATAGAACCAATTATACATTTTCTGTCAAATTGTCACAAAAACGATTTGGGACTCTTTCCTGAAATTATTTTAGAAACAAAACAAATTATTTTACCCAAAATTAATCAATAAAATCATCGCAATCATTTATCTTAACGACCGCGACCCTTTGAATTATTGCTAAAATGGTACCTATTTCATTTAGCTCCGAATATCTTTAATCCTGATAATACAATTTTGATATACGAAAAAACTTTGTTTAGTCTTATTCGATTGAAGAAACTGTAATTATTGTACAGACCAGTAATTTATTTTAGATGATTATTTGATTTATATTTTAACGTTTATCCTAAAGCAATTTATAGTTAATTTTATTACAATATAGCAAAACATCAAGCCTGTAATCCCCAAAGGGTTAGGCAGAAGTGTACCTATGGAACACCCACATTTGCCATTTATGTTTAAGTCCCATGTAATAGGGGGCGAGCCTATTGCCAACAACCGGGCACAAATCGAAACTCCGGGCTACTGATGGAAAAAGCCCACTAACACTTCTCCCGAAAACTAATAACATAATTTAACTAAACTACTATTAAAATGGTTGTGCGTAACATAAAGCAAAAGTAAGCAAATATTTCATACAAAACAAAACCATGCCGACATTTTTACTATCCCATTAAATTTTCTAATGTATGAAACATGAAACACAACACTTAGTTGTAATAAAAGTGGCCATTTGCGTACGATTACGCAACTAAAGTTGTACACTGTGGGGCCACACTTAGCTAATATTTCATAATTAAAATCATGTTGAAATTAAATTATGCTTCGTATGCTCCAATAAAATTTAAGAGACGTCTAGACTGTTCCTTAGGTCTGGAATAAGTAGATTCTGCTGCAAGACTTATTATAATTTATGGTAGGTAGAATATTAGCCAAATCATTCACGTTGGAAATTAAAGCCCAGAACGTATTTTGGCAAGTTTGTAACGTTAGTTAGTTACTTAATTTAATATCTAGTGTGAATAGTCATTTATAAAATAACTTACGATTGTAATTACCACATCTACTTTTAAATATTATTGAGAGATTTCACCTAATTGTTATGATAGATTTTGTTATCTATAATTATAATAAAATCAAATGAAATGCTGTCGTAGGTAAATGCATCACTTGAGAAAGGCTTGTCCAATTTGGCTATCTTTTGTTTTAAAATGTTCGTAATTGTCCGAATCACGTTCCTACAGAAAGAAAAATTTGAAATCTTTGTCAAGAAAATTGGAAAATTCGGAAAAACTGAAAGTAAGTACATTTTCTATGGTAAAGGAGATCCGCCAAATCCCGTACAAAAAAACCCCAGGCCCGACACAAAAGAAATGTCTCTCAAATTTCAGAGTAATAATAGTAGAAATATTGTAAAGTATCGCTTTTCCCAAATTCGGTGGCTAACATTTCAGTTTTTTTTTCTGGTGCAGTTTCTTAAGCGCTAGATGTAAAAATGACACTTTTAAGGAAAAACTTCATCATTTTGGACTTAACGAACAAATTCAAAATTCAACAGTCATTTATTCAAATTAGGCTGGGAATCAGCACTTTTAGAACGTCAAAATTATATAAGACAGTCCCCCAAAACGCCCACCCTTGACCACTTCCTAGTGCTTTAGCTAGGAAGAAGATGTGGTGCAACAAACTCCCCAGCCGCACAGCTGTCTGGTCAGTTAGAAAAAAATTACTATATACAATAGTATGCAAATTTATTTACATTACTCAACTTAACACATTAAATAAAATTATTTGCCATAATGTCAGCAAGCACACGCCAATATATGTACCAACAAAATCATCGAAATCTAAACTCAAGCGAAAATAAAAACTAAACGAAAACAGAACTTAATACCTACCCGAATAAAAGGTTTCAAACGAAAAAAAACCAGTTGTCCGCACACACCTCTAGCTATTCTAAATAAGGTGCAGCGGGGCAATCTCGACAGCGGGAAATTTCAACTAATCTTAATAACTTCTACATTTTACTTTATTTGAATAAGTGCCATCTATGACCGGATAGCTCAAAAGCAATTTTATAATTTCTACAAAGATGGCACTGCTAGACCCAATACTGTTTGATCGACACGGCCATTTTGTTTTCTTCTCTTTTTCTTGTTTGCACGTGCAAATTAGTGTCTCACATTTTGGCGAAAAAAAGTTGTAATTAATGTGTTTTTCGAAGATTTTCAAAGGTAAGACATTTAATTAAAGCCTATTTCATGTTTTTGGCTATTTTTTTCTGTTGTAACTTGCGTTTTAACAGCATTTTGGTGTGAGTTTGAATAACCCCACCTGGATTGTAATGGCGGCTAATTTCGACTTTTTTGCAGTTGTAATTGCCCCACCAGATTTTATATGGAAATGAACAAACACTAGTGATGTGCATGTTTCGATATGTTTTGTCGATGTAAATATTTAACTTGTAGCTATATTATTGTAATCTTTCTATTCGCAGGATCGCAATACGATTCAAATAGATGCATTTCGAGGGATTTTTCAATTTCTTACTACTTTATTAATTTATTGCAGATGGTTCGCCACTATAGAAAAAAAACGGACAAGTCATACACAATGGCAGAATTGCAGCAAGCAGTGCAAGATGTCAAAAATAAAGTAATGACGAGTTACCAAGCTGAACAAATATAATTGTTGTTTTAAAACTAAAAAAGACAGATGAATCTTGGTCTTAAATTATAAAATCGCGTATTGACGAGGGGTGCTGTGGTTCTATTTTAAATACATATTCCTTTCTTAAAATGAAGTTTTGATTTATGATTAGTGAGTAGATATAGTACCTTTAGTAGATGGCAGACCAAAATTATTTATTGGTTTATCTATCGACTTATTTTTTATTACGTTCCCATCACTATTAACTATGGCGAGCAGTCGAAATTACCCCGCCTAAACCTTTAATGTGTTTTTATTCAAAAATGAGCCTAGCTGCATAAATGACAAGATTAAATTTAGATTACCATCCCTATAAAAAGACTCTGCAACTGACTAACATCAAGCTAAGAGCTCTAGAAGAGAAATTATAATTAATAGTTGAAATTGCCCCACGGAGGGGGAATTACAACTATTTTTGCCTTTTTTGACAAAAACACATTTTTAAGCCTATCTATTGAATATTTTCCAATATGAGTTTGTAAAAATAATACACAGATAATGACTCTGGAGCGTCAATACATTACATTTTTAATAAAACTATATCATCTAATATTTTTATTCCTTCAAAGTTGTGGTTTAGGTTTTACCAGTCGAGATTGCCCCGCTGCACCTTATACATTATATAAGCAAAAATTATACAGCAAGTATTGCATTTTTTTATAAATAATGTACGTATAATCGTATATACACATAAGTATACCACATATAAAAATATATACCTACTCAGGTTGTCAATGTTAGTTCTTACATAGAACACAGAAAGATGCAGTTTTTCCTTTGAAAAGTGTCATTTTTACATCTAGCGATTATGAAAGTTCAACGGGCAATAAAACTATGTTAGCCATCGAATTTGACAATAGCGATACTTTACAATTTTTCTACTATTATTATTCTGAAATCTGAGATACATGTCTTTTGTGTCGGGCCTGGGGGTTTTTGGCGGATCTCCTTTGTATAATTAAGTAAGTTTCTATTCTATGAAGGTACATTATGTTTCGAGAATGCTCAAATGCTCATATTGTGCTGAAAAAATATCAAAGTCAAAGTCATGTTTTGATATGAGCTACATTCACACAGACAAAATTTACAATGTCTAGTTTTATTTCGGTTACGAGACGAACAAGAAAGAAAGAAGAAAGAAAAATTGTTTATACAAGGAAGACAATAGTTATTTATGCTACAAGTGCGGAAAGTAGGTGATTTCCGACGAGTGTATAAGTCGACACGAGTCGGAAATCATCTGACGCACGTGTATCATACAACGTTTTACTATGCATTGTGCGAGGAAACAAAAAAACTAGCGACCTTCACAGTAGTCGCAAATGTTTAACATCTAACATATTGGCTGACATTTGATATAAATGATAATATTCGCACCTTTAATAATAAACCGTAATAATACAAAAATATGAGTTTTTGACATATTTTAATCAAAAAACGAATTAAGTCCACGTAAAGAATAGGTACAGTCTAACGGGCGCTTGATTCGGCCAACCCAAAGCGAAATAGTGGAAGTTCTGTCTCTTTTTGTTTGACGGAGTAGGCCAATGAGTATTCACAAAACGATACCATTTAGAGTTACGCCAACAGTGACAAGAGTGAGACGTGTATGTTCCTGTTCTAATCCCCAATAGTTCGTTTTACTATAAAAATGTAACTGCTTGCATTTCTATTGTTTTGGATGTAAAATGAACTTATTTAAGTTATTTCGTTTTGCTTTTATATGATGGCTATTTCATTTGGCAAAAATGAGATTTAATACGTTTTATTATTAAAACTTTCCGATGTTTAGTAAAATGTTAGATAATAATTCTGTTTACTATTAAATGTTTTTAAAATCAATGTTAATGTAATGAATTAAGTCACTAGTGTGTTTTTTAAAGCCTTGTATCTTTTTAATAATATATAATAGTAATGATTTATATAAATCATTTGAAAGGCTATTCTGTTGGTAATACCTAAATTTTACTCGCATTCCTGTATCGTTTCAATCTTTATTGTAATTTGAAAAAATTTTGACTGCTTCGTATTTGCAAAACTTTAAAACGCAATTTCCCAACAATCGTAATTTTGTAATTATTTCGGTTTTTTATTAAAGGTGCGTAAACATTATTCATGACTTTGACTTTGCCTTTGACTCTGACGTTGACGTTGACGTTGACGTTGACGTTGACTTTGACTTTGACTTTGACCTTGACTTTGACTTTGACTTTGACTTTGACTTCGACTTCGACTTCGACTTTGCCATCACCATCGCCATCGCCAACATTATATTCACCACCAACATTATCTACATCGCCATCGCCATCGTCATCGTCATCAACATCATCATCATCATTTAATTTGTAAAACTTTTCTCAAATAATGAAAACTCTTTGCGTCGCGTCGGACAGACGACGGATTCAAAAATTAAAAAAAAACTGAAAAGTAAAAAGCCCTAGTCAAAAAAAGTGACACTTTCCGCACAAATTGACTGCTTGGAAAACGCCCTTTTCGAGCAAATGCATTGTAAAGAAATAAATAACCTTACTCACTTTCACATTAACAAAAATAATGGGGAATTCAGAATGGTAAATGACAAGACTGGTAATTAATGCCACTGTTCAGACTCCTTTCTTCGAAACTTCCGTTACTCATCATTAAAAAAACCGTCTTTCAAGTTTAAATTCTATAAAATAAATGTTGAACAGTTCTGCGAATTACAGCGAAGACTCGAAGCAAATAATGTTATTCTTAAACAATCTTAATTTACGTTTCGTTAAGCTTGAAATCTCAGAGATTCACTTCAACAATGAGAGATTTTTATTTTACTTTAAATTATATTTAAAATGAGCATAAAATTTAACAGTGAATTTAATTCTTGGAGCTGAGAAGTGTGGGTAATTTGTGATTTTCTGCGAAGGTAGTCGAGGCTTATACAAAGGAAGGACGGAAGGTGATTCTGTTCAGATAGTAGCTCGAGGCTGCTGCGTTTTGATGATGAAATACTAAGATAATTCTACAGACACTAGACTATCTTATTATTTCGAAGAGTTATTCATTTACTTTGTCGGATGTCTTCCTGAAACCCAAATTAATAATATGATTTCTCAAACATGCTTGAAAATTCGAACATTATTTTGACAACCTTCTTCGAGATAAATCGAAATTGCCGTCCTGGTCAAAAACAAGCGAGCATCAGGCGCCGCAATCTTAATATGAAAATCCTTATCTGTCGTGTGGTCCATCTAGATCGTTGCTGCAAGGCGGCAAAATTCCCAATACCCTAAATCTAGAACGCGGCCTCAAGGCCGCAGTACGTTCAAGCTGATTCAAACTGTATTTGTACTCTGCATAGTGGCTTATATGGTCTATAGTTAATTTTATTCTATGGATTTGGTAATATACTTGTCAAATAAATCGACCAAAACGTCAAAATATGCAGAAACAATTCTAGAAAAAAGTAAAAGTTGAACATTTTGGCACGGCAAAATGGCGTTCGCGCATGCGTTCAGCGCGCTGCACTCCGCGTTCTATTTATTTGTTTTCTATTGTTTTTTAAGTGTAAATCGACGGAAAATGGTGTTATTTCAATAATTAAGTAGTGTCGTCATCGTATATAGATAAAATTTGCACAAAAAAACATCGTAATTACCTATTACGGACCCATCAAAAAATGTAAACAAACTCGGTAGTGAAAAAATGTGTTGATGTGAAATTTTGAGTTTTGTGTGTGTTTTGTGCATGTAATCGCTGGTAAGTCATTTATTTTATATTATTTAATAGTTAGTCCATAATAAAAATGCCATTTTTCAGAAAAAAATAAGAGTTCAATATTTTTTATCAACTAAGTAATGTTACGTAATGATACGGATACCTATTATTGAACTTTTTTAATTATTGGTGTTTTTATTTATTGTGTTTGTTCGTAAATAATGGTTTTGACCGATAGTATATGTATTCATAATGTATCCTGCGAAATTTCATGTGAATCGAACCAGTAGTTTTATTATAAATAATCAAAACAATGAACAAAGGAATTTCTTATAAGAATCTGATAAGAATGTTTATTTATTCCAACTAGCGTTCGCTTACAAAGATTCTAAGTATTATAAAAAATCCTTTGTCTAATCAGAAACCAAAAACCATTAACGATAAGACTATTTACGTAACAAAACGCTCTCAGTTTTTGTTTATATTAGCGAGCTCTTATCTCTGACGCGCCGCGGGCGTGCCGCGCGGCTTGAGCGGTTGTTCCGAAATCGCGCCGCGCGGCCTGAGAAACGGTCAAATAAATTACTATGAAAACTCATATCTGTCCTGTTATTTAAAAATGGAACTAACTTTTCACTTCAACACATAGCAACCAAGGAGGTAACTTATCAAAGATTTTATTTAAATTTCGAACTGGCTTAGCAAATAGAGCTGTGAAGAAACAAATGACCATATTTGCACGTGAAAAATTTTCTTTGTTCGTCATTGATTCTGGAATTTATGAATAATTTACTTGGTTTGAATTTCCGCGCATTGTTTGAGAAAAGTACTATACAAGCCTTGGCCGTAACTAGGCATTGATTGCGGTCCTCGACAGTAATGTACTGAAAATTTATCCCAAGAACAAACTTAACATAGTAGTTGAAAAACATGTTCTCCCATTCATTCCAACTGGAATAGTTTTTTTTTAAATTAATATAATAAAATTACATTTGAGATCCTCACAACAAGCCCTTTCCATTGATATGACACACGGTACAGTTAGCAAAACTTTTATTTTCCAATTTACCTCCAAAAAGTGACACCCATGTACAAAAATACGTTACACATCCGTGTTTGGGTCACTGCAATTCATAATTATACCAAATTTCAACTAAATTGGTCCAGTAGATTCAAAGCAAATTGGCTGTGACAGGCGGACAACCAGCCAGTCAGACAGACAGACACACGAGTGATCAAGGGTTCTGTTTTTCATTTCTATGTACGGAATCCTAAAAAAGGGCTTATCACGTTATACATTTAAATAATTTATTTTTTTTGTTTATTTACGCTGTCCCACTACTGGGCAAAGGTGTCCCCAAGTCCTTCCTGGAACTCTTTTCCCCACACCACCTCAAACAGCCTCCAACCAACGAAATTAATTAATCATAAAATTAATGAACATCGCAATAAAGTTTCTCCTTTCTCATTAGTTACAAGCACCAAGTACGACAGTCCACACAATACACCAACCATCAGCAACATTATTAGAAACCGGAGGCTGCTAAAATTCCCAGTTTAAAAATACTCTTTTCACACGACTCTAGGGTGCCTAAAAAGCTACTCTGATAAATTAATGCGAGCCTCAAAATGTACGGTGAAAATTCGGGCAAAACTCAAAGTAGCGAGTATTTGGTAATTAAAAACGTTGTGGGTTGAATACAAGAGCCTGGTTAATGTTTTGTGCGATAAATCATGACTTGCAGTTAGTTTTACAAACTGTTGGATATGGTAAAGCGCTTTGAGCACACACGTTTTTTTTCCGTGAAAAACGACTGTTTATTCGTCGTGTGTAGGCACGGCCGTCAACTCGTCAGTGATGTATGGATCACTATGGAAGTTTGTTGACAGACATGTTTCTTCTACGGCGCGGTTTATACACCATAGCGTAGAGAAACCGATTCGTGTATACCTAAAGTGCCTTTTAAGCTCCTTTAAACGAAAAACGTTCCATTGTAATTAAGGGTAGGTAGTTTATCGGATGAATGCGTATGAAAAGGATTTTAGGATATTCGACTTTTGATGATTTATTTGAAAAAGGTCGAGGAATTATTAGCCAATCTGTATACATTCGCGTAGAGGTCAATGACGCCACAAATCACAATAGGTAGGGACTTTAATATTCACATGAAATCATGATTCAAATTTACATGTGTCTTGTCTGCGATTAGAGGTCGATCTATACATCATCAGCCTAGAAAACTAGGCCAAGGCTTAAGCAGGTGCTTTTCTATAGGTTGATGCTGAAACATGATTTGTAGTTGCGACAGCAGTAAATTTTTAAGCAAACGAAGTACTGTTTACAATCCTGCTCTAGCTGGACATTCTATCGTAAAAAGTACCTTTCACTACACATGAACAAATAGGTTATTTGTTTTTCAGCAAAATCCAACTTAAAAAGAAAAATCCTCGACTGTACGTTTCAATATACTCGCGTCATGTTCCGCTACTCGAATCTGATGCGAGTAGCGGAACATGACGCGACTCAGTTCAATTGTACCACTGCAGTTTCGCTGCTATGGTTTCGCGACGGAGGTGTGCTACATGAAAATAAAAACATTTCCTTTATTTTATCCACGAGCTCTTGGCACAGTAGGCTGTATTTCAGTGGTAATACCAGTATAAGCTGCAATGGCATCTTTATTCTATTGAAACTCCATAGTAGGTACTACGCCAGGCCAGCCCAAGGCCAAATTGGTACCACTCACGTGCGTACCTTTAATCTCTTTAGTTTTTAACTAGGAATGTTCCCTGGGCAATTTTATGCTTAGAATAATCATATTCTTTCCTTTGATGTCATTACCAGGTAATTTCACGTCCATCTGAACTTTTCCTTTTATTATTTAAATGACACAAGCAGGAAACAAACGGAAACCTTTGAGACATAAATAAATAATTTAAAGAAGATTAGATTCGATTTCATTTTGGAATTCAGAATCTACCTTGTAACAGCTTTCTATCTATATAATTACTGGTAATGTAAAAAAACCCGACTTCTGAAAAATCACGCTCTAAAAAGTATGAAACAAGAAAATATTTCGGACAGAAATCAAGACATAGGTACAAAAATGGTCAAAGTAAAGCCGTAGTCGCATGCCATTATAATTTTGTAGCCGACAGGCATGCGACTACGGCTTTACTTTGACCATTTTTGTACCTATGTCTTGATTTCTGTCCGAAATATTTTCTTGTTTCATACTTTTTAGAGCGTGATTTTTCAGAAGTCGGGTTTTAGTTTTTAAACTTGCTTTTTATTTCATTTGTTTTAGGGTTATAATTTCGTAGTATGTCTTTCATTGACTTGAATGTGCCCTGACAGCTGAGAGTATGTCATGCTCACTCAGATGTCTCGCTGATGGTGGCGTGTGTGTTCAAAGTCAAAGTCAAAGTCAAATCATTTATTTCAAATAGGCCCTTGAAGGCACTTTTGAACGTCAAAATTTACAAAATAAAGTATTGATTCTACCGCCCCTTCCAAAAGGTAGTTTTCGTATGGAGAAGAATGGGCAAGAAACTCCACCGTTACTCTTTTTAAAATGTTTTACAATATTTTGTATAGGTACATTATTTATATAATTATATGTGAAGACGATGCACCTAGAATAAAATTACTGTATAAAGTAAAAAGAATTTAAAGTCGAGCAAACGACAGATAAATTATTTATGTGGTAGATACATGGTGTTCACATATTCACAAACATTGTAAAAATAGACGAATCTACTAAAAAATTACAATTAATAAGTCAGTGTGTGAGGAAGTAATCACAGGATGTACTCGTAAAATCAATGTCATATAATAAAAAACAAATACAATTAAGTAAGCAACCAGTTTGATTTTGTCTAGACTCTAAATTGTCCTATGGAGCAGGACCAGCATGTTTCCAAGCATTCTTATCTTGGATATAATCCTCTAATCTGTAATATGCTTGTTTACAAAGTGTACTTTTTACATGAGTTTTAAATTTTCTTTCATTTAATTGTAATATATCACAAGGTATTTTGTTGTAACATTTAACACAGTACCCCATAAAAGATGTATGTACTTTAGATAATCTGAAAAATGGTTGATCTAGTTTATCTTTATTTCTAGTATTAAAATTATGTCTATCACTTATTTTATTAAAAGGATGTAGATTTTTCCTTACATACATAATATTTTCATAAATGAATTGGCAAGGAACGGTCATAATATTAATCCTTTTAAATAGTTCCCTGAGAGATTCGCGACGACGGAGATCATAAATGGCTCTGACAGCTCTCTTTTGCAAAATAAAGATAGATTCAATGTCAGCAGCCCGACCCCACAGTAAAATGCCATACGACATAATGCTGTGGAAGTAGCTAAAATAGACCAAACGCGCGGTTTCTACATCTGTTAACTGTCTGATCTTTCTAACAGCATAAGCGGCCGAGCTTAGCCGCCCCGCAAGAGATGTTATATGAGGTCCCCATTGTAATTTCTCGTCTAGCGTGATTCCCAGGAAAACCGTTTGATTAATAAATTCCAGTTTTTCTCCATTCAATATGATGTCACATTCGCTACTTCTAACATTAGGTAATTTAAATCTAATGCATTTGGTTTTATTTTTATTCAGTACCAAATTATTTACCGTAAACCAATCTTGGACCTGAAGAATAGAGCTATTCACGTCGTCAAGATTTTGCGATCGTCGGTTGATTTTAAAGATCAATGATGTGTCATCTGCAAATAACACCATCTTCGGTTGATTTTGAAGTAATTGGGGTAAATCATTAATATAAACTAAAAAGAGGAATGGACCCAATATCGAACCTTGAGGAACGCCCATTGCCATTTCAGACCCTAATGAGTTTATGCCGTTTACTTGAACTTTAACCTTTCTATCTTTCAGGTAAGATTTTAGTAAATCAAGGGCTGTGTTCCTAATCCCATAATGCTCCAGTTTCAGCAGAAGTGTTTTATGGTCTACGCAATCGAACGCCTTCGAGAGGTCGCAAAAGATTCCAATGGCATCTTGTGCTTCTTCCCAAGCGTTAAAAATGTTCTTTATTAGGGTGACACCGGCGTCAGTGGTGCAACGCCCTTTGGTGAAACCGTATTAGTGTTCGTGAAAGATGGAATTTTTATTAAAGTGACGTAACATTTGATTGAGCATCAACTTTTCAAACACCTTACTGAGAACAGGCAGTATTGACACAGGCCTATAATTGTTGGGTTCTTTACTATCACCGGATTTAAATAATGGGACTACTTTACTGTGTTTCATGAGATCCGGAAAGACTCCTTGGTCTACACTAGTATTAAATATGAAAGCTAAATAGGGCGCAATGGTCTCGATGATAGATCTACAGACTTTTACAGACATTCCCCATAGATCTTCTGTTGGTTTAATTTTAAGATCTTTAAAAGCTTTCGTAACAGCCTGGGGGTTTGTATGCTGGAACTTAAACTCTAAAGGGCACGACTTTACATTCTTTCTAAGTAAGGCAGCAGAAAGCGCGGGTGAGGAATTTAAAGCTTCAGTCGTTTTAAGGGGAATATTAGCAAAAAAGTTTTCAAATTCTTGAGCTATTTCTACATCCGAGTTTATGGGGCCATGTGCAGTCTCTAAGTTAAATTTAGTATTACGCTGTTTTTTCCTACCTGTTTCATTATTTATTATTTGCCAGGTAGTTTTTATTTTATCATCAGCTGATTTTATTTTATTACTAATGTAAAGAGCTTTAGCTAATTTGCACACCATTTTAAAAGTTTTAGAATATTTTGCAACATACTGATGAAAGCTTGTATTATTCATATGCTGCTTTAAGCCATAAAGTTCAAAAAGTTTTTCCCTGCTTTTACGAATACCTGGAGTCGCCCAATCACTAAATAAAAACTTTGTGTAAATAGTTTTAGTGTGTATTGGAAAAGTGTCAATAAATTGTTTGTTTAATAGTGAAAAGAACTCGGCGTAGAACTCATTAGGGTCACATATATTATTAAAACTCTGAACACATAATTTACTTGCCAAAGAATTATTTAATTTCTCTAAATTTTTACATGTAATTGGCCTAAACTTTATTTGAATTTTTTGTAAAGGCATGTAGGAGCAAAATGTTATTGTTTGTCCACTGTGATCAGATGGCAACTTATTTACAATTTGTTTATGTAAATAATCACAATTACAAAAAATATTATCTATACAAGTGGCAGAAGAAGCTGTCACTCGAGTAGGTTCAATAAAAACATTTGACAAATCAAATGACCTAAAAAGACTTAATAATCTGATAGTGTTCGAGTTATTTTCTAATAAATTAATATTAAAATCACCACATATGATTATTGATTTATTACTAGCACTGAGTTTCTTTAGCACATCTTCCAATAAAGAATCAAACATAGATAGATTCTGGTAACTGGGAGGTCTGTATACGCATACTATAACATGCTTATCAAGCTCAACACAGGACAATTCAATGGTGTGTTCAACAGACAGTCCGATGATGTCTTTTCGTTCTTTACAATGAATAGAATTTTTTACTAATATTAATGACCCGCCATGTATCATACGTTTTCGGCTGAAATGGCTAACTACAAAATAATTTTCATAATTAATTGATATTACTTGATGGTCTTTTAACCAATGTTCTGTTAAACAAATGACATCAAACTTGGTATTTTCTAAAAACAATTCTATTTCCAGTAATTTAGAGGAGCAACCTTGGATATTCTGATGGAATAATTTTATAGTATGTTGCACTCCCTTTGGTTTTTTATTATTATTATTATGTGTAATATTGCCAGAAGCTACCTTTTTACTATTCAGTATTAATAATTGGTTGTTTGAAGGGGTAACTTCTGTTGTCTTACTACCTAGTTTAAAGAGGTATCCGGAGTGACATCCACAACTACAACTGAAGAGTCTAGAATGCCCATGTGGGTTCCAGTAGGAAGAGAATACCCTATCTGACTGGTAGTGGCCTCCAAAGATGTTGGTGTTATAGGTGGATCCTCCTTCGTACAACATGATAATTCATAATTAATTACTATGTTGTTAGTATAACTAGACAACACAGACTCGTCACTAATACTACAATTTGTTATATTAGCTATAACCTCATTAATATTATATGCTATCAACATAGCAATCATACGTCTACATTCATAAGACAGAGATAAAGTTCTCTGAGTTAACTTAAAACCACTAATAAACTTATTAGTGTCAAAATACATTAATTTGTCACTATGACAACATGTCAGCTTGTGAATAGTACTATTCAATTTATAAATATAATTATTGTCAAAATCTGATAGAGTATCAGAGTAAGGTAAAGCACACAACATAAGCTTACCTATATTTAACTTTAATAAGGTGTCCACACCATCCACTATGTCCTTTCTGGTAATACCAGTACTATTACCTAATAGCAAAACCATTGTAGAATAATTGTCTAGGTTTGTGTTTGCAATTCTTTTAATCATTTGTTTGAAAGTTATGTTATGATAACTATGATTGGTAAAACTATGGCTAAGGTAATTAAGTAGCATTTTTCCAAAGCCTGAACCTAATTCGTCACAGAAAATTATGGATTTGTTAATATTCTGTGTATTAACACAGGTCTCTGCTGGAAGAGCCAACACCGGTGGAGGCAAGTCAGGCTGAGGCTGAGGAGGTGGTGGTTGGTTGGCACAGCTACATGAGAGGTTATTAGTCAGAGACTCATACCTCTCAGCATTGCACTTCACCAAATCCAGTAGTTCCCCAGCCTCCAACAAGCGCTCACTAAGTTGTTGTTGTGATGACTCATATTTCTCAAAAATATCCTTCAGCAAGTGCTCCTTGTGTAGTATATCATTATAAAGGAGCTTAGTATCAATATCATACTTTTCCCTACATTCATCTAACTCAACAGTACAACTATTTAAACTTTTTGAAAGGATAACACGTTCCTTTCTTAGGGAGAGATTTAATTTTAAAAGATTTTGTTTTTTAATAGCTCTCTGTGACCGTTTAATTATTTTATTAAATTTAATATATTTCTTTAATTTATTATGACTCATAACAATGGGACACAATGGTATGGTATCGTCACCAGTCAAATCTATCGTTATAGCTGGCTCACACACTGATTTTGACTTACTGCCTACCAGATCATAAAATAGGTTATTGGTGTTAGCAACCTGTTCACTGACCTTGACAGACTGTGAAAGAGATAGGGCCTTATGGGCTTCACATAATTTCTGTTTAAGTTCTGAAATATGATTCAAAGCCAGTTCATGGGTGTCACTGCACTCTTGAAATGTTGACACTTGATGTTGTAGACGACTGTACTGGTCGGCTAAGTTTATGTGTTCTGTGTGTAGCTCAGCCAGTTCATTTTTAAGGAAGGTGTTTTTGGCGATAATGTTCTCCACTTCCACTTCACTATCTTCCCTTTCCTGGAGCAATTGTTTGCATTCCGCTTGAGAAGCTTCGAGATCCTTTAAAGTAGCTCTCAGTTTTGCTTCCAACTCTTTGATTGTAGCACTGCGGGTCATCATTTTGAATAATTGTCAGTCACCTGGAATGTGTGAAGTTATGCAGCTAAATAACAGTGCAAGAAAAAGATGTTCTGATATGTGGATAGGTAGGAGGTAGTTGGGGGAAAAAAAATAAAATAAAGTAATTTGTTGAGAAATAGCTGTTACATTTAGATTTAGATTAGGTTAATTAGAGTGAGATGGGAAAGTTAAACAGAAGAGAAATACTATAGAAAAACACTGCTTTCCTTGTTATTATCATAAAACTAAAAAATATAAGTAGGTACAATGTAACTTGGTTGGATCATTTAGCTACCTTCAAAATGGTTGAGCTGAATGGTGCTAATACATGCGTCATGTTCGTGAACGGGCGCCGTCAGTTGGGACTGGGGGCCTACCACAACCACTAAAAGCAGTATTATTTTAATCTTACTTCAGTGGGGGAAAGAAATGGTGCTTTACGTCTTGTAGAGCTTCATCTCTTTCCCACACTAAAGTAATATTAAAATAATACTGCTTTTAGAGGTGGTGGTAGGCCCCCTGATCATCTCTTAGCTGCCGTGACTTATTTTAATTTATTTTAATCTTTGAATTGTTTTTATCTTTTTATTACGGACGCTTTTAACGTGCGCATCTTTTTACATTGTTCTCACATGTATAATTTAAACATGAATGATGTAACCACTATTTTGTAACAATGTTTTAATTAAGTGAGTGTCCGTGGAGTTTCTGGCCCGTTCTTCTCCATAGGTACCTACTACGCTTTGGAATGGGCAACTAGCTTCATATTTCTGACTGACCGACTCCTTGACAATTCAAAAGTGCCTGTAAGTGTATATGGTTTAAAGAAAGAAAAAAGAAAGAAAATACGTTTATTTGCGGTAAACATGACGCAAGGAAAGAATAAAAAAAGAACACGATTAATAACAAATAGGGGAAAAATATGCGTCACATCCACGCAAAACGGCCATCGCTCGCGCGCGGTTTAAGTTTTGAGTTTGAGTAATAAAGTATTTTACCAAAAATTCGAAGACATGTGACATCTACCAACCCGCACTGGGCCCGCGTGGTAGATTACGGCCTACTCCCTCTCAGAGAGGAGGCCTGTGTCCCAGCAGTGGGAACATTAATAGGCTGATGATGATGAATAAAGTATTTGCAGAGCCGCTTTATTTTATTTTTTGTATAGGTTTAATTGTATAATAGGTATTAATTTTACAGTTGCGCCGTACGTAGCAGTCTCACTTTTGCATGTTTTTAACAATTTAAACATATTTATTTACTTTGAAAATATGATATATATACATATTTGTAATGTGCTCGTCAAGCCCTTTCATTTGATACCAAACATGGTACGATTATAAAAAAAATATTTTTTCGTTCGTCACTTTATGTCCTCTAGAGGGCGCCATATTGAATTTAATGTAACGTCTTATAGCCTATAACCAGCGGACAATCAAAACGCTTCCAACGATACCTCATTTGTCAAATTATGATCAGTGGCTTAGAAGTTATGAGGTTACAGATGAACATACATACATACATACATACATACCGGTCAAAATCATAACCCTCCTTTTTGCTTCGCCGAAGTCGGGTAAAAAAAGCTGCTGGGCAAAGGCCTCCCTATCCCACCATGGTCTTATTCAAATAAATAATTCGTTTACTCCACGGCATAAACAGCCTTTAATGTGCAAACTGCTGGGAGACAATCCCCCAGGCCCGTCTCTATATAAAAGAGTGGGCCGTAGTGTAATCCACCACGCGGGTCCAGTGCGGGTTAGTGGATGTCACAATGTCTAACCATTGTTTTATAAATCTAAAAAAAGTATACTGAAAAAATATTTGTGCTCGTGGGACTGTGATCACCAGCATATTTTCCTACTACTATTAATCATCGTTTTCATGTCTTCGAAATTTTAGTTCTAACTCTGGCTGGTTTTCTCATTATGTTTTATTCCATAAGTAGCGACTCGCCCCTTGCATCGCAAGGGTGCAATGTCGACATGTCAAAATATCAATATTTTTGTTATTTCCATGAAATTTCCAGAATAAATGATATTTTATTGTAGTGAAAACTTCCATATGCGCGTTGAGCACTTTTTGGGTGAACAAAAATCATGGAACTCGCGTCATCGTTACCGAAGGCGCATTGAGCACTGTTTTGTTGACAGCGCACTCTCGTTGAATTTTTTTGGATATTTTTTAATGGAGCTACAGCTTTCGTTCTTGTACTAACAGCAAGCCACATAAATTCCTGATATTTTCGTTAGATGGCGTTACCTACTTAGTTTTCCCGTCAATCGGCAGTTCCCAAAGACTGCTTCGCATGTTTTTTTTTATATTTAAAATTCTTTGCGTATTTTAGAAGGATAAAGCGATCACACAGAGAGGCACGAAATGTGACTTTGTTTTATATTATTTAGACAAAAGTAAAACATACAACAAACAACTTACTAGAGAGGTACACGATATTCAACGCCTGAGCGATTCATCTAGTCTTCTCCGCTGTCAAAGTGTTCACCAAGTATCTAGTCTCTTGACAGAAAATACCAGAAGTTTCCGAACATAAATGAAGTTTTTGTAAGTAACTGTGATTTATGTATAGCCGATAGTTCGATAGTTGGGAAAAGTTGTATCTTCGAGTATTGGCTGGCGTTGTTAATTTAGTTAGTTACGTAGAGTGTGTAACGTTATATTACCAATTTATAATGTTCGATACGATGCCGGTACGATAATTATAGAACAACTTCTATAATTATGGTACCGGTACTAAGTTCTGTAATTTGTAGTAACATTTTGATTGGTGGGTAAAGTTCTAGTTAAAACGTTATAAGATTAGAATAGAATATCATACTATAATTATGTACACCATTTGAATTACAGATATTTAATGTAGTTCATAGGGTGACAAAATGGGTAAGGGTCTGATTAAAATGATTTTTCTTGAAAATCATTATTTTGGACGCTCTTTGGATCTATGAAAAGTCCTTCTGTAAGGAAAATAATTAAATAATGAAGTACACTCGGTACTTCTTCTTCTGCCTGATCTCTCTCCGATCGTTTCGGATTGCCGTCCGGAATAAGAGAGTGAGGGAAGAGGGAGTACACCTGAGGCTGCGCACACACTTGTGCACTTAAAATATCTCCCGCGCCGAAGGCTAGTCACCGTTGAGATTGGCCGCCGTGACCGAAATACGGTCTAGAGGATTATATATATACTTCTTCTTCTTAAAAGAAAAAGACTAGGCACTGTGGTACCTTTATCAAACAGAGATAAAACCTCAACAGCATGCTGATGAGCAGTCAGGCTTGACTGTCCATACATTAGATGCTATAGTGACTTGCACGTCTCCTACAGTCGTCGGTTACTAAGTGTTGATAGTGCAGTGGTTTTTGTTTTGTTTTGAATTGTATTGTAATGTTAATGTATTTTCTGATGTGTGTGTAATGTATTTAATATTGTGTATGAGTCATGTAACTTGAGTAAATAACTAAATAATAATTATTAATAAAAGCATCGGCCTACTGCAGTGCATACTAAAATGCGGACTTTTAGCTGGCAGAAAATATAGCACGTATACCTAATAGTTGAGAGATTGCTGAGAGATTGAGAGAGAAGATTATTTCTACTTAGTACCTAGCGGTCGCAAGCGCTACTACTGAGCATGAAGTTCTGCGTTCTATTCCCAAGCCCCACCTGGGAATAGAACGCAGAACTGACGTGTTACTGACTTTTCTATTTGGAATTTCTCAGTAGCAGCCTGGAGACTGGATTTGTGCCCGGTTGAAGAATAGTTTCGCCCTTTATTACATGGTACTTAAAATGACTTGTGAAATGTAGTACTATGGGTACACCTCTGCCCAACACTTCGGGGAAATAAGGCGTGTTGTTATGTCATGTATTTCTACTTCCTTTGGCACAAATTTAACAAAGTACCATCATGCCTCAGAATTTATAAACATTGTACCAGAATATTGTAACATTTTTTGTCTAAAGTAATACAATTCTGTAAGCCAGCGGCACACAAATAAGTAATTTAAATAAGAGAATCCCTTCTGACTGGAGCCCAAAATCATTGGTGCGTTATTTGCAAATGAAAATTGGCAATTGTTCGAAACCCCACAATGGAACCAAATTGTTTGTTCAAAAATGAGCCTGAGGAGAAAACGGACGTGGGAATTACGTAATTTCTATTGAAAACGTTATAACACAAATGCTGTAGGTACTTGTATATAAAACAAGAAAGAGATAAAATAAACGTTCCAATTTCAAAATTGGCAGTGATCGTCTGCCGGGCGCCTGCGCACCTGTGATGTCAGGAGCCACACCCGGTAGAATTGTCTTTGAACTACAATTACTAAGTGCCGATTTCACCAATGAAATTGAACACGTTCAACACATAAATAAATAAATCACACAGACACACAACACAATTACACACGCACACACACGCGCGTTCAAGAGCTGTCAGTATACAAAAATTCCATAACAATTTTGACACTGACAGAAATCAGCCCTAAGAAGTCTACTATTTAGGGCGAACTTCACCAATGAAACTGAACACGATGTCAGTGTCAGCCTCAGTGTCAGCACTGTCGAATATTAACACTGACAGCTCTTGAACGCCATTTATATTTATGCTGATCGCTTACAGTTTCATTGGTGAACATAACATAACATCACGGCTGTAATCCCCAAAGGGAAAGGCAGAGGTGTACCTTCAGTACCTACACCCACTTTCACCAGTTATGTTAAAGTTCTATATAATAGGGGGCGAGCTTATTGCCATCGACCGGGCACAAATCCAGACTCCGGGCTGCTACTCAATCTCAATAATACTTTTCTTGTGTTCATTGGTGACGGACAAATTAAGTTGGTGCCTAGTCAATTTGCTTGAAAACTTCCCGGAATTTTCATATATAATTAATGTTATTAAATAATCATTTATTTATTTTCAGAATAAAAACATTCCATACATTGTCTGCCTCACTGCTAAGCAGATTGCGTGGGAGCAGTAACAGCATCCTGAATGTAATAGGCAATAAGTTAGACAGCCCACTGGTGTGGAGCCTCACCCAAAGGACTAAGTCTGTCTTAGTTATTAGGTACTAACATAGCTTTAAGTTCATACTAACAATGTAAATATAAATATAATTAATTGTAATGGATCAATGGTTGTCTGAATAAATAAATATTAATAATAATAATTGTTAGTGAATAGTATTTACTTATAACTAAGTTAGTAAATTATTAATTATCATTATTATTTACAATTCTGCTATTTTATGTTGTTTATGGCACCTCCAGATCCGTGAACGGTGTTCCAGTGCCTCTCAACCGGGCAATCAACCCTTTCCAATATAGTATTTAGAAGGCTGTTGGTACTGCCGCGCACGCGGTGCATCAGGGTGGTCACTCTTTTTCTTACTATTGCCCTAAAGCAACCTTAGTAAACATACCTGATGCACTGCAAAAACGAGGCAATCCCAAAAGCATCCTATAACTAACTATTATTGTACAGGACCCGTAGGGCATTGAAAGATCTACGCGTATAACGGACCCACAGGCTGCAGGTATAGCGGGAAAAGAGCAATTTATGCGTTATGCGTTGTCATGTTATGCTATAGCTATGTTATGCGTTTTGCTTTTTGTTGTTTCCGCTCCGATCCAAATTCCTAAAGTGATGTGCTAATACGGGAAGATTAGCAGTAGGCGTAACATGCAGGTTTTCGTAACACAATAATAATTGCACGTTAAGTTAATAGAGTATAACTCATGATGGAGTGGACCCACTCAGGTGGATGATGAATGTGTCGCATGCGACCCATATGTGACCCACATTCATTAGATTAGTCGTACAACCCACGGCTACACGCAACCTATGACTACTTATTTTGATGTGATTTTTTATCCGTGGTCGGTTTTTTTTCGTGTTTCTTTTCATTAGAATTTTGTTAAAGTCCCTTTTTATGTGTCTTCTGTTTAAAATATTATATAACTGACAGGATTTTTTATGTAGGTATTTGTGTACAAAATGTAAAGCAGTGATAGCCACTGAGTGGTCTCAAGTTCGAACCCAAGGCGCACCCCTGAATTTCCGGATTCTTTTAATATGCGTATTGTAAAATTATCACTTGCTTCAAAAACGGTAAAGGAAAACATCGTGAGGAAACGCATGCCTAAGAGATATTTCTCGACGTCATGTGAAGCTAAGTCAGAGGCCCATGGGCAGCTTTAAAACTCTGACACCAGGTTAGTCACTAACCACACGAAAAGATGAAGACTGTATATTTTCCATAAAAATAAATAAAAGATGGTATTACGTCTAAGGAATAGACCACTATCATCTTGTCTTCAACTAAATTACACCATTATTTAAAACACGAATATCATGATTTCAATCCAATTGCCAGATGACTACGTCTGGCAATTGTATTGCAACCATGGTAATCGTTCGATCGTCGGAAAATTGCTCTTATTGTACTAACAGTAAGAACAATTTTTCCCATAACAGAGCAACATTCGATTGTTACGTTAAGCACAACTTTCAGGTAGTAGGATATTTTCTACTAAGAGTAAATAAAAGAAATAACAAAATACCCGAACAGGGAAACACATTCCAGACCACTATGGCTACCGTTAAAGTGAACACATCCAAGACACATTACTTGTAACAACACTTCACATAAAACCATTCCTCCCCATACACCACAATATGGAGGAAGTACTCCAACAAAGTTACACCGTAATGTACGCTTTTAAGGTAATGTTTAGACTACACGCTTTTACTAACGGAATCTTGAAGATAACTTTGAAACTTAAAACGTACTTACGCATAACTTTCACTAAGAAGACACAACAAAACAGATATAACACAAGAGACATGACTAAGGAGATATCACAAATGAATGAGACATCACAATCCTAACACAATGGGGTCGTGAAATAACTAGTGATATTAGCTAAAGGAGATTAGAATTTCTTGTCAGTCATCCACGTAATTTAAGTCAGAATGTGCCACGTTCGACGACACGTGATAAAATGTGAGTTGCTTAGAGCTTTCTTTTGTCTGAGGACCTCATAAGATTACGAGACCGTGTCGGGACTTGAGATATCGACGATGAATGGGTGTACGTATTTTACTAGTAAATGTCTTATTTTAAACGTTAAACAGTGACAAGACCGACGAGTTACAATTTCATATATGAAATTTAAAAAAGGTAACCTTTCGATTGGCTTATGCATTCGTGCATTGGCCTAAGCCCTGGTCGGCCATCTATCGATCAACAACAATAAGCATAATCAGCCTATAATGTTTCCACTGCTGGGACACAGACCTCGTCTCTGAGGAAGTGGACCGTAATCCACAATGCGGGTGCAGTGCGGGTTGGTAAATGTCACATGTCTTCGAATTTTTGGCGCAACGACATTTCCTGACGATGTATTCTTTCACCGTTTTGAGAGCGTAATGAAATAATTTACACAAAGCGCCGGTCAAGGTTCGAAACTACGACCTACAACTCGTAAGTCGCGGTCGTTACCTCTGGGCCACCACTGCCTTCGCCGTCTTCGCACACAGCTTAAATTCTAACCGGGGCGGTGGTTAAGCCGATGCGTACTCATCCCTCAGTCGCAACTCGCTAAGTCTAAAAGTTAAACATTATTGTTGCTAAGCCGCACAGATTTACGACCAGAGACACTCAGACACTGATAATTTACAACGAGAACAGTGAGGCTTCTGTCAGCCAAGAATATACACGGATGTCTTTACGATCTTTTTCATGAAAAGTTTTTGGAAGAAATCTCTTGACATGGTTTAGAAGTTTTCAGAATTGGCTGTGGTTTGGCTTTAATTCCGTTGTCTTCGTAGAGCGAACAATAATCATTTATCTGTTTTACTTTAACGATCAAAGGCCAATTACTTTTGTAGTGTTATTTACTTGGTTTAGTGGTCGTAAAATGTAGATGTACTTTAGGTACACCTCTGCCTAACCCTTCGGGGAATACAGACGTGATATTATGTAATATTTAACATAACACGGCCAAACGCCAATTACATTAGAATCATCAATCATTAGATGACCTATAACAATCCACAGTTTTAAAGTATGATACATAAGGAGCATGTTTCGCGATTGCCAATCTGCTAGTCGCAAAAGTTTGGGTAAACTATTACAAACAGCTTACTAGTTTTCAATAAGAGTTAAACAAAGATTTGTGCCAAAAATAACAATAAAAAAAGCGTTTATTCTGAAAGTGGGCAATGTCGCAAATAGATGTCAATTATTTCGCTGTTTTCATTAATTTGGCGATAATACTTTAAGGAAATAAGAAATGTGGCTAACTAGCGAATTAGAATATTAATAATGAATGGTTCAATGGACGGACTGATTCATCTACTAAGTTCTCCCGCTCTGGGCAAAGCGGGAGGGCGTGTCAGACTCTTACTGACTAAACCCCACCCGTGTTCCTTCAGATGCCTTTGCCAGGGGCCACGCCTGGACCAGGGCCGGACGCGACAGGTCACCGCCGCCAATCAGGATTATATAGGTTGCTTAAAGAGTTCAACAAAAACGTTCGTGATAGCAAATGTCTATCTTCTAAGGATGACTCACAGTAACCATAATTTATCTTTCAGAATTTGATAAAAAATCATTTGTTATTTCCAAAGCTATTTTGACCAGTATTACATTGGTCCTTATCCAATAAATATTTTATTTAAATTGGTCATTTAATTCAAATTAAAATATGCCTATGACATCATATCATTTAAATTAATACTTTAAAATATTTACCATCAAAATTACGCGTAAAAAAATAATATTCTTGTTGATAGCGACGCAACCCTAGGACATTGACCTTTTCCTTGGCTATTACGTATGCGATCATCGCTTCGCATCCTTTTATAATAATAATACCGGTAGTACGTTCCCGTGGGTTATTTTCCGCGAAGCCGCGGGCAAAAGCTAGTGAATAATAAATAGTAAGTCTCACACGCTTGAAATCATGTAGGTAAATATTTTATCGACGTGAGTTAGTAAGTAAATATTTTATCAACATTTCTATTAATTAAATGAATCAGGCTTGGCGGCTGATAACTCATTTATAGATTACTAGCTTCTGTCCTCGACTTCTTCCGCGTAGTAGTCAACTATACTACAAAACACAGCACTTGGCAATAGTGTACGAAAATACTTTTAGTTAGTGAAAGAATTTTCGTAATCAGATCAGTAGTTTCAGCTCCTACATCTAAACTCACAAACTTTACCTGTTTAAAATATTAGTGATTACTCATAAGGCGTCGATAACCGACTTTTAAAGATTTTATACTGAAGATCACGTCTAAACGAGTAATGTCAATTATTTGGAACAAATAAATGTTAAATAAGAGCATTTTCTTTAACTTAATATATGAATATTTTAGATTATGTTTATTTTACATAGTGAAATATATTTGTAAAGCTATGTCTAACGCGGATAAAAAACTGAGAATCACGCAAAATCTATCAAGCTTTTTTTCTGAAACGTTCACCGTTTGAAAAATATTTTATATTAAAATGACTTTTGTTTTTTATATAATAAATTAATAATGCGTCTAATTTGGGATAGCGTTCCTTGATGGGCGAGTCCTAGTACTGGCTGGACGTATGATGCATAGCGTGTAGTCAGTAGAGAACACGCAAGCACTCAAGGTCACTGGCATATTATATTATTATCTAGATGCGTCTTAAGATTCAGTTTCAGTTGAGTATCAGCCAAAGTCATATAATTAAACTGTTGTTTGTTTATATTTTTCATTATTATATAAGTCTCTAGGAAATATTTACGTTATAAGAAAATTAGCACTTGAAATACCTTTATCCTAGTTCAGGTTGAATTCTATTATTATATACCATTTTAGTTTAAGGCCTTAAATAGTAAATATGCATGTAAATTATTTCATTAAACTCTATCAATGTTATCCTTGTACATAGATTTCATTTCAATATTGAGGTTCTCAAACAATATTCAAGAGGAAATTAGAGTTTTATATGATCCTCTAGGGTATCGTAGTGGAAAGTTGAGTGCTGTGTGCTGTGTAGTCCCCTAGGGGACTGGTCTAGGGTATGGAACGAGTGTTAATTACTTCTTAGTCATTAGCGCATTTAACATTTTATAATTCTCCCTAAAATAATATTCTTCAATCTACATAAGATTGTAAAATCCCGGAAATACAAGACACAGAATTCACAAAGATATTGGCGGAAACACCTTTTAATAATATTCCTCGCTCATTTCTGAATCAGTCCAGTTAGCTAAACGTGAAATCAAAATAATCAGACGTCCAAATCAAAGTAAACGTCCAAATCAAAGTAAACAGATTACAAACTGCTATTAAATGATTTGCTTTCGTTTAAAAGATGGTCTTCAAGAGCTCTCTTCTTGTTGGCAAACTTTTAAAAACTCCTGAAATACAAAATCAAAATAAGTCATTTATTCAAACTAGCTAATAACTAACTAACTAATATTATAAATGCGAAAGTGAGATTGTTTGTAGGTTTGTTTGTTTGTTTGTTTGTTTGTTACGCTTTCACGCTAAAACGGCTGCACAGATTTGGATCAAATTCGGCATATGGGTAGACTATGACCTGGATTAGGACATAGAATACTTTCTATCCCGATATTCCCACGGGATCGAGACTTACGCGGGTGAAACCGCGGGGTACAGCTTGTAATTACACAAGACAGTCCCCCTCAAAAAAATAAGACTCCCTACAATTTGTGTATTCAATTTTCGGTTCCGAGTAATGGGTTTTCTTCCCGGTTTTGTTCCGCTATACTTTAAATGGAGGGATTACGCACTTTAATGGGATTTCAATTTTAAAATTTAGTGATGTAGCAATTTTCGTTTTTTTTTTTATTTTACCATAATATATTTTTTTACAAAGGTTTGTGTATACTTAGATTAAGAGACACGACCACGACCATGGCTGGTCGCACGACGGGCCGTAAAGGCCGCAGAAACTCGAACCAAGAAGAAAGAGACCACACCGACCCTAAATGAAATAGCAAACTTACTACAAACACGTTTCTAAAATCAAACAATTTCCTTTCTGACCAAGCAGGTCAGAGCAACAAATAATGTCCCCTACCTTATCCATTTCCTATGCCTTTCACCATAACCTTCTATTACGGTGTCATATTAATTTGGTTAGCTGATGTGGGTCGACACAACACGGGTTTGTAATAATACACCGTCAAACCACGTTACTTATGAAGAGTTGACAAATGGGTATAAGGATTATAGTCGCTTGGCTTATTGTGGCAGGGTTAAGTTCGTGAGGGGCGACTAAACGGTTAATTTTGTTATGGTGAAATGGATAGTTGCTTGTTTCTGTACTGAAACTTATTTGCATCCTCATCACTTGGTAACTAATCCTCAATTCTATGGTCTTCTGATATTGACAGTAGTTAATATCAGTATTTTACCAATATTCTCTTGTGTCTTCATAATCCATCCGTGATGCAGTAAGGAGTCCATTTTTTTTTGTGTCTAGTACAGAGTAGGTACCTAACCATGCAGACAAATTTGCTAATGAAAACCTTTCCATTGTTCCAGATTAAAATGAACGCACACCGTTCAAAATGGATCATAGATTGCGCCACAATGATATGATACACCCATCTCTATCATGCGTCCCGGTCAGCGGTGGTTGGCGGTCACTCTACTCATCACCACGGTCCACTACACAGAAATGAGGCATTCCGTAGACTCCTTGAACATCGAGGACTCAGTCTTCCACAAGAGGAACAGGCACCACCACAGGCATAAGCACAAACCTGGCGAAGTTCTATATGATCCTACATTTTTCGCGGATAGACCTGAAGAGTTATATCCAATATTGAATATGAAAGATGGAATGCATTTGGTAGATTATGAAATTGCTCCGAAACAAGATGTGAAAAGTGATTGGGTGAATATGTCTAATGATCAGGTTGGAGAGATGAAGGATAAGAAGCATCAGCACTGGCCGATAAAGAGAGAAGCTGTGATTGAAGGGGATTTGGTGCTTGGAGGTCTGATGATGGTCCATGAGAGGTCAGAAAACATGACGTGTGGGCCGGTGATGCCTCAGGGAGGCGTGCAGGCGCTGGAGACGATGTTGTATACTTTGGATATTATAAATAACGAGTTGAGACTGATACCTGGCGTGACTGTTGGAGCTCATGTCCTAGATGATTGTGATAAGGATACTTATGGCCTTGAGATGGCTGTGGATTTTATAAAAGGTGTGTGTGGTTTTTACATTATTATTACTAAAACTTTACATCGGGCTATCGTAAACTGTGCGGGAAGTCCTAAGGGGAGACCGTGGCCCCTTGCACAGGCAAGGGAAGGAACACTTGTGGGTTTTAGTAAGTAAGAGTCTGACACTGACATTTGAAGATTTCACGCCCAAAAAAAAAAGACCTAAAAACTATAATGCTTTTTAATACTGTAATACCGTAGCTGTAGTATCTAAAAAAAGTTATCCCAAATGGAAGGCATTATTCAATTCTCTATGACAATTTTCTATTTTGCTAAGGACCTGGTACTTGTTGATAGGCCTACACTGTCCTCCCATACCTATTAAATACTCTAATTTGAAAATATTGTAAAAACCACTTATTTTTAAAAGAGTAATCGTGGAGTGGCCTGTTTATGTGAAATAAAATATTTTTAATTTTCACCAGGCTCAATAAGCAACATAGATGACGCAGAGTACGCTTGCAACGCGACAGCAGTGCGGAAGGTGATATCAGGCGTAGTCGGGGCAGCCTCCAGTGTTACGTCAGTGCAGGTCGCCAACCTGCTGCGCCTGTTCAAGATACCACAAGTAAGATTACAATAACTATTATTATAATAACTTGATACTTCTGTATAAGGCTAAATAAATTGGGAACTTTCCGAGCTAAGTAAGAAGTCGTTTCTTTGGTTCGGTCTCAAGACTTACCATCAGGTGAGATGCAGGCTAAGAGCTTCCCCGTTGAGAGTAAAAAATAATAATAAAAAAGATGGAATAAAAGATGGATGGAGAGCAGTGGTGGCTCAGTGATAACGGCCCCGACTTACGAGTTGTAGGTCGTGGGTTCGAACCCAAGCAGGTGTTTTACTTTGTGTAAATAATTTCATCACCACTGCTCTCAAAATGGTGAAGGAAAACACCGTGAGGAAACCGGCATGTCTTAGAACCAAAAAATTCGAAGACATGTGACATCTACCAACCCGCACTGGGCCCATGTGGTAGATTACAGCCCACTCCCTCTCACAGTGGAGGAGGCCTGTGTCCCAGCAGTGGGAACATTAATAGGCTGATGATGATAATGATGATCATACTATGCTTGATATATTGAACGACTAGAATAGGCTGATGATAATGATGAAAAAATGGATCTAAATTTCTTAGACAGCTATCTACCTTATTTTAATGGCTTATGCATTTTGCTAATCGAGCAATATATTTACTTTAAACTTTATGTAGGTATCAGGTGGACAAAAGGAAAATGGTCAACGAAAAGACACAGTAATTTAAGATTCTTTTTATCTGACTTCGCTAGAAAAAACCTAGGTAGCTTACTTTTTACTATATTTTATTGCCACTAGGTGTCATTCTTCTCCACCTCGCCGGAGCTATCGAACAAGGCCCGCTTCGAGTACTTCACGCGCACCATCCCCTCCGACCACCACCAGGTGCGTGCCATGGTGGAGATCGTCAAGAAGCTTGAGTGGAGCTACGTGTCCATCATCTATGAGGAATCTAGCTATGGGATCAAGGTGAGGAAATGAAAACTTTTCTTGATACGTCAGCAAGTGACGTGGTTTCCCGCTATGTCACAGGCCACAGAATTCAAGCAAAAAAAAAAAAGAATATTGTTTATTTTCATTGTAGGTAGTAATCAAATAAAATTGATAAAAATAAAAATAAAGTAGGTATCTCGATAAAATAACTCTAGGGTGTACATTTAATAATAAGAAAGATAAATAAAAAGAATATTTTAAGAGGGTTTACGTCGTACGGCATTTCATACAAACTTTCAAGTCCTTATTTTCCGAAATGACTGAACCGATTTTAATGAAACTTCATACGCATATACAAAGGTCTAAAAACTTAGTTAAGAACATTTTCAAAATGTCTTATTTAAAAGCAGATAACTAGAAATATCTGATACTATGGAAAATTAAAAATCGGTCAAATTTGAATGTAGCACTATTTTTCTAAAATGTTCTTAACTAAGTTTTTAGACCTTTGTATCCTACATATGCGTATGAAGTTTCATTAAAATCGGTTCAGTCATTTCCAAAAATAAGGGCTTGAAAGATTGTATCAAAAGTCGTACGACGTAAACCCTCTTAACATGGATAGAATAAACAGAAAACTAAATAGTACAAGAACTATTCTAAGAAACACAGAGAAAGATATAAATATAAAGTATTACTACTTTAATTAGGTACGCATAAATGTCGTAAAAAGAAAGTAGGTAAGCATGTCGGGAGTTCGAAGTGGTTTATTGGAAAAAACTTTCGAATAAACCACTCCGAACTCATTACAAAGATCACCACACACCTTGAACTGACGACCTTTAGACTTCATTAACGGCCTTCAAATGGACAGAAGTGCACAACTGTTTCACATTCTAAAGAATCCCAATCTCTTTGGAGAAACTAAATTCTCGGGGATGGTATAAATCTTTTAAAATTGATCTGCATGCAAAAAAAGCTACGAAATCTCTTTATGGAAACTTCTGAAAACTATTAATTATACATACATACATAACATTACACTTTGTTTTCCTGAAGGGTTTGCCAGAAGTGTACCTATAGTGCACATTTCCCCAGTTTTTTAAGTCCCACGTAATAGGGCGCGAGCCTATAGCCATCAACCGGGCACAAATTCAGACTCCTAACTGCTACTGAGAAATTCTATAAAAAAAAATCAATAACACTTTTTGCTCGACCTGGAAATCGAACCCAGGGCCCTCACGCTCAGCAGTAGCGCTTGCAACCACTAGACCTACGAGGTAGTAAGTAATTACGAGTATTATAATAAGTCCATAATCTTAGACTAATCAATTATTAAAATAAAGATTAACTGGACAACACAGACCTATCGTGCGTGTTATTTTTACCACAAGCAGCCATGCTAGGTCCAAATGTTATCTGGACCTAACATGGCTATTCATGACGGCACGTAAATTTTGACGTACCATCATGAATATGAATGCACTCGCTGACCGTACGTTTAATTTGTGATAATCCGATGGATTAGATGCTAATGTCTAGTCATTATATTCATGCGAAGGCAATCAGGCTGCAAACTAGTCAGATTTGAGCTGGTTATGAAGGCATAATCAGCTCAAACCTGACTAGTTCAGGCTAGGCTAAGCTGAAGGCCCATTCCACGCTCCGACTGCCAGATTGTGCATCAGCTCTCGAGTGGCTAAAGTGTATCGTTTAATTTTAAAGCATTCATAAACGCACTAAAACATTTGTACCTTTGTACCAGACCCAGGCTAGCAGTCGGAGTGTGTGAAAAGAGGCTGAGAATATTATCATTTGGAGGCTGTACTGTGATACGCTGAACACTATTTGCACAATATTGAATCTTATATATCACCTGCGAAAAAACCTCGATCAATCAAGAATGAAATGCCCTTCATAATTATATAGTTCTTTATCTGCCATTTTCAATCAGGTTAAAGTTCAGATTACTTGTCTATTCATTTCTGTCTTGTACTATATTACCGAATTACAAATTCAGGCCGCAGGCTACAGACAAAAATTGAGTACCGTTTAAATCAATATAATTTCATTCTCCAATTCTAATATTAACCAAATCACGAACACAGTAATTATTATAAAATATTAATTGCCTAATTATTCACTTGAGCTGAAATTAACCATTTGATTGGCAATTTCTCGTGTTCACAATCAATGTTCCGCACAAGTGGTTTTAATCGCTCATATTAACACTAATATGGCAATATAATAGTCACGACAAAAGCAATTACGTTGCTAGTGTAATGTTCGAAAATTAACCATTACAATTTATATTAGGAAGGTTCAAAAAGCTACGTTTTTGAAGTCAATTATATTTCTCTATGCAATCAATCAATCTGCCAAGCCTTTTCCCAACTATGTTGGGGTCGGCTTCCAGTCTAACCGGATGCAGCTGAATACCAGTATGTAATACGATACCCCTTGGTAAGACTGGTGTCAGACTTTCGGGCTTTAACGACTGTCAAAGATCCACGAATGACAGCCGTGACCAACGGCTTAACGTGCTTTCCGAGACACGGAGGAGTCTCGGTATGCAAAGATATCATCCATCCACTGACGAACCCCGGCAAGCGTAGCTTAACCTGATAGATTGACCTGGGGGCCAAGTCTACTAATTTATAAACGTCACAATGGTCTCTCAATTGTTAGTTTTTGACAGATTTGCCATACAAAATCTGTCAAAAACTCACCATCGAGAGACCATTGTGACGTTTGTAAATTAGTAGACTTGGGGGCCAACTTGTACGGCTGTTATTACTTAGCCACGAGCTCCTCAATTATATTTCTCTATGTGTACATTACACATATCTTTTGATAAAAATGTATTTTAACAACAATACCTATAGATAATATTCAGTAAAGTTCATATTTCCACGGCTTAATATGAACTACTATATGGCTATATGGTGAGAATATTTTGTTCTAATTCATTATTTTCACAAGCACTCAGAGTGCAGGAGAATTGTTACGCAACATAATTGACTCTCTTACCGAACCAGTCATTTGTTGCAGGCATTCGAAGAGTTGGAAGCGTTGCTAGCCAAGAGCAACATCTGTATAGCTGTGAAGGAGAAGCTGGTGAAAGACTCAGGAGTGGCACACGAAGGAGCCTATGATGAGATCGTGTCCAAGCTGCTCACGAAGCCCAGAGCAAGAGGTAAGAGGATCAAGTTCAACTGAGAATCACCCTCGTTATGATACGTAATACCCCTGTTCCCTGAATTTCTAAATATAATTATTTTCCGAGGTTATCGTCCTTCAACAAGCATTTTTCTCAGATACGGGTCACATGATGTTTTTGGTGTACATCTTTATAAATAAAAATTAAAAACGATTCGTTGGTAAGGGCATCACTTGAGAAGCGCTGGACCAATTTCGTTAAAAAAAAAACAGTATAAGGTTTTTAGGGGTAAGAAAAATCGGAAAAGGTGCCCGGAAAAACTTGAAGTGGTTTTTAATGGGATTTTTGTATGAACTCAAGGCTATAATTCACGATTTTAACAGGAGAACGTTTATAGGGTCAGCTAGTAAATAATAGATAAATAAAGAGGCAATTACTACTTGTGGACTGGTTTTCAAATACAGTTCCTACTTTACCTCAAACTTTTTCAGAATATATGACTAAATATATTTGTTTCTTGTCAAGATTTCTTATTTGGTTGACTAGACCATTACCTTCTTGCTTCGAAAGAACTTAAACTAAGGCTAATTTATCTTCTTCTATTCGTGTGGCTAGTCACTAACTTGGTGTCAGAGTTTTAAAGCCGCCCATGGGCCTGTGACTTAGCATCACATACCGTCGAGAAATATCTCTCAGCCATACCGGTTTCCTTATGGTATTTTCTTTCACCGTTTTTGAAGAAAGTGATAATTAAACAATATGCACATGAAACCGAAAAGTCAGAGAGAGAGAGTCGAGTCTTGGGTTCATACTTGAGACCTAGGACTTGGCAGTCTGTCGGTCACACCACTGGGATATTTATTGCTATGATAGATTGAACACCGCTTATTACTTACGATCCATCATCTAATAGCCTAGCTCTCTAGCCTTTTCGTCTAGCTTATGCGAATAATAAAATAATTGGACTATGTGTCATCCGCGAAATATACGCGTTAAACAATTTTATACGTATCTGCTTTTCCCTTTGGGGAATATAGGGTTTCTAGCATGTTCTGAACATAATAACATGACACGGTGAGCCCATAATTTACAACAAAATGTAATTATCCGAAACCGGTTCAGAAAATTCATAATTATGATTTGATTTCATGTACACAATTCAATATTTAAAGTTACTCTGATAAAAAAGAACAGAATACCGAACAGAAATATTTATATACATTATCAAAAGTTAGACTGGAAGTCTGTAATTTACATACTAATATTGAATAAGCAGTGTGTACATTCACTACCTACTATGTAAATTCTGATCATTTAAACTAAAATCGATTCGGATGGAACTATTTCCGGAGTAATCCGTTATAGTTATAATATATTCGTGGAATAGTAGTTTATAATTGGGTACAAGAGAATTTGTATTCCCTAAAGATTTCTCAAATTATTTGCAAGGGTCTCAACTCAAAGGGGCATTACGTACTACATTGTTTGTTATGTAGGCTGTTGGACGTAGATAGTACGTAGTATATACATTTCTATTTCATACAGTGGGTGTCTTTTGACTGAATGCTGATGTAGTATAGTAACAATGCTGTCTATCTTTTTTACTGTCTTGACTTAATTGTTGTCCATATTTTTTTAATTATTATTATTGAGAGGCTCGCGTTTGACCACTATCTCACCTGATTGTAAGCCATTATGTGGTTGATTTTATCATCTTTTCCCAGTCAAATAATATATCAGTCAATAATCAATAAGCATTCTTATTCTTCAAGATTGAGACCACATTTTTTTTTTTGGGTGGTAAATCATCAAATGACTTCCCCCGCTCTGGGCGGAGCGGAAGGGGTCAGACTCTTACGGACTAAAACCCACCCGTGTTCCTTCCATTGCCTTGCCAGGGGCCACGGTTTCCCCTTAGGACTTCCCGCAACCCCGGTAGGCTTCGGCCCTAGCGGTCCCCGTCAATTTTGCTGACATCTCTTTGAGGTGCGCGTGGAACACGACGCGCCGTCGATCCGGGCCTGGTCCTTATCGGACGGCGAGCTGCCCATTGCTCTCCGTCCGCAAGCCCGCACCTACAGTGCCCGGAAATCGGCTACCAATTCCCGACGCCCGGGGCGTCTCCTACAGTGGCGGCTAGGGGCATGAGGGCGCAACATTTGTCTTTCCCTCACGCGCTCCGCCTCCTCCTTCGCGAGCATTACTGCTGCGCAAAAGGGGGTGACAGCTTGCCATGCCCTCTCGCTCCGTACCATGGCCTGAACCAGGGCCGGACGCGAGAGGTCACTGCCGCCGATCGCCTCCACGAGGACACGGCGGTGCTCCACCCAAGCCGGGTAGATCTCCACCGTATGCTCCACCGTGTCCTCCGGGTGATCCACACAGAGATTGAGACCACCTCTCTTTGGTTCTTACCAAAGAGAGGTGGTCTCAATATTGAAGTGCCTGGTTTAAAGCAACTTCTTCTATGCCTTTCCACTCCATCCAAAAGCTTACCAAACCATCCCGAAAATCGAATCCAACGACAAACAAGGGGTTATAAACTGTAATTTTATCTAGTACCACCATATTGTGGAAAAGGTCGTGATAAATTGTGGCCGTGTGCCACAGAGATAGGCAGCTGCGACGAGTAAAACAATTTTTCGCTAAAGCGGTTACTGAAATTGAATCTATTGGTGAAGGCGATAAGAGATGATTACCATTAACTACGCCACTTTGCCTCCTCGCGGGTGGGCGGGCATTGCGTTAGGACAGATTGTGTGGGATTAAAACAGGTGGCCTTTGAATGATCAACGGAGGATTATGGTAAATAGTGTGGAGGATTTTGGGAAGTTGGATTTTTTTTTCTTCCAGCGTGGGATTTTTAAAGCAAGCTTTTGAGCTTTTTCTGTAGTCTTTGTCATGAGTTTTTTAGTTCAGAAATATTTTATGTAGATTCCAATTTTTTTGTAGAGCAATAATAAACCTGAGATGAGTGATTCGAGATGTCTCATTTCACCTCTCATTTCACATTCATTTCACTTCAATCACAAACGCTATCTTCATCGTGGTGATGTATGAAATGTAAAGTTTCTTGTTCTCCCATATTAGCTGAAACTATAATGAGCATAGCTCATGCAATGGCTGAACTGCACCCAGTATTCAATGTGCATTTAAGTATCAGCACCGTGGAGACTATTTAATTATTTTTTAATAAAAACTGTTACAAATAAACATTACAAAAATTAAAGCTTCATTATTCACATATTGATTTCGAAAAAGTCAACGAGCGCAATGTAGGTACTGGCGCACATAAATCTGGAGCTAAACGAAGTAGAAAGTGCATCGCTGTCGAACGGGCGCCGCGCCAGAGATTGCCTGCAGCTGATAAATTATTTATTAGAGTTATATTAGTTACATATTATATACTGGCGTGTTCATTTTCATTCAGAGTTTTAATGAAAATACTAAATTCATAGCTAGTATTTGACCAACAAAGAGTAGTAAACCAAAAAAGTACTATTAAAAAATAGATTACCGCGTTGTAAAGTGTACCTAAGTTAAATATCTAGTAAAAAAAGATACTGCCAATCTATTCTTTCATTTCTTTTTCGATCAAATTGCTGGGTAAAGCCATCAGTTTTGTCACCAGGTCTTGATTGCTCTTTACATTGTTCTCACAATATGTATAATTTAAACATGAATGATGTAACCAGTATTTTCTAACAATTATTTATTTAAAAGAGTGTCCGTGGAGTTTCTTGCCCGTTCTTCTCCATAGGTACCTACTACGCTTTGGAATGGGCAACTAGCTTCATATTTCTGACTGACTGACTCCTTGACAATTCAAAAGTGCCTGTATATGGTTTAATTGAAATAAATGCTTTGAGTTTTTTGAGTTTTGAGTCTAGTGCTTTGGCAATTTTTTCACCAATATTTTATTTATTTATTTATTTCCAACTTACATCTACCATTCCAGGGTAACCTAATGCGATAGCGTACTTATCTAACTCTTATCCTAAGTTATTATTAACTTATAATTATATATATTAATAATTAATTAATTTTAATTTTAATCCTGACCAGTCTATTCTTCAGTCTCCTTATTATAACTTAACGTTACAATATCATCATTCTCCTGCCCTTATCCCAATTTATTTGTGGTCGGCGCAACATGTCCCTTTGTTCCATACTTCTCTATTAGTTGTCATCTCGGTAGTCACTCCCTTTCTAGCCGTATCATCTTTTACTTAACACTTATCGCCACAGTAGGTAAAATATACGGTGAACAGCTGTTCACTCGTGAAGTCATGACTTGCAGACAGTTCTTCTTTTCATTCCAGTACTTTTACAGTCTCAAAACTTTAATACCCAGTATTATCCAGTTAAATTCCTTAGCTTAGTGTAATAAATGGCGCCACCTGTCGCCCCCTCGTAGCACTACATTACACCCAAGATTTATTATTTACGACTGAGTTTCTTTTGGATGTGTTACTTCTTTGTTGCTACAAAGGAAAATGAAAGTGATGATACGTCTTTATTAAGAACGTGAAAAGTAACTAGACTGATGAGTTCTTTAGTATATAGGTAATGTGAAAACAAAATATGACGGCATATTATAGCACTTTATCTGTCTTTTTTACTCATTGAATCATTTTAATCTTCCATATGCGCTCAGAACTTCCACTTAGACCTGAGTTAAGATAATACCCAGAGATAATCCTTAAAACGAGACATATCCTATGCAATAGTGCCAGTAAACCTACTTGGCGGCCGATTTTTCTACCAATTTCGGCTGTTTTCAAATCGCGGACCTCACCGAAATAGGCCGTTAGTGAGGCTGAATATTATTTCAATTGCCCATCGCCTTAAAATTTAATATTTCCTGCTTGTGGTATCAGTATAATCAAGACAATTTTATTTAAAACAACCGACTTAAAAAAAAAACACTACAAAGCGAAAAATATAAAAATTATAATATAATAAAATATCTATATATACGGTCGAATTGAGAAACCTCCTCTTATTTTTGAAGTTGGTTAATAATGCAAGCCTTTAGCAGCAATAAATATGAACTGTCTCTGTGCTAATATAAATACTGCTTCATCCCTGTCGTTCGAGCTCTCGACAGCTACATAATATCCTATCGATAATTGAACACCTCTCAAATGGCTCGAGCCGCTTTGATATTAGCTCGAACGGCTCGAGTTTCTCAGCACATGGAGACGGGATAAAGCCGTTGTAAGTTGCGGTTTTGGGTTACTGTTAGAAGACTCTTAGTTGACAGATCCCTTTAGTGGGTCGGTTTTTTGACCCCTAAATTCTTACGATAAAAGATGACATTTGGCCAAAATATTATTTCATTCGCTCCAGATCAAGTAGACAGCTTATAATTTAAATATTCAATGGGATAAATAAGTATTTTTTTTTTTAATAGACCTCGTGAGCACAAACTTTTTGCAACAATTAATATACCAAGAAAGTTATATAAAGCGGTATACGTTTTTTTATAAATCTCTTATTTAATTCAAGCAACTACGGCTCATACTAACAAAAACAAATCGATTAAACTTTCCTTTCCAGGAAAAAACAAACAAAAGATATACTAAAACCCGAATGACGGGAAATAATGAACAGAAAATATAGCCATTATTGAATTTCCTTTGACGTTGTATGACACATCATTTTTTGGAATCTATTCAGTAGTTTGTATTGGTGGAGCCACGGAGCACGGAAACGTCTCAGTGGCCTTTTTTCGCACTCAAGCTCAAAGCATTTATTTCAATTAAACCATTTACTAGCAGTTTTGAATTGTCAAGGAGTCGGTGAGTCAGAAATATGAAGCTAGTTGCCCATTCCAAAGCGTAGTAGGAACCGTGAACGGGCAGGAAACTCCACGCTCACTCTCTTTTAAATACGACAGAAATGACGTATAAAAACTGATAAGCATCCAAGTCAAGCGCTCAACGCACTATCAGCGCCACGAATTTGATTAGTACTAACGTCTCTAGACGCTGCCGGCATGGCAATTACAATCATGCTCTATGGGTGGAACTGCCTCACATAAATACAAAATACAAGCCACCAAGATTCATTATAATCATTTCTTTTTCTTTACCGGAACAACACTGTTAATAAAATATAAGGTAAGGTCGATATTAACAAAAACAGCTACAAAGAAAAATACTGAATAATCACAAAATCAACTTTTCATTGATACCTCGAAAATGTATTTTCGTTCCTAATATACACAACAGTAGTAAAATCTGAAGCAACACAACCATTATAATTCTCATAATCCGGATATCAGATGGATTACACGTACCGTCTTACATAAGTATTAAGAGGCTTTACCTGCTACTGTTAAATAAAACGCCGTTCCCCTCCCCTCGGGTTTCCGGCCCTTGTAAGGCTTGACTCACATTTACCACTTTCCAATGGCATTATATAAACATAAGATTACATCACGCCTGTAATTGCGAAGGGTTAAGGAGTGGTATCACCCACATTTCACCAGTTATTTTTAAGTCCCATGTAAAAGGGGGCGACCCTATTGCCATCAACGGACACAAACCCAGACTCAGGGCTGAGAAACTCAAGATGAAATACCCCAATAACACTTTACCTGACCTGGGAATCGAAACCCAGGACCTTGTGCTCAGCAGTCAGTGACAGAAAGGTTGTTGTATTGTGGTTAAACTGTTGCTAATCGAACCACAAACCAACCACAGTCAGCTCTACTATGGATTTCAAAGACACAGCAGTCCCCGCTTGTCATCAGGATGTCGCTCGTGTTGCGTCCAATTCGCGAATGCAACAATTTCATCGACTGCCATCAAAACTGTAGTAAAACATAGTGAGGAAACCGATATGTCCTAGAACCAACAATTCGAAGACATGTGACATCTATCAACTCGCACTGGGCCCGCGTGGTGGATCACAGGCCACTCTCTCACCGAGAGGAGGCCTTTTTCCTAACAGTGGGAACATTATAGGGTGATTATGCCATTAAAAACGACTGCAATAAATCGTAGAGTCCTATGCAGCGATTCCATACTATTTTTCTAACTGATGTCTTTTCTGTTATTCTATTCTCATTGAAAAGTGGTACGTGTGAGTCAAGCCTAAGGGTCCATAAATTAGTTTGGTGAACGCGCCTCTGTATGTTCACGATAGGCCTTGGTTCTTCGGGTGTTACGTCAATATAGAACTTAGCTTCGATATGGAACAAGTAAACAGTTGTTTCACATTGTTTTGTAGTCGTTTTTTTGCGTTGCTGCCTAGTGGTTTTCGTGGTCTTAAAACAATTAGATCAGAGTTTTTATATTCAGATTCAGTATAATAATCAAGCAGGTTCTTACGCAACTTTAACTTTGTATGCAAGATTACTTATTCTTGCTTCAGTAAGAAATTAATTTAATTGTGAAATTATCAGAAGAGGAAAGTTAATTAATTAATTAGTTAAAAAAAAAAATTGTTCCTCGTACGATTACTTATTTTTAGTTTAATACCCTCATGGGCAAAAGCAGTGACTTCATAAGTAGTTTAGGCAATTCCATAAAACTCTATTTGTAATACTCGTATATATAGTTTAGGCAATCTTTGGAAAGTAACGGAATGTCTTCAAGTAATAACTCCTTTTTCCATCCGCAGGTGCCATCATCTTCGGCTCAGACCAAGAGGTAGCTGGTGTTATGAGGGCAGTCGAACGTGCCAACGCGACCCATTCCTTCAGCTGGGTTGGTTCTGATGGCTGGAGCGCCCGGTCGCTGGTCTCCGATGGCAATGAACGAGCTGTCGAGGGCACCATCAGTGTACAGCCACAGGCGAATGACGTCAGTGGGTTTAAGGAGTACTTTTTGGGCTTGAATGTGAAGAACAATAAGAGGAATCCTTGGTTTGTTGGTAAGAGATACCTATTTAAAATTTTGATTTTACTGATGAACTCGTGTTTATTAATGAAAAATTCGTTGATGGCAAAGTTATTGTGAGCACCACAGATATTAGAAGGAAGGTGTAAACTGATTTGATAAAAACTAAAATGAATAATTTTTTCGATTACAGCTGCTAGAGTCCCAAAAAAAAACACTTTTTTAGTATACTTTTACATTGTTCTGATCATGGACGATATAATGACACTTCAGTGAAAAAAGCCAATTTTCTAAATTAAAAAGGATCTGATCATATCTTTGTTTTCCATCCCATCCTAATCCAAGGCTAATAATAAATTCTCAAATTCCAAAAACTTACCCGATAAGGAAGAGAGAAGTTTACAACGAACTTATTCAGATCTCAAGATATTCTCTTTTATCTCGCTTATAACATTGCGAATAGTTGAAAACACTCCTAAACTTTGTTTTTAGGCGCAATGAAGCGTTACTTATCAAGGTGGATCTACGAAATCAGTGTTGGAATTTCACTCAAAAGAAACTTCCTTGCGCCCCTTTCAAGCGAGCGAAACTTTGATTTTGTTATAATTGGTGTGAATTTATCAAATCATGTCCTTTAGGTAATTATAAGTTGTTTCGGAATAGTCGCGAATTTGTGAGAATCTACAGAAATTGAGTTTTGGGTAGATAAAGTACTTTCGCGTTCAATTATTATATTGAAACTAAGTAAATATAATTAATTAATTAATCATACCATTTGTGTAGATGCAGGTTTATTTAAGATTCGTAAGCTCGAAGCCTACCGTATTGTATTGTTCATCAAGTCTTGCCCCAAGCACATTGTAATTTTTCTGAACAATACCATCAGTATAGTCGAGGTGAACCAAGCAGTAATCCTATATAATGTTTGTCGGGCGGTGTAGCTCACTTTGCGTTTGGCGCTTGTCGTGGCAACACGTCGTGGCCGGGTTCGCAACAAGTCAATCGCCATCTTGAGGATGCCCCTCGTTCAGAGATGAAACACGTGTCGATTTCTTACAGGGTTCTTTATAACTCTTTAAGAATAGTAAATCGGATTTGGTTGCTAAATATACGTCGTCTATTGTATTTTTAATTTTGTTTTCCTTATATATACGTTTTTATTGTAAACTAAATCTAAAACCTAAAAATACCGTCTTGAATTCGTAATTTTATGATTTTGTGCCATTGACAAGCTGTTTATGCAAGTGACAGATATTTTATGCTTTCTTTGCATTTTGAAGCCACTCGCCTCTAGAATACTCGCCCAGTTTAAACATATGTTGCTCGTATGGCTATGCGTTAACCCGTAAAGTTGGTTTTAAGTATATAACTTATACTTATCTGACTTCGTGCCACTCCTAGTTAAACACAGTGTCTGCTTTGTGCAGCCATAAATCTACACAATGCAAACAGATTTAGTACATACGATATAAGAATTAAGTACATACTGCTACTTACCAATGACTAGTTCACGTACTCTTCACCTAGGCCAGATTGCGGTATTGTTATTTAGTTTAATATACAATGTCGCCCATGCGCATGTGACCGCCCGTAATTTTCTGAATATTCATGAAAAAATATCGAAAATAAACTTCAAAAGGGGGGGTCTATCTATAACATTTTTCATGTTATTCCATTTTTAATTTTTTAAAGATTTGCTTTCTGTTTTTTGACACATCTCCGAAGTTTATGGGTCGATTTGGATTCTGTTTATTATTTCCAAAAGCTTATGAGTTATTTTAACAGGTTAATTAAATTTTTTACAAAAAATTATCGACTACGAAAAAAAAAACGGAATCGAAGTCATTTTTTCGGTAAAAAATTGTGAAGGTATTTATTTAAAAAAAACTAGTGAAAAATGTTATAGATAGACTTTTGAAGTTTATTTTCGATATTTTTTCATGAATATTCAGAAAATTACGGGCGGTCACATGCGCATGGGCGACATTGTATATTATATCCTGTTCTCTAGTAGCTCGTGGCTAAGTAATAACAAGCCGCACTGGTCAATCCATCAGGTTAAGCTACGCTTGCCGGGGTTGGTCAGTGGATGGGTGACCATCTTTACATACCGAGACTCCTCCGTGCCTCGGAAAGCACGTTAAGCCGTTGGTCCCGGCTGTCATTTGTGGATCTTTGACAGTCGTTACGAGTCGTCAGAAGCCCGAAAGTCTGACACCAGTCTTACCAAGGGGTATCGTATTACCCAGTTACTGGGTTGTGGAGGTCAGATAGGCAGTCGCTCCATGTAAAATACTGGTATTCAGCTGCATCCGGTTAGACTGGAAGCCGACCCCAAGATAGTTGGGAAAAAGGCTAGGAAGATTGATATATTATATCCTGTTGCACTTATGCAACACCACGGGCACGGAGGCACGGAGGAGTCTCGGTATGTAAAGATGGTCACCCATCCATGTTACAAGTATCAAGTCTAGGTAAAAAGCTTACTTTATACCTAGACTTGATACTTGTAACAACAAGTAAAAACCTCAAACGGTGCAAATACAACAACCTTACTGGTAGCTATATTTTTGAGCCGTTTGTGGTTGAAACACTAGGTCCGTGGAGTCCGAGAGCTCACCGAGTATTTCGGGACATCGCCAAGCGATTGGTCGACTCTTCACGTGACTAGAGGGCCAGCATTGCCATCCAATGTGAATACTACCAGCCTTTTTTGGCACTTTTCCTGGTGACAGCGATGCGGATGAATTTTTTGATGCCCAATGAGCTCTTCCGTTTATTTATTTTTTCCTTTCCATACTGCTATAATATTTACTCGTAGTTGTATACACATGGTTTAGATAGCATTCGATTGTATAATGTGTATAAGATTTACAAGTATCAAGTTTATTATAGTTTACACATGGAGTTAGAACTCTCCCAAATTGACACTCAAATGTCTGCTGTCCTGCATTCATCATGATTAACTTTTTATTGCAACTAATGACCATGTGCTTACTTAGGTAATAGCCTGGTGACTTTAATTTAGCATCTTAAATAACCATTGATAAAATCATGAATTAAAAAGTACATGTAACAATGAAAAAGTCACATTAGTACATAGTTCACTTTGGAACCCCAATGTTTGCTGAAACAGCGAGTCCCCAAACCGCTATAATGAAATTTAAGTCCCTCTTCTTAAACAAAGCTCGTGTAAATATCAGAAAATATAATAAAGAGCGGTATATCCCAAACCTCGGACTAATTAGCATAGTATGAACCCGATCCCTTGGTTACACTGACAGCCCTCTCATTTACATAGTCGCTGTAATCTTTTTGGGCAGAACTTCAATTATGTACCTACCTACTTTGCTAATTTAATATTTTCTAATTAAGTTTCATTCTCTTCTATTTTTATGACGCAAAGGAAACTGAAACTGATTTCTCTTTTTCAACAAATAACTAGTTGAATTTTGTATTAAACAATTTACAAGAAAAACCTAACGCAAGAAACCGATGATCTAATAACATGAACAACGAAAATATTCTATATTTAAGTATTTTCTTGTATCTAATACAATTCAAATTAGCCCAACCATGTTATTATCCGTTGTTCGTTATTATTAATTGAGTGAATATCTACGCCTTTACTGTAGTAACAAGATCTCCAGACATCCCTTGTCACAGGAGTTACTAAGACGAATGGCTCCCACAATTCAGGTTTTCATGAATAGGAACGATTTCCATACACACAATGCAAGCTTCCAATTCTTTTGAGGACAGTAAGGAAACCGCAGGAACTTTGCAGAACGGTTGAATACCAAAGTCTCTGAATCTGACTTTGTTTTAAAAAGTTTTGTGTCTCCAATCTGAACTGTGCGGTGCATCTGAACAATTTATTCCTGTTTACTACAGGAAAGATTTTTATTTTAAACTGTTTATTTTTGTTTTGCTTTTTGGCTTTGGGCTAGGAAAATGAGTTTTGGTTTTCGCCGGTTCTGTTTTAGATTTTGCCAACAAAACAGTTTTATTTTAAGAATAGCGGCTAATGTTCGTTTATTGTCTCAATACTCTAAAATAAAGCAGTTTTTCATAATCGGGAACCTGGATGGAGAAATTACCAAATTAACACGCATAATTCGCCAATTTCAAAATTTTATTTTTGTTTTACCTATTAATGTTTTATTTAATGGTGCCCAAGATACAGGTTGTACCTAGGTTGTGATAAACGTTATCTCGATATTGTATTTTTAATGTTAAAATAAAATTAATAAATTTAACTTCAGTTACTTTAATTATCTTGTAATGGCTGGTTCCCCAAATCAATAGAAGTGAGCTCAAAGTAATGAAACCCTTAGTTCTAAGACAAGTTATTACATAATTATTGACAACTGAAAAATCAAATAATATGATCTTTAGAAACCTAACACCATAATCCTCTTCACAGAGTTCTGGGAAGACCACTTCCAGTGCCGCTACCCCGGCAGCCCCCGGACCCCGTACAACGGCCAGTTCGCCAGGCCCTGCTCCGGCCAAGAGCGGCTCAGCGTCAACAACACGGAGTTCGAGGGCCAACTGCAGTTTGTGTCAGATGCTGTCATGGCCTTCGCTTATTCTATACGGTGAGTTGCCTACTATTTTAGACCTTCTGGATTACTTGGTCTAGCCAGTCTGCTAAATACCGGTTCATGCCGTTCATGGTGACAACATTAAACGGAGTCTCGTTTAATGTTGTCAAGAAATTATGAAGGATCCTATTTTTAACCGACTTCAAAAAAGGGAGTGGGATCCAAATTCTATTTTTTTTTCATGCTCAATTTAGTTTAGTGAGTCAACATGGTGTTATGAAATTGATGATAAACTAATTTATCACACTGTCAACAAAAAAGTATTTGCCAGCTTATTTTTACCACGTTCAAAAGCTCTACTTATGAAAATATATTTATAGGTAAGTTTACATCGCTATCATTCTGGTAGCATGTTTATGCTACAAATATTCTTATATTTCTTTAAACATAAAATAAAACATGACTTCGGTTTTAGTATCTGAATACATCACAAGAACCCCTTTCAAATACTGAGGACATTGTTCTCGCATTATTAGCGACTATATTTCTGAAGATGTAGAATTTAATACAGCTTTTATACTACATAAATCTGAGTTACTGCCTTTTTACGAGTTATTCAGAATCAAGAGAGTGGAATTGCATATGTGAAACTAACTATAGGTACCACATGTGTACAGTTTAGATGCATAGTTTGGAATACGTCATTTTCATATGTGATGTGTACAAATATTTTACAGTTAGTTATGCGAGCCGTCCACCACTAAAAACTAAACTAAACGAACCTTAAACTAACTTAGTTTAGACGGCTCGCTTGCAAGTGTGTTTCATCAAATAGTTCCTATGCCGTTATGTTGGCTCCACTAGCTGTGGTAGGACGAACACGAATACGCTACAGCGCTATAGTCCGCGCGCGACTAGTTGGCCGGTCATCTCATCACAAATCATCTCGCTATTGCAATCTCATGTGCATTTTGTCTAAACTAGCCGGTACTTTCAACGCGTGTTGCCGTCGCGAAGTGAAAGTTCCGGGTAGTTTAGACAAAACGCACATGAGATTGCAATAGCAAGATGATTTGTGATGAGTCGCGCGCGGACTATATATACCCAATAGATCAATTTTATTGTTAAAATTTAAGTGGAGCTAACATTACGGCAAAGGAACTATTTGGTGAAACGCACTTTATTTGCTTTTGATTTTTCATCACTATCAACTTCGACTGTCAAAATCACAATGATGTTTCTGCTCGGTATAAAAAGATTGCTGTTGGGTTATTGCTGTCAGACTGAAAGGACTGTAGTGTACTACATGTTGTCGGTATTCTTTTGTTTCTCCTATTGTTTATTCAAACTCTTTAAACTAGGGCTGTGATAACACAAGGCAATATTGCAGAAACTTATTGCACCATACGTCAGTACACAATGTAATACGAGACAGCTAGCTCTCAATATCGTATTTGCTATTCGTGGCATTTTTCAATTTTAGAGGAACTGGAAACATGGTATACGTAGTTCATGTTAAAAACTAAAACGAACAAAACAGCCGCTTTATGACAAAATTGCTCGCTGAAAAACATTGCCCGCATCGTGAAATCGCTGACATGGATCCAATAAAGCGATTATTAATGCTACCCTGTGCACAACACTGGCAAAAATAAATAAAAGTGAGCCAAACTTCGGTCGGTGCAAAAATATGTAAATCACTCTGATTTTTTGGAGTTCTAGAACTAAAACCTTTTTACTAGTTAAACTTGGCCTTACTCTTCTCTTATTTTAAAAAGTATAAGCTGATTATTTGGGCAATTTCGTTTATGTAATATAAATACAAAAAGACACATAGTAGGTACTATAAACGGCTCCTCTCGCGGCGTATAGCCCAAAAACTCAAAATAAAAACCCAAAAAAATGTAGTGCTGCTGTCAAAGAATATCTAATTAGGTATAGTTTCTCCATTTAAAATAACCCAAAGCCTTTCTACAACACAATTCAAACTATAGCTACAAATTAAGCAATACATCAAGTTATAAGCCCAGAATCCACAAAGAATAAATAATTCATACAGTGGGTTTACTCTCGTAAACCAAATTCGACTAAAACGGTATTACTTTAATGGTCCTCGATCAAATTTTCTGTGGTCATGTAAATGAAGTAACTGGTCCATATCAATTAGTTGGCCCAAAGGGTGCCGGTCTTAGAATCCCATGGAATTAATTTCACGCGATCCTAGTAACATTGATTTAAATGTAATCCTCTGGGAAGTCTTTCTAATTTGTTCTCTTAACGGTCAGGTTCTGATAATTAATTTTGGTAGCTTAGGCAACGATAATTCTGATAATCAGCTTAAAGAAGATTTTAATTTAGAAGATATTCGTCTTGAAGTTTAACAAAAATAAGAATGAATTTTTAGCTCCAAGCAATATTAATTTCAAAATTCAAGTCGAAAGTAAAGTAAAACTAAGTTAAAACTGAAAAGAAACTTACAAAATTTCTATCTCATCACTATTTAGGGCGGTTCTCCAACTATTTTAATCAAAAACATTTTTCGTTAAAGTAAGTCCGACAGGATACTGGCGGCTCACGGTGGGCGAACAAACTTGAATCCTTTTTTCATTTCTTAATAGCTTAGCTTCGCCATTTTCTCAGCAAAGTGGAATGAATTTTCGAGCGGTACAATTAACTGTCTCGTTAAGAGTTAATTAAGAAGAAGGGCGATACTGCACTTTGTAGGCTACTTTTTAACTGAGAAAAAAGTTTAAAGCACCTAACCTCTTGTTGTGAGTAGCATTTAATAGGTCTTGGAACTAATCTTAAGAAGATGGCTTACAGTTTACAGTATCTTATTTGTTAATACTTCATTGGGGATCCATCATCTGTTTCCAAACCGCAGCGATCATACCGCTGTTAATATCCGATAGACCCTGTCCACCAGAATCACCAGATGCACCTACCTGGGTATATATAAAAAACTAGGGCAGAATTACCAAATAAAAAAAAAATCCGGAACTTACCAGAAGTTGGTGCCATAAAAGTTGAATAACAATAAATATGACGGTGCCTAAAACTAATACCATATTTAAGGAAGCCATTATTTACTGATCGCCATGAAATAAACCTTAGATGTCTTTTGAAGTGGCAAGGATCACCCGTGCCATCGAATTTTATGGCGTACTTGGAGTCTAGCAATAAACCAGATAAGTGTGTCTGAGACCACAATGATCCCTCAAATAGCTGTGAGGAGCTTTGGAAGACGCCATTTTGAGCTGATGATTGGCTTAATGGGTGGTTAGAAACAGTAATATTTTGATATTAATTGAGATTGTGTGGCTAATTATCGATTTCGATTAGAGAGCAGCAATTTTAAAACGCAATATATAGTGTAGCCTCTTTGTATTCCAAAGTAATCAAGAGACTTTGATAATAAAATGCCGCTGATTTCGAAAATGTATTCTCTGTTAATTCCAGCCGGGATGATATTGCATATTCATCATAATGAGTCTATAATATGCCCACCACTGGGACACGGGCCTCCTGTCTGTGAGAGGCCGTATTCTACCACGCGGGCCCAGTGCGGGTTGGTAGATGTCACATGTCTTCGAATTTTTGGTTCTAGGACGTGCCGGTTTCCTCACGATTTTTTGGTTATGAAATGAGTTACACAAAGTAAAGCGCCTGCTTAGCTTCGAACCCTCAACTCGTACCTAAGTCGAAGCTGCTACCACTGGGCCACCACTGCGCTGCTATTGCATATTACCAGAATTTCTATACGTCGACTAATACACAAACAGGTGTAGGACCCAAAACAAGAAGATCTTTTTTGTTCTGTGAATGTCAATTTAAACTTTATTGTCAAACAGTTAAACATAATTTTCAATACAACACTCTCGTATCATTCGTCTAAGTAAATTTGAACTTTGTTGTCAAACAGTAAAACATAATTTTCAATACAACACTCTTGTATCATTCGTTTAAGTAAATTTGAACTTTGTTGTCAAGCAGTTAAACATAATTTTCAGTACAAAACACTACTCTTTCTTAGGTAGTATTTACGTTACGAAATTTCTGGATTAGGTCTCCACGCTCAAGGCCCGCGATAGAAGCTATGCAATAGCTTGAAAGAAATACTTAATATTTTCAAAGAAAAGCCTCTATACGTAAAGATCGCATCGTTTTAACGCACCCACCGTATCAACAGCCACCTAATTTTCATATTAGTAACGCCATAGCTACTGATCCGGCTTTTACCCAAACCCTCCGGGGTGCGGCTTTTGACAAGAAAAGGGACGTTTCTGATAAAAAAGGGTTCATTCCAGAACAAAACATGCACTCACGCCTGAACCAAGAGGGAGGAAGGGGGGAGGGACTGGCACTCCTTGGTGGAAGGTACCATTGTTCGAGTCGTGATGTATGGCCCGTCGATATATTATTTATGATAAACCTTTCGTTGCGTTTCCTGTCGAGTTTCGGTTACACGTGTTTTTAGGTTGGGTTTGTTTTGGTTTTATTTAATGCTGTTACGTTTGCAGAACATGTAGATCAGTACCTAATACAAGCTTTTTATTTTACACTTCGTGTAAAGGGTCTTGTGATTCAGAAATGTAACGAACTTTGCATCCCGTTCGTTCAGTGGCTGTTGATACATGCTATGTAATATGTCGAATTTTTCTCAAGACATTTTTATTCACTGTTAGATACATCATTTTCATCTACTGTACACAAGAAAGATCAACAAAAAAGAAAAAAGCTATACACAATAAATAAAATTGAAGTGTGTTTGACATGTCAAAAAAAAACTTAACTCATAAGCTTTTAGAATAATAAACAGACTCCAAATCGAGCCCATAGCATCGGAGATATGGCAAAAAATGTAAAGCAAGGTCACAGAGACTACTCAAAATATTAAATTAAAATTGAATTACGTGAAAAATATTAAAAATAGACCCCTGTTAAAAGTTAATTTTGAAAAAAAAAACATGAATATTCAGAATAATACGGGCCGTCACATACCCATGGGCGGCATATATTTAAGGTACTTACTTACAACTATTTTTTAAAATGATATTTTGATCTGTCTGTCTGTTTATTCCGGCTAATCTCCTAAGTGGCTGGACTGATTTGGTGGGACTTTCACTAGCTGATGAGCTGATGTTATCCTTATAACATCATAAGGAGTAACTTGGGCTACTCGTACTTTTATATTAGAAAAACACATAACGAAATTGAAATCACACTGTTACTAGCCAGCTATCTAATTACGCAACACATTTTCGTAAACGATTCCGACTAATCTGTTTCATTTTGACAGTTCAACAATATTCATTGCGTTATTGACGAAGGAATGGACTACCAATCTGTTTCAAAACGATTCTAATTCTGATTGATCGTGCATTACGTAATTAGGGAACAGGTTTTTATACAACACACTTTTGCCTGAATCCTCTTGATCTCATCTCATCCCATCCATCCTCATAAGCGTGATCATTATAGGTAAGTACTAATGTTGTAACCTACAAATCGATATTCCCGTCGTTAACAAGCCGTGGCCCGATACGCTTCCTCTACACGACCGGATACAAGAGGGCAGCGAATCGAATCCGGGTCTGATTGCCAATAAGTGAGCTCCAGCAGCCAATTGAAAATAAACTGGACCGATACGTCGCACAAATAGAGTTAATTCTTTTTAGGGTTCGGTACTCGATGAGTGCCGAATGGAACCCTATTACTAAGCCTCCACTGTCCGTCCGTCCGTCTGTCTGTCTGTCAGCGAGCTCTATCTCATGAACCGTAATAGAAAGATAAATTAAATTTTCAAAACTTGTGTATTTCGATTGCCGCTATTACGACAAAATAATATTAAGTTAAAAATTTAAAGGAGTCCCCATACAAGAAACGTTTTTTTTTAAGTTTTTTGCTATATATTTTACGGTGGTTCGGAACCCTTCGTGTCGTGTCCGATTCGAACTTGGCCGGTTTTTTTAAACAAGAGTTTGCAGATATTAATTTAGAACGAGGCAACCTCATCGGTTATGTACGACAGCTTGGAGTCTTGGGTTCAATCCTCGGATTGGGCAAAGTATTATTGTGTTTTTTAGGAAATTAACAGAAGCAAAATTATGTAGGCATTACGGTTTTCCTAAAACTTGTGTTTGTGTACATGTTTGGCAAATGAATTATGAACGCAGATTACATTGTTTGTCGGAATAAAATATTATAAAGATATCATAATTTGCAGATATTAACAATACAAAGGTTCGTTCTACTGCGTAGTGTTATAAAATGCATACCTGCATTATTTCAGTCGACCACAATACTGTAGTTATATTGCCATATCAAAGATGACGTACACTGTATACGACGTGTACTGTGCTTTTGATAGGAACCGCAAAACCATTTTAACTCAATCAAAGCAAATTGAGAATTCTTCGAATTTCGATTCATTTTCGTTGAACTGAAATTCGAAGAACAGAGTCCGACTAATTGCTGTTTTTGTATACCAAAGGTAGGTAGGTAGTAGTGTTTCAGCAAATTGACCATTATGACAAATTGACCACCTTTTTATTAATTACTAGCTTCTGCCCGCGACTTCGTCCGCGTGGAATAGTTACTAGGCTAAAGTAAGTATTCCACGCCCTACCCTAAAAAACCCTAGAAAACCCTAAAAAAACCCCCGATTTTAAAACATTATTCATTGGTACTCCGCTCATAGGAGCGAGAAGAAGACCGATAGTGGTCTTAGCGTGATGTTATATAGCCTAGCCTTCCTTTAGCCTTCCTCGATAAATGGGCTGTCTAACACTGAAATAATTTTTTAAATCGGTCCTGCTTTTCCTGAGATTAGCGCATTCAAGCAAATAAACAAACTCTTCAGCCTAATATGATAAAAATATATACTAGCTTCTGCCCGCGACTTCGTCCGCATGGAAATTCGTTCCAATAAATAAAGTATATAATCTAAAGATATAATATATATTTTGTCAAATGTCAAACAAGTGACAGTGACTCAAAGTGCCGTAAGCATTGCACAATGCAATTAACACTTTAGCCGGCCGGGGCAGCGTCACTATTATGCATCAAATAGCGGCACTTTATCTGATAGGCTTAGAATGCCGCTAGCGGCACTCTATACACTTCCTACATAATTTAGTATGGGAATATGGATGTATAGGCGAGATCTTCCACTGCAACCCAGGGCTTCGCTACGCACGAAACAAATGCTGGCAAACAAATGAAGCGTAGCTTACAAGGCAAACCTCGCCGTGCACATCCTACGTACAAATGGACGGTCGACTTTAGGCAAGATATCTTGTCTTGTCACAGTACATTACAGTGGTGTGTGAGAAGTTATCTCGTTGCGACCAAGCAAAAGCTCTTATAATGCCATATTACTGCAGATTCAATTATAGCTAGATGGACAAGTTTGAAGGAGTCTTGGTAGAGTTGTGAGGTGTTTTTGGAACAAAGGCAGTGCCTACATACCTAATGGTGTTACTTTGTATGTCTATATCAAAAATTACGGAAATACTAACGTATAGATTTTTTCTTTGCTAGTAATAATGTTTACTTCCGTAATTTTTAAAAACTTGTTAAAATGATTTTAAAAGGCAGATTTACTTTTCAGTAAAGTCATAAAAAAATTTCTTGCGATAAGAAACTAGTACTTTCGTTTAGAGAACATTGTTGCAATGATGAAATCACTAGGATAACATAGATCCAGATGTAATTCTAGTGATTGCACCATTGGTTTTAAAACACAGATTTCCTTTAATAATAAGTAACTTTGTATAAAACAGTAGGTACAAATCTAAGAAGTACCGACTGTAATTAACATATTTAAATGAGGTTTCCACGAGCAGAATTAAAAGTAGGTATTATTCCGTCAGGAATTCAATAGAAAAACCTTTGATTACAAATAAACAACACAGCCAATTCTCTAAAACAACATATAAAGCCCGCTTTAAAAATAGGTACCTTTACAATTTAACCACTTCAATCAAAAAACCATCTCTTTAAAAGTACGTAAACAGCCAACCAAAGTCAACAAACCAGAGGTGACTGAAAAGGCTAGACAACAAAACAAGGATACCTCTATACACAGCTACGTAGCGGTATACCTGTAAAGGTATACCTCAATACCTGTACGTATGAAAGGACTGCGAACTGAAACGCGCGCGTCAATAGAAACCGTTATGGGTTTGAGTTGTATGGAATGGCAACGTAAAAGCTGGCCTTTAGAATAGGACCCTTATGTCTGAGACAGGATTGGCGGAGTGTGAGATGTGAGCAATGTTGGTTAAGATAGTTGGTGCGGATATACCTATTTAAATGGTATTTCAATATGCCTGAAATCTATGGCTATGTCTTCTTCAGTGACTAGAAAGTGTTGTGACCGTTAAGATTTTGATATACTTACTATTGTAAAATTTCAAGACTCCGGAATCTCAGGAAATACTTACATACTCAGGAAAATTCAATTTTTTTTTTGCCGTTTGCTCATATTAAGTCAGACAAAAATAGGATGGTGGCCTTCTTGACTGGCCTTGTTTTCTAACTCCTAAATTCAGACTAGACTTAATACGCATTCCAGCAAAAGGGCTGATTATAATCGTAACGATATTGAACTCACAAGAAGCTGCTGCAAAATAACATCCTCTTGATTCCTTTTTTAGTAATAAAACTATTGGAAACCAAAAGAAACACACTACTAATGCCATGACTAAAAAAAGACGTGTGGCACTCGGGGACTGCCCCGGCGAAGCTATTGCATAGCATTTTTTATCAACTTACGCAATTGTAAAATATTAACCCGAATACAAGAAATAGCAATGGTGACATTGACAGGAACTGTTATTCACCTTTATAGTTTTTAAAACTTGACACAACGTAATGGCCGGGAACATCAAACTAATAAAAAGGTTTTAATTTAACTATTAATAGTCAAGGATCATTCGTCTAAGTAAATTTGAACTTTATTGTCAAACAGTTAAACATAATTTTCAATACAACACTCTCGTATCATTCGTCTAAGTAAATTTGAACTTTGTTGTCAAACAGTTAAACATAATTTTCAATACAACACTCTCGTATCATTCGTTTAAGTAAATTTGAACTTTGTTGTCAAGCAGTTCAACATAATTTTCAATACAACACTCTCGTATCATTCGTTTAAGTAAATTTGAACTTTGTTGTCAAGCAGTTAAACATAATTTTCAATACAAAACACTCTTTTTTTAGGTAGTATTTTCGTTACGAAATTTCTGGATTAGGTCTCCACGCTCAAGGCCCGCGATAGAAGCTATGCAATAGCTTAAAAAAACAACCGACTTCCAAAAAAGACACTAGAAAGTCAAAAATAACTAGCTGCCACCGACTTCCGCAATTAAAGTTATTTTTGACTTTGTAGTGTGTTTTTTGGAAGTCGATTGTTTTGTTTTTTTGTAAAAATATTTTATTTTTCACTTTTTAGTTGTGGTACTGTAGTGGATACACCGCCACATACAAACTACGTAGCAAAGACATGACGTCACACAAAGCCTGCATCGCGCAATTAGAGTTTACCGCGTGAATAACATAAATAAGACTATCCGAAATCAACTTTCGGGCAGTTGCCCGCCAGACATAACACCCGTCTGGTCGGAGGATCCTTCCTTTTCTATGGTGGATGAGTGAACTTTACACCCTGTTCCTCATACCCCTAAAGTACCTACTTCACACAAATTCAAATACAACCTACCTGCTATGCAAATAACAGTGACAGGAACTTATTTATCATCATATCATTCACATAGGCTAAGTAGGAAAAATACGTATTAATTAAGCTAACTCAAAAACTATCCAAGTCAAGTAAATATAATTTATATGGGATCACCTCTGAAGTTATGACCTTCCAAACAAAAAAAGAATCATCAAAATCAATTCATAATTGGCTTAGAAAACACACAAAAAAAAACTTACATCGAATTGAGAGTGTTCGCAATTCGATGTAAGTTTTTTTTTTGTGTGGACTTCAAAAAGGAGGAGACTGTTACACAACAGTCTCCTCCTTTTTGAAGTCGGTTAAAAATATTCCTAGTTTACCTGCAGTAGGTATTTCCTTCGCGAAAAACAAAAATAAATTAAACAGCTTGCCATATAACGTGGCAATGCTGCCAGCCTTTTTAGGCACTTTTCCTGTTGACAGCGAAGCAGACGAATATTTGATGCACTACGATAATTTCCCTCCTGTTTTATATACTTACACATATTATTATTGCTCCTCCACATATTATTATTATGTTGACTCCTCCGTGCCTCGGAAAGCACGTTAAGCCGTTGGTCCCGGGTGTCATTTGTGGATCTTTGACAGTCGTTACGAGTCGTCAGAAGCCCGAAAGTCTGACACCAGTCTTATCAAGGGGTATAGTATTACCCAGTTACTGGGTTGTGGAGGTCAGATAGGCAGTCGCTCCATGTAAAATACTGGTATTCAGCTGCATCCGGTTAGACTGGAAGCCGACCCCAAGATAGTTGGGAAAAAGGCTAGGAAGATTTTGACACATATTATTATTGCTATTTAAGTCTGTAAGTTTTTAAATGCAAATATTGCCTTGACAAAAATAAACAATAAAACTACAAAAACGACAAAAAAAAAACAGCTTGAAACTTTCTGCAAATAGGTAAATAGTCCAGGAATTCCCCACAAGAACTTCATACGATAAATTGTTATAATCGTTGCAATTAATTACACTGCGGGGATAATCTGGGCTATTCAAGCTCGGGGCAATAATCGCCGCCTCTCGCAAAAGGCCGAGCTACCGCAAAGCGATCCTCGGGCAAGACACTCAGGAATGGATGAGGAAGGAATTAATCGCGTATTTTCTGTAAGGGATACTAGTCGGTATTTGTAATGGGATTCGCGTTGATAATCGTTGCTGTTCTCCTTTTAGCAGCAGCTTAACGCAAATTATTCATACCATGATTAATTAACAAGTGGATTTGGAGCGCCAGACATAATAATAGTATTAGTAGTAATAACAGTGTGGTAAAGTAATAGTAGTGGCAGTTATTAAAATAATAATACTATCAATATAGTGAAGACACTTTTAATGCAACCTTTCGATAGTTTAAATCTTGGTAATCTACATAAATCAGAAATCGAAGAAATTGTATCTCTTATTAACGTAGCACATCATTACTGCTTTAGGTCAAAAGTAGGGCAAAAAAAAAAGTTTAGAACTTCAACCGACAGCCTAAAATCCAACATTAGTAGATCATCATCTTCCTGCCCTTGCCCATGTTACTTGGGGTCTGCCAACACGTTTTCTTTTTCCACTTTCCCCGAAGCGTTGGGCAGAGGTGTACATATAGTACACCCACATTTCGCCATGTTTAAGTCCCATGTAATAGGGGGCCAGTCTATTGCCATCAACCGGGCATAAATCCAGACTCTGGGCTGCTACTGAGAAATTCCTGATAGAAAAGCGCAATAACACTTGCCCGACCTGGGCATCGAACCTATGACCTCGTACTCAGTAATAGTACTTGTGACCACTAGACCAACGACGCAGCCTGGCATAATTTAATAATAGACGTTTAAAAAAAAAAACAATCTTCCTAGCCTTTTCCCAACTATCTTGCGGTCGGCTTCCAGTCTAACCGGATACAGCTGAATACCAGTATTTTACATGGAGTGACTGCATATCTGACCTCCACAACCCAATAACTGGGTAATACGCCCTTGGTAAGACTGGTGTCAGACTTTCGGTCTTCTGACGACTGGTACCGACTGTCAAGGATCCGTGAATGACAGCCGGGACCAACGGCTTAACGTGCTTTCCGAGGCACGGAGGAGTCTCGTATGTAAAGATGGTCACCCATTCACTGACCAACCCCGGCAAGCGTAGCTTAACCTGATGGATCGACCCGTGCGGCTTGCTATTACTTAGCCACGAGCTCCTCTATAATAATAGACGTTTAAATCCACACAAAAAAATAAAGCCACATAACACTCAATAACACTTTAAAAAAATAAAGCCTTATAATAAAATAAAGAAAAACGCTCAAAGGAAAGTTAATTTTAATTTAGATTACAAAGAAAGCTTTAATTAAGTTTTCAAGACTTGAAAAAAAAGATTAATTGGGATTTAGAAAATGCTATACTTAGTTGCAAAAAAATAACGTCGTATTAATAGTAAACTAGTTCTTAGATTCAGTAATTTTAACCAAACCTAAGATGTCCAATTACGAGTAGACACGATTCCATTCGATTCGAATTTTAAAAAATCAACAGTTCGAAAATAAATAATCTTTGAATTAAGGTTCTTTTTCAAAGATTTTGTTATTCCTGAAATCGATTTCTAAGTAAAGAACAAATCGATTTCTTTTGTGCCGGCAACTACATCGCCACATGCGAACTACGCATCAAAGACCTGACGCCACACAAAATTGTGATGTCACATAAATCCTGCATCGCGCAATTTGAGTTTACCGCATGGACGACTTATATATAAGACTATCCGACATCAACAATCGTGCAGTTGCCCGCCAGATTCGACAACGGATGAGTGAAGTTTACACCCTGTTCCTCATACCTCTAAACTTTCAACTAAAGCTGATCTAGTAATTTTCCCACCACAGCGCAAAATATCCAATCGTTACCATCTGGTTTTAGTCTTCTTAAACTATTTTACCTACCCCGACCCAGCAACATTTAATTCGGCATTTTTTCAAAAAGCTCTCTCCGCATCTCATATTTTTCAATTGAATATCCACATTCATTATTTCTACTGACAATCTAGAATTTCCAGCGCTTCAAAGGTTCTGTACGACGAAATGAGAGCGCTTTGTGTGCGTTGAATACATCGGGGTCGGTTGCATAATGCGCTCTTTAAAAACTGCATTTGATGCTTGAGAGCTGGCTGCAGTTTGGTTGAGATGGCTCATTTTTTGAGTACGCCATGAATAGGGGCGGGTAGACAATTACTTTTTGCTTTTAAATGGTTCCCAATTAAGGTTTCCTTTACGTGAAATAGGTGTGAGTGTCAACGAATTATAATAATACTCCCTAATTATTCTGAAAGTGGGCAACGTCATAAATAGATGTCAAATAATCACTGTTTTGATTAATTTGACAATACTACTATATGGAAATAAGAAATGTATGAATGTATAGCGAAATACAATTTTAATAATCAAATGCCATAATTATTATCGTAACACCGAATATTTAGTTTTAAATGTAAAAAAAGCATTTGGAAACTTTCCAAACGCCTTTTTTACACCTAAAACGGGTAAAACATCAGATTCAGTGTTATAATTGCAATTCTTTATTAATTTTCTAGTTCGCTTGTTGGACACGTTTTTTATTTACATACAGTTATATTGCCAAATTAATCAAAACAGGTAAATATTTGACAGCTATTTGCGACGTTGCCAACTATTGGGATAAACACTCTTAAATTCAGCGTGTTTATTGATCCTATTTAAACTATGTAAGTTTTAGTTCAACCTCATTTATCAGCGTGAGTACAAGTTACAAACAGTTTCCGTTGAGTGTAGCGGGAGCTCTATAAAATTGCGGTGATGTAATGAAAATGTTCAAAGTAGTTTTCTGGTTTATTTTTCTTCATCAAGAGTCTTGAAATTGTTGAGTGAGTGTTGAATTGAGTTCTAAATTCACATCGACTTCCGGTTTTTTTTCATGATCTTTATTAATTATATGACTAGCATATTCTACGTAGCTCTAAAACTCACACTGAGGAGCTCGGAGCTTAGTAATAACAGCCGCACGGTTCGATCCATCAGGTTAAACTACGCTTGCCGGGGTTGCTCTGTGGATGGCTGACCATATTAACATAGGTACCGAGACTCCTCCATGCCTTGGAAAGCATGACAAGCCACTAGTCCCGGCTGTCGTTCGTGGATGTTTGACAGTCGTAACGGGTCGTCAGAAGCCCGAAAGTCTGACAGCCAGTCTTACCAAGGGGTATCGTATTACCCAGTTACTGGATTGTGGAGGTCAGATAGGCAGTTGCTCCATTTAAAATACCATATTCAGATGTATCCGGTTAGACTGGAAACCGACCCCAACATAGTTGGAAAAAGGCTAGGCAGATTGAACTCTAAAACTCAAAGCATAAAACAGACATGTTAGAGCAACATTGACAACATTATAATTTACTAGGTTTGAGCTATAATTTACCAGCGACTTCGTTCGCATGGACGTCGAAAATTATCTCACCGGAAGGTACCTACTACCAGGACAAAAAGTACCCAAATCCGCTGAGCCATCAAGCCGTGAAAAGGTAACAGACAGAGTTTACTTTCGTATTTATAATATTAGTATAGTATTTTAGTATGTATGGATTGATATAGGAATTTGGTGGACTGAATCAATGCTCCGTCACTCATAACAAAAATGTATTGTCACCAGGGACATGCATGCTGGTATCTGCGGAGGCCGGGCAGGACTGTGTGACGCCATGCGACCTGCTAGCGGAGCTGACCTGCTGCGGTATCTGAGGAAAGTCAACTTTGTGGGTAAGTTCCTGTAAAATATAGCGAGAAGGGTTCTGCTGTCGTTGTCAACGATAAACATTAAAAAAAGAAAAGAAAAAAAATTTAAAGTTTTTTTTTTTTGTTTCCAAGAGTAGGATAAAATTGTAAGAGAGATCGCAACGAAAACTTCTACCATGGAGTTACTAAATGATTACATTGTCCTTTACAGTTATACCCTGTAGTAGTGTAGAGTACACAAAAGAGTGCCACTTGAAAATACAATTTCAAAGGGAAATGTTAATGTTATAAAGAAATAATATTTCGTTGGACGTCCACCCTTCAGCTTATAATTAAATATCTGAAAATTAATATCTGAACTATTCTAAGAACTAATATTTTCCTAAGCCTCTTTCTAAAGGTCGCTAAAGATAGACTTAATTAAGGTACGTCCAATTCTTACCTAATTATTAAGAAATTCAGACTACTTAATTAAATTTTCAACTAGGGCCTTATTAATAATTTTGATAAGAACTACTTAGTATAATATTTTATCATAGCCTCTCATTATAATTTTCTTAAATTACTTTGAATAATATTGAATTACGAAATATACAATAGGTAGCAAATACAGGGGGTAAAAGGACGCAGCACATGAAACTAAGTAATGTGGAGCAAAAATGATTGCTGGGAGACGACCATTTATTTTTGGTGTGAAGAAAAATTGCTGTTTACGGCAGCATACAATGCAACGCACGCATTAAATATTATAGGTGAATCCAATGGTAAAGAATTTGTGCATGTAATAATAAAGTTAAAACATTTAAAACTTATTTAGCGAAAAAAGTAAAAATAGGTTGAAAACCTTCAATATCTTCGTAACCAGAAGGTTCCCAGTTAGGGTCTAGTACAAAAAAAAAACTTGGCAGTCTGGGACTGCTGATTGAAGTGAAAACTAAGAAATGCCATCTAACGAAAATGTCAGGTATTTATGTCGCTTGCTGTAAATACAAGAACGGAAGCTGTAGCTCCATTAAAAAAAAACAAAAATAATAAAACAGAGTGCGCTGTCAACAAAAATTTGAACGTCTTACGAATATTCAATCAGATCACGTGTCCTGACGCGAGTTTAAAATTTTTTACCCATCCCAAAAAAATGCACAACCCCGCTAAAGAAGTTTTCACTTAAAAAAATCAGAATGCCAGGGAACATAAGTGACTCTCGACTTTGTTAAGCGTCTTTTTACACCAGTTATAAGTGTCTATTATTTACAATTTAGGCAGGTACCTTCATCATTTGCATGAAAAGAACTGCTGCGTTTTTCCCAGACTTTTCTCTAAGACTGCCACAATTAGTAAGGTTTGTAAGGCTTAACATACACGAAGATTTCTTCACAAGAAATCCTTTCAGTTTTCAATCTAAGAGCTACTCGAATAGTGACTACATGTTCTACTATTCAATGTTTCTCTTGAATAGATTTGATTGGAAAACATTTCGTTAAAATTCACTGTATACTATTTTTGGCCTTTGAGACAGAAATTCAGAAACATGTTGATTTATAGTAACTAAAAAGTTTTGGGTCCGCCACATTGTACCCCCAAGTGTCGTAATAGAAGACTTACCAATTTTACCAAGAGGATGGACAGTATAATAAGGATATTGAATGGGAAAAAAACTAATTAGTCCGTCAGTCAGATACTAAAAAAATATTAGACACGTATTTTTTGTTTTATCATAATAATAAAAAATAGTTTGGAAATTCCAAAAGTGCACGCCTCATAACACACATTCATAAACGAAAAATAAATTCAAAACATTGTTTCTAACAAAAATTACCAATTTATCACTTTTCATGAAGTATGTTTTGACTGCTGTTTTACCCATCAATATGGGTAAAGTTCTAACCTCGCAACCCTTACCTAATGTCAAAGACTATTTATTTAGATATTTACGTTGTGGGTTGCTAGGCAACACGTTTAGTCAAGGTTGGAAATATTTAGATAAACATATTATATTTTAGTTAGTATTTTATTAATTATAATTAAACTACTATGAATAAAAGAGCCATTTTCAATAGGGTTCCTTCTATGACCGAAACGAATGTATTAAAAAAAAATTGACTCAATTAATTGATTTTATCGCAAGCTACAATGTTTTCAAGGTTCATAAATTGACGGACAGGAATTTTTTTTCAACTATTTTGATGTTTTTTTCATTTCTGCTGCATTAAATCTATTAGTAAAAAGTACAGTATTAATCTCCATTTAATCATCTATACAATAGTATATAAATTAAGTAGGTTCTGTGTACTAGCAGGAGTGTAACAATAAAAACAGTTGCAGAAATGGGGCAAAAAATATTTTTCGATCGTAGAGCACACTCTAATGCTTCGCATTACGAGTCGTGATATACCTTAGATAAAACGCATTAAAGTTGGGGAGTTGGGAGTCGCTGCGTCCGAAGTCAGTATAAAATCTACTGGGGAAGTGATATCTGGCCACATTTTAACTCAATGTATTGCCGTAATGTATCTTAAAAAAAAGAAGAAATACGAGTATAATATTTTTTAATAAAATACCTGACGGACACAAAAGAACCCTCTAAATACTCCTCCTCTAAACCTCCCACTTCTCGAACCCTTAAAAATGTCTTACGCCGTACGCGGCATCAGTTGTAGGATACTAACAAGTAACAACATCTTATTTACTTAGAAAAATACTGCCTTGCTTCTTTTAATAATGAGGAATGTCTACCAAGGTCTAAGCGGGGACGAGTTCCATTTCGACAACAATGGAGACGGTCCAGCGAGGTACAACATCTTGCATTTCAAGCAGATCAAGAAAGGGACCTACCGCTGGGTGCATGTAGGACAGTATCTGGACGGAGAACTGCAGTTGAAACTTGATGGTAAGTTGCATTAAACCAAATACAATAAAATTCTGTTCTGTTACGGAAGAGATCAAGTCTCTTGTGCCTGTATTAGACCAGCATCCATGCTCTCCAAAATACACACAGACATACTCGTACATAATATACTTCTAGTCATGGTGGTAGTACTTCCTATACCTTTTTTAATCTGAACTAATCCTCAACTAAATAATTCTAGTCGTACTCAACTTTTACTCCTACCTATCGTTCTACCAAGGTTCTTTGTTCATGTACACGAGACAACCAAAGAACTGAAAGGGCGGAAACGCTAAAATCTACGAACCGAGATTTGAAATCACACTTTATGGTCTTGTCCAACAGACATCCAATTCAAATGGGGCGAGCGCCACCCGCCGGAGTCGGTGTGTAGCGCGGAGTGCGAGCTGGGGCAGGCCAAGCAGTACGTGGAGGGCGAGTCCTGCTGCTGGCACTGCTTCAACTGCACGCAGTACGAGGTACTGGCCCATCATTAGTATTTGCAGAGCAGGGGACGTGCAGGGCAAGTCAAGGTGACATAGCAGTTGGTGCGCACATGGTACAAAAATATGATTGTTGATCTTACTCTGCTAACACTGTAATGACACATATAAAAGCACTTCTAGGTTATTTTCAACTAAGTTTTCGTACGTACGAGTAAAAGTAGGTAATTACACTGGTATCATTGAAAAAGTTGTCTCAAAAAAAAATCGGATAGAGGATGAATTAATAATTTATTAATTAAAAATCACTCGTCGCAGATAAGGTCCATCGAAGAAACCCAGTGCACAGTGTGTCCCCGGGGCACGCTGCCCAACCCTACGAAGACTGAATGCCGTCCCATCCCCGAGGCTTACCTGAGGCCTGACTCCGCCTGGGCGATCGGTGCTATGTCCTTCTCGTCTGTCGGAATCCTGCTAACAGCGTAAGTTGAGAAAATAGAGATCTCGAAATTATATCAAGTGATGTATGACAAGTACTTTTAAGGCAGTTTTGAATGTCAAAATTTACATTTTCTTTCTTTTTCGTATGAGTTTTTATGGCATACTTATTATATACTTTACATGAAATTGAATTGAATCTAGTTGTCCCTGCCAAAAGTTAGTTTTGTATGGATAAGAATGGGAGTACAATAATTTGTTTACATTAATTCATTTTATGTGAAGACGATGTATCTGGAATGAAATTACTATATTACAAGAATTATTAAAAATGAAGCAATGACAGATAAATTAATTATGTGATAGAGATATGCTCACGTAGACAATTTTCTTTAAGGAGGTGTAAATAGGTAATTATGAATAATAATAATAATTTTACTTTGAAAATGATTGTTTGAATAGTCAATGAAGTGTAACAAAATTAAATGATTGAATCTTAACGATCAGTTTCCTGCGTAAGTCAGTGACCTGAATTACCTGACCCCTCTTCCGCTCTTCTTCTTTGTAAAAGGGGTCAGGTAATGCAGGGTACTGACTGTACATGAACACCTGTCACAGAATATGGTTCTTTAATTTTAATCCCAGCTAGAAATTAATCTAGTTAAATAGCAGAGCTTGTTTAGAACTCTGTTATAACATCCTACATTTGCATTAGTCAGCTGTTCTATTTGTCCCGGAGCTTAGCCCAAGATAAACTTCTGTTGGCAGGCCACAGCCGCATGCTTGAAATTCAGATAAACTTCGTCATCCTTTACTATGAGAATGTATCAATAAGTTATTGAATTTTAAACGAACTAAAACTTTGGATCAATGTTCTAAAGAACCAAGTTCGCAAATTGTTAAATATATTTTGCTCTGGTAAAAATAATAAAGTCGACATAAATTAATAAGACCAGTAGTTAATTGCATTTAAGAACCTTAAATCTGCTTAATTGGACAAACTGATTAGAATTCCAAAACCACATCAGAAAAGAATAAGTATAACAATTAAAGATACGGAAGCTGAAATTGGAAAAACAAATTAGATATTCTTTAGAATCCATGCCAATATTGCTAGTTAGTATTCATGATTGACAAAAGCAATCGAGAAGAATAATCCAATATTGATCCATACAATCTGAAACTCGACGTGATTAGAATTAGAATTGTTTTGTTAAATGAAGAATTTGATGTTATTGATGGAATTCATTCTCCTGGATTAGTGGCAATTTTCTGTTTCCGTAGTACGAGTAATATCCTATTACCTTTCAGAGCTTTGGTTTGGGCATTTTGATTAATGTGCTGTGTTTATCTTTGATTGTTTTTATCTCAATATCAATATCCTCTCCCCGTATTCTCGGAACATTTAAAATATTTTATTAAAAGCCAATATTTGTTCATATTTCTTTATCTTCAACAGTTTCGTGTGCGGCGTGTGGTTCCACCACAGTTCGACCCCTGTGGTTCGTGCCAGCGGCAGAGAGCTGTCCTACGTGCTTCTAGCTGGTATCCTCATGTGTTACCTCGTCACCTTCGCGTTGGTCTTCAGGCCTACAGATATCCTCTGTTCCATACAAAGGTAAGAGTCTAAATGGCCGTCGAAATACTGTTTTAATTCTATCAGTTTCTCTTTGTGATAATTTTCTTCCCGTCAAAGTAAAGTTTTAATTAATACCTTTTATAAACTTCTTTGAAATAATAAAATTATAAACGCACAATTTTTATTTATTGTGTTGGGATGCTTTTGCAAAAAAAGGTTTGTACGTCCGAAAAAGTGTGCACAAATTACGTTTAACTGCCAGATTGAACTTGTCTCTAGCCAAGACTTTGTTTAAAATACTCACACAAAATAAATTGAGACCAAGAACTTAATTAGTTAAAACAAAATATAGTTACACAAATTCTTCATTTCAAAATGTCTGAAAGCTACGATTTTAGAAATGGTATCTGTTTCCATGAATATACGACCTATTTATGAATGGTAACAAGCTAGGTGCTTCGCGACTGGTAACGCAACATAAAATAAATGGTTAATTAAGATTTTCGTGCGAGCTGTCACTGATATGTTGGGGCTTTAGAAACAGTGGATGCTGTAAGCGATATCTCTAGAACAGAAACACATTTATCTTTGAGTATAAAAGACATAAGCATTATAAAATAAGAAGTAATACAACATGAAATACAAGCAGAATAAAATAAGAAGTAATACAACATGAAATACAAGCAGAATATAAACCACAATTCTAACTAGTTAATGATTTATTAAAGAGGCCACCTATATCTGTAGCATTGTTCAGTATTATTCATGCATTATTAAATTGAGTGTCGTTATTACTACCAACTTAATTTCAACCACATGATTTCCAACAATTACCTTTCTTCGTAACCTACACGCATCCATGCTCATGCTCAACCCTCATTCCATCCTTTATCGCATAAATGACAAATCACTTCATTTATCACCATAGCATAACATTTACATGTCAAAAGCACAACACTATCGGAGTTCATTACAAAATAACTGAAACCATTTATCATCAAAATTGTGCTTTACAACCTCTGTGACTTTGAATTAAGTTTGAGTAATGAAATGTGCCGCTGGTCTCGTGGCCACACAGTTGAGCGAGGTAGTAATAAACTGAATATGAATGACTTTATGATTCGACTTCGTAATAAGTTATTTCACTGTAAGTGTGCTGAGTTGCGGATATAAAGAGAATCTGTAATAGTAAGCTTTCCAGTTTCATTAGTAGGTGGTATTTTGTTGGTTACCGTTCGCTCAATTTACCTGTGAACTGAAACCTTATGTATTATTTAGACCTGCATTATGTTCCTACCTATGATCAATTATATTGTATTAATTAATTAATAATTAAATTTATTATTTTAATTGTATTGTATTATGTTCTATAAAGGTAATGATAATGATAATTCTGTTAAGGTAATGATAATGTTAATTATGTTCGTCAACGCCGTCAGTTGGGACTGGTCATCTCTTAGCTGGCTTATTTTAATTTATTTTAAGCTTTTTGATTTTATCTTTTTATTACGGGCGCTTGTATCGTGAAAGTCTTTCTACATTGTTCCCACATGAATGATGTATAATTATGTAACAATTTTTTTTATTCAAAAGAGTGTCTGTGGAGTTTCTTGCCCGTTCTTCTCCATAGGTACCTACTACGCTTTGGAATGAGCAACTAGCTTCGTATTTCTGACCGACTGACTGCCTCCTTGACAATTCAAAAGTACCTGTTAATGGTTTAAATGAAATAAATGCTTTGAGTTTGAGTTTGATAATGATTGAAAATATGTGTTTAGGAAGTTATTAAGGTTCTATTTAAAACATCGAAAATCTGATTTAAGAGTTTCTGGCTAGTGGCTACCTTTAAAAGATTTCGTATTAGAGTCAGGACCGAAGGTTGAACATGCTCTATAAAGTTTAGAAGGGTTTCATTTTGTAAAGAAAACATTCACAGACTGGCAGTGGCAAGTGCAGCCATGACATCAAAAATAAGGACTCTGTTCGGGAAAAGTTTTGCTTAAAAACTAATCTAACCAAAAATCGGAGACAATCCAAAGTTTCGATTGTCACATGAAAAATGTAGGAAGTTTAAATTCAGCGTGAATTTGTGACGTGAATTCCTCGCAGTTTAGACGCCACTTGTCTTTACTAATATTATAAAGAGGAAAGATTTGTTTTTACCGAATAGACTCTGAAACTTCTGGTCCGATTTGAAGAATTCTTTCAGTGTTAGATAGTCCATTTATTGAGTAAGGCTATAGGCTATAGGTCATCACGCTAAGACCAATAGGAGCGGAGTACCAATGAAGAATGTTTCAAAATCGGGGTTTTTTTTTTGCGTTAGGTCAAAGTAACTATTCCACGCGGATGAAGTCGCGGGCAGAAGCTCTAGTAAAGTATAAAGAATAACTGAGCGGATATATTCAACCGTAACTTTCCGTTAACAATGTAGCCGCAGTTTGGTTTGTTTCCAGTTTTCTATGTATTTGGATGATCATGAAGTGTTTTATAATGCTTTGTCATTAAAATTTCTCAAATGCATCGTTCAACCTTCTTAAATTAAATAAGTGTTGCATCAGGGATTATTAAAATTTTCTGGCGCCTGGTTAAAAAGTTTAAAGCCCTCTTTTTGTTAGTTTTAGCACCGTTATTAACCTACAACAGTACGTATACTGAGCTGCTGTAAATAGTTTTTTTTTCATGGAGAATTCCTCTTCCTTTTTTCGTTTTGAAAATCTTCGTCATTCACTACTAACCATCCCTACCCTGTCCTGTCCTGTCCCTGTCCTTACTGTAACATCTAAATATACATATGAATGCAATAAAGAGTTTGAGTTTGAGTTTTAGATTACCTACTCCATATTCTTCTTTAAAATTCCCACATTCATCAGCGAACTAACCCTAAAAACTCAAAATATATCTTCTTATTTGTCTACCACAGTATTCCTTCATTTACATTACGAAGAAAAACTTACCTCCAATAAAATGCAGTAAATCGCTCAGCCAAGCTGAAATCTTACATAATAATATTTTACGTGAGTTAAGGACTCGAGTTCCATACTCGCATCGGGGCCAAGTACTCACGGGTCCCTGTCGCTAGCACCGAAACCGTTTACCTAGTGACGGGGGAAATCTAATTATTCGGCTGGATTATTATTCGATGCGAGTTATCGATTTTGTTGGAGTGCTTTTTGAACTGTGATTTGAATGAAGGTGTCAGTTCAGGAAATGGTTTTCTGGAAATGCTAGACTGTGATATCATAATTACAAAACAATTTAGAATTTTAGTCTCTGATTTGAGAGTAGCGTTTATCCTAAAACTTGGCAACGTCACAAATAGCTTAGAGCGGAACAATGCGTTTAGGTTCTTCTAAAAAAAAAAAAAAAAAAATTACGCTAAGTACGTTCTAAGTTTCTTATAGCTTCTGGATTCAACATAACTTGAACACCCGATTGCATGATGCTCATCAATTTGTGTTTGGATTAAGTATTTGATAGCTTTCGGCAATCGAAAGCTTTAGTTTGTAAATCTTCAGTTAGATGAAAGAGGAATATTCTTTGAGCAGCAAAGGAATTTCGATACATATTTGAATCCTTTACCAAAGCCCATCACTACCAACGAAATGCAGGTGCTTGTTTATATTTAACATGCTCTCAACGCCGAGACTGCACTCCTCCATACCAGTTCTTATGACAAAAACAACATAGTTCACTTTCCTTTGACAGAAGAACCGATTCACAGCGCCTTTGAAGAATCATGTTACTGCACTTGAGATTTTTGTAATGGATTGCGAAAACTGTTTCGGAGTGAATCAACATGTTGGGGCTTCCGATGTCTGCGTTGGCTTGCTTTTATCCTTTTATTTGTGGCTTTTTGAAGACATTCCAATTTTCTAAAGATGTACACTAGACAGCATTTGACAGCGTCTTGCTGATCATGGTTTTGTTATTGTTATTAGTAATTAACTGTTTATTTATTTTATACTTCGATGGTCCTAGTTTATCATTTATAACTTCCAGTTACAGATATATGTCAGCGGGCACTCCCTTAATGCCTGGAGGCTTTTATTTAGATATAGTTTATTTTTTATTTCTGCCTGAGTATGGTTCTCGATGTTTTTTTGGTTGGTATATTGGCGTGTGCTAGATGACATATGGCTATTAATTTAAATAATGTATGTGTTGCGTTATGTGAATTATTTTGCATACTATTATATAAAATCATTTTTTTTCTAACTGAAGCTGTGCTGCTGGGGAATTTGTTGCGCCACTTATTCTTTCCAGCAAAAGCACTAGGAAGTGGTGAAGGGCGGGCGTTTTTGGGGGACTGTCTTATGTAATTTTGACGTTCGAAAAGTGCTGATTCTCAGCCTAGTTTGAATAAAATAATGACTTTTTTTTTATTTGCTTTGATTTTTTTTTTTATTATGACATTGAAAGAAAATGTCCCAGATGTTTGACAGTGCTGCCTAATTTAGTGTAGTTGTCAGTATTTGGTGTCCCAGATTTTTGACATTGCTACAAATAGGTGGATAAAATTTTCCTTAGCAGCTATTGAAATAGTCTGTCTAAGGCAAAATAATAGCAGATTAAAGAGCTATATTTAATGAGCTGAACTTTATATAATATCAGATTAAAGATGAAGTGGCTAGACGCCATAAAACTTTTTAACAGTTCGCTTATCTAGTTTTTAGTGGTGAAGGGCGGGCGTTTTTGGGGGACTGTCTTATGTAATTTTGACGTTCGAAAAGTGCTGATTCTCAGCCTAGTTTGAATAAAATAATGACTTTTTTTTTATTTGCTTTGATTTTTTTTTTTTATTATGACATTGAAAGAAAATGTCCCAGATGTTTGACAGTGCTGCCTAATTTAGTGTAGTTGTCAGTATTTGGTGTCCCAGATTTTTGACATTGCTACAAATAGGTGGATAAAATTTTCCTTAGCAGCTATTGAAATAGTCTGCCTAAGGCAAAATAATAGCAGATTAAAGAGCTATATTTAATGAGCTGAACTTTATATAATATCAGATTAAAGTTGAAGTGGCTAGACGCCATAAAACTTTTTAACAGTTCGCTTATCTAGTTTTTATGGCTCTGAGTTTACTAAAGGTTGAAATGTCGACATAAAGCCCATTTAAGCAAGGATTTAAAAATAATTACTTAGGAGGCTTTCTGTGTAAAACTGTTACTTCGTATTTGGATTAAGTGGGATTTTCACCCCATCATCATTTTCAATTTAAGTCTGTCAAATGAAAAAGTAATTTCATTAATTATAAGTCTATGAAAAAGTTAAAATCGACTTTAATAATTGTTTAAACGAATTTATAATTATTTTAACTGTTTTGTGACAGTGTACCTATTGCGAACACTTTTGAAACTCCAATTGATTTGTTTTCAACACTTTTCGGCAATCCGCTTTGCTTAACTCGCCAGTTATAATTAAACAATTAATTGAAATTATCAAAATTTCGTTTCGAGGACTTTTAATTAATTTCTCAAATACCTTCCTAGGTTTTCTTTATGTCCGCAAATATTTCAGTTACGATCGATCTACCTATATAAAATATCGTTGAAAGTCCATCAAAAGTCTACATCACATCGACACTAAAACACGCCTCACTTAATCCTAGTTCACACTAACGAGGTCAATTCGTAAACCTGCAAAGCATCGCAAAAGGACAATCAACATGGCGACAATAGTAAAGCTAACATTGGACGACACGACACGGACGTCGTAATTTCGGAAACGGAAGGATAACTTCATGCGATAACAAGCACAAAATTAAACTGCAGCACGTTCAAATAGACGATCAAGCACTACATGATATCTAGACAGGGCCCGGAAATAGCTTCCTGGTCGGACGTCCGAAGATAACCGATGTGTTTCGATTCTCCCCGAGGCAGGACTTGTCCTAGATCTATGCAAAATCTGCAGCATTTGAATTCGCAAGTTTTGATCGAGTTATACATTGTTAGGAGAGGAGTAAATTCGCAAATTGGGCGATCGGGAATTGGCCCTATGTTCAGCTGAGTTGAAGTTAGTAGTGAGAAACAAAACTGAATGTAACTGATATCTAACTGTAACACAAGAGAATGAATTCGTTATAAATCTCTTTTTCATCGCACCTATTCGAAAAACGACAATTGCCTATAGAGGATAGCGGGAGCAAAATTCAATTTTGCTCCCATAGGAGTTTGAGGTTTCTCTCTTCTGATTGGTCTGCTCCGTGCTTCTGATAGATTTGCGTAGTTAGGTTGGAGGCGCTCGCGTGAAGGTTTAATGGAAAACAAAAAATCGAGTAGGTAGGTAGGTAGGTACTCGTAGCTTTTTATTTTTCTCAAAGGTAGTGAATAAAAGTGTGTATCACTCGGGGACGAAATATTTTGTTCTTGGGCGACGGATATTGAATTCCTCGCTACGCTCAGGATTCTACTTTAGAATCCTTCGCTTCGCTCTGAACTCAAGATAACGCCCTGGAAGAACAAAATATTACTTTGTCCCCTTGTAACACAAATAACTATTCCCCATTCCCATCTCATCCCATTAAAATAGATGCACGAACTTTTAGAAATCATTCAGACCACCAAAATAAGAACAATTGTAAAAATAATACTAATAAGAAAAACGCATTAGACACTTACAAGAAAAATAAATCAGCTAACGAAAATACCTACTCTAAAAATGTTGTTTACCAAAATCAAATCAGTGTTTTTTTTTTTTGCTTGGATATCTTTGGTTAGACGTACTAGGACGTTGTATATGCATGACATTTAATTTTACTGTGCTAAATTATGAGATTATTATCTTGTCCCGCAGGTTTGGCACGGGTTTCTGTTTCACGGTAGTGTACGCCGCTCTGCTGACGAAGACCAACAGGATCTCACGCATCTTCAACGCCAGCAAACATTCCGCCAAGAGACCCATCCTCATATCCCCGAGCTCACAGCTAGCGATATGTGCCGCTCTTATATCTATACAGGTAATCTAATACCTTTAAACGAGCAATTCTTGTATATATGTATAATATAATCTGAATCTCGGAAACGGCTCCAATGATTTTCATGAAATTTAGTGTGCAGGGGGTTTCGGGGCCGATAAATCGATTAAGCTAGGTTTCATTTTAAGAAAACGTACCAATAAAAAATCAGCTGTTCTCTACATTTTGACGAGATATGCGAACATTGGGAGCAGTGGTGGCCCAGTGGTAACGGCCCCGACATACAAGTTGTAGGTCGTGGGTTCGAACCCAGGCAGGCGCTTTACTTTGTGTAAAATAATTTCATAATCACTGCTCACAAAACGGTGAAGGAAAACATCGTGAGGAAACCGGCATGTCCTAGAACCAAAAATTCGAAGACATGTGACATCCGCACTGGGCCCGCGTGGTGAATTACGGCCCACTCCCTCTCCCAAGAGCCAGAGAGCCAGAGGGTCTGTGTCCCAACAGTGGGAACATTAATAGGCTGATGATGATGATGATGATGATGCGAACATAAATGTAGGGAACAGCTGATTTTGTTTTCGCGATTTCAGGGTTGGTCCCGTAGTGAAAGTTGTTCATAATGACGAGTACAATGACCCCTTATGAGATTGCCAACGAATTAAATTTCATAATGTATACTGAAAAGGCAACACATTCTCATCCTTCCTTCCAGGTGCTGATAGTAGTAGTATGGATGATAGTGGCGCCAGCGAAAGCCATGTTCCACTACCCAACGCGGGAGGACAACATGCTGGTCTGCGACTCCTACGTCGACGCGTCGTACATGATCGCGTTCTTCTACCCCATCGTGCTGATCCTCGTGTGCACGGTCTATGCCGTGCTCACCAGGAAGATTCCTGAGGCTTTTAATGAGAGCAAGCATATAGGTAGATATGATATTTTTTTTATCTGTTCAAGAATGTTTCTAGTTGGTCTAATGTTTGTAAGCGGACCTAGTGCGAACGTTTGACAGACCCTGTTTCAATCCCCTAGTCGAAGAAATTTTATTGGGTTTTAGAGTAGGAAATTCTCAATAACCTATTTTGCATTTAACGCCGGCATTGTGCTCGCCCACAATAGATTGTACTGTACGTGTACGTAGGTACCTACACACCTTTTTTTTTTTTTGGGTGGGAAATCATCAAATGACTTCTCCCGCTCTGGGCGGAGCGGAAGGGCGTGTCGGACTTTTACTGACTAAAACCCACCCGTGTTCCTTCCCTTGCCTTGCCAGGGGCCATGGTTTCCTCTTAGGACTTCCCGCAACCCCGGTAGGCATCGGCCCTAGCGGACCCTGTCAGTTTTGCTGACATCTCTTTGAGGCGCGCGTGGAACACGACGCGCCGACGACCCGGGCCTGGTCCTTATCGGACGGAGAACTGCCCGTTGCTCTCCGTCCGCAAGCCCGCGCCTACGGTGGCCGGAAACCGGCTACCAATTCCCGCTGGTAGGGCGTGGCCTTTGCCACTCCCTCTGCCCTTATGGTGAATGCAGGCATAATTATAGAATGTTTAAATCTCACAACTTAATTCTAGGTGTGCCTAAAAACTGTTACACAAATATACATTTTCAAAACTAGGTATACTATTTCCATAATTTTATTCCTGAAGTTTATTCAAAATATTAACCCATTCATCCCCACTTTACATGCAAACACTTTCGCCTCGAGTTTGCCCATTGAAATTAATTCGGCCGTCAGATTTACAAAATTAAGTTCCATGTCGGAACCAAGTTTTGTTTCACAAATCATTACCAAATTGGCTCTAAAGTTGCTCCATAAGCCTTAAAGGTCATAACCATAATTTGGACTTATTTCAGGCCCCGTTACCCAAGTATGAGTAATTTGAGAGCAAAGTAGTATAAAAGGAATTGAACCGGACGGACGTTCTAATTTTACAGACGATTGAATTTGTCAGAGACAAAACAAGGCAGTTCATTTTATTTATTCAGAAACAACGAAAAGCTTTAGTACCTTTAAGGTTTTATTTTTCAGCCATACTTGTGTAAGGTACTTATACCCTGATAAAATTCGACGTATTCTTTTGCTTGGGCAAACGAGACGTACTGTTTTCAAGTTTTTGTACTTTTATTTGTTATATTTTTCCAAAAACTATATATTTAAAGTAAAGTCAGTGATATTAAAAATTACAGGATTATATCCAAGAAAAGAATGCTTGGAAATATGCTGATCCAGCTCCATAGGACAAGAGTATAGACAAAATCAAACTGGTAGCTAATTTAATTGTATAATTTATGATAAAATTTTTATAAATTGATTTTACAATATGTGATTATTTTTACTCACACACTGAATTTTTACTGGAAATTCGTGTAATTTTACAATATTCGTAAATATGTGAACACCATGTGTCTACCACATAATTCATTTATCTGTCATTGCTTCATTTTTAATTCTTTTTACATATTGTGGTATAGTAATTTTATTCTAGATGCATCACTTATACTATAATTTATACAAAATATTGTAAAAAAATTAAAAGACTAACGGTAGAGTTTTTTGCCCATTCTTCTCCATACGAAAACTACCTTTTGGAAGGGGCGACTAGAATCAATTCTATTTTTATGTAAATGGCGTTCAAAAGTGCCTTTTATGTGCCTATTTGAAATAAATTATTTGACTTTGAGTTCAGGGAAATTAATTGTTTCTCAAATTGACATAAATTGACCGTATATTCAAATCGCAACTGTAATTCTTTGACAGTTGTATAAAATGGCTATAACACGACAAATTTTCGTAGGATGTCAATTTGATTAATTAATTTCCCTGACTGTGCAATGTAGACCACTCTAGGCACCCTTTGATTAATTTTGAAGCTAAGTTCAAACACTTGTGTAGACAAAGCTACTTGAAAATGTGTGAAGATTTTGGATTGTATAATCCAAAATCTTCCAAACATCAATTAATTCATCGAAGACAAACAAATAGAGCAGTGGTGGCTCAGTGGTAACTGCCGCTACTTACGAGTTGTAGGTCGTAGGCTCGAACCTAGACAGGTGCTTTACTTTGTGTAAATTATTTCATCACCTTGCCTGCTCTCAAAACGGTGAAGGAAAACGTCGTGAGGAAACTGGCATGTCCAAGAAACCAAAATTAGAAAACATGACATCTATCAACCCGCACTGGGCCCGCGTGGTTGATAACGGCCCACTCCCTATCACCGAGAGGAGGCCTGTGTGAGCAGTGGGAACATTATAGGCTAATTATGCATGTATCTCATACCTTTAAACGAGCAAATCTTGTATATATATAATCTGAATCTCGGAAACAGCTGCAACGATGTCGATGAAAGTTGCAATTTAGAAGTTTACTGAAAAATCGATTTAGCTAGGTCTCATATCTGGGAAAAACGTTTTCTTTATTTTCACAGCCTCGGAAATCTGATAAAACGTTGGTGTACCTGGATGATATGTTTATATTTTCACCCGAGAAGAGCTCGGTCTCAAAAACGGTGAAGGAAAACATCGTGAGGAAACCGGCTTATCCTAGAACCAAAAATTCGAAGACATGTGACATCTACCAACCCGCACTGGGCCCGCGTGGTAGATTACAGCCCACTCCCTCTCACAGAGAGGAGGTATGTATCCCAGCAGTGGGAACATTAATAGGCTGATTATGTAGAGCTCTGTTGACCAGATATTGTTATGTAAACAAATAAAGATTGACTGACATCCTCATCATACCCAACTTTACACAAACAAGTAATAAACTAAATCAGTCATTACCAATAGCAGAGGTCTATTGTTGTCAGTCCATTGTTTAAACAATGCAATACGAAAGCATATTCACGCGCGGCTGTGTCTAGGCCAATCGTACTTCAATACCACACAATGTGCTGAGGTAACCTCTGTACCGACACGGTAATTAGATTGATGTACTACAGATCAATTGATCACTGGTGTGTGTGTATCTGTGTGTAAGTGTACTTTGTGGGATGTATGTGTGTGTGTATGTTATTAGGTATTGTGTGTGGAGTGTTGTAAATTGTGAGGGGGTGTGTGTGCGATTCGAATGTGGGGTAGTGATTTTGTAAATGTAATAAGACATGCGTGGAACTGCGGCTGTCTTAATTGTTAACAGATTAACACTTACTGCTAATTGATATTAATAATTCCTAGAACACTACGCTGTAACGTGATTAGTAGAGATAAATTACGTGATCATGAAAATTATAATGTAAGTAATCAATTGATATAAAGTCAGAATTTTTGAGTGATTATTATATACTCATCCAATTTATTTTCATAAAAGAGGGAATGCTAGAGATTTTCCTAACTTTGCCCTTTCCTAAAGCCTCAATTCCAGTTCCTTCCGAACGTAAAGGATGCCAATGTCAATCAATGTCCACCCGTCTGTCACAGGGCTCTACCTCAGCAAATGTGAAGGTTACAATTTACTGGGAGATAAATCTTCGTAAAGTATTTATCTGAAGGAGGCTTTCGATACACAATTCGTGTCACCCATCTTCTTTATGTATGGTACGCTGTTCAATTTAATGGTTCTGGAATTCCAATTTTATAGCAGCATAACGCAGATGGTGGATAATTGCAAACACCATCAGTTTATTACATCTCACGAGATTATAAACAATCGATATATTAACAATTATCGCCGATAACAATATATCGCATAAAATTCGGTAGTTTATAATCCACCCGGGAATAATCTTGCTGTCAGATTGAGGCCGAACTCGACAACCTACTTGACACTGAAAATGCGATACATTCTTTTTTCTTTGGTAGAAGGCAAAAACTACACAACGTCCCCTGCTACAACCCTTACATACTCGTTTGCTCCGTAGACTATAATGCGATATATTTGTAAAAAAACGACAACATTGCATCATTTGAATAGCAGGAAATGTATGAAAGTAACTTGTAAAATTGTCGGATCGTCAGATTGTTAGTTACCAATCACTTAGTTGGTTTTATTAAATATGCTCCAGGTCTGTTATTGTTACTATTAGCCTGCATCATCATCATCAGCTGGGCAAAGGGGTCTCCTAATAATATCCAGCTTTTTCGATTCAGAGCTAATGTGAACCACTGGTCGTTTGTCAGGCCCAGATCGTCCTGCCATCTTCTACGGGGTCCATCACGACGCCTTTTAGCCCTAGCTGTACTAAACATACCTAATCCTTTACCCCCAGGTTTCACGATGTACACGACATGCGTGATCTGGCTGGCGTTCGTGCCGCTGTACTTCGGCACGGCCAGCCACGTGCCCCTGCGCGTCACCAGCATGGCCGTCACCATCTCGCTCAGTGCTAGCGTCACGCTCGTCTGCCTCTTCTCTCCTAAGGTAAATATTACTGCACCGTAAAGATACCAAGTTTTTCTTTTAAACAAGGCTTCCGAATTGTAAATAGAAACAGCATTTAAATACGTCAGATAAAAAGTTTATTTTACATTACCAATAGACGTATGAAACGAATGGTGTTGAAAGGAACAACACTGATTGGTAGTGTGTCTCTCTCGAACAATGTGTAAACATTAACACAAATAATTATTTGTGTTTTTTAAATTTATTATTTTAAATATTTAAAAATGTTGTTAAGAAAGACTCAAATTCAAATTCAAAATATTTTATTTCACATAAACCAACAAGGGCACTTATGAAACGGCAGAAGATAGGTGACTAGCGAATATTATAATATTCTGACAGATCTAATAAATAAAATTATTGTGGGAGCCACACCGTTAAAATAACTCGCAGGTATCAGTCTTCCAATCTTCCTAGCCTTTTCCCAACTATCTTGGGGTCGGCTTCCAGTCTAACCGGATGCAGCTGAATATCAGTATTTTACATGGAGCGACTGCCTATCTGACCTCCACAACCCAGTAACTGGGTATTACGATACCCCTTGGTAAGACTGGTGTCAGACTTTCGGGCTTCTGACGACTCGTAACGACTGTCAAAGATCCACAAATGACAGCCGGGACCAACGGCTTAACGTGCTTTCCGAAGCACGGAGGAGTCTCGGTATGTAAAGATGGTCACCCATCCACTGACCAACCCCGGCAAGCGTAGCTTAACCTGATGGATCGACCCGTGCGGCTTGTTATTACTTAGCCACAAGCTCCTCCAAAATAACTCGCAGGTATGACAGAATGAAAGTATTGAATACCCGATAGATTACACTCTTTGGTATTGAAGTAACTCGAGGCGCTATGTCAGAAAGTCCCGTATTGACAATTAAAATTAAATAACGTTTTATAAATGATAAATTAAATCCGTTAATATTAATATTTCGCTGAAATATATATATTTTAAGGATAAATAAACCACAAGAAACATTACTAATTGGTTTCCCAAAAACTGTCATCTAGCCTATTGTAATTATTGCAGACGTTACGTTAAAGAATCATCAACCGGCTTGCTGACGACTCGGACACAATATATGGTGTCCGAATCAGAATATTTTTCACTGATGATTCGGACGGCAATAAAAAATCTGTTCTGTACAGTCAGATCAAAAACTGTTTTGTACAGTCAGATCAAAAACTTCCAACGATACCTTAAGAGCATTTATTCTGAAAGTGGGCAAATATTTTCCTGTTTTCATTTTGGCAATATTTCTGTATGGAAATAAGAAATATGGCTAACTAGGAAACTAGAATAATGATTATGAAACCAATGTATCATATTCATTTCTGTTGGTTGTTATGGTGGCCTATGTATCTCGTTTCTGATAAAGATATATATCAAAAGTTTAAGGACAAATAACACGAAATCAATGATGTTGACATCAGAGTGGCTCGTGAAACGACGTCCAAGTATATAGACAATTCCAAAACAAAAACACAATTCAGTCTCAAATTCTCAACTCATTCAATTGACAGTTTCACAAACAAACAAATAGCACGAGATCTATATTTAAAACAAAAGAGGTCGGTAAAGGTACTAAGTTAGCAGCCTCTTTACGGATCATTAAACGGAGATCAGCATCGGGCCAGTAGCCACGAGATAATATGTTAAGGTGAAGCAATTTGATATTTTTTCCATACAAACTTCGGAGGGGTTTTACTCCACTATTTGACATCGTACATTCAAAGTTAAACATGATATCGTTAGGTCTCATTATTAAAATTGTCTGTACGGAAGCAGAATAGTAAAATAAAAAGCCATTAAAAAGTTATGAGCCAACAAAGATTCGTTTTTCTTGCTAATTTTAACGCAACTTTGGGCGTAAATAAGTAATACAAGAAGTGTGAAATCTTGAAAACAAAATCCGTACCGACACAGAAAAATTTACGAAGATTTCAATAAATTTTATTTGTAATTGATTTATGCAGTGGTTATTTCAGAAAAACCTTTTTTCCAAAGGCCTTTTCGTAATTTTTGACGCGCTCGTTTTACTAAAATTGGTCGGTACGGTGTTTCTGTGCGTGCGAACTATACGTTGTCCATGTAGATCAGCTTCTAACTGCTCATCACTGATACTATCTCTGTCGGACACGATGCCAGGTGAGACAGTGTGGTTTTTGGCCAGGCCCACCATTGAGTTCGAGCCCGCGACTAGTTGCACCTTAAGGGTCGAAGCTGAAATACTGACACAAACGCAATTTACTCCCCAATAATATGTTAAGGGTCGAAGCTGAAATACTGACACAAACGCAATTTACTCCCCAATAATATGTTAAGGGTCGAAGCTGAAATACTGACACAAACGCAATTTACTCCCCAATAATATGTTAAGGGTCGAAGCTGAAATACTGACACAAACGCAATTTACTCCCCAATAATATGTTAAGGGTCGAAGCTGAAATACTGACACAAACGCAATTTATTCCCCAATAAAAAACAACAACTGCCTCGTCGCTACTACTGAGCATGAGGTCCTGGGTTGGATTCCCAGGTTCAGCAAAGCGTTATTGGGTTTTTCCTTAGAAGCAGCCCGGAGTCTGGATTTCTGCCCGATTGGTGGCAATAGGCTCGCCCCCTATTAGGTACAATGGGCCTTTAACATAACTGGCGAAATGACGGTGCACTATATGTACACCTCTGCCTAAACATTTGGTTATTAAAGGCGTAATGTTACGTTACGTAAAAAACAAAATGGCGAATCTTTTTAATAAATTAATTCAGCCAGCCAGTCATTAAAATGTGGAGCATTCCTTTTATACCCGCTCCACTTGAAGCTTCAGGCAAACTATTTTTTTCTCAATATTTTCTGTTAATCAAATGAATAGGTAAAGATAATTTTGAATAATATTACGGTTACTCGTTTAAAAAATATGAATAGAATTTACAGAATTTATTTTTATGAAGGTTATCGGTTTTGTGTACTTAGCTGAAAATTGAATTTGTGGTTCAGCAGTAAAAATTGCACGGCGTACATACCTAAAAAATATATTTATTTTAGCTGGCTTTAAGCCAGTTCTGTTTTTGTTTTTTAATCTGAAATTGTTCATAACTCCGCTGCTGCTGCATTTTTGCGTTGTTTGTTCCATATTCTGGGAAATGATTATTTTTACACGATACCTACCAAGAGAACTAAAGCTCAACACACACACAAGGCGCGTGCGTGGGCGCGAGTTTGGACGGCAGTACACCGGGCTAGTATATATTGTAATTCCTTGTATTACATGGATGTCACCTCACTAAACACGTGCGCGGCTCCCGCTCCCGACCCGCTCCGCCCCCGACCCGCGCACGCGTTGCGTGTGCAAAATCCCTATACTTATACAAAGTAAATACAAGCCTGCCGTATTGCCGTCCCGACACGCAACAGCGTTGTGTGTGTTGAGATTACATGGAATGGACAAAGAACCCCCGTAATATAGGACAAGTGCAGGAAAATGATGATGAGAACAACACAAGAGAACTAAATGTAATAGCGGACAGTAGACAGTAATACCAACAAAACTAATAAATCACCAATATATACCAATTAAAATTTTATCGACCTCTTAATTATTCACAATTCTATTACCTTTTTCTTAGAGTTCAAAGTGACTTGTGAACTACACTGATAGCTACTGTATAATAATTATTATGACACCTACAACCACAAGCTTGCGAACACCATAGCTTGTTTGTAAGAACAGACAAGATATGGAAACAGAGTTGAAAATGTCGCACTTTATACTTGCAACGTCAGAACCTTTCGTTAAATTAGATTTATTTGAAGACTGAAAAAGAATTAAAAAAAATAGAAAAGAAAAAAATAAAAAGAATAGAAAAAATGTTAATTGAATGAAAAGTTTATTCCGCACCAATAAGATGCACATTTTAATTATGTACCTACTATCAAGTTAATAGGGGTTTTTCTATTGCTTCCAGCTATACATAATCCTCATCCGGCCGGAACGAAACGTCCGGCAGAGCATAATGCCGGTCCGGTACAGCCGCAAGCCGCCTCCGGCGCCGCTGCTGCCACATCCACCTATCAAAAGTAAATATTATTTTGCACAATTTTTTTTACTAATAGCAGAAAAAAAATGTCTTTATAGTATACACACATCACGAGGCATCAATATGACAATAGAGCTAGCTACCTTGTGATAAATATAGAAGATTTCAATAGACTGTCTGAAATGATTTCAACTGACAGAATGACGACATGCTGAACGTAGACTGGCAATAGACTGACTGTAGCCAAACTATAGAGTCAACAGTTTGCCTATAGTCAGATTACCACAAGCTGATTACTAACTGACCTCAAGCTGACCACAGATAGACCGCTGACACAATCTACTACAATCTGACGGCATCCTGACTACAATCTGACTACGGAGTGACTACAGTTTATTAATCAAATTAATTTCGCAATTCCAGAAGCACCAACAGCTGACAAAGAGACCCAAACCGACCCTGCCGACTTCAAACACCTCAACGGCCAAACGATTCAACCAATAGGCGACGGAGACAAGAAACATGAGGACCAACCGAAAGAAGGCGTCAAAACGCAATGCAACAACGTTAAACCAATGACCGCGCAGGAAAAGTCTAGCAGCACGTCAGTAACCAATGATAGAGCTGACACCTTATAGCAAAGACATTCCTCTCGATCACTCCTTGATTACTCACACAAGAATAACAATGTTAGTTTTAAAAAGAAAAGTTGCTCATGCAAATATAGGGAAAGAAAACCTGTTGTAGTCTAATCAATTTGTAAAATGTATACAACATTAGTAGAAAGCTTTGGTTGTATTTAAAAAGATACGCGCTATCATATTGGGTATGTAAATAATTATATTGTTAATTATGACTTTCTTATTCTAGTCTTGTAAATAATAAATGTAAATATAAAGAAAAAGACGAATAGTGATGTTTAATGTATATACTCGTAAATGTATTTAAATGTTAAGCATATCGTTTTTAAATATATTAAATATTTAAATGTTAAGTTATAACATAAGCATAATTATAATATGTGCAGAGTAGAGCCTTGAGCCAGGACAGTAGAGACAAAAGTATTTAGTGTAAATATTTTAAAATTTTCTAATTGTCAACTGAATTATAAGCAAGAAACTCTGCATGTCTACATATTTACATGTTATTCATTAACAATTGCCATAATTGTCAAGTTATGTTTGTTGTTATTTCTATTTTGTTATTAATGTCATTTGTTTCAATAAGTGGAACTGCAGAGTTATTGCATCTCTGCAATATGACTTATAAAATACATATCATACATTTTTCAATACTACAATCTAGTTGGGCAAATCAGCTTAAAAGTGTTTTAAATAATTATAATATTGTCGCTACTGTCTTGCTCTTCCTGTGCATATTATTTTAGTTTTAAGATAAATAAGAACGTAAATATTAAGAGAGTATTTACGAAAATAAACAGTTTGATGTTACCTATCTGATTTTGTTTTTTTTTTGGTCCTTTTTTTACGTCACTCAGACATACATCTGTGGTCAACGGTAAATCATTTATTGATGCAATACCTTCACTGTATTTTCTAGAATTTAAATGGTGATCGAAATAGTCTAAAGAAACAGTATCTATTCAATATACCTACCAATGTTTCAAGTAGGTAAGTAAAAAAAAAATGAAAAATCTGGCAGAAGATCATTAAATTCCCGACATACTTTTCAGTTAGAAGCAATATTTATTTGCACATAATTTATTAGTAGGTAGGTACTTAAATAAAAAAAAAAAATTATAACTGTTTTTAATAAGACCTGAATACAACAAATTGGAAAATACCTAGCGATATACCTACGGCGTATCAAGCTGCGTCCAGATATGTTCTTTTGTGCGTACCGTACCCCCGTTTCGTATTAACGTCGCGATCCAAAAACTTTGGACGCCGCCCGTACCACCGTACCGTCCGTACCGTACCGAACGGGCGTCCAAAGTAACGATCTTGGATCGCGATGCTGCACACTGATACGAAACGGAGTTACGGTACGGACAAAACAATATAATGTGGACGCAGCCCTACCTATTTTTCTGTAAACGGTAACGCATAAACATCAGAGAGATTTAAATTGTTATTTTCCTCGTTGTGTCAGTGTTAATTGTGTCAGCCCACAGTGTCAACCATGCCGCCAGCGCCAACTGCTCCATATAATAAGGCGAATTATCAAAAAACTAAAGAGGAAACAAAAAAGTCAGGCAATTCTGATATAAAAACTGTTGTGCCGTTAACAAGTGACGATTCTGAGGAGGTGCAGTATGCGTTCAGAGTAACCACTAGGGCGAGGTTTCCTCGGGAGTAACACAGGTAGGTAAATTACAACAACGTTTTATAATATAAATAAATACTACTTTAATTCATTGATCATCTATCAATATCTAAACAAATAGAACAATAAAAATATTTAATGACTTTTTTTAGGGTCTACTACTCTATGTAATGTAACTTGATACTTATATCAGTTTAAATAACAGTTTTTTTTTTGGATAAACTTCATAGACTGCGCTACTGCTGAGCATCAGATCCTGGGTTCGATTCCCGGGTCGGGCAAAGTGTTTTTGGGTTTTCTATCTGAAATTTTTCAGTAGCAGCCCGGAGTCTGGATTTGTGCCCGGTTGATGGCAATTAAGCTGGCGAAATGTGGATGTGCCTGCTATAGGTACATCTTCTCTGCCAAACCCTTCGGAGAAACAAGGCGTGATGTTATGTTTATTCATAGAACTAATCGGTATCGTTGTCTAAACAACAAAAACTGTTATTCTTAACTCATACTTTAAGTTACTACCCCATTTTTATTACCCGACTGCCCCAGAAGGAGGGTAATGTTTTTCGAGAGTATGTATGTATGTATGTATGTCTATTTCTTTGGCACGCTCTGTAGCATAAACGGCTTGATGGATTTTAACATAGGAGGTGTCGTTAGATTCGTCTTAATAATTGTAGAAGTGACATAGGCTATATAATATTTATGTATTGCATCTGCAAATACAAAAAAAGGGAGGGGAAGGTTTTTTTTTAAATAAATTACAACAATATTGGTATCAAATAAAAGCTGGTAATCAGTCAATTCCAAATTAAGATTATAATAATAAAACTAAAAAACTTGAAATAAAGAAAATTATTCAAAAAACAAAAAACCCGACTGCAAAAACACATAACTGAAAAGAGAAAAACAAGCATTATAATCTATAGAATTTTAGTATCGCAGGCGGGGACAATAATAATATAACAATAATAACCGGAAATATGGTGTACCTAACTTTTGTTTGTCCCCGCCTGCGATACTAAAATTCTATAGATTATAATGCTTGTTTTTCTCTTTTCAGTTATGTGTTTTTGCAGTCGGGTTTTTTGTTTTTTGAATAATTTTTAAAGAATATTTTTTTTATATCCTGTTTTGTTATCTGATCTATGACGTCTGCGGAGTTTTGCTAGCTAATTCATTTTGGCTTTTTAGGTACCTACTAGTAGGTTAACTTTCTGAAAAAGCGATCAGCGGTGATCCCGATTCGGCCGGAGCTGAACTATGGCGTCCAGTGAAGCACAGCAATAAATACATTATTACTTCTTTCTTATATCTATGAGCACAGCAATATCGATAGGAAACAATACTTATCAAGCTTATTTAGTCATACTCATTGAAAAGCAATATTTTGTAAACTGGTGATGAGCAGTTGACATGTGGCTATGGTCATCAATATTTCATTAATTTTACATTTGACATCATCACAGCAGAAATGATGTTCCTAGTTTGATAATTATATGATTAAAAACCAAACAATAGAATTTCATAAATTACCTCAGACCAATAAAAAAGTATAAATTACGTTCATATTTTTTTTACATTTCACCGGTATATCGATAGGTGAGTAAGTATAATAATGTTTTTTTTTCGATATACTTGTATCTAACAATACAATATCGATTTTTATTTTATATATCGATACGATTGGCACTTCTTACATCCCTACACTGACGCACATGCATCGAAGAGATAAAACCATTATCATATCAATTTATCTTATCTATTTTGCTTGTGTGAGTTAGTCCAATTGTGTCAACCATATGCCACAAACAGTTCAAGATACTAAAGACAGCAATTTAGAAGCTGTTGTTCCCAAAATATTGTAGTCTGAGTTCCCAAAGATGTATTATTTAAAACTAGCGTTATGTATGGTCGTTCCATACAATAAGGCGAATTATCAAAATGCTGAAGAGGAAACGAATAATGTAGAACATTCTGATGAGAGAAGTGTTGTGCCGTCGACTACTGACGATTCAGAGGAGGTGCAATATCCGTTCAGAGTAACCACTAGGGCGAGATTTCCTTAGGAATTACACAGGTAGGTGCCTAAGTATCAGCAAACCTCCTTAATATGTAGTGCTTTAAAACTTAAACAAACATAAACTATGTATTATATTATACTTTAACATGACTGACGACTTTACTCTCTTTGTATAAAATAATGAATAATATCTGTTTTGACTTTGTACATCCACCCTCAACAAACGTCAAGTAAGGCCGCAATACTGCTAAGGGTGTGATGATACATGAAAAAATATATGATAAGTTATAGGAGCCTACTAAGACCTACAAACCTAACAGTCCCTACAACTCTAAGTCCTACAAGCCCTACAGCCCTAACCTATCATATACCTAGTATGTGATAAATAAACATATAAATAAGTGCAGGATGTCTGCACCATGCGACCTAAGGTTACAGACGGATAGTAGGCCGGATTCCAGGTTCGGGATGGGTACACTCACTGCCAGTCCCGCAGACTCACGAGACTGATCAGAGATAAAGGCTAAAGGTGTAACAATAGTTTCACCACTCATTCGGGTATAATCGAAAAAAAAATCTGGATATAAGTAGTCTGTATTCTAAACATTATACCATGAACCAAAACTGCTACTCCTCTCCAAGCAATATCGAGATAATTTTAAAGACATTTCGTTCTCGGTCTATACCTACCTACTGGTCGCGGCGGCGAACGCCACTGCCCGTGGCCTGCAAAAGGACCATGACCAATTTTGTATGGATCCCGTCCCCCCCCTCCAACAGTCATGTGATACATGCCAATATGTTTATAAGGATCCAGAAAAAGACTTACTGTCTTGTTCAATTGCAAAATCAATGGGATTTTTTTGTAATAACAAAAAACATTTTGGTTGGCTAACCTAACCTAACCTTACCCATCCTTACCTAACCTAACCTAACATAACCTAACCTAACCTAACCTAACAGTGATAAACTGATCTTGAATTTTGAAGGTCACATGGCACTCCTGAATGATGAACAGCATTTGTGTATTCTTGTGATTGGGTAATTGTACAAAAGATTAAAAGAAAAAAGTGGGTTAGGTTAGGCTAACCTAACCTCGCCCTCTACCAGCCCCCGTAAACAGGTCTATAGGGACAGCGGACTCGGGGAGGTCCACCGCCTCCCTTCCAGAAGGACCCGTAGTGGCGGCACGTAGTGTTCCAAGCGCGCCCCTTTTTGACGTCGCAGCAGGAGTGAGGTGCGAGACTCACGGGCATGTGGTGGCCCGCATTGTGGGTCGGACCCCGTCCCCCCCCCTCCAACAGCCATGTGATACATGCCAATATGTTTATAAGGATCCAGAAAAAAACTTACTGTCTTGTTCAATTGCAAAATCAATGGGATTTTTTGTAATAACAAAAAACATTTTGGTTGGCTAACCTAACCTAACCTAACCTTACCCATCCTTACCTTTTTTTTTTTTTTTTCTCGGGGTGGAAATCCTCATGGATGTCCTCCGCCCTGGGGTGGGCGAAGGGGTCTGTCAGACTCTTACTGACTAAAACCACCCCGGTGTTCCCTCGCACACTTGCGTCGGGGGGCTGCGGGAGCAAATTGCAACTTCCGCTGCCCCGGACTGGTGACGGCCCGCACTCTGCGGGCCCCGTCCCGTAGGGGGAGTGAGGTGTGCAAACTCCCCCCGTTACGTCTTAGAGTGGCGCGCGTGGAACACTACGCGCCGCCATCTCGGGTCCTGTGTGATGGGGGGCGACGGATGTCCCCGAATCCGTCGCCCCTGGACCCATTTAGGGGGGCTGGAAGAGGGCGTTATCCGCCCTCCGCCGACGCCCGGTGCGCCTGCTGCGGGCCTGGTGAGTGGACGAGATCTCCCTCTCCCTTTCCGCAGCCTCCTGCGAGATGACTGTCTCGCAGAAGGAAACCACCGCGTCCCACGACTCGGCACTCCCGACCATCGAACGAACGACGGCCGGCAGTGACAAGTCGGCTCCAACTTCTGGAACGAGGGCACGGCGCGTGCCGCGTGGGAGGAGCCTCCCACGCGGCACACTCTGCCAATGTATGCCGCGCCGTGTCCTCCCGACAATGGACGCAGTGAACATAACCTAACCTAACCTAACAGTGATAAACTGATCTTGAATTTTGAAGGTCACATGGCACTCCTGAATAATGAACAGCATTTGTGTATTCTTGTGATTGGGTAATTGTACAAAAGATTAAAAGAAAAAAGTGAGTTAGGTTAGGCTAACCTAACCTAACCTAAGAATTGACGAGAATATCCGTCAGGCCATAGAGTGAAACAGCTCACAGACGATACTAGCCATTATTTAGCAGTAAAAATAGTGATTAAAAATCAAAGATATGGTTTACAACATGTTATTTTGTGCCAAAAATAATAACATTAAAACATGATTTTTCTGGGATATCCCATATTTTTGACAGATGTCGTCATAGTAAAAATTGATCACCTTACCAAGATGGTTGGACTGAGATACATTTTAAATCTGTTGGTCGGTGTAAGGTTTGGGGGGACGTTTTGACAATTGATGTTCCACAGAAGTGGGCCCAGGACCGAGCACTGTGGAATACCGCACGACATAATATATCGTGCCAACACCCGCCGTCACGTCCCCTGTAGGTGACACGCCTTTTCGCCAAAACCTAAGCTAACCTAACCTAAACCTAGGTTAGGTTAGGTTAGTGACAGTACAGTACAGTGATCAACTTACTGATCTTGGATTTTCAAGGTAGCTACATGGAACTACTCAAAGATGAACAGCATCACCGTATCCTTGTGATTGCGTAATTGTACAAAATATTAAAGAAAACAGCAGGTTAGGTTAGGCTAACCTAACCTAACAATTGACGAGAACATCCGTCAGGCCATAGAGTGAAACAGCTCACAGACGATACTAGCCATTATTTAGCAGTAAAAAAAGTGATTAAAAATCAAAGATATGGTTTACAACATGTCATTTTGTGCCAAAAATAATAACATTAAAACATGATTTTTCTGGGATATCCCATATTTTTGACAGATGTCGTCATAGTAAAAATTGATCACCTTACCAAGATGGTTGGACTGAGATACATTTTAAATCTGTTGGTCGGTGTAAGGTTTGGGGGGACGTTTTAACGCATCGTCCTTTGTCGCATTGATTGCCGCCCCGCAAAACGCCCGTTCGCGACGCCCGTCCTCGTGGCCAGGCGGTGAGACTATTCCCCTTAACATTGGTTTTCGGATACCAGCTTCCAAACATTTTTGCCCGTACTCCTTTGAATGACGTAAAACCACTAGTAAGCCATTGCAATGTAACTCGTTAAAGTATAAATTAGAAAGATTGCCGTGAGTTTGATAAAACACTCGGCAATCAACCTAATTTATACTTTAGGTACTCTACTGAGATACGAGTTAAATTGCAATGAGCATGACTTACTAATGGCTTTACGTCATTCAAATGTCCTACTTTAGTTATACAAGAACAATTAGATCTTTGTGATAAGTGGTTTTTATTCTTTAAACAAGAAAAAGCAAACTGACGTAAGTAGGTAAGTTTACTGACGGGGTCCGCTAGGGCCGATGCCTGCCAGGGTTGCGGGAAAGTTCGGAAGGGATACCGTGGCCCCTTGGCACACAGGCAACTGAAGGAACACGAGTGGGTTTTAGTCAGAAAGAGCCTACGCCCTTCCGCTCCACCCAGAGCAAGAGAAGTTATTTGATATTTTACAACCCAAAAAAAACATTTTTAATATAAACATTTCTCTTTTGTTTGCAGCTATAATCCTCATGCGGGGACGTTAATCAGGCAGAGCTACATATACCGGACTGTCATTATTCCGACCCGCTACATATAGCCAACAACGGTCTCCGGCGGCGACAATTCTGCTGAAACACCCGCTAATCAAGCCTATAACAACTTATTAATCTTATTAACCTTTAAATTGTGTAAACATGTATTATCTTGGAAATAGAAAAAGTCAAACTACAAAAATAACGCCATTTAAAAAGGTAAACAAGACATCACAGACAGACAAATTAAAAATCCACTCACATGTCGTGTCGTAGTCGTGTGTGTTGTCGTTTAAATCAAACAGATTACGTGTGACTCCGGATTTTTAATTTGTGTGTCTGTCATGACTAGAGATGGGCCTCGGGTAAATACCCAGCGGGAAAATACCCAGGTAAATTCCCGTTTGGGTTAATATCGGGTATTTACCCAGGTAAATTCCCAAATGATGGGTATTTATTTTTATAAGAACGAAGTAGGCTGACTTTGACACTTGATTGTTCTGACAGACCTATAAGCGTGAATTTTTTTAATTGTGTGTCCGTTTGTTTTTATCTCTTATATTTTTTTTTTTTTATATTTATTTGTATAGTTAGTATAGTTAGTTAGTCATTGTTTTTTAGTACGTAGTGCAAATAGTTTTAATTGTGTGAAATATATACAAGGTGCTGTTTTGCATCCTCGTCAAATTTCAGGAGGCTGTTATGAAAGACATAAATAATCAAATAAAATTACGATACCTGCACAATAATTAATACATACTTGTTTTTTTTGTCATTTAAGTTTGACAGTATTTCAGAATACACCACTTTCAAAGAACAGAATCACCCCGTTGCACACAGCGACATAGTCGTCCGACACTGCCTGTGTCGCACGACTATGTCGCTGTGTGCGTGCGTGTCGACGACCGGCAGTGTAGGTACGAAATAGGCGCGCCGCTATCAGCTGATTAATAAAATGTTAGTTTTGCATTACGTACAATTTATTTTATTTTTGATAAACGGGCAGTAAATAATGAAATTGTAAATCACAAATACGAACGCGCGGTGTTTGCTATACGTAATAAAAACAAGAGGCGGTTATCAGGTAGGTATTCTAGTTATTTTTAGCGTAGTTAAAAATATGAAATCAACTTATTTACACCATTAATCCGCCAAAGTCCCAGCGTGCCTATTGGCACTCAATTACGTATTTACAAATTATTGTCTATGTACAAATAAAGAAATTACTTAAGCCAGCTAGAGGTATTGTTGGAAGTGTCTACCTTCACGTTCTAGACACAGTCTAGCTCGACGTCGCTGGTTTTCTTTCAGCTTTCGCAACACAAACACATTCGTTTTTACATTGTCGAAAGCACTGACCACTTTTTCACTTAATTCTGTAGTTAACACTTGTTATTTCGTCTCGATCGACAGGCAGACCTCTGCAAGCTGTCTCCACATATCACGTATAAACGAACCATCTCCAGCAACTCAACATTGGAGTAGTTTTTCGTCATTGTGCCGTATTTAAAACGAAATTAAAGGATTGGGGCGGGAAATCGCGGAAGAGACTCAGGCGCACGCGCTCACGCGACGGCGATATCAATCACACTGGTTGATGTGTGAGTGAGCGAGCGAGCGGGGTGCGGTGTAGGACAAGGGCGCGCGGGGGTAGGCATAATTTATGGTAGCGTATTATACACTACACAGCCGTGTTTCTAAGTGTGTAAAAGACAGTTGAATAAGTGTGGTATTGCACGGGTCGCGTTCTAACATGCCTGTTGTGCACGGGGCGATAACCGAAATTAAGAAATAAGTAAAAAAAAAAACTTACTTATTTTATTATTAATTCGTGTCGAGAATCATTAGCATGTTACCTCCTTGAATTTGACGAGGATGCAAAACGGCACCTTGTATAAAGGTACATGGCCCTCATCAGCGATATTAATAAGATTCATGATCACAATTCTTAAGTAGTACTTTACAGTTAGGCGTGTATTGTCGGGCGAAGAAAATAGAAGCACTCGTTATAACACAATCACATAATTTTAATCTTAATGTCCTTTTAAAATAATCACCACTAAATACCCGTACAAAATAGGTAGCACAATTCAGACACTCCACCGAGCGCGTAGCACACCTGTGCGATCCCGACCGAGTCTCAAATCATACTGCCCGTAAATCGTCGCTTCACTGCGCACTAGCGCTCGGTGTTGTGTCAGAGTGTCATGTCTTCGGAAGTGACGTAGCAGACACAGACAATTCATTTACATGACACTCTAAGCTAACAGCGACATCTATGAACTTCAACAACACTATTCTAAATATGAAGGCGCCGTCACGGCCAGACTGACATTCGCACGTCCTCGTGCGTCTCCATCCTCTTAAGTCGCCTCTTGCCCATTATTCTGTAAAGAGAATAAAACTGGTAGATACATTACATTGTACGCTCGTCCATCACTGACGTACATTACAACGTTTTACAACCCACAAACTGAACTTCTAGGAGCTGACCCGGACAACTGATAAGGCATCCCTTCACCCAGCTATCTCTCCAGATAACATGGACCGGATAAGCCGTCAGCGTCCCTCCCCACAAACTCAACCACTACGAGCTGACCCGGACAACTGAAATAGGTGTCCCTTCGACCAGATACCCTCCAGATAACATGGACCGGACAACCTATCAGCGTCCCTCCGATCACTCACTAGTGCCACACATATCGCAATAGGTGTCCCTTCGACCAGTTACCCTCCAGATAACATGGACCGGACAACCTATCAGCGTCCCTCCGATCACTCACTAGTGCCACACATATCGCAATAGGTGTCCCTTCGACCAGTTACCCTCCAGATAACATGGACCGGACAACCTATCAGCGTCCCTCCGATCACTCATTTTAGCCACATATATCCCAATTGATCTCATAGCCTCTCAGACTAGACGATCAGTGAAATGATAGGATCCAGAACATCGACCCGCATAGGCCAGTTCCTTAGATCACCCTATCGACGTCTACCCCGCAACTACATATATCATAGGACGTCGACCCGCATGAGCCAGTCCCTCACACAGTTAAGTTAATCTCACAGATTAGTAGCAATGTTACTTTTAATTACCTTTCTTCACTCTCGGAGGCCGAAAGGGTTCCAGAGCTGGCGGTTAACGTACGTGAACTACATATGACAAGGTATCACTGTCATCACAAGATGATACCCACTCCACTCCCCGGTTGCGGACCGCCGTCTCGGCCTCCTCTAAGTTATTGGTTAAGGTGGTAGCTATATCTACCAAGCCTTCATAGCCCCCGGGTACTGCACGCAAATTTAGACCATCTAAGTTTTTTTATTCGTACCTGTCGTTGTCTAAAACGTCAGTTATAACAAAGGGACCTCTGAATTTCCTATGAAGTTTAGTCTGATTTCTATCGCTACATTCAATGAAGACAAAATCTTGATCCCTTGGAAAACGACCTCACCGTTGCCCTACCGCAATTGAAACGCTTCCTTAATATTCTCGGATGCTATCTCACGAATTTCATATCTAACCGAGACTCAGACTGAATTTGAAGCTATGCGTGCTAAACCCAAATACCGCGCCCGAATGCCAAACACAAGTTCTGTGGGTGTGTAGCCAGTTACACTAGACCATGTACTATTCAACGCTATTAGTACTCAGAGAAGCTCGTCACGCCAGGTCACGCCAAGTCCCGCCCGGGTCACTTTCCATTATAGCACGTAAGCACCTCGACGTCCGCATGACTCTCTCTACCCGAGAACCTGCCCTGCCAGAACTGGTAGCAATAAGATACAACTCTACACCATGGTCACCACAAAATTGCTCTGTCTGCGCCAATACAACACCCGCTTCGATCCGCAATGATCCGTGAAGGCACGCCGAAAAGACAAACATCCTCCTTTAGTGTTACAACTGCAGCAGCTGCCTCCAAAGAGGAAGTGCTCTCGAGAAGGACACATTTAAGCGAAAGAATTAGCCATGACGGAACGGACGGAATAATACTCCTTGCCCTCGCTTCCACTACCCAACTTCCCCGCGATGCCCATATGTATAGTATGCCATGGTGCAGAAACCCTAGGCATCGGATAAAGTCCGACCCTTTGAGCCCCGAAAATCCCCTTGAAGCTCTGCACACAATGCACGACCCAACAAACTTTAACACCTGCCTTGCCATCCCTGGGAACCAAAATTGCTCACAAATCCCATCAAGAGATTCGTCCGCACCAAGGAGTTCAACCTTCGTGTGAACACAACTAATTAAAACCAAAGTAAGTGAGCCCGGGACTACTGGGAACCGAAGCCATCCTTACCACGCTCGACCCTCCTGTTCTATACTCCCCCAGGAACGTCGCAAGTGTGAGCCACAGCCTTCGATTGCTACGCCCACCGATGAGATCCTGAATCTAGAGTCGCAGTCGCACCCACCGCTCCACTAAAAGCCAACCCGAAAGCAAGTAAACAAACTGGGCAATTTCAGCTTCACCTGGCTACCAAGACTGGAACGGGACCATGCAACTCCGGAATAGGATTTCTGGACGGAAAATTAGCATGTTCCATGCCACTCCATTGCCCGTGGACAATATCGAAATCATAGACCTGTAAAAAGGACCACCAACCGTAACCGCGCGGAGCGAGGCCAATCCCTGACCTCGATGTCTTGAGGGAGCTACGGTCTGTATAGACAATGAAATGCCGCCTGTACAAGCAATGCATGAAACCTTCAACAGCTCCAACGATGGCCAGGGCCTCCAACTTGCAAGAGCGATACCGCGATTCTGTATCAGTAGTTTGCCGGCAAAAATAAGATGCGATAAGAGAAGCATCAATATTGCTCCGTACCCGCCAGACCTTGCGTCGGTGTGAAGTTCTATAGGTGCATCACGGGTAAATGTAGTCAGAACCGGTTCGGATGCTGCATTTTGACCACTTTCTCGTGAATATAACCATGTCTCTCTGTCTATTTAATTGGCCCTCTTAATTTGCCCAAAGGATACAGTGGTATAAACGAAAAACATCTGTCGCAACGTGACGCGTAGTTAAAACGTCAATAAAGAATTCACAATACTTTTTCAATATCTGAACTAATGCAAGTTTATCTTCACATACTAAATTACAGCGCATAGTACCCGGGAAATTTTTGGCAAATTACACGAACAAGCAGATCCACTATCAAATAGAAAAGAAACGACCTCACCGGATGACGTGGTCAGGTTACTGCTAGTTGATTTGGGTTCGCAGGTGTTGACCTCCTTAACCACAGCCGCCGCTACCCCACTGCCTCCTTTTCGGTCTGGGCACGACGATGCAACATGTCCAGGTTATCCACACACGTAACAGGTACACCAAACGTCCTGCCGCTTGTGGCAATCTATTGATTTGTGGTCTTCTATGTCAGCATCAGCATCATCAGGATCAAACAAATCGCAATAGCAAAATCTCCATATTTTGCAATAAGTTAGACGTTGGCGGGGACACTACACTGTCGTCGTTATTTTCTTCAGGTCTTTGCCCTTCGAATCCCACTTCTGATAAAGGGACATGGCCCTCATCAGCGATATTAATAAGATTCATGATCACAATTCTTAAGTAGTACTTTACAGTTAGGCGTGGATTGTCGGGCGAAGAAAATAGAAGCACTCGTTATAACACAATCACATAATTTTAATCTTAATGTCCTTTTAAAATAATCACCACTAAATACCCGTACAAAATAGGTAGCACAATTCAGACACTCCACCGAGCGCGTAGCACACCTGTGCGATCCCGACCGAGTCTCAAATCATACTGCCAGTAAATCGTCGCTTCACTGCGCACTAGCGCTCGGTGTTGTGTCAGAGTGTCATGTCTTCGGAAGTGACGTAGCAGAGACAGACAATTCATTTACATGACACTCTAAGCTAACAGCGACATCTATGAACTTCAACTAACACTATTCTAAATATGAAGGCGCCGTCATATAAATAGTCATCATCATCATCATCAGCCTATTAATGTTCCCACTGCTGGGACACAGGCCTCCTCTCTGTGAGAGGGAGTGGGCTGTAATCTACCACGCGGGCCCAGTGCGGGTTGGTAGATGTCACATGTCTTCGAATTTTTTGGTTCTAAGACATGCCGGTTTCCTCACGATGTTTTCCTTCACCGTTTTGATATTTTCACCATATAAATAGTAGTTTTATACAAATATTATAAAATTATTATTTTAAACCCAATAAAAATGGATAAACTTTACAAATTATTAGAAATAGATATCCAAACCTTCGGTAAATAATAATAATAATAATTTGCTACATATTTTCACCTGCACCCCCACACTAAAACGCTCTCTTTTGCCCCACACAGCACAGCACAGCAGCTGCAGCTGTGTATACCTGTTATAGCTAAACTAACTAATCAAATTAGATTCTACGTGGCAGTTATTTAAAATAAATAGTAGGTAATATTTTTAACAATATTTGGCGGTCCAAGTTCCGATCTTTCGCAGTCCGAAAACGAACCACGGTCCACCTGTTGCTGACCGTTGGTGTAGGTGAACCATAAAACGCTGGTGTAAAAGTTTTGGTAGTAGGCCCTGAACTGAACAGTGTTACTTTTACGTCTTCTGTACACCTTGCGAATCTATGAACCAACATGTTAGCACGCACTGACAACGCTTTTCGTTCCCGCTCAATATCCGCACCGTCATTCAGGGTCTCTGTCACAATGTGCCCTAGGTACTTAAACTGAGCTACACGTTCTAAAGGCACTCCATTCAGGTAGACAGGTATGCTTCGGTTGCTTATTTCAACCTCTAATGACCATACACACACTCTTCTTCTCGTTGTACCTCAGCCCGTGCGCCACAGCATATGACTCACAGATATCGAACAGTTTTCTTAAACCACTGAGCGATGGGCTCAGCAACACCATGTCGTTTGAATAACCGATGTTACTAACACAGATGTTATCTATATGACAACCGAAATGGCTGTTACTGAGCCCATCTATCAGTTGATCAACGTACATGTTAAAAAGTCTTGGAGAGGACAGGCCTCCTTTCAACACACAAGTGCATACTCATCCGACAAAATATTCCCCTACTTTAGGAAGTTCTTCCGGTTTCTATACCGGAAGGACAAGATGTTACTGAGTTCAGTTGGAGCCCCTACCTCTCCAAGTTTGGCCCAGAGCTTGTTGTAGTCCACTAAGTCAAAGACCTTCGATATGTCGAGGAAGCAAGCATAGACAGGTGTTTTTCTATTTTTATAGTAGTTGACGGTATGTTTCAAAGTCAATATAGCACTTTCAGTCGACAGTGTCTTTGACAGTGTCGTGTCATTAAGATCAATGTGCTTGCAGAGTTGAGCGTCAAGTAGACCATCGAAGACCTTCACAATTACAGTCGCTAGAGAGATAGACCTATAGTTACTTTTTTCTGTGACGTCACCTGTAAAATTTTGTTGGTATAGGTACAACAATGAATCTGAATCTGAATAGTTTCCAACATTTGCGGGTAGGTAAGAGTGTCGTATACAGAAGGTAAATAGCATGGGAAGAACGCAAAATATATGCTTGCCTGCATACTGCAAGTGCTCAATACTGAGACCGTCATTGCCCGGGGATTTTCACCTAATCATGTTTTTAACAACCTTTTCCACGTCTTTACTGAAAAATCCTAATACATTTTCTGGATCACCAGCAACAGGTACTGCAATGCAAGAGGATAGTGAAGAAACTACTTTAAAATCAATCTGCCTAACCTTTTCCCAACTATGTTGGGGTCGGCTTCCAGTCTAACCGGATGCAGCTGAATACCAGTATTTTACATGGAGCGGCTATCTATCTGACCTCCGCAGCCCAGGTGAAATTTTACTGAACAAAATTTCACATCAAATGTTAAAAGGACCATGCGTCATTTTGGTACCAACGCTCAACAGTGATGAAACTCATGCCATGTGAAAGCTTTTGGGGTATTATTTAATTCATTCTATGGCAGCTAAGTCGAAATCGAGCGCGAACATGGTGTTTTTTAACATTAAAAAAGGTTAGGTTATGTTTGGTCAGGATAGGTTAGGTTAGGTTGATCTCATGATTCTCGGTCTAAGTGTGGAAGGGAACAACGGGGTGGTTTTTAGTCAGTAGGATTCTGACAGATCCCTTCGCCCGCCCCAGGGCGAGGGACTTCAATGAGGATTTTCCAACCCGGAAAAAAAAAAAAACTTAGGTTAGGTTAGGGTATGTAGGTAGATAGGGTAGGTAGGTATGTAGATAGATAGGGTAGGTAGGTATGTAGGTAGGTAAGGTAGGAAGGTACCCTTTTTGGTTAGGTTAGGTTAGGTTTACCGTGCCGTGCGGAGGAAGCGGAGTCCCGGGGCAGGATGATGTCGGCGGTGTCGTTGGACATCTCCATGCGTAATTTTGGACGCGACTGTCAACAGTGATGATACTTATGCCAAGTTAATACTTATGGGGTATTATTTCATTCATACTATGACAGCTAAGTCGAAATCGAGCGCGAACATGGTGTTTTGGAACATTTTCAATACTGAGAAACTAGAAAATAAAATTCATAGTAAAGAGTAACGTTTTTCTTGTTTTTTTTTTGTGTAGGTACATGCACGTGCGCTGTGCACGCAGGCACAGTATAATAAAGTAATAGTAATAAGTCTCGGCAGTGACCTTGAAATAATTACCAAGGTAGTATGGAAAGGATCCAACGTTTAAAAAAAAAATGTGGTTCAACTCCAACAGGAATGTTTTTAGCCGCAGGTTCTTGGACGTCGTGTATTTCTAAGATGCTACGTTCCTCTTTCACGTTCTTTGCAGCAGCAGCATCGATCCTTTGCCAGCAACGATGACAAATACTTTGTGTGTTACCAAACACAATCTGCAAAGACCTTGAAATAATTACCTACGGCCGCTCAGTAGATAAACCTTCCGCATCCGCGCACTGAGACTGTTGCGGACTTCGAAGCGTCGCTTCGACCATTTTCTATGATAACCTTAAAACTGTTATTAATTTTTTTGTGGTATGAAGAACAGGGTGTAAAGTTAACTCATCCTCATTTGAAAAGGTCGAGGATCCTCCGGCCAGACGGGTGTGGTGTCTGGCGGGCAAATGCCCGTAAGTTGATTTCGGATACTCTTATATAAGTCGTTCGCGCGGTAAACTCTAATAGCACGACGCAGGATTTGTGTGACGTCATGTCTTTGATGAGTAGTTAGTATGTGGCGGTGTAACCGCTACAATCTACTTAATTATACTGTTACGCAAGTAGCAATCTACCTTATCGCCTTTCCCTGCCCCTTCCCCTCCGGCTTCTAACATTACCATTAAAAACAAAGATACTTTTGTTACCTTAAATGTTATTAGGTATTTTCTAATGTTACGCAAAACTAGTTAATTACTTAATTAAGCGTTCAGAGATGTTATTATTATTTTCATATATACAATGCTTACTGTTTTATTTGTCCTTCATTTTATACTTTTTTTTAAAGTTCAAAAACACCATGTTCGCACTCGATTTCGACTAACCTGCCATAGTATAAATTAATTGATACCCCAAAAGCTTTCACATGACATGAGTTTCATCCCTTGATATGCTTTTTTGTTGCGACCTTGAAAATCCTCATGGATGTCCTCCGCCCACCCGTGAATGTCCTCCGCCCTCTCATGAATGCGCTCCGCCCTCGCATCCCACCTAACCTAACCTAACCTTTTTTGAATGTTCAAAAACACTTAGCTGCCATAGTATACCTTAATTAAATGATACCCCAAAAGCTTTCACATTGCACGAGTTTCATCCCTAACCTAACCTAACTTTTTTTGAATGCTCAAAATCACCATGTTCGCGCTCGATTTCGACATATCTGCCATAGTATAAATTAAATGATACCCCAAAAGCTTACACATGGCATGAGTTTTATCTCTAACCTAACATAACCTAACTTTTTTGAATGTTCAAAATCACCATGTTCACGCTCGATTTCGACTTAGCTGCCATAGTATAAATTAAATGATACCCCAAAAGCTTTCACATGGCATGAGTTTTATCCCTAACCTAACCTAACCTAACTTTTTTTGTATGTTCAAAAACACCATGTTCGCGCTCGATTTCGACTTAGTTGCCATAGTATAAATTAAATGATACCCCAAAAGCTTTCACATGTCATGAGTTTCATCCCTAACCTAACCAAATTTTTTTTAATGTTCAAAAGCACCATGTTCGCGTTCGATTTCGACTTAGCTGCCATAGTATAAATTAAATGATACCCCAAAAGCTTACACATGGCATGAGTTTTATCTCTAACCTAACCTAACCTAACTTTTTTTGAAAGTTCAAAATCACCATGTTCGCGCTCGATTTCGACTTAGCTGTCATAGTATAAATTAAATGATACCCCAAAAGCTTTCATATGGCATGAGTTTCATCCCTATCCTAACCTAACCTAACTTTTTTTGAATGTTCAAAAACACCATGTTCGCGCTCGATTTCGACTTAGCTGCCATAGAATGAATTAAACAATACCCCAAAAGCTTTCACATGGCATGAGTCTCATCACTGTTGAGCGTTGGTACCAGACTCCATACAAAGTTGCCCATGGTCCTTTATGGTCTTCCTTTTATTTGTGACACTATGTTATTTAGCAAAAAATAATCCTTATGATGAAGCCTTTCGATTGGTATGATAAAGCTACAGGGTGATTATTTTTCTCATGTAACGGGTTCGATTCCCGGTTCAACCATGTAATTATTTAAATATCTATGAATGCAGTTTAAATAATTTTTTTTAATTCAAATAATGTCTTCTTTCAGTAAAATGTTCCATCTACAATATTCAAGGTACTTTCCCTCCATGTGGCATATCCGTGGGGCGCCCTGTATAGTTTTATGCAATGAAGATAACCACTATCTTTAACCTTGACTAGTCGCCAGAAATACTTACAATTTGAGAGTATACTCAGCTGCAGATTAAAGCAGTGACTCTTGAGTTGAGTGCCAATCAGCGCAATTTATTGAGACTTAAGTTGCAGTTGACACATAAATGTATGTGTGGGCCTTATAAGAATTCCCATATTGATAAACAACACGATTCACACACAATAAACTCCAAGGTATCGGGCAGAATCGTAATCCAGAGTCACAGAAAAAATAATGTCATTTTACAGCAAATATTCAGAATCCTTAGGATTCTGATTACAAGCACTAGTCACACAGGTATTAATCTGTGACACAGGGAACAGTAAATCTCAGAGTCCATAAGCAGAAGCAGTCGATAAAGTAGAAAATCACGGAACATCGATTGAAAACACAAAATAACGAGACTTAAGAGTAGAACAAATTATCGGACGCGTCCGCGGACGTCCACGACTGACAGACTGTCAGGTCTGTCAGTTCCCTACGATCACGTCAATATACGTCCGCGACTTACGACTTACGGCCTGGCCACGACCTTGCCGCTAGCAGCGGCAGCGGTGAGCGGGGCGGTGAGCGGTAAAAACAAATGTATAGAAATGTATGAAGCATGCCACGGCGCGCCGCTCACAGCGGCAGCGGGAGCGGTATTTGCCAAGCGTTTCGCGGCAGCGGCGAGCGGCGCGGTCGCGCCTGCGCGGCTTGAACAAATGTATGGGCGAGTGAATGAGATGCCACCACTCAGAGCGGTACGGACGACGGCAGTGCAGGGGTGGACTGAGCGGCGCGGCTGGACGAATAAAATAGTTTGGAAAATCTACAATGAACAATTTCTCACTTTTCATGAAGTATGTTTTGACTGCTTTTTTACCCATCAAAATTTCTGTCCTCTCAATCCATAACTACGTAATGTTAAATTCCGAACCTAAACCGCGACCGGGTTAGGTTTTCCGGGTCAGAATCGGAATAATCCAAGAGTGTTATAATGTTGCACCTCCAATAGCCATGTTTAAAGCCGCCATCGTTAGATAGCGGAATTGATGATGGTTCCACCATTTTGAAAAAAAATACAAACTGACCCTGGCATGTGGGGTATCATTGTTTATAGCGCATCGAGTAGAGAACAAATATAATTTTTATATGTTTTTATCTTCAAAAATAATGAATTAGGGGGCCGTAGAAGTTGTCAGTTTTAGACCATTTCTGTACGAGCTCTATCTCAACAACTAAAGTTACATGATCTGTGATCAACACCGTCTAGGGATAAGCTGGGAACAAATTATCGGACGCGTGCACTCCTTCCTGCATATTCAAAATATCCTGTTTCAAATAAGAACTGCTTTCGAGGCAAAGAAGAGCCACTTTGGATAACGCCATGTTAATAAAAAAAAATCAAAAGTCTAAGTACGTCCACCGCGGTTGCTGCCGCTAACGCTACTGTCAAGTACGTGGCATGGGCAATGCCCCGCTTGCCGCTCGCCGCCCCGCTCGCCGCCCCGCTTGCCGCCCCGCTCAAAGTCGTGGCCAGGCTCTTACGACGGTAAGTCGCGAACGTTAACTGTCAGTTCGAATGTGAATTGACGTGATCGTAGGGAACTGACAGTTAACGTCCGCGGACGCGTCCGATAATTTGATCCCAGCTTTAGGCGCCATATTCACCATCTTGCTGTATGTCCCACCAAGGCCACGCATTATACACGACGCATTATTATTATAAATTGCTGCAAGTACAGTGCAAATACGATGTGTGGCCATGTGAAAATGTGACATTTGTGACAAAATTGGTGCGCCTTTATTAGCAAATGAGACTTAATTGATTCCCAATTAAACGTCAAGAAGTTATGTCACATGTCAAGAAATGATCTCAAGCTGCCGTTCTAGCTTTAAAAACTCAATTTCCTTTTTTTTTTTATATCTTTGTTATGTAAATCAAAGGCGAAATAAACCATATTTCCGATAGCGCAAAAGTGATGCAACTATTAACAGGTACTGTGAGTGACACGAATGGTTTAGGACCACGAAGCACTTTTATAGTTACAAAAACTTAATGTTTCAATTATTTCAGGCTTTCTTACAATTAGATAGTGATGAAAAAAGGTTTTTCTCGTGCACGGAGCCTTAACACGAACGTCGACCCCGCCCCGCCGGACACTCGAGTCGAGCGTGCACTTAGGCCGTACAATTTAGTCCGATGGCAATCAGTGAGTGACGCACGGACATCGAGAAGACAAAGCAATTTTCTGTTTTTCATTGTAATTGTTTCAACTATGGGGCAAACACCAAGCACACTCGACACACCTGCAGACATCCGCTGTGCCGCTGTTCCATTTAGTAAACCTAATTATCTAGGTATAAAGAAAGAAAATAATGTAGACAATTCTAAAGTAGAAGGAGGAAAGAAGGAGGTGGAAAATCAACCGGGAGAGAACCAGGTGAATATTTTTTCAGTTCTGTTCAGAATTATGCTTTCAAGACTATTCTTAGGACTTATAACTAGAGTCTAAACAGACGGATTGCATTTGAACGGCACGCTAAGTAGTTACAGAATTGCAGTTCTGATGCAACTTTCCTGCCGTTGACATAACTGCATCAAAACCGCCAACCGGTTTTAATAAATTTAAATCATGCTAAATTAATAGGCAATAACTCAAGTCCGAAAAACGTACGTTCGTAACGTTTTTGAGCAAGAAATATTTTTTAAGGATTATTTTGCTCTGATGCGGAGCCGGCGAGTCACAACAAACTTCACGTTAGAGTTGACAAAGGATGCTTTGACTGCCATAGACAATATGAATAAATTTTAAAGCTCTGGAGTTTTCGAAAAATTACGATAAGATTGTCCTAGGTAGAACACTGTAGACAGTGGTCTACTTAGACAATCGTAACTTCCATTTTACATTAAATTAACACTCAATTGTTTTCAGGGATCAAAAACACAGCATATGTCCAGCCCCCAGGAGGGTAATAAAGCCCCTCAAACTTAAGGGGGTGAATTCCGGATAGAGCAGAAAATTGACGTACCCAGCTACCATATTTATCCTTCCGTATAAATCGCGGGAACTTTTAAATAAGACCAGTACCACAATTGCGTAACACACGGTCAATCACAATCTGAATCATTTTGAAGGATATTGCTATAGTCCGCGCGCGATTAGTTGGCCGCTCACCTCATCACAAATCATCTTGCTATTGCAATCTCATGTGCGTTTTGTCTAAACTAGCCGGTACTTTCAACGCGTGTTGCCGTCGCGAAGGGAAAGTTCCGGCTAGTTTAGACAAAACGCACATGAGATTGCAATAGCGAGATGATTTGTGATGAGACAAGCGGCCAACTAGTCGCGCGCGGACTTATAATCCATTGCTTCTTTTATGTTCGAAAAAGGAGACTGTTCTGTATGGGAAGTGGTCTATGAACCAATAGCGATATAATGTTGATATTTATGTAGGGATACCTCATCTTAACCTTTGTGCAAAAGGGCATCAAAATGTGACTCGGGAATTTTGAGAAAAATACACTTTTGATGCCCTATTGCACAAGGGTCATGATGAGGTATCCCTACATAAATATCAAAACCATAATAATATCGCAAAATAAAATTATTGGTCCATAGACCACTTTTGCTCAGTCTCCTTTGTCTGCTCCACAACTTAAATAACGCAATGAAAATAAAACAAATTGTGAATGATCGTGTATTACAATTGGGTTACAGAATATTAAATAAAATAGTAGGTACACAGAGGATTCTTGAGTGTTTTTTTTTTTGCTATGGTTTCCTGTATTTCTAGCCTTGTCCCAAAAATGTTGGGTCAATATAAAATAAAAACGAAGTGTATAGAGTGCCGCGAGTTTCTTGTGGCACTCTAGTGTCACTGCCTCGGCCCGGCTAGGGTGCCGTGAGCGTTGCATTCTTGTTATTTAGGTTAGGTTAGGTTAGGTTAGAACTGTGACCACACAACGCAAGAGCCGAGCGAGCGTAGCGAGCGGTGCCGCGGTAGCGGCCGGTGAAGTGCCAGGGTCCGTTTAGAAACAAGAGAATGTAATGTTTTGGGAATGTGGTTTTTTACAGCGATCTAACCTCGACAATCAAACAAAATACCAAGTGACGTGACTTAGTGACAGTGACAATAACAATCCAATGCTTGCGGCACTTTAGCCGGGCCGAGGCGGTGTTACTAGGGTGCCTGTAGTGGCACTTTATCCGATAGGGATAGAGTGCCAACTAGTGGTGGCACTCTATACACAGCCAAATAAAAAAAAAAATCTTATTTCAGACTACAGGGTCCATAATTTTTGTTAGTATTTTGTTTTTGGTTTGGTTTTTTGGTGTTTTTGTTAATATAATCATGTAAATTTGTAAATATATTATCATCATGATTCCGTAGAATATAGTGTAGTTTTCGTTGTATTCAACAGTATTATCTACGTATTCATCATTATCTGCCTAGCCTTTTCCCAACCATGTTGGGGTCGGCTTCCAGTCTAACCAGATGCAGCTGAATACCAGTATTTTACATGGAGCGACTGCCTATCTGACCTCCACAACCCAGTAACTGGGTAAAACAGTCTTACGCCTTGGTAAGACTGGTTGTCAGCCTTTCGGGCTTCTGACGAACCGTAACAACTGTCAGACAAAGATCCACGATTGAATGACAGCCGGGACCAACGGCTTAACGTACTCTCCGAGGCACGGAGGAGTCTCGGTATGTAAAGATGGTCACCCTTCCACAGACCAACCCCGACAAGCGTAGCTTAACCTGATGATGGATCGACTCGTGCGGCTGTTATTACTTAGCCACGAGCTCCTTGTACGTAGACAAATAAATTAATAAATATTATTGAGAAAGATGATGATTTCGTACTTAAAGAAACAATAATTAAGTTTGCCAGTAGGTAGCAATTCAGAATCCTACTAATTTCAGAAAAAAAAACATCCAGGAAAAGCTACTACCCTCTTAAGTTTTCAAGGCTAATGATGAAAACATTTAAATTATAATTATGTCAACACAACCTATATCTAGCTACTCAAGAATTTTGAATATACACAGCGATTGGCGTATGAATTCTGTAATCACTGACGCACGCGCATCGATAAGTTACGATAAGATAACCCATTCTAATATTCTGTGAGTCAGTTAAATTGTGTCGGTAACAACCATGGGGCCCAAAATGCAAGAAATCGAACTCAAATATAATATCGAAGACAGCGTTGTAACATGTGCTCTTCCATATAATAAAGCTGATTATCAAAAGGCTGAAGAGCCGCCAAAAGAACCTGAAAGTGCTGAAGATGCTTGTGTTAGGAGTGTGCCATCGACTAGTGAGGATTCAGAGGAGGTGGATCCGTTGAGGGTATCTACAAGAGCACGATTCTCCTATGAATTAGACAGGTGCGTAAATAGTAATAATGAAATTAATGTAACTAACACTTAAAGATAGCTGACTGAGTGCCTTTATAATATTGTGTGTAGATCCGATTGCATATTTCATCATCTACTTACGCGTAAAATATCACATCCTTGATTGTAATAACAATATCCCTGCCTGCAAAAACAAATACAAATATTAAAACAAAATGACCTACATCTCCTTGTACTTGTTTTTCAAAACATTCCCTTGTTAAAACTCAAAATCAAATTCCAAGCATTTATTTAAATTAAACCATATACAGGCAGTTAGTTTAAATTGTCAAGGAGTCAGTCAGTCCGAAATATGAAACTAGTTGTCCATTTCAAAGCGGAGTAGGTATGTACATATGGAGAAGAACGGCCAAAAAATTGTTACTAAATATTGGTAACATCATTCATGTTGAAATTATACGCGTGAGAACAATGTAGAAAGACGTGCACGTTGAGAACGTCCGTAATAAAATTATAAAAACTAAAACAATTCAAAGATTAAAATAAACCATGGCAGCTAAGAAGCAGCTAAGAGATAACCAGTCCCAACTGACGGTGCCCGTTCACGAACATAACGCATAACGCACCATTTTGAAGGGAGCTAATGCTAAAGTTAAAGAATCATTATCATAATTTTCAAGTATCAAAATTAAATAAATAGTTATCTAAACTAATTACAGGTACAGCAAGAACGCTATGTTAATATTTGAAGGCAATGCGTCAGATGTTGCCTTCGAATACGGCGAAGAAGATACTCCACCTCAAGATGACGACATGAGCATGAAATTCAAACGTACCTTTGAAAAATTCCGTTTCGAAGTCAATGTATATAGGAACTTGACTGATGAAGAAATTGCTAGCACTTGTGAAAGATGTAAGTTTTTAAATACGTACCTATAAATCTATACAGCATGTTACTGTCCCACTGCAGGACAAAGGCCTCTTACCTAAAAGAACATTCGCTTCTCAGGTAACTGCTATTATGTATAATTATGTTTGAATAATTTCAAGAAACTACTGCTTACTATATTCTTGAATATATTATACTTCTTCTCTAGGTTTCTTACAACACCCCTTGTTTTATACATGGAAAATATATAGATGTTGTCTATGTGGGTATAATGGTTGTGGTTGATTTATAACTTTCTACTTTTTCAACTTCATCCAAAGTACAGGTTAACTAACTAAAAGTACCTTCATAAAAGAGTCTGACGTGGTGACATTGACATTGAAACTAAATATTTTACTTAAGTAGGTAATGCAAACCTATGATGATGGCACTACTTTGCCGATAAGTGCTAGTAGGTTTTGAATCACCCACAAGCAGTGTTTTTAACAATTTGTTTATATTCTTTTACTCATTTCCCATTCGAAGTCAACTAAGTGCGATAGTGGCGCCCTTTTTTCAAACTCTTTTTTACCAAGCTGTAAAAGAAAAGAGCAAACCTGTCTTTTACCCTTTGTCAACACATCCCACTTACAAAATTAAACATTATCGCAGGATTGCCTCTATTTTTCAGTCTTCCATCAAGACTTCACGGACTATGGTTGCGTGGGAGTCATGATGTTGGCGAAGACGAGAGATGGTGTAGTGGAGTCAAGTCACACTCCCAACAGTGAACACGGAGTTATGCGGTACATATCGGATCTCACGCCCCCTACGTTGCAGGACAAGCCGAAAATCTTTATTGTGCAGGTAACAGTCGAATCTGGTCAACCTCAATATCTAACGCAAGAAAAATCCCAGTATAACATGAATCTTTGTGATCGCGAAAATAATCAAAGGTATGATGGCCTTTTTATTACCTACAAGCTTTATATTAGCTTGCTCTGTTCGTATGTGTAACCGGAAGGTTACTCCAATCGTCATCCATTTTTCAAGCACTTCTTGGCAGTCGATTGAGCTGAAACTTGGCATTCATACTTGTACAACTACCAAGACATTTTGAAAAATTGATACCATGGAGAAACTTTAAACTGTAATATTTTCAATTAAACCATCTTCAAGCTAAGTGTAAGAAGGACATTTACGCCTCAAGCTTTTAAGAAAATATTAAAGTTCATTAAAAGCTTGTTTTAAAAAAGATTTATACTTACTTATATTTTTCTTTTGCTACCCGGAGCCGGAAGTATATAGTTTGACTATCAATATTTCATAGACATAGGGGTACCTACCTATATTAATTTATGAGTTACAAATCGTTAAGTAGATACTAAACTATCGTCATTGCTGCAATCAAGATAATGTTGAAGGGTAGTACCTACTTATACTTACTTGGACTTAGGATCTATAAAATTTATAACCTTGTTTTCAATTGATGTTATTTCCACTTAAACAAAGATCAAGTTTATGCAAGTGTAAATAACGTGATTTTAGACTGAGGCCTACTATTGAAAAAGTCAAAAAAAATATGAAGTTGTAGCGCAAACTGAACCTTATGTGTAGGCATTACATTTGTTTTTTTTTAACTCCTGTTTTACATGTTTAGAAAATAAATTGCGAAATTATGTCGAATACACTAAAAGAAAACAAATAAATTATTGTATGGGGTCATACATCATAAACTCAGTCCGAACTGAGATATGAGTGTTAAAAGGAAAAACAATACTATTGTAAATATGCCTTTTGTTTTTTGGCGGCTGTCGATAGGATATGAAAAAGTGATGCAGAATAACATAACAAATAAATTATTGTATGGGGTCTTATATCATAAACTCAGTCCGAACTGAGGTAGGAGTGTTAAAAGGAAAAACAAGATTATTGTAAATATGCCTTTTGCTTTTTTGGCGGCTATCGATAGGATATGAAAAAAGTGATGCAGAAGAACATAACAAATGAATCATTATATGGGGTCTTATATCATAAACTCAGTCCAAACTGAGATATGGGTGTTTATAGGAAAAAAATACTATTGTAAATAATTCAATAATTAGCACTTGAAGTTAGTTTTAACGTTGAAGGAACTCGTGGCTAAGTAATAACAGCATGGGTCGTTCCATCAGGTTAAGCTACGCTTGCCGGGGTTGGTCCGTGGATGGGTCACCATCTTTATATAGCGAGACCCCTCCGTGCCTGGGAAAGCCAGTTAAATCGTTGGTCTCGGCTGTCATTCGTGTATCTTTGACAGTCATTACGGGTCGTCAGAAGCCCGATAATCTGACCAGTCTTACCAAGGGGTATCGTTACTAGGTTGTGGACTTGTGGAGGTCAGATAGGCAGTCGCTCCATGTAAAATGCTGGTATTCAGCTGCATCCGGTTAGACCGGAAGCTGATCCCAACATCATCTAGCTAACGAAGAGTATTTGCATAGACACAACCTTGTAGCCAAGATTATCCACCAGCAACTCGCTCTGAAATACAGCCTTGTGGAATCGTAATTACCGTACAGGTATGTGCCCGACCCAGTTCTCGAAAATGGAAAAATCACATTGTACTGGGATCGTTCCGTCATCACTGACAGGACTATTATTGACAATAAGCCTGATATAGTGGTGGTGTAGTGTAGTATCAAGTATCTTGACTTGGCTCGGCGAGGTTGCCAATTCAAGATACTTGATACTATCGCGAGGTTGTCGCGAGGTACCGTTATTTCAATGATCATTGTGCGCCGCTCTACTCGATCCACCACCACCATGCTCACCATAATAGCTTCGAGCTTGTTTTATCTGATAAGTACCAAGAGCATATAAAATAAGGTCATATAAGAGTTGGAAAACTATTTAGTTCCGTGTGTCCTGCGGTTATTGCTTGAAATATAGGTAGCTCTGTGAGCAATCATTGTGCCGATAGTCGTATCAGCCAACGGCTAATTACCAAAAGCCTCGACCATCACCTAAGGAAGCTCTCGTTAGGCAGCTGGATCCAATTTTTTACATTTTTAAATGTTTTTATATTTTTTTTATATTCAAATATTTAAAAATGAATAACATTTTCAACAATATGTATATAGTGAAATAAAGGAAATAATAATAAAAACATAAAACAAATATAATGTATAAACGCGTTATACTTATCCTTTATTTCATATACATACTTATCTATTACATTTTTAAATATTTTTATAAAAACAAATAGGAAACAAAAACATTTAAAAATATAAAAAATAGTAGCCCACCGGTATAGGGAACAGGGTCCAAGCTACCAGCCGGCGGTAAACGCGTTATTTTTTATTTTTGTTTTTTTATATTTATTATATCTTGTAATATGTTATAATTCAAATAAAACATTCACCATATGACCGGTTTTATTGTTTCTAACCAATACATAAATAAAATATATATGTATAAATACATGTATTTGAAGATTTAAGTAATAACTAAATAGTGAATTTCGCTTGGGAAGGTCAAAAATATGCTTTGTAATAAGAATGATTCCATAATAATATGAAAGTAATAGTTAATCTTTAAACTGATATAACTCAGTCAGGACTGAGTTTTCGATATGAGACCCCATACAATAATTCATTCATAATATTCTTCTGCACCGTTTTTTTCATATTGGGTCGACGGCCGCCAAAAAAACAAAACGCACTTCATACTAATTTGGTCATTGTCTAAACCTTAGAATAATAACGCATAGAAGCCGCGTCTAGTACAAAACACGAGCGATATCGTGTGTCCACTTCATTTTCTTTGTGTGCGTGAGCCGAATGTGTCTACGTTCCGCAAACGCACACAAATATAGCTTTCAGTGATACCATTACCAGGCCGTTACCCACAAAAATATGGGAAAAGGACCAAACCAAGACAAGTATTTTATGTTATCAGGAACTGGAACTTCATTATTTTTCCGGAAGGTAAAATTCGATTTATCCTTACATATTATAAAACAAAGTCCCCCGCCGCGTCTGTCTGTCTGAACACGATAAACTCAAAAACTACTGAACAGATTTTCAAACGGTTTTCACCATTGGACGGAGTGATCATGCGCAAGGTTTTAGTATATAATTCATTAAGGTTTTGTGTAAATTAGCTGAAATATAACAATTATTGTTGAAGATGTCGGAAAAAATCATGCCGACTGGGAGCTTTACTGGCGTGCGCCGCGTAAGCAGTGAGAGATAAATTAAATTTATGTTCTAGAGTATTGTATATCTTAAAAACATCAACAAAAAAGTCCGCGATGGCATATATCTATCTTCTAAGGATGACCCACAGTAACCTATTTATCTTTTAAAATTTTATAATATTTTCATTGTTATTTCCGAAGCTATTTTGACCGGTATCATATTAATCCTTATCCAATAAAATATGTTACTTAAATTGGGCATTCAATTTTGATTAATATATGCCTTCACATCACATCATTTAAATGAATAGTTTAAGAGATATCACAGTTTCAAAATTACGCGTAACAAAATAATTATGTTTGACGGTAACGCGGCGCAGTAGCCTACCACTGCGTCCGCTGAAAGTTAGTCAATGATCTTTTCCTCGGCTATTATATTAGGTATGTATTCCCGATAGAACGTTCCCGTGGGATATTTTGCGACATCCAAGCGGGCGAAGCCTCGTGTAAAAGCTAGTTTAAAATAAAAGGAAATAAATGAACCGTTAATCGCATGAAGAAAATGATTAGTTCAATGCGTTTAGAATGTGTGATGCATTGAGATCAATGTAAACTAGAGAAGACACCGTGAACAAAAAACGTGTCCCTCGGATGTCAAGTTTGACAACTGCGGTGCATGCGCGGTGCAAGGAGATTCTCATAGATATCCGTACCCGCAGATGAGACACAGTCTGCTTCGTCTGCCTACTTGATAACTAATTTACCACAGCGCTAGATTTGCTGCGGAAGTGTATTTATTCTCGGCAAAAAGGTCTTAACTGCGGCGCGATCGCCGCAGTTGAACGAGACAAAGTAGGAATTTACGGTGTCATCTCTAGTACGTTAGTACTTATATCTCGATGGTGTGATGGGTTTTTAATATTAACATGTATTAATTGCTGACATGTAAAAAATCGGATATGATATCAAATAATAGTAAGTGTTGTAAGTTTCCAAATACTTATTTATATTTAAATAGGAGTATGACTGAGAAAATTACAAAAAATTAAAAAGTTTAAAAACACTAAGTAGCAGTGTCGATAACGACCAAAATTTAGAGGCTGTAAATAGTTTAAATTGACGCACCCAGAATCGCCACCAGTATCCTATTTACAAAGACTAATATAAAATACCTAATAACAAGTTAGTTTCTCGAAACTGGCAAAATGTTTTATCGTATTCCATAAGGTAGATAGTAAGGTACCTACATCAAAAACATTTTTTTTTTTTGCTAAGCAATAATAAGAACAAAATTGAAAGCAATGTGGGTATTTTTTTCCCTCACAAATAGCAACACTGTATTGTGATAAGTTAGGTTATTAGAATTTTTGTTTGATGATCGATTTACGTAAAAAGAATGTATAAAATGTAACTAGTTACTTATGCAATGTAATGTGATCACATTTTTTAGTGCTATGACATCTCTCCACGCTACAAACTGTCATTTTCAATTATTTTAAATTATTTATTCGCGAGCTGTGTTCGACGGAACGTGACCTTGAGTACTGACGGCTCGCCGAGAGAAGTTAGCCACTATGGCTAAGTTTTAGTTGCCTCACTTATTGCACTCGTACTAGGTTTCTATGTCTAAACATTGGTCTATTCATGAATCATTTATTATTTATTATGTAGTAGACTCTACTACATAATAAATTATGATTCATGAATACGTAGATAATAGCTTGAAGGGGCTTGTGACTAAGTATTAACGCCGCACGGGTCGATCGATCAGGTTAAGCTACGCATGCCGCGGTTTGTCCGCAGATGGGTGACCATCTTTACATACCAAGACTCCTCTGTACCTCGGAAAGCACGTTAAGCCGTTGGTCCCGGCTGTCATTCCGATCTTCCGATCCGATCTTTGACAGTCGTTACGAGTCGTCAGAAGATCAAAAACTGACAACCAGTCTTACCAAGGGGTATCGTATTACCCAGTAACTGGATTGTGGAGGTCAGATAGGCAGTCGCTCCATGTCAAATACTAATATTCAGCTGCATCCGGTTAGATTGGAAGCCGACCCCAACATGGTTGAGAAAAGGCTAGGTAGATGATGATGAATACGTTATAGATAATACTGTTGAATACAATGAAAATTACACCCTATTCTACGGAATCATGATGATAATATTTACATGATAAAAAATCTAACAGGCATTTTGGCACGGCACGCAAGCATTAATGACATCATCCGTCGGGCTCTTGTCACCGCCGCCGGGGTGCCAGCTGTTTTAGAACTAAATGGCTTGGCACGCGACGATGGGAAGAGGCCAGACGGAATGACCATAATGCCTTGGAAGATGAGTAGGCCTTTGGTGTGGGATGCAACTTGTGTCGACACCCTTACGCCATCCTATCTTCTCAGCACGGCGGGCTGTGCTGGGGCTGCTGCTGCAGGTGCAGAAAGCCTCAAAGGCGCAAATACTTATATACCTTATTGGTAGCTATATTTTTGAGCTGTTTGGGGTTGAAACACTAGGGCCGTGGGGTCCGAGTGCTCATCGAGTATTTCGTTACATCCCCAAGCTGTTGGTTGACTCTTTACGTGACCAGACGGCTGGCCTATTCTTCGGCCAAAGAATCAGCATTGCCATACAACGTGGCAATGCTGCCAGCCTTTTGGGCACTTTTCCTGTTGACAGCGAGCCGGATGAATTTTTGGATGCCGTATGATCGCTTCCCCCCCTTTTTTATATGCTTGTACTAAATTATCATTATTAATATTTTAATTCTGATAATGTTTTCAGACTGAAGACTTTTACGTGATTCCACGGGCTCGAGTTTGGTATGCAATTCCTCAGGACTACCTGGAGTTCCGGCTTACAGTGCCCATCGTCTCATCTCCGGATGCACGAGGTAGACGATCCAGGTACGCTTGTCACTTTATTTGAGGTACCTACTTTATTATTCATGCATAAATCTTATGCATTATTATAATCTTACAAGGATTGCCACTCCCTCCGCGCTTGTGAATTTCTACGACCCGGTGCAACATGATTCTGGAATTTACGACCGACCTACGCTGCGGATTCGGATGGTTAAGATGGTTGCCAGTCAAAGACTTTTGCATCGGTTATATCTTCTGCGACAAAATATGTGTGCGGCGAACATTGGATCGTCTCTTTGTAAAAAATATTTTGTAAGTAACTACCTAACCGTTCTGTTTATATCTTTCTTACAGAGTCCTCTGCCCTTTGAACTATATCTACGAGAAGATCAACAGTCTTGGAGACCAGACTGACTTGCTGACTATCCTCATTGATTCTCGTAATGAATACGTCCGTACTGCCGAGTTCTGTTCTGTAGACATTGCTCCTAGATTGTATTTGACTTTAACTAAAGAATTACGATTGGTTAAAACGCCTGAGCCGTGATTATTGTTTTGTACTGATTTTGGAATGTGAAAGTGAGTCTCAATCTATTTGTAAAGTTTTTAATTCTAATTCGATTTTGACTAAATTCAACAGAAGGACTATGTATCATGCCACGAAAGATTCAAATTCAAAAGTCATTAATTATTCAAACTAGGCTGAGAGTCGGCACTTTTCGAACGTCTAAATTACATAAGGCAGTCGCCCACAACGTCCACCTTTCATCACTTTCTAGTGCTTTAGCTGGGCAGAAGTGGCTCAACGAACTCCCCAGCAGCATAGCTGTCTGTTCAGGTAGAAAAAAGTTTTTTTTTTATAGCAATAGCTAGCAATAATAGCAATAGCCATAAAAAAAAAAAGTTTTCACTTCTGCCGGCACTCCGGAGTGCAACCCGTTGTTTTTTTATTTCTGCTTGCGGTTTTCGTTGGTAGGTATTAGGTATATTGGCGTGTGCTAGCTGACATAATGGCTAATAATAAGTATAATTAATGTTTTGTGTTGCGTAATGTAAATTATTTTGCATACCTACCTACTATTGTATAGAATATTTTTTTTCTACCTGAACAGACAGCTATGCTGCTGGGGAGTTCGTTGAGCCACTTCTGCCCAGCTAAAACTGTAACTGGAAGTTATACTTTTAAATGCTACGAGTAAACTAGGACCATCGAGGTAAAATAAATAAACAAAACAATAACAAAAATATGATCAGCAGATGAAGAAGGCTTCTATCGATCAACTGTTTATCCTGAAAGACTTTATCGGCAATCTGTTGGCGTAGCTGTTAGGAACATTATGCACAGCTGACGTTTACCTACTATTATTACCATTTATAGCCAGCATAAATACCGTAAAGCGTAAAGTGTAATTCCTACGTCATAATATTAATGGACATAAGTAAATATAAGTTTTACAAAAGCTATGTTTTATTTACCTATATTATTACTCTATTAGCAGTGTCTTCTTGACGAGGTTTAGATAGTCATACGACGTGTCTAGCTAGAGGAGCGTTAAAGAAGTCTTCTGGAATCATGATGCAAAGAGAAGGGCATAGCATTGAAGAACCTACTCTATAGGTAGGTACAGGAGTGACGATGACAATGCGTAGGGTAAACTTGGATAATTAAGTGATACAACTAATTCCGTGATAACATGTTTCTAATCGAATACTAAATTATATGAGACGATTTCCTACTTTTAAAATGAACCTTATGACGACGCAATAAGTCTTCTATTTGTATGTAAAAATCTGGTTCAATTGAGCAAGCGAGATAGCAACAATCCGCATTTTTTTCACTCAACTCGCAGTTTTGTTTACCGCGCGGCCATTGAAGTTTTGATGCGTCTTAATTAATCGAATTTTAATAGAAAAAGTGAATAGATTTCAACAAAACTCAGACATAATAGTAAGTTAAGCTTGAACTTTGTGTTGCAGTATAAATTATCAGCCAATAACGCATAGTTTTGAAATAGTTCCTTATTTTATTCACTCGAAAAGTTAACGATTTTACAAGTTTTGAATTGAAGTCTGCCACGGAATTAACCAAGGTAATTTTAAAGTAGGTGTAATACTATGATATTAATAAGTGTTTTTAATTATGAATAGCAAAAGAATTTTTGTTTTAAACCAAAAAATTAATGTTTTTTAAACCAAATGAGCGGTTTGAGTTCAGTTACAGACCACTTTTCAATTATTTTATCACGGAATTAAGTGAGCTATATTTTACTTAGGCTGATAATTATGTGAATCAAGAAACATAAACTGATGATTATTTTTGAGTATTTTACTACTTTTAATAAATCTGTTTGATTGTATATCTGACGATTAAAAATCGGCCTTTATTTTAGTATTATTATGCTCTATTTTCTTATTCCGTGATATAAAAATGATTAAGTATAATGTAATTTCGTGACAACGTAATTAGGGTAGGATGTATCACGGACTTAAAGTGACTGTCACTTAATTACCAAAGAGAACCATGTCTAATAAAACACATATAATTTTATATGTGTTTGTGTTATTTAACAAGTCGATGGATTAAACTATGCACAAAAGTATAATTTATGGTCCTAATGAAAATTAAAAGTTTTTCTATTATGTTAACTGTATATTTTATTACTTAATGTGTTTTATCACGTAATTAGATGAGGTCGCCCTAAGTTGGTACCTACGCCTGAAGCAACCAGCAACCAACTTCCTAATATATACCTACCACTACATACGGTTATGTAGGTATAGGTAGGTACCTAGACTACCTTCAATACTGCATAACATCAGCAATCGATAAAGATAAATAAGGATCCGTAAGTAAACGTATGTAAGCACTGAGTACTGATGAGTGACTGAGCAATACCGAAATAAAACCCAAATGGAGGTTTATCACTATGATGATTAGTTGATTACCCACGATTAAGCGAATTTCTCCACTATTTGATGAATGGCAAATGAAAAACCCCATTCGTCGGTAGGTAGAGCCAAGCTAGGTAGAGCTCTGCAGCCCTTGAAATTTGAGATTGTTAGGGCTCAAAATAGTTGGATGCTGTCGGGCCCAGATCCAAATCTCGTGTAATTCATCAATCCATGTGATTAGTCGGCAATATTGATGACGTAAACCAAATCTCAGGAGATTCGAGTTTGTTATCGAGTTTATTCGCCTTTTGTGCTGTTCTTGAAAGCTATAGGTACTTACTTAGGTACCTACCTACTTATTTTTGTTAACTTGTGAGCGTAGAGTGAAAGTGGGCAACGTGCCAACGTCGCAAATAGCTGTCAAATATTAGGTATGTACAGGTATGTACGCTGTTTTGATTAAATTTTATTTTGAAGCCAAGGAGGTGCAAGTGCACCCTCTTGCACCCTCCCCCCTCCCGGCGCCCATGACTGTGCAAACAATGTATAAAGGAAGAGTACTTAGTATTGGCTTTCATCGAGGACAGTATACGACTTTTTTGTAATTGAATTTTTGCGAATTGATACACCAATCGCGAGGCGCTATGGTTCTGCTTTATTCACCTAGGTACATAAGATTTATAATGTTTTATGAGACGCCCAACAAACATTCAAAAAGATTCAACTTTTTTTTTAATATCATCGACGTTTCTAGAAAGCCTCTGATCCAGAGCTTATTTTCCATCATCTGTGGCTGACGGCTGTCACTCACAGAGCTGTCACTCACTAATGTCAGTGTCAGCTATACTTTTGTTATTTTATTTAGGCCGCTGTGTTGTGTTTACGAGAAGACTATCGCTGTTAATATTGTAAAATAATTCTTCTTTACGTGTTACAATGGAGGAAGAACCAATAGAAACTATAAGAGAAACCAGCCGTAACCTTTTAGTACTGAACAGACGAAAGCATCGTGACGAAGTAGCTGATGTTCGGCGGTCTATGATCGGTTTGCGGTAAGAACAGTTAAAATTTTTATTTACTTCGTTTTCTCAACTTCTTTCTGACGATGTATTAAGTATCTTCGATGCGCTGGGCTGACAGTTGGTAAGTCACTTTATATAAAATTAATTTTGTTGCACCGTCAGAAAAACTCATTGAGTTCGATTAAGGCGACCCACTGACCCTTATTTTGTTGCAAATGTTTCCATTATTGCATGAGCGACTTCCCAGTCCCATAGACCTCACAGTTACAGAAAAAGTAAACATTGAATTGTGTTCTTTTATTGACTAAAGAATTTACACATTTTCAGTACTAATTCAGATATTGTGACACTAATAGCAAGGAAATTAAAATCAAAGTCTGCAGTCAATGCACCAGAGCTCCATACCTTGAAGAATGCCTTGATAGATGATGTGGTGAACATAGAAGTAGTCTTACACACACATGGTGCAGTCAGAGGATTGGTCAGGGAGATGACAGGTAAACTTAGTAACCATCTGACTTCTAAATGTTATAAAAGGTAACTTCACTGTTTTGACAAAAGCACTGGGTATAAAATGAAATACATGTTGAAGGCATTCAATATTTATCAAGCTGCTTATAAATACTTAAATGTTAACTGTGAAATGTTTATTACGACTAGCATGTCAATCCTAAGAAGTACTATATAATTTTAACAGAATCATTATTAGCTAATACGGTCTAGTAAATAATTCTAGTGCGCTGAGGGATTAGTGCACCTTTTCCAACAGAAATACAACCGCTTGCGTGTCATAAGCCTTTATTCATGATACCTTGCATTTGAGTAGTTTTTGTTGTAGGTTTCCATGTCTTTTTACATCTCTCTTATAATGATATAAAGACTTCTATTAACTGTATTTTCCAGGTCATGAAGTGAATAAACAGTGTGCAGCCGTAGGCTGCTTTTGTAACCTAGCCCTCGGAGAAGTCAAAGCTTGTGTACTTCTGTCCAAGGCAGCGGGGCCATACCTTATTCCTGCTCTTGATAATTTGAGTCCTGAGTTAGCTGTGAGTATGTTAGAATAAGAAGGTGATAAGCTGGTTGAGGCCCAGTGGTAACGGCCTAGACTTACGAGTTGTAGGTCATGGGTTCGAATCCAAGCAGAAGCTTTACTTTGTGTAAATAATTTCATCACCACTTCTCTCAAAACGGTGAAGGAAAACATCGTGAGGAAACCAGCATGTCTTAGAACAAAAAAATTGGAAGACTTGTGATATCTACCAACCCGCACTGGGCCCGCATGGTGGATTATGGCCCACTCCCTCTCACAGAGAGGAGGCCTGTATCCCAGCAGTGGGAACATTAATAGGTTGATGATGTTGATGAAGCAGGTTGATGCTAATGTGAGGTATCTCTGACAGACAGAAAAAAAAAATAAAGATATCTCTGACAGACTCCAAACTGTCTTATGACTCCAGAATTGTCAGACTTCCTACATATAATTTCTGCTCATGTCCATCAAAAGATATCTGTAAAAGATCGCTTTTTTACCAATAAAACCGCCCATTGAAACATTGTATAACTCTCAAAAGTTCAAGTACGCAATTTGACGTCCTTGCACACCATTAAACCCATACCTCTCCGAAACGCCATGGCGACGTCGCCAGTTTGCACTGTCAACTAAATGTATCCAACTATTTAGTGGGTGTGGGTGGCTAACCTAGCGTCCACTTGCTTACCTTCGCCATTTCGTTGGCGACATCACCTGGCTGCGCCACCATGGCGTCCCGGTTAGGTATGGCTCTTAGCAGAAGAATTAGTAAATAGAAATCCAGAAAGTTTTTCAAACAAATGAAAACAATAAGTACCTAAATCTGCGTTCACAAATTATTTGTCAAACTTGTAAACAAACACGAGTTTTAGAAATAACACCTGTTATACCTACACATAAGGTTTAGTTTGAGCTACAACTTCAATTTCAGTTTTCAGTACAACAGTACTAGTCAGTCTAAAATCAACTTTTTGGACACTTGCATAAAGTTTATGATTGTTTAAGTGAAAATAACAGCAATTGGACACAAGGATTTAAATAGACCTTACCTATTCATGGATTCTGATAAATGATTTTGCTTTTGGCATTCTATAGTTTGTGCACGCCCCCATGCATTTGAAGAGCGTAAGTTTATGTATGTATGTACATATTTGCTTTTAGGCTAAACTCAATCAAATATCCACCAAGTCTGTAAAATAGTACAACTGTTAAATATACCCATTATGATAATACTTACAAAACAACTCTCTCGGCCATTCCAACTAAATAGATTCCTTTGCAAATCTAGCAACTGTATCATACCAGCTTCCTCATTTTCCAGGTAACCAGTGCTTGGACACTTGGCAACTTAGCAGGCTCAGGACAAAAGGCCTGTGAGCTGCTAGCGGCACAGGGCGCCATAGCCAAGCTTATAGACCTACTGATCAGCAACAATGAAGAGACAAGGGACTCTGTGCTGTATGCCCTTGTTCACTTCGCTCATCAGTTGCGGGATGATTTGAAGTATGTATTACTTAATTTTTACATGTGTACCTACCTTCTCATAAAAGACGACATAGTGTATTGTGTAGGACATGTGGGCTGTTAAATTTATTATTATATGAAAGTATATTATTATTAATTAATTAATTTACCTATTTATAGCTATGGAAAAGTGAGGAACACGTATGGACTGCGCACACTGGCAGACAGCAGGATAGAGGATTTTTTTATCAATTGAATTTAATACTTATCCAATCGAAGTAAGATATATATTTCAATGTTCAGTGATCAAGCTTAGAGCATAGCGGATCATCGCAAATAGCAGCGCAGTTTTTTCTGGAACAGCAAGCATTGCAATATATACCTTATTTCCATTGGATAAGTATTAAATTCAATTGATGAATTAAAAATCTCCCGTCCGCCAAATTGAGCAGGCCGTTATGGTCTGTTCCAAAAGTATCTGATGAAAGTGTAAACAAACCCTGTTCAGGTTAAATTCTTACGCAAAAACTCACTAAAGTATTTAGAAGGTTTCAACTTTATATCTCACCGCCACCTTTTTCCAAAACATTTTGTTTGAATAACTCTATGAAATTGTAATTGAAAAATCATCGCCAGAAATTGAGGGACTTAATAAAATTAACCTCAATTGTCAAATGAAAAACAAGGTGGATTTCAAATTGGAATTTCGGGGTTCAATTATTCAAATCGCTCAATTTGTATGTGGAAATACAAATTGCTAGCCACAAGTACGTTTTCTAATCCATTTGTTAACATTTTCATCAGATACTTTTGAAACAAACTATAAGCTGACCATTAATTTATTGCGCTCCCAAGACTTCATCTCAGTTGTTAGCCTTATACTAAAACCATAACATTTTCTATTCCAGACCGGAGCACCTTCACAAAATCCTCCAGGTACTTCCATCTCTAAGGATCGCTGCATCATCACAACTGTTCTTCATACTCTCCTGCCACAGTCACTTCACAAACCATTTCTTAACTGAAGAATTTGTTCTAAAAGCATTACGCTACCTCTCTGTAAGTATTGAAAAATCTCTTGAAAACCCTAATATTGTTTACTTGTTTAGGTTCTTAGCGAATTTAGACTCGCAAGAAGTTTTTAGAATATTTTTAAATTATTTTGCAACTAATAATAAGATGGATGTGTTAAAGAAATTGTTGGAGACTGGTAATGTAAACGATTCTGTGTTATGGTTTTTAGGGAACGCTTACAAATGTTGTAGTAGTCATGAACTATTCGAGATATTAATAAGATGATTGGAATAAAACTTTTTGTACTGAGTTGTGTAGTATTTCACTGTTATACTGTGAAGTTTATATTTCCGACAGTGGATACTTTGTGAAAGGCTGTAAAATTATTATAATTACGTCATTAATGCCCGTTTTCACCGACAACTAAGTGACACTTAAATTAATCTCTAAATAAAAGTCCACTGTTGGATTTTCAACTCTCAGCGCTGAGCCTAGCGTTGAAAATCCAATAGTGCACTTTTATTTAGAGATTCATTTAAGTGTCACTTAGGCTGCCTGTCCACTGGTGCGGAGCGGAGAGGAGAGGAGCGGAGATGTGCCAATATTAACCAATAGAATCTAAACTCCGCCCCTGCACTTAGATTCTATTGGTTAATATTGGCACAACTACGCTCCTCTCCTCTCCGCTCCGCTCCAGTGGACAGGCAGCCTTAGTGAAGGTGAAAACGGGCATAAGTATTGTAATTTTAGGTTAATAAACTCAATAAAACATACCATTTGCAATAAATATATTATCATATCAATAATTATAATATTCAAATATAATAATTAATAGTATTATTTTAATAAATTAGATTAATATGCATAAGGCTACAAATATATCATTTAATAGGTCTACTTCACTCTCACAAATGTAGCTTGTGGACCGTTGACATGTACACGGCAATCGGGCGGACAGCTGCGTTACTATATAAAAAACGTTGTTTATCTAAACTTTAAACATGATTAAAATCGCAGACCATTTTAACTATATTTAATAATAACTCTAAATTCTGCTAAAAATATTTTAGTCTTTATATTTTAGTACATACCGTTATGCCGTACGTATTCCATGTCTTCAGGAAAATAAATGCTAATGGCAGTATTTAGGGATATCTCACTGAATTACAAAAGGCAAAAATATTCTAATATAAAGAAAAACTTCTACCTACTCGCCAATGTTTGTCTTGCGTCCTTTTTATTCGTTATAATAAAAGAAAGAGACGAAACACTAAGCAACTATTACGTAGCATTATTGCTCATAAGTACTAAGTTTTTCTAACGTTACTATTACATGTATGTACAAAATTGCACTTTAAATCACAAATGAGCAAAACCTAAGGGCGCGTCCATACTATTGCACGATACAACAATAATATAAGCTTTTAATTTTCAAACGTCACGATTTAATAGTAATTGACAATGACATGCTTATCGTAGACGGAAAATCAAAAGCCCATACGATTTACTTTTGTTGGCTCATTTGGCACGTTCCAATTAATATAATTCTATATAGAAAAAAGTGGGCAAAACTACGATCATTCAGGGGCCCTTGCCCTGTGTTTATAGAAAAGACCATTTAAATAACGTCACTTGACCACAAATTCTTAGTTTTCTTTGCTTCCTCTACCATAATAATATGATATTAGTTAATGCCTGATAAATTAAAAGACAACAAGAATAAAGGAGAACATTCTTGGTTAAGAAGGTGCAAGCTGTTGAACCTACAGTTCACAATATCCAGTATAGCTTTACAAGGATCTTCTGGCGCGCGACAAAAAGCGAAACGAATGCCGCTATCTTGTTTTTTCTAATGTTTGCCAAAAGCGCCCCCCCTGTCAACGTCTTTCGAGCGCCAAAAGATCCTTAGAGGCCGCCTCCACGAGCGAGAGAATCCCGGCGATATTATCGTCGTGCCACGTATTTTTATATACTCTCTCAGTGGCCGTCTCCACGAGCGAGAGAATCGCGGCGATGCTACGAGTGGCTTGCAGCGAGAGTGGGCGAACGCGTTGTCTTATATAATGCAGGCGTCCCCCGTCAAACGTGGCGATTCCGTTACGAGTCGCTGCGGACACGCGGCGATTTCGTTACGAGTCGAGTCGAGTCGATACGCTGGCGGAATAGGTAATCCTCGTTCGTAGAAGCGCGGATCCGTTGCCATTCTTTCGGTCGTGGAGGCGACCCCTTATTAGCAGTGTACATTTATTTAACCATAACCAATAACTACATGGTTACTCGTTTTAAAACAAAATGGTCGCTTAGTATCGTATCGTACAACATTACGTCAGCACTCTAATTTCAACACGGTCGTTTCAGGCTATACGATAACTACGAGTTAGTATAATATTACCGTTACAGAAGGCGATTACGATTATATCATAATAATTGAATCCTTCGACTTTATGCAGTCCAACCGTCGATTTATTTAGATATTGGTTCAGAAATATCATTATTCTAACCTTTGTATAAAGTATTTTTAGTATCAGGGTCTGTATTTACGAGCCATCGTTGTTCAGTTGCGAAAGAGACGATACTATTCGTTCTGAATAGCTTCATCTGTCTTGCACTGTAATAATGATGGCTTCATCGGACCCAGTTTTCAGTCTAGCTAAATTGCTTGTGTGTGATGTTACGTCGTCATTTGCTTAATTCAATAACAGACGCCGAAACCACTGTTATTACACGCTTTGTCTTCGCTCAAATATATCCAGTGCTTTAAGAAATCTTTACAGCCTCGTCCACAATATATAACACACACTTGGGAGATAATCAATCATTACCTCACTCAGATAATTGAGGTAATGCTTGATTATCTCCCAAGTGGTGGTGGATACAACACGCGTTGTCGCTCCAGCCTCGTGGAAGAAGTACTTTTAAGATTGATTCGTGCAATAAGTCCCGTTATCATCAATTAACCCTCAAGATCTAATAGACTTTTTAAATATCGGTAGGAAGAGTTCTGTTTGTTTTTGAAACGTTACGTTTAAACTTCTCATCAAAACGTTTGAAAAATCTATTAGAATCTTTATAATGCGATTTACCGATTTATTTTTACCTCTCAGTCTACAATATCAATATAGATATAGCACTCGTTAAAAATGGTCGGTTATGGAAATAAGCTATTGTATCTGCAATAGCGATGTTTCTTGCGCGCAGCAAATTCTATTTTTAAGCTACGGCCAGACTAATACTTGTATCGAAATAAGGTGCCAAAAACGTCATCTTCTGTCGCGACACTTGTGCTCTAATGTGGACGACACTTATACACCGACAAACTTTTGTCGCTCTGTTAATATTATCCCAGCTAAACGGTAGTCTATTGAAGCCTAGCCTACTCATAAATTATTATCGACGGTCAGACTGAGATGTCGTTACATATCCGCTGAGCAGCAGCTATATTTGTGAGAGGCGTGTGGTTACCATAAGTACAGTACCCGGTCGTAAACAAGCCACATCTTTGTAGAGCGCTGTCTCCGTCACTCATACATGTGTCTCTTTCTAACACTCGACGTGTGATGATGCTGCATCTTGTTCGTAGAGCGGAGTTTTTGTGGCTCATACGTGTGTTGTCTCTGTCTAACGCTTGACGTGAAATGATGCCACATATTTTTTGTAGAGCGTCGTCTCTTTCACTCGTACGAGTGCTGCCGCTGTCTGTTGATCGAGGTGTGATGTTGACGGTCGGGTAGTGTGGTGGATTTGGTGAAGTGTGTGGTGTCAGTTACGTGTGTTCAGGGGCGTGCTTGCGGTGGTGGTGGCGCCGCGCACGCGCGCGGGGGCCTTCCGCACTGCCGGTGCCGCTCACTGGAACGGGAAATACTACTCTTTTAAAAGCTTATACAGCATGTATAAAAAAAGCGTGGTCATATTTCAGGGTGTGGTTACAGACCATCAAACTGAACAACTCTCTCCATAGGACCAACATCGTGATCGCGAAAAAGTTATCAACTGTCCCATACAAAACTTCAATTATATACAATACCAAATGAATGGGACGGCTGACATGCTGTAAATACGTTTGTTGTACCTGTTCACATGAACGTCATCCTATATGTAAGGCTAGGTACGCACTATGCGGTTAGCCGGAACGCGGGCAGCCGTCGCCGATCGCAATAAAAAATATGTACGAGAAAATACTTTTTATCCGCACTGGGATGCGGCTGCTGGCCAAACAACAGCGACCGTCCGATTGACCGCGTTCCGGCTAACCGCATAGTGCGTAGGTACCCTTAGGGGATCGGGTTGGCATGTTTTGGTACAGCCGGTGGGTGAAATCGAATACATAGTTTCCCGCTCGGCTCTGCCGAATCATGCCGACCCAAACAAATGTATAGCACGCCCTAGACTACACCGGTGAATGGCGCAACTGGATTTGATAAGACACAAATTCGACACAAAACCAAACAACATAACATCCCTTCGTTTTCCGTCGGGGGTTAAAAACAGTATTTGATCCATATTGTTAATTCAATCCATAGTGACAAGTGAAATTCCCGTAAAAATAATTAGTAACTAAACTAAAATATAAATACTTTATCTAAATTGTTAGTACCCGCATGCACAACAAGCCAGTTAGTACTGTACAATGTATACTGTTAGTCAACAGAACTCCTTTACAAAATAGCTCACGATGAACAAAAGCTGAGTCTACAGAAGGTCGATTCTCGTAATAAAAATAAAAAATCGTTCAATTTCAAGTCGCCACCTCATCTCAGCGACAATAAATGTCAAACACTGCAAAACTTGTCATAAATGTAGGTAAATTACATGTTTTTTGACCAATTCAAACTGAGATTAAATGCGGACGTTCTTAAAAATACGGAAACTGCGCCCCCTCTGATGTTTCCAATTAAACTGCGCAAACAACGCGACGTACGTTCGCGTCAAATAACTTTCCCGCTCTGAAGTAGACTACAGATGACTGCGCAGTAGTCAATCTGCCTTATAAAACAGTAGTGCGCATGCCAGTACGCGCAACCTAACTTCAGAGCGGCAAAGTTATTTGACGCGAACTTTTCGACACAACCACGTCAACGCGGTGCTAGCGCAGCGTCTTCACCTCTACTACAATACGCTCAATGCAGTGACACTCTTAGGTCGTTCATATAACAAAATTCTTCTGGTTTAGTCCCTGCCATGGTATAAGAAAACAAGGTATGGCACTCCGGGAGTGACACTTACCTACTTCACTATCCAGTTGCCACTTTATTGCAATAAAACACGAATTAAGGAAAGATTTTAAGTCGCCATTCCGTTAAAAAATATATACAAAGCATTTAAACTGTTGTTTCGTTTGTTTAATCAAACGAAACAAATCAATTTAAACATAGACCAACGTAATTTTTAATCAAAACCTGATTGTTTTATCGGATTCGCGCAGGTAATAAAGGTGGTTGGGGAGTTATTATTACTCAATACTGGTAACACAGATGTGATGACGTAGGTAAGTGTCACCCACGTGACCATTGTGTCTCGGAATGCCATACCTTGTTTTCTTATACCATGGTCCCTCCATTTCAGATGCACATAGGTATTCATAAGTGCTTCTAGATAACACAAGGTGTGATTCACGAAGCCCATAATCAAATGATGTGTTGCATTCGCTGTTGGACGCGCCTTAACCCCTGTTAGATTTAAAGACAAACATACTATCATCAACCATTTAGTAAAGGAGCCAAAACCAAGTTAAAAAACGTGCGTTTTCCTCACCCTGACTGTGTGATAATAATTTTGTGACAACCATTTTCAACTCTGGGTACATGGCATTAGAGCTCACGTTAGTATTGTCGGGTTTCGCTAAATCGCTCGCGTACATTGATCTAATTCGGCATTCTGGAATATCAAAATAAATGAAAATAATAAAAACTTAATAACTTACTTGTTGTGCATGGTTTTTCAAACTAAAATGAAAAAGAAGAAATAAAAACTATATCTCATTTTTCCAGTGAAACGATCAAAACCAGTGAATGATTTGTTCCTTTTTAATTGTGGCCATACGTACAGATGGGACACTCCGCAAAATCATGTAAATAAAAAGCGACTCTTGCTTCGACACAATAAAGTGCAATTCAGATCGCACAGCGCTAATTACCTACAGTTATATTCACCTAGAAGCTGCCTCTTTTTCTATCGCGTGACGCTTAGATCTTCTGACTACGTCACACTCACTGAATTCGCCCGACAAGATGGGCCCGCCGCGTTCTTGTAGCTTCATACATAAACTGCGGAATGTCCCATCATGCGTTTGGAGATCTCCACTCAAATCTGTGTGGTTCTTTCCTCAAAATACCATCTCAGACAGTAATCTGTATGGTTCTCGTATAGCCTGATCAAACTTATATGTCTGCACTTTAAAAGAGACTTTGATCTCTAAGTTTGTTTCAATATTTCTGATCTAGTTTTATAATATAATTATTTCTTTTTCACCCAGTTGCACAAAGACAAACATTACGTAATTGATCAGTAACGCTAATGATTTCATAAATTTGTTCAAAGAACCATTAAAATCGAGTCTAATGTTGCTTTCTGCAACACGTTAAGGGTAGATTAGCATGACAGATTTAAAAGTTAAAGTTCGTTTCTGCAACTGGCGGTAAGGCGTGTAAAAATACGAAATACCCATATCACTGATAAAAGGTTCACTATTCCGTAAAATTCAGAAAACTAAACATTCTTTTGATAATCTTGTGCCTTGGGATACTTCTGGGTAAGGCGTGTAAAAATACGAAATACCCATATCACTGATAAAAGGTTCACTATTCCGTAAAATTCAGAAAACTAAACATTCTTTTGATAATCTTGTGCCTTGGGATACTTCTGTTCAAGTTCTTTTAGTTAATTCTATATTGGATATTAAAATTAAGTATGATAAGTACCTGTGGGTTCCTCTGGAGTCTTAGGTGTGACAGTACTGGCTGCTTCTCCGTTCGCCGCCTGCGGCTTTTTATTCTTATCATATCCATTGGCTCTGGGACGTGTATGATCTGCAATTGACCAAACTATTTCATAAAAAAAATGTTTCCACATTAAATCAATTCCTGATGTTATAAAAATAACTAGAAGGTAGTAATAATGTTTTTGGACTGAATATGATTTACATATTTATAATGATTTCTCTTTAGCGTCGGCAGAGATTTATTCAGATTTAAGGATATTCATTCGAAGTTAAGATTTCATTTAGTAAATGCGATACAAAGGTGGTAGGTAGGTATATACATTGTTATTACACAGAATTATTCAACATTAAATTATTGAAAGTAAATTTTAAGCTTCATAAACACAACATACAAACGCTTTTTCGTCAAAATAGACAGCAACTGTTCAAATGTGTTCGCCATCAAGAAAGGCTTCAGGCAAGGATGCATCCTCTCACATCTGCTCTTCAAACTGTATGGAGAGTATATCATTCAGAAACTTCTTGAGGGCTGGATAAAGGGGTTTTGGTGTTGGTGGAAAGCGCATTTCCAATCTGAGGTACGCTGACGACTCCGTTCTCCTTGCCCATTTGACGACATGAAGGAGATACTACACAGATTGGAGGCGAAAAGTGGCAAATTAGGGCTTGCAATAAATAGGCAGAAACCAAGCTTATGGTCCTGATCGTGCGGAAAAGCTATCGGGCGCCTATAACATCCAAGTCATCGATCCTATGGACAGTTTCGTTTATCTGGGCTCTAAAATTAATAATGAAGGTAGCTACGTCCCATAAATAAAACGGTGGATAGTCATGGCTAAAGATGCTATGACACGCCACCAGAACATCTGGAAAAACCGTGAATTAAATTATAAAATCAAAGCCCGATTGGTTAGAGCACTAATTTCCCCATTTTCTTCTATGAAGTTGAAACGTGGACAATCCGAGCAAGAGAAAAAGACAGAGGATAGACGCATTCGAAATGTTTTGCTGGAGGCGAATGCGAAGAATTCCATGGACAGCCAAAAGCACAAATGTGTCTTTCCTTTCCCAACGGTGTGAAGACCTGGTTGTATACAGTTTGCCTACAGCGTTTTTTGCTCTATTCGACCACATAATGCGAAGGGGAGATAGCAGCCTTGAAAAGCTGGTCATTGTTGGCAATACCGAAGGACAGAGAGCACGAGGCCGGTCGCCAACACGATGGTTCGTTCAAGTAAAAGAAGCTACTTCCTCAAGCAAATTTCAGCAGTTGGTGATGGCAACTTTAAACCGGAACCGATGGAGGCAGATCGTCCGATTAAAGGGGTCCAGTGACCACGATCCTCAGCAATGAGGGACCGATTGAAGAAGAAGAAACACTACATAAAATGTAATTAATAGACACAAAGTAAAATAGGTGTTGCGATTAATAATACAACATACAGTTACTGTAATTGGCTGTTACACAGCCGTTGTTGCTAAATAAATAAAATACAGTACGTTCATGAACCGTGGTCATATTTTGACATGTTCAGCACTAAACTTCAGGACGTCAAGTCTGACTGTTGTGATAAACTCAGTTAGTATTAGGTACTCACTATTAGCATAGACGGTAGAGCGGTGCATCTGTTGACCAGATAACTCGGGCAGCGTGAGCGGCCGGCGGGTGCTTCGCCCTCGGGAACCCACCATGTTGAAGTCCCTGCAATTTTAAATTACCATGTCACAACTTTTGGAAGACAATTGACAGAGAAATATATTCTCGAATGTGGTTGGATACCTACCCTTCATCCCGGATTCTACCTGCTCCGCATGACGAGAATTTGTCAAAGTAATCTCGTCAAGTGGTTATCTACATAGCACTATATTATCTACCCTCATCCATAAAGTAAATACAGGGTGGCATCCGGGACATCGACGTATAAACTTTTACCATAAACGCAGTGTATGATTCTGAACCCCTCAGCGTTAAAGTTTTTCGTCAAATGTAAAAAAAAACTGTTCCATACAAAAAAAAAAAAATTAGCGACGGCAATATTCATCGCCGCGGGGTTCAGAATCATGTACTGAATCCATGGTAACAGTTTTCGCGTCGATGTCCCTGTCACCCTGTATACTTAACCCTTCTTTCTTTCTTTCAAAGTAAGCAATAAGCATCAGCTCTGCCCTTTGCGAGATATTTTTTCCAAAACACTCTGCAAAAATGCCCAGGGGTTTGCCCACTATCTCACCTGATGTTTATAAGCGATGATCTGGTCGAAGAGGCTGCACGCTTGCCTAGAAGTAACGTATTGGCTCGTGACTTGAAGACGCCCAGGTTAAAGCTATCGGAAAATACAGACTGGTCTACCATTTTCGAAAAAAGGCAAGAATACTGGTGTGGTGAACCAGATATTCAGTTCCCAAGAAGCCAGTACAATAATCCTCATGCCCTGATCCCAATTAATTTGCGTTCGGCGCAGCCATTCCATACATGTCTATCAGCCGCCATTGCAATATACTCTAATCGAGATCTACTTACAAAAGTAACCATTGCATTCCAATAAATCAATATTCAAACTTGTACAGGGCGACAGGAACGTCGACGCGCCACCTGTTACCGTGGATTCAGTACGTGATTCTGAACTCCCCTGCGTAAAAATATTTTGCAAGTTCATTTAACAGCGTTCTGCACTTTTCTATAAAACAACAGCGTTTTATTAGATAACCGACGAAGAATTTCTACGATATTCATTATGTACTGAAACCACGGTAACAGGTTGCGCGTCGATGTCCCTGACACCCTGTATATAACATGTCGCCAAATTAGTAGATTGGACCCGCGCGAACCAAGGGCAGGTCACTTGTATAATAATAAGAAGATGAAGACACTTACTCTCGAAGTGGTTCTCGCCAGAAGTCAGGAGTGTGAACCGGCGGGAAATGGTAGTTGTTCTGATAGCCGTATGCGTCCAGCCCGCTGGCTCGAAGACTTGCGTGCAGAGAGTTCTTCATACACTGTAACTGTTTATGCGAATACGTTGGAGAACTGTTCTGGGAAAGTTGAAGGAAAGGCTTCCACTGAGGTTTTAGTGACGGAATCTAGTATACATATCAATCTTCCTAGCCTTTTTCTAACTATGTTGGGGTCGGCTTCCAGTCTAACCGGACGCAGCTGAATACCAGTATTTTACATGGAGCGACTGCCTATCTGACCTCCACAACCCCGTAACTGGGTAATACGATACCCCTTGATAAGACTGGTGTCAGACTTTTGGGCTTCTGACGACTCGTAACGACTGCCAAAGATCCACGAATGACAGCCGGGACCAACGGCTTGACATGCTTTCCGAGGCACGGAGGAGTCTCGGTATGTCAAGATGGTCACACATCCTCTGACCAACCCCGGTAAGCGTAGCTTAACCAGATGGATCGACCCGTGCGGCTGTTACTTAGCCTCGAGCTCCTCGGAGTCTAGTATACAGATAAACTTCCTAAAATACTCGTCGTTCTCTATCTAAGGCTTTATCTGTTTTTTTTCTTCTGACAAGTTGGTTCATAATTAAGCGCAAGGTTTATGGAATCCCAACTATTGATTTGCCAGTAGTGGACATATTTTTGACATAGTGAAGAAGGATAAGTTGAGTTGTGTTTTCGAAGCGTGACTGGTCTAAAATTTAAATATTGCTTTTAAAAATAAATTTTCATTTCGATTCGATCGTTACAACGCCGGAGTTTTTAAAAAGAGTGCTTTCAAATCCACCAAATATGTGCATGTGAGACAATCAGTCTAAATAGTGCAGGTTCTTGTATATCAAACCACACAAAATTCGTGCTTTAATAAGTAAGTAGGTACTACGTTTAATAAGTAGACACTATTAAAAGTACCAGCCTTTTTTTTTTGGTGGGAAATTATCAAATAACTTCTCCCGTTCTGAAACCCACCCGTGTTCCTTCAGTTCAGTACGTTGCCAGGGGCCACGGTATCCCTTTCGGACTTTCCCGCAACCCATCGACATCGGCCCTAGCGGACCCCGTCAGTTGTGCTGATATCTCTAACCCTGGGGCTACACTGTCGCGTTATCGCGAACTTTACTTCGCGCGCTCTCCCTCGCACACCGCTCGAGGTCTCGCTGAGCAACAGAGTCCGCACGAAATAAAGTTTGCGATAACGTGACAATAGCTCCAGGGTTAGGATCACAACCTGATTTTGTGTTAGAAAAGTTAAATCAACAATTTACCTTAACGGTGTGCGAAAATTCATTTAGATTACACCAAAATGCGACTTCAGCTAGGTAAAAGAATATTATTTTCGATAAACGTCTAGTGAGACAGATTTGTAGTAATAGTTTCCTAAAGCGGGTTGCTGACTCTCCAAGGGTTTGCTTTTCATATTCTCGATCTTGCGAAAGACTTCTGCCAGTGAAATTTCCAAAATTTAGACTCCAGCCATTTCCATCAATGACTTTTTGGATCTCTAGCGACTCTTGGTGAATTGGTAACCCAAAAAGTGGCATAAAGGGTGCTGTTCTTTTTAAAATTCGACCAGCAACCTCTTTCCACATCTACTTAACTCAAATTATAACTAAAATCATTAGTAAGCGCATACGAGGACGGGACAAAACAAAGATGCTAACACATGCGGGGTTAGTAGAAAACTAAAACATCACTCTCGCGAAATTTGAACTGTGCAAAAAACTAGTAAAAGATTATTTAACTCGTTGAAAGTGTGTGATACCGTAGCAAGAGAGTACCAGGGCGCTCCCTATAACCTCCCCGAAAATAATACAGAGAAAAATCAGAGCATAACAGGACACCCAAAGGTACTTTTAGAATTTATACGTAAGTAATCAATATTAGGGAGTGGCCTTAAAATTTTCAGAGCTAGGTAATTTGGAGAAATTTTGATGGCTAAAAATAGAGTAATTCATATCGATTATCATTTCTTGGGTGAATTGTACAGAGACAATGGCCCATACCAATGGAGTGGGTAGGCAACATTTTTGGAAATCTTGAAGATCTCTTGAAGTTCCAGAGAGGGCTCCTTGAGGTCAATTGCCCTGGTATCCCCTAGGCTAGGGCACGTGTATGCGTGACGCGTTCCCGTCCACGTCGGCGCGCCTTACGGCTGCTACGCCGAGCCTCTACGACACCACCATTTTGTATACCCCGAAATAATTATGAATTTATCTAAATTCTGCAGAGAATTATTGATGTTGGTGAATAAAGTTGCTCTAAAAGAGGACTTAGTTTAGGTAATTGCGAATTCAAAGATTGTGGAGCAGGTTCTTCCAGCACTTCATTTTCAAGGTAGGTTATTTTGGTGTCCCTCAAAATAGAAACAAGATTATTTTTTGGATCCTGTCGGATAGGTTATTTGAGGTTTATTTTTGGGAGCATTCATTCTTACTTACATATCTGCAAAACGTGAACCTTACTGAAAATTGTTGTAAATTCGGTAAAAACGACAAAATCATTAAGGCTTTTCGTTTTGTCGAGCTACAAAAAAGGGGTATAAACATCCCATACCAATTTCGGCTACGGTGACAATTTCTGTTCCGGACGACGTTGTAGGTTATGGTTAGTTCAAGGGGTATACAATGCCAGGTCGTATCAGCTGCGTGGCGGGGCTACACGTACGTGGGCGTGCCGCGCGGCCGCGCCGTCAAACAACAGGTTGGTGACGGCGCCCCCCGCGCGCGGCGCGAGTACCTCTCTGCGCTGGCGCTCGGCGTCCGCGCGCAGGCGCCGCACCAGCCGCTCGGCCTCGCCCAGCCGCGCGCGCAGCTCGGCGCGGCTCTCCGCCGGGCAGCTGTCGCCGCAGCAGCTCGCGCAAGGCGCTGACGACACTTCCAGCGAACGGAGCTTTCTGGGGTGGGAGTCGGAGTTACAATAAAGCCCCATTTACACGATGCAAGTTTCTTGCCTGTGGCATACAATAAAATTGAAGTAACACCTAAGGCGCGAGACATACACAAGTGGCGAGTGGCGCGGGCGTGGCGACGGTGTGGCGCACGCGAACTTACACTCAACGCCCGCGCCACACCGTCACCACGTCCGCGCCCCTTGCCCTTTGTGTATGTCCCGCGCCTAACTCACAACGTTTAAACACTGTTTAGACGGTGCTTCAAGTTCTGGTATGCCACAGACAATTAAAGCGCACCGTGTAAAGCGGTGTATCAAGCCACGAGTCTCGTAAACGCAGTCGTAAACCCCGTATTCAGGGTACACAAAAGTTGCGCAACTTAATTTTTTGGTGCTGGAAACATGTTTGACACGCAAACTACCTACAATGAAATGTTGCAACATGTTTCTGAAGATGCACAACTTTTGTTTCCCATGAATAAATAGGTATAGTACGACACAACTTAGATGTAGCATAGATTTGAACATTTTCATTCATTCATTTCAATTCTACGAATGTATTTGGCTATAAGACTTTACAAGTTATTGCGTTTTCGAAAGATCATTTTCACCTGAAGCAGTAATAAAGATTGGTGATTTTGAAGGCGCACTCAGTTCGGACGGTGAACGGTTTTACGAATTTTGCCGATGCTACATCTAAGTTGTGTCGTACTGTACAGGGCTTTACAGTAAACAGATGTGGTCGTAGATAAATAAAAACGTTGTCACTTTTTGCAAACATCTAGTACGATTTAAAATATTGGGGACATTTCGTCCTTCCTTGGTTTGGGTCAATGTAACGCTGTCCTTGGCCCTCGTTCAGTAATCTCGCTCACAGATCTTAATGACGTACAAACTACGTCACGATTTGTTGACGGTTTCGCGTCACAGCAGAGCGCTTACAAAGTACAGCCCCAGTCCAAACACGCGGTAAGTAACAAAAAATTTATGGCACGTACTCAGTCTGTGCATCTACGAGTAACTGCAGTTGAACCGCGCGTGCTTCGGCAGCCTTCGCTTCACTTCGGGCGGTGGAGGCTTCATGCTCCAGTCGAGTCACTTCGCGCTTCAGTTTCACCTGGACAACACAACAGAATGTTCAATAGATGGAAACATAACAGTAGGTGGCATACAAACAGCTACTGTCCCCGGTATACCTAGGTAGTTACGCGCGGAAAATCCGTAAATACTTACCTACACGTTTTTGGTAAGTAAGCTTATGCAACTCTATCGTCTACTGATTCTCATATAGCAATAGTAAGGTTTTAACGAGTTCAGATTATTTGTTTTGTCGTTGCATCTGCTTCATCATCATCATTTCAGCCGAAAGACGTCCACTGCTGGACAATATTGATGGACACTATTTTTAAATTAATGAACCTCTAAATAAGAATATTTGGGGCTCATACCTACTTTTCTATAAAACACAGTCTACATAATGGTTTCAATTTAAAATAAATAATGGAAGAAACATGCTTCATGGTAATTAAATTGCAGTTCATTAACACAATGACTGTAAAGGTGATGCGCTGAATTAAAGTGCGCGTTTTGATGACGTAATCAAAATGGCGGGTAAAACGTGATGCACTTGAATATTTATAACCCAACGAATTATGTAAGTAAGTGATTACTTTAATTTTATTATTCGGCAGCTTTTTCTTTGATGCAAACATCTTGTAACTTTTCCCAGTTTACATAAGTAGACTAATTGGCTTTTGTTTTGAAACATCAATTTCCGTTGTGAGCAGCTGAGTAGGTATGAAGAAACAGTTTTATTAATGTTTGCTTGCTAGGTTACCTCATTGTTTTCAGTATTTTCTTCAGCTGGAGGCGAACTGATTTTAGACGACGATTCCTTGTTGAATATTAGTTGGAACTGCAAATCTAGAAAGAAAATTGGTGTCATTTAAACAAAGTAAAGTTCCCAAACAAAAATAAACATAAAATGCGAGTTGTTATTGAATTGTGGAACTATTTCGATAGTTATCTCACAAACCGTTGAAAATCCAGTAAACTGTTCGCGTAGGTATTGCTTCTATTTTAAATTCTTAATGAGACATGGTATGGTTGGGTAGGTAGGTAACTACGGTTTATACCCAAGGGCCACTTTAGCTTTAATCAGTGACTTAACAAATGAAAAGTAGGTACCTACGAATAAAACCTCTTTTCAAACCAACTGTCGACTTTTGAAGAGACTGATCCCAAGTAGATAAATTAACATACACACAAACACAAATAAGTAATTCAAATGTCAAATATATAAATGTAGATTGTAATTTCAGATTTCTGCAATTATTATGGTTTTATGTTAACTATTTAAAAAAAAACACTTGTTCTGCCTGAAATTTCTTTTGTGTAGATACCTAGGTAACTGAAACTAAATATGTATCCGCTAAAATAACTTTTATTAAGGACAGTGTTACAAACACTGTCCTTAATACAAGTTATTTTATAGCTTAGTAAGGGTGCTAGTTGCAACACCTAGATAATATCTACCTCAAAATTCAAAAGTCATTTAATCAAACTAGGCTGAGAATCAGCACTTTTCGAACGGCAAATTCTATTCTGTTAACTAGCATATTATAAGTCAAGTGTACCTACAGATCATACTATTTATTGTTAACACTGTAATTTAAATAAATATATAAAATTATAAACACACTTATAGATAGAGGCACAATTTAACTTGCCGTGTTGGTATTCGGTACATCAACAGTTGCACGAGTTGCATCCCATGAACCAATTCAGTTCATTGTTTAGTTTAGATCTCCCTACTAAGTGCACAACGTGCGTATGACTCACAGACTCACGTTACACACAACTTGGTTACGAGGTAAAAATAAAACGAGAATTAATATTATAACCTTCGTTAAACGTATGCCCCTGTATGCCCAATACGTCGATCGCATATCGAATTCACACTTATAGACAGACTCATAAAAATACGAAATTGAATCTGTCCATCTGTCTGTTTGTTTCGATTTCAGATCTTAAAGACTGAACCAATTTTGATTAAATTAGGTAAAGATATACCTAGCTCTAACGATAGCAAAGGACAAACGTTTAGTTTAAAACAAATCCTCAAGTCCTCAATAGAATTTAAATGGGAATACTCATAACCAGCCTATTAATGTTCCCACTGCTGGGGCACAGGCCTATTCTATGTGAGAGGGAGTGGCCTGTAATCTACAGTGCGGGTTGGTAGATGTCACATGTCTTCGAATTTTTGGTTCTAGGACATACCGGTTTCCTCACGATGTTTTCCTTCACCGTTTTAAGAGCACTGGTGATGAAATTATTTACACAAAGTAAAGCGCCTGCTTGGGTTCGAACTTCGAACCCACGACCTACAACTCGTAAGTCGGGGCGGGGCCGATACCACTGGGCCTCCAGTGCTCTAAATCTAAATGTGAATGATGTGGGGAAAACCCGAAATCAATGCGGATCAAAGGGGCAAGTCGTAGGCTAGGCAGTTCTGGGTAAAAGAAAGTAAAAACTGTAAGTCAACTACTCAGCTTCATCTTTCAATTCTTAAGTAGTACCTACAAAGGTGAATGTATTGTCCTCGGCATTACCCGCACATTATTCTCATGGTTGTCATAATCTTGGCTCGCCACATGTTTCTTTGGTCATCGTAATTTTTGGATGAGTATATATAATATTGTTGAAAAAGCTACAAAAGCACCAACAATTTTCCATGGTAGGCACTTGTACCCACTTCTATATTCTCATGCAATTCATCAGTGTCCCTCCCATCATTTATCATGTCTACTACATTGTATGTAATTATTTTAGTACCTATCAAAAGTAGTTTATTTATCTAAGAATATATTAGCCCTTTGTAGTAAGATCGTCATCTGCGTTATCTGCGTAGCCTTTTGCTCAATTATGTTGGGGTCGGCTTCCAGTCTTACTGGAAGCAGCTTGGTAATATGATAGTTATGGTCTATAAATCTATCTAAAGTCCTTTGTAGCCATGTCAGTTTGTAAAGTGTGGGAGCAGCTCCCAACATTTGGCATCCATAGATACCTCGGTTTCTTTCCCTCAGAGCCTCGATCTCTGCGTGTAGACCGCTCAGCATCTGCCGATGCTGCTCCTGCAGAAACCGGACGCTATGCTCCAGATGCGCTACCCTGGCCACAGGGTCACCGCCAATTATGAAGCCACCGGTCGTTGGCTCCGGAGGAGATTTCTTAACCTGAAGATTGAGAGGAATCGGTTCAAAGGAGGTGTCTTTTGAGGGTGTTTGGTCCACCGCCTTTAGCGTGTTCCTAGTCGCTTAGTTTATAAGTTTTAAGCCCTGGCTGGAAACCTTAATTATAAAGGCATCCACAGGATAGTCCGGTAAAGCAGCCAACATCCTCCTCGGTTGACCTTCGAAATGCCATTCGGAATAAAAAAAAGGTGTTTGGTCGTCGAGATTTGAGACATGGAAAGGCTCTTGTTAGATTTCGAACGTGTTTGTTTTCTTAATAATTACGTTCGAAGCAGCTTTAGCGTGCTAATTATTTATTATGAAAACAAAATTTTGAATTTACGTTCTGTTTGGTAGGGTTTTTGCTTAGAAAGAAAGAAAACGTTTAGACAAATATTGGAGGAAGAAAAAAAACAATTTTTCGGAAATAACAACGCCAGTTATAAAACAACAAGATGCTGTTCACAAATATCAACTAATATTACAACTTAAAAGTATAAATTACACGAACGAAGCATTAGTGGCATTAGCCTTTGTTCAGATAAATAAATAATTACCTACCTCGGATCAATGTACGACTGTACGGCAGGTTACCTAATTGGAATAAAATTACCCCTATCAGTAACGATTTCCCATAGCCAGGCGATATGGGAAAAGCCCATCTGATATACTTAATCACTTTTCCTATAATGTCAATGACCGGAAGGTAGCTCTTTGTGCTCCGTGACTTGGCAATTTTATTATTTATATTGGACACTCATTCATAAACATAGCAAACGTTACACACTAAGTGAAGACTACTGAAAACAGACAGATATCTGGCAGGATATCTATTTCTGACGCAAAATTAGACCTGGTGACATGGAAAGGGAATTTGGAGACGAAAAAATATTTGATAAACTTACTTGAAGCTTCGTGAACGGGGCAGCTGGCACTAGCACTTTGGACGCCATCGCAGACCAGATTATTCACATCCACGAACCAAAGAGAAGTCAGGGAGAAGCGATGAGCGCAACCTCCTTTGTTGTGTACCGCCGCGGAGCACGCGCGTGTTTCCAATGATAAAGATTCAACATTAGTGCACGGCAGAACGCACCACGACCTTGCCCACTACACGTAATAATTAAAAATAAAATTTCACAGATCAACACAAATAATAAACAGCCGCGTATTCAGCTAATACTTTATGAGGTAGACGTTTCTCCTAAACTTACGGGGTCATCGACCGTCGTGACCTTGAACCACTGAACTGGTAATAATAGTGAGATTAACTTGGATGAGAACACTGTTTTTTTGGTGTTTCTGTTGATTTTTTTAGTATTTTTCGCGTGTTTTTGTCGTGTGTCGGTCGGCGGGCTGGCTGCGGGCTCTGCCGGCAGGTGCAGGCGGGCGGGAGTGCGGGACGCGGGATGGGGGCGGGGGGGTGCAGTGTCTATCGATCGCGCCGCCGCACAGGTTCCGTGTGGCGCTGACTCACGGGCTTCGTTTCTGTCACTATTCGAGTGTGGCGCGCTGCCAACTCCTCTGATGGCTTTATGGCGTGTCACACAAGTCTCACCTAATAGCTTAATTCACCATACGGATTTGGTAATATGTAACGCGCTTTTACGGCGACCTTAACCGTATAAGTTTGTCGGAAGTCTGACAAAATCCGGTGTTAGTTACGCAATTTGGGCAACACTGTTAGGTATTACCTAAGCTGCTTATAACGCTAGCGCATAAACTAAATGAACTGGTTTTCACTCTTTCTGTTTATTAGAACTCTGCACGCCACGAACTGCCCCTACCTACCTCAACAAAACTAGCGCTCCACTATTCCGGTCTTTGCTACAATAATTTATTTATTCCTAAACGGATTTTAATTATAATTAAAAACTAAAACAAACGGCGATCATAGCGTGCCGCAATAGTAGGTAAATAAGTAATAAATAACTTGTCTTTATCTTTTTATCTAGAACAAATTACCCGCATATGGGCACTAAACTAACAGTTTTTAATACAATAAAAATATTTAACGAGCGGAGAAAGTGTAAACTTTCAGAAACGTATGGAACATTAAACAGTTGGCACAGTGATAACGTTATAACAGCTAGTAAACTCTTTATTATGAAAGATAGCGAAAGGGCCAAATTGGCTTCTACGGTAATGCTAAAAACTTCATAATTTCATTGTAATTTGCTGTCTCTACCTTAGCTGCAGGCGCCAAGCCACGTCAGTAGGTATATCTCTGCGTCGTTCTTTTTGCCCATATTCTAATTACTTGTGCTTTATTTTCTCGTATCGTAGCCGTAAAATATAGCTGAATAAGTACCCTTTACCTATGTAGGTATATCTCATCGTTTATCATTTGGTCATGTTAGTTTAATCGACGTTAGCATAATTACATTACTGTAAGTGGCGGCACGATGACGGTTCGAGTCGTCAACGGCAGCGCACAGGAGCGAGCTGAGATGCTAAAGAAGATCCTGAGCGCATCATTCTACGCACTGGCTTCGTTCATGATCACCGTAGTAAACAAGACTGTCCTGACGACCTACGCCTTCCCGTCGTACCAAGCTCTCGGGCTCGGGCAAATGGTGGCCACCATCACAGTGCTGTGGGCCGGCCGTTACTTCAGGGTACTGCAGTTCCCGCCACTATCAACAGACATCCTCATCCGTATCTGGCCGCTGCCAGTCATCTACTTGGGCAACATGGCAACAGGGCTGGGTGGCACCAAAGAGCTCAGCCTGCCAATGTTCACCGCTCTGCGGCGCTTCAGCATTCTCATGACGATGCTGAGCGAGAAGATCGTCCTGGGAGTGAAACCCTGCTGGGCAGTACAAACCAGTGTTTACGCTATGGTCGGTGGTGCTACGCTCGCTGCCGCAGACGACGCCACATTTTCGTGGAACGGGTATACCCTTATACTGCTCAATGATGTCTTCACTGCTGCTAATGGAGTCTACATAAAAAAGAAGTTGGATGCGAAAGACCTTGGTAAATACGGTCTAATGTACTATAATGCATTGTTTATGATTATCCCAGCAATAGTGATTGCGTGGAGCACTGGAGATTTACACCGCTCAGCTGAGTACCAGAACTGGAATGACTCATTGTTCCTTGCACAGTTCCTAATGTCTTGTGTGATGGGATTTATTCTGTCCTGGAGTATAATGGTTTGCACACAATACAACAGTGCATTAACTACCACAATCATCGGGTGCTTGAAGAATATCCTGGTTACATATTTGGGAATGGTGATTGGCGGGGACTATGTGTTCTCTTTGCTGAACTTTATGGGGCTGAACATCAGTGTGCTGGCCAGCCTGTTGTACGCATACATCACATTCAAGCGGCCCACTCCCTACACCCTGATTGAGGCACCTACAGTGAACATTGCTGTTGTATAGCAGTATTGAAAGAGGAGACTCAGTGCTCTACGTATATAGTATACCTACTTAGTATTGAAGGTGGTGCCATAGATGACTTTAAGTAAGTGAGGTGGTAGTGAAATGTAAAAATAGTTTAAGTCATATTACATAAGACACACATGTTGTTTGAACCTGCAGCATTTTTTCCTTTTAGAATTTTGTCAGATTTGAGATGTTTCATGTTTGGGTTGTAGGTATTCGATCATTTATTTTGTGATGATGGAATTATGCGATTTCTTTTAGGTATAATACCTAATATGTTACCTAAGCTAAGTATAACAGAAAGTGATACAAAATTAATATTAAGTAAAATAGTGTAAGTAATAGGTATTGAAATAAAAATAATGTAAAAGAATGAAATACCTATTGTTTTGTTTTATCTTTCTCTTTCACTCGCTCAAATAAAATGCCTGGAAAATCGTTTTAACATAGGTACCTCGTCAAGTTAAAATTCATCTAACTAAGCACTCCAAAGTAACAAAAATAAGTTGAAACCGTTGCAATCGAAAGAGTTGGCATGTTTTCGGGAAAACTCTTTGATTAATGTATTTTGCATTAAAAGTTATTTTAAACAGTAACTAGTTATTGATGACGTCCACGGTCCACACAAACATTTTTGTCTAGTATTTCGTCCTTTTTGATAATCGACTTTAAAAAAAAACAACGGGTTGCACTCTGGGAGTGCCGGCAGAAGTGAAAACTTGAACATTAACGTTGTGCATTTTTGAATATTTCGGAATGGTTAGGGAATAATTTCGCACGATTTGCTTTATTTATCAGTATAAAAGTACTATCATTTATGTTTTTAAATACAATATCCATTAGTAGTAGTATTATGTATATTTATTTATTTTTAAAATATAAGTAGTCTAATAAAAATAAACAATTTATTACCCATCAATACGGGTAAAAAATCTTACCTCGCAATCTTTACGTAATGTCAAAGACTATTTATATTGATATTTACTTTGTCGGTTGCTAGGCAACGAATCTTACGGTCACGTCCTGACGCGAGTTTAACATTTTTACCCATCCCCAAAAAAGTGCACAAAGCCGCTAAAGAAGTTTTCACTTCAAAAAAATAGGAGTTATGTTTCATTATCCTGTCTCTCGTTTGAGGAAATCCTTGTAAATAACACGATACCTTGTCTATAAGGAAAACGGCTTTATCGTTCTCTCTTTGCATTGACATGATTACGGTGTTCAGTAGGTATAGCTATTCACAACCATTCGACAGGCTTCCGAATCGAATATGAAACAGTTTCGGCTATCAGCACCTAATTGCGTGATACACGATCAATCACAATCTGAATTATTTTGAAAGAGATTGCTAATCCACTGCTTGATAAGTTGGAAAAAAATATCAGCTCAACGTAAATAACGCAATGAATGTTGTTGAATTGTCAAAATGAAACAGATTAGTCTTAATCGTTTACCGAAAATGTTTACGCAATTAGTTAGCGGGTCTGTTTGCAATGGCATGTTAGGGTGTTCAGTACCTATAGCTGTACAAAACTAAGTAGGTATTCGACAGGGTTCCGAATCGAATATGAAATAGTTTCGATTACCTGATTTGCCTAGACCCCGACAGCAAGTAGTCATCGGAAGAATAGCGGTCGTCTATTTGGCTTAAACTGACAAGTTTCGGGTTTTAGATTTGTCACAGATAATATAGGATTTGTGAACAGCATACCTATAGGAAGAGGACTCTTTCGGTAAAATCGATTGATTTTCAATTCGGCATGGAAATGTATCGAATGGTTATGAATAGCTATGCTCATCCAGTTTTAAAATGACGTCTGTGAAAATTGAGCTCCGAGATTTTTCCGCGTTAAGACCTCAAGCTTCTGATTTCTCCAGATTAAACATTTTTGGCCTTTCGATACATTCATTCAATCAACGTTTTACATCATTTTATAATATTTTTGCGCCAGCTTTCAGTGGTACCTAGTTCAGTAAAACTTTCCATATAATTTTATCACGATCAGGTCAGACCATCACGATAAACCCCTTCTGTGTTTCAAAACAACTAGGTATATTAGATAGATTCCGAGCTTCGTGTTTATTAATTTAATGGACCTGCAATACAGCAGACATGCAACCATTTCTATGAATTTTATAGGAATTTTATAGTAGGCTACGAGCTGTCTGTTGCTGAATTTTATTCAATTAAGTATGTACAAAGTTATCATCAGACTTAATTATATCTGCTTGCTTGCATAAAAAAATATTTTGGAATGCCTCCATAAAAAATAAAAACTGAATCAGATTTTTCTGCCAATTAAGTACCTAAGCAAAGTCTTCCCGTATAGAATAAGTATGAATAGGTTTGCCTACCGATACAATTATCATTTACTTTCGTTATCTCTCAAGAGATCTATCAATACCGTTTGCAGTACTTACCACGATAATAACGACTTGTGAGGCCAGTATGCGCTGTACAATATTTCCGAACCTTTCTTTTTCGTTTCACATCAGAGCAACTCCGTCACATTAACATTACCTTCTCGGTTATAAACAGGGCCGCCGTAAGCGGGCGTGCAAAGCGTGCACCGCACAAGGGCGGGCACAACCAGGGGGCGGCAAATCGTGCGACTCATCACGTAATTCAAGTCATTGTCATAATACCCAACCCACCTGTATATTATCAATGTCATAGCATAGAAAAAAATCCGACCGAATGACGATAACACCGCCATCTATTGGCACCCGTTAAAATTAAGATGCAACAATAGCAAACGTCGTCCGTCCGTCACTCTATGAAAAACAGGACTGGCGATGTTAGGGGAATCCCCTTTGAGCTTCCTTCTCAATAGGCAGGTTAAGTACCTAAGCTTATACGCATTACGCATTCGAACAGTGCTATGGAAGATATAGTAACGATGGCACGTAAATTGCAATTATTTTGTAAATAACTAGTTCTTTTGAGGTGGGTTTCGGCTTAATTATTGATATTTAAACTTGTCTAGTGCGATTATAATTCTTTCATCCGTCAGTATAAAACAGAAGTGCAAAGGAATCGTAATTATGGTAAGTACTAACCTACGTTTGCATAGAGACTTATCACAATAATTACTGTTCAAGGAACAATTAATAAGGGGTTTTTATTTCTTGAATAATATACCTACGTTTTATTATACAAAACTTGTCTTTATTATTAATTTTGAAAATTAAAGAATAGGTTATGTTATGATTGAAACTCAGACCAAGATTTTCTTGGTCTGTGGATTGAAATTAACACATTGTAGAAAATGTTACGTGGGTTATAATCCTATTTGTCTGAACGTTTCCAGCATATTATTGTAGCGAAAAACATATTTAAAAAAATACCTTATTTTTAATTTCAGGAACCGCAGAAAAAGCAGCGTGAGAGGAAAACCGGCGTAAGGAGCCGACTCAGCCAACCACGCGTCTGAGCTGCGCGGCATGGTATTTCGCAGAGCTAATTGGGGCCACCGCCCTTCCCCCTCATGACTGCTTTACATAACATACATAATCAGCCTATTACCTACTGTTCCCACTGCTGGGACACAGGGCTCCTCTATATGAGAGGGAGTGGGCTGTAATCCACCACGCGGGCCCAGTGCACGCCGGTTTCCTCACGATGTTTTCCTTCACCGTTTTGAGAGCAGTGGTGATGAAATTATTTACACAAAGTGAAGCGCCTGCTGGGGTTCGAACCCACGACCTACAACTCGTAAGTCGGGGCCGATACCACTGAGCCACCACTGCTCCTGTTGCCATCATAAATGCGCGCGTAGTACTTGATAATTATTTTGCTGAGATGTTATTTTAAAACTGCGATATCTCCTAAGATATTCATTGAAATCGAATGATGTAAAGAGCAATTTTGTTTTTAATTAAATACTTGTCATGAATAACGTATTTATTTGGATAAGGATTAATGTCATGTTTATAAAAACACCTTCGCAAATAATGCATTATTTATTGAAACTTATAATATATGTGGATGTCATATCTGGAAATAAAAGATTTCATTTCATTTCATTTTCATTTCATTTCATTTAGAACAAATTTGGTTAGCATAAAAATAGTTATAGTGAGCCAACCTTAAAAGATAGACATATGCTATTGCGGACTTTTTTTGAGAACTTTTAAAGGGGAACAATTCTGTCATACATGATTTTTGCGAAACTTTCACCATTTACGCAGCGCACGCAGCGGAAGCTCTCAAAATGAAAACAAAAACCCCGATTTTTAAACATTCTTCATTGGTGCTCCGCTCTTATTGGTCTTAGCGTGATGATATATAGCCTATAGCCTTTCTCGATAAATGGACTAACTAACACTGAAAGAATTTTTCAAATCGGAGCAGTAGTTCCTGAGATTAGCGCGTTCAAGGAAACAAACAAACAAACAAACTCTTCAGCTTTATAATATTAGTATAGATTTGACAAAACTCAGAGTAAGTACTTAGTCGTACGTAGGGCGGCATACTCGGTTTTGCACGCGGGCGACGAAACAGCTAGCGGCGGGCCTGGTTATAAATTAGTTTTTTTTACTGGGCGATAAAATCTTGAATATTCATACCTACAAACGTAACTGGTAACCATGTCGGCATAACATAATTAATTACGTAGATGGAAACATTTCATTACAAAGTCTGGGTTTCAGCCTAATAGGGTACACACAGGTTAGTTCATTGAGTTGTAAGTAATTGCGCATTTGAGCGTCCTTTAAACCCCATCGTTACTGCTATTCGTGGATTTAAGATCAAAGCTTTTTACAGAATTTTCAAAATAAATCGAGCTAAGTACCTAACTGCGTAGATTTTGGGACAACAGTCTGGAATAAAGACATACACAGGTAATTTATTACCTAAGCGTTGTAGGTAAGTGATCTGCACCAAGATGGAGGCACAAAACATCTCTTAACATGACCTGCCCCCCCAATTACGCAATGCACGATCAATTTTAAATTGAAACCAATTGAGAAAGATTGCTTCATAAGTTCGACAAAAAAAATTAGCAGATTTTTTTTGTCGAACTTATGAAGCAATGAACTGGCAATCTTTTTCTGTGCTGCATGCACCCGCCACTAGTCCGAAGAGCTTGGTAGGTATCCTTACTAATATTATAAATGCGAAAGTAAGTTTATTTATTTGCTTGGCTATTACGCTAAAACGGCTAAACGGATTAAGATTAGGTAAAGGCACAGGGGACACAGGTTACTTTTCATTCTGGATTGCAGACGAAATCGTGGGCAACAGCTATTGGTGTATAAAAGTAGCGGCCTAGATGCCCAGTAGTGAGAATGCTGAACAATTTTATAATGTCTTAGACAAATGAACCAAGGCACACCTAGACTGGTGACATAGATTCCTGATGGAAAATGTGTGAAATTTCCGTAGATTTCTTTTTTGACTTCGCTCTGTCTTTGTCAATCGTTTCCGGGATCTTGCATACAAAACTAAGTTATAATTTGAATTCAATACATCCACGCTTTACTCCGCGATGTCAAATCTTTTTAGAAGCAGACGGCCGTAGCAGAGACTACCCTCCAGCAGCAGTTTTCATGTAAGTAAATAATTTCATAACCTTCATATGTTTCGACCGGGTGCGCCAAAGTTCACCTAAATTTTCAACTCCGATAATTGGAAATCCGAAAATGTTCTTCCTAACATTTTTCATCCTAACAATCACAATTCCTAACTACTCTGTCTCTAATGTTCATAATTCCGAAGCATTCAACTTCATAATGTCAGTAGCAATAATCATCTATTATACTTCTGGCTTCGTTCTCGATATAATATTTACAATGCAGCTTCCTTAACGGATCCGACAACCATCGCATATTTAGAACTGAAAGCAAAAACTAAACGCACAAGTGTAGTATATCTGTTCTATACGTCATCTGTCATTCTTTACGTTTGCGCGGCAACCAGTACGCTGTTATTCCCAAAGAATATTAATTAAAGTGTTTAAAACTAGTTGAAAGTGTGATTAAAGTTGGCATATGTTATCATGCCGAAATGAAAACATGAAAAGGAATATTATCTTCAAAAAATCCGAAGATTAAGTACATGAAACGACACCGGTACAACACCGATTCATCAGAGTCATCAGACTCATCCATTTTTTCTTCACCAGATAAAACAATTGTTTTAAACGTTTTATACAGTAAAACGTGTTTCAGAAGACTTGTATACAATAATATTATTGTACTACGCGGGTGGTGCACGAGATGCATTGACGCGAACAAATAATTCGGGTCGTTTACGAGATAAACGGACGAATTTTATCATTGTTTTAAACGTTTTATACAGTAAAACGTGTTTCAGAAGACTTATATACAATTATTATTGTACCACGCGGGTGGTGCACGAGATGCATTGACGCGAACAAATAATTCGGGTCGTTTACGAGATAAACGGACGAATTTTATCATTGTTTTAAACGTTTTATACAGTAGGTAAAACGTGTTTCAGAAGACTTATATACAATTATTATTGTACCACGCGGGTGATGGACGAGATGCATTGACGCGAACATATAATTCGGGGCGTTTACGAGATAAACGCACGAGTTTTATAATTTACTTATTTCAAGGTGAAGGCCGAGAGGCTACGCTTAGGTAAGTATAATTATTATGGTACATTATCAGGGTCAATTCTATATTTTTTGCAGACCGCAAAAATTATGAACCAATGAACTAGTTATGGAACTAGGTAGGTACTTGATGTCAGTGTCGAACCATCGGTTCCATTTGATACAAACCCGGATAACACTAATACAGCCATAACTGTAACTGACGCTCTACCTGAGCATGACCCATCACATGTGCTAGACACTGGGCCTACTTATATTCTATCCCTGGAAGTGCTGCAAGCATTATGGGATTTGATGCATTAATAATTATGCATATAAAAGAGCACTAAACAACTACTTAGCCCGTATTTGAAATACAATTTTGAAGAAGGGACATTATCAATGTTAATCAATATCAACAATAATGATAGAGATCTCCCCGCTCAGTGATGCTGGAAGAATGTTAACACAAACAATCAATTTATATTGTCCCTGTCCGGCACAAAAAATGCTTAAATATTGTCAAAGAATTAGAAAGAGATGATCATCTCTATGGTAACAACACTCTATCATACCTTTATGGTAACAACCTAAAATCTAAAAAGATAGAGAGTCTTACAAGCTTGCCAAAGAACAGGCCAATCTATAAAAAAGACAACTACTTTTACCACAACCCGTCAGGGAAACTTGAGTGGTTCACTTCGTTACAACCAACAGAGGGCAAATTCGAGGCCGGGACACAAGGAACCACAGTTCTCATATCAAGCAAGGAAATAAAGATAAAGTTGAAATATCAAACAAAAATTCAACCAGTACCAGCCCAAGCCCCACCACCACAGGACAAGACTCCTGCTCGCTACTAGAGGTTAGTCATGCTGGAAGATTAAATCATATTTTACCTTGTTGGGAAAGCATCTGTGATGATGTTTCAATATTGAACATGTCAATGGATACTCAATACTTTTAAACCGTTTTACTGACACCTTTTCAGTTATAATCTGAACAGTCATTATAAAATGATATTTTAAATGATCCTGTTATGCTAATAGCCATTAATAATTTGCTGGCATTAGGTGCAATTACTCCTTGCACACCATGTAAAGGCCAATTCATACCTTAAGTGTTTTGTTTCCAACACTGAATGGTCACAAAAGATTTATTCTAAACCTTAAGCCTCGTAACAAATTTGTTAACACATACCATTTTAAAATGGAAGATCACTGAACTACAGTAGCTCTAATTTCTCCAGGAGAATTTATTAAGAGTTCTATTTATTGGTAAATATTAATCCAGCTCACAGGAAGTATTGATGGTTTCTGTATGAAAAATTATATTAATTTAATGCATTCTTGTATTATGTCTTGTGTTCTGCACCATGTTGTTCTCTAATTATGAGAGCGGTGAATGCATAATTTAAAAATCTATAGGTCACCAATCAGTGCAATACTTTAATGACCTTTTGTGCATTGGTTCTTGTTGTAAATAAAAGACAAGTTAACCAAGACTATTTTTTTTAAAGTACAAATAATACTATTTCTAATAATTACCTATACTATTATTCCAATGACAAGAGATATCTGTCAGCACCTACATACGTAGTATACAACAGGTTCTGATTATAAGATATGGTTGAAAAATGATAATGAAACAATTCCTAAGTATTTACAAAAATTCCAGATTAGTAATAAATTATCAAAATAGTATAATTGAGTACTTAGACCATCACAGTGCTGTCAATTCTTAGGTTTTGTAAAACAAAAATCCATTGAAAAATATTTGAAAAAACAGAGTTGTAGTATTAGAGACCATGCTCATTTAATAGGAACATTGACTGCCAAATGCCTGGCAAGTACATATGTTTGACTTTACACAAAACTATTAGAACATTAAATATACCATATAACCATAAATATGGTTTACTTTAAAGTAAAAGCAATTATGATATCATTTACCCCAGATATATACTAGACCTACAGCGGTGAGTTGATAATATCAATAGTTTACACAAAAGTATAGCATACTCAAAATATGATTTGAAAATATTTATAGATGTGTCAAGAAGTGGGTGGGGGACCATTTGTAATGATAATAGGGTTCATGGGTTCTGGACAGAGACTGAAAACTTATAAATATCACATACTTAAATTATCTAGAACTACTCATATTTCGAGCCTTAAAAAATGTTTGTTAAAAATTGGTATATTGTTACATGCTGATAATAAGAATGCCTCATAATATAATTATTAACCAAATGGGAGGTATTCAGTAGGTACCCACATTTAAATATCTTTGCCAGAAGTATATTGGTAATGGTGTGAAGATAAACAAACTCTTACATAAAATCAAGGGAAAACAATGAAGCAGATGAAGAATCACATAATGTACAGCCAATCCTGACATAAAGTGGGAAATAAATACCTCCACATTCCAGTACATTGTGACTCAGTTTGGTCAACCTGATAGGTATCAATACCTTTTGCTTCAAGAATTAATGCAAAAATGTGAATATTACATTTCCTGGAAGCCGGCCCGGATGCATCAAAAATAGATGATTCTTTTTTCGTTTCTGAGACTAACTACTTTTTTCCCTTTTTATACCCATTTAGTCTATTATTAAGATGTTTACAAAAAATTAAGAATTATAAAGCGACAGGCATTATGGTTATGCCATACTAGGTAGTCATAAGCCTGATAGAATCACCCCCTACATCTCCACTGGAATATTATCAGGAAGGCATGGGTAAGCCTAGCCATCAGCAATAAATGTTATGTTAAGTTCAGTTTCAAATAATACCTTGAAACAATACAATTTCACCTTTAAATTATGGTGGGCTATTTGTCAAAAACAAAGTAAGTACCTACTTACTTATAGATTAATTTACACCATCTCATCTATACCAATAATTATTATGTATTTTTTTTCTAACCAAGCATTTCAAGATAAGGACCTTGTATGGGGTCTTTAAATTTACATACGTAAAAAAAAAAAAAAAAAAAAAAAAAACAAATGGTACAGTAAGTACAAGCCCAAAGAGCATGGACTTTGTCTCTTATTAAAGTCCGAAATTTGTCCAGCTAGTACATTTCGTGATTAAATTAACTATACTCAGTTTTTAAGCGAAATAATATTCACTTAATACTTTCATTGTATAAGCCCCATAAACCAGTTTATGCCTCTTCCATCTCTATAATATAGGTAAATATACCTACTCTCTGTTTGCATCATAGATATTAGTATAATAATTTTTTTTCAGAAAATAGTACTACACATGCCTTGACATTCACTACTAAGGTGTAGAGTGTTAGTGTCATTAGATGTAATACGGCAAACTGGACAAATAGCTCTTCAACCTTTTGCTATAATAGGCCAATTGTGAATAATTCAAATGAATTTGCTCATGCTGTGCTTAATGCTGAACAAAATACTTGATTAAGTATTATGAATATTACGTATAATTATTACGTGCCTAACTAAATTAGACAAGAACTTCAATATTAAGATGAATAATTTGATTTTTTATCTTTAATATAATTTGAAACTTGTTTATAAGTTGAACAATAAGTCCAATATTAAGATGAACGAGACTGGTCATCTATTACGAGTATAGCCAGTTTATTATGTCATTTGTGTCTTAAAACTAAAAGATTTTAATTTGTTATTTAAATACTATTTATTTATAATTTCATCTTTGGAATCTCAATTTTCCTCATAAACTCTTAACATCTGCATTGTAAATATTATATCGAGAACGAAGCCAGAAGTATAATAAGTGATCAAACGAACTTACCTGTTGTGAAGTTCGATCATTATTATACGAAGGGCTTCGTTCGAAGATATAGGGACCCTCCCTACCCTACCCCAGAAAAATTGAGATTCTCTTACTCTAAAATAATGACAGATGACGTATAGAACAGATATACTACACTTGTGCGTTTAGTTTTTGCTTTCAGTTCTAAATATGCGATGGTTGTCGGATCCGTTAAGGAAGCTGCATTGTAAATATTATATCTTCGAACGAAGCCCTTCGTATAATAATGATCGAACTTCACAACAGGTAAGTTCGTTTGATCACTTATTATACTTTTATTTGTTTTCCTATATTTTCTCAACATAACCATCTTTTACACTATTATTCAAAGTCATGTCTTTTTTGTTTAGATTAGGATTAGGTTAGGTTAGGTTAGAACTGTGACCAACTACGCGCGAGCCGAGCGAGCGAAGCGAGCGGTGCCGCGCGCGGCAGCGGCCGGCGAGCGCTACCTCGAAATTGGTCGTGGATTTTTCTAAGTATTTTTTTCATAGTGCCCCCAAGACGACACTTTGACCTGAATTTCATTCATTTAAGACAAAAATCTGTGAAACGACCTTTAATCATTCTAAACAGTTGGTTTTTAGACATAATTATCTCAGGTATAGTTAAAGTAATAAATATGTAACAACAATAACCAAAAATAAAATGGCTAAATGTAAAAACAGTTGTTTTGTAATAAAAAGAAATAGTTTAAAAACAAAGTTTTGTAATAACAAGAAATAGTTTAAAAACAAACCTTTTCCTTCAAAGCATCTGGTTCATGATTATGTTCTCTCAGTAGGATAAAAGCGTTTTATGATAAAAAACAGTAGGAGTTTAAATATATTTACGTTAATGATATTATTAATTACAATTTTCGGAAACATGAGTGTTATGAACATCGCCGGTAGCACTACAAATAGTATGAATGAAAACTTTAGGATGAAAAATTTTAGGAAGAGTGATCATTCGGATTACAAATCGTTAGAAGAACTTTAGGTGAGCCAATATGGACCCGTTTCGACCAGACAAAAGTAAAAACTAACCTTAGGTATTGCCAGTGCGCAGCCTCCTCAAAAAAAATGCCTTACCTTGTCTCCTGCCTATTATGTAGAACCACCTACACGTTCTAGGATTTGAACGAGGCTAATGACAGGTAGCTAAATAGGTACCTACTGGTCGGACGAGTAGGTATCTAGGTAGAAGGTAACTAGTAAATCCACACAAAAATAAGAGGAACCAACCTCATTAATAACATCTTCTTCAGCTTCGGCAACATAAGCCAAGGTCAAAATAGCAGTTCTGCTCCACTGTGGAAAATGGCGTGACTGCGGCTGTGGCGCCGGCACTGGAGGTGCCCCCATCTGTCGGTGGACGAGCATTTAATAACATGCCGGACACGACCGGACAGCCCTGCTCACCACCTACGCTGCCACGCACTACAAACTATTCACCATAGATAATACACTCTATTCACTTCGCTGCTCCTGTCATTAGCGTGTATATACCTTAGCCTTTAAAAATCACGCGACTGTTCCATTCAAAATAAAAATACCTAACTTAACTTGTACTTTAAATACTTTTTATTTTACGACTCTGTTTTAACTTAACAACAATAAGTACCTACCTAAGTACTTATAGTAATAAATTGAAATTATCGATCTTTCGAGTTCAGTTTTTTTTTGTTGACTTAATAACAAACAAAGCGTTGCCTAGCAACGGACGCATGACATCATGGCGCGTAAAGCAATGAAATAACTTTTAAAATTGGTTTTAATTAATTAACAATTAACATTCTTATGGTCTAACTTATTTGAATACGTTAGTTTATACTAAAATATACAAGGAAATGTTTTAATAAAAAAATCGAGCGGTTTACCAAGTTTAAAAAAATATTATCGTTGAATTTGATTAGGACGTGTCACACATGACATTTACCACTTCCTTCAATCAATTTGATTTGTCAAATTCAAATGCTTACACGATAATATTCGTAATGGCGAATAGTGTAATAGATATTTAGGATTTTTCCGGCAATTACATCGTATTTTTGTGCTTATACTCTTGTTTAGTGTGAATTTTATAAAAAGGTGAACTGATAATGAATACTTGTGTAAGAGGATTTTCATTTATGTCCGAAAGGAAAGCTGACTTGCAGGTTTGTAAAAAAAATATGTTTAGGTTTGTATTTCTGTTTTATAAAACCTAATTTTCAACCTGCACTATTGCCGTAACACCTTTTTGCCTCAATTCGATTATCTCAGTTATTCCAACAACACCCTCAGGATTTGGGTTAGTACCTACTTGTAGTGTGAGTTAGCACCATCTGTGATAGAAATGATAAACTACTAAATACCTATTCTAAGCTACACCCCGTGCATTTATCTAAAATAGATCTCAGTAACTCCTCTGATTTAATTAGGCTCAATAACAACGTTGAAGGGTGTTAATAATAAAGTTGTGTGCTTTTATTGGCCTTTTGCGTGTTTAAATCAGTACCTCATTCTATACCTATTTTTCATGCTGAAAATGCGACTTTATAAATATATAGTAAACGCCATCTATTAACAAATACATGAACTTGCAGTACATTGAAGGCGGTGAACTCGAGAGGGCATGGCGGAGCACACGTAGGGAGCGTATGAAACAGAGGGAACAAATGATATGGGACAACTTTGTGAAAGAACAAGACGCCGTCAAGGGTATTTGTAATGGTATGAATTTTTATCCATTCCCAATCCACAACACATGTTATAGGGGTAACCCTAACAGCCGGAATATCCACAACTCTAGGGGAGCCGCTGATGCGTATCAAGTCTTTATTTTTTTGCACAGTCCTATGAAGCGCTCTCGTGAGTAGGCTCAAATATTTTATATTCTTCATCAGATGACCCGTACCAGTTTTTGGAACCGTTGCCAGAGTCATGTATGAAAGACATATTGGAAAATGAACAGCCGAAAGTGGTTCGGGAGAATTCGGAAGAAGAAGCTAGAGCGAAGACCGTATGTAAAGTAGGTACCTATAAGAAACCATAATAATAGTCCTCTGGACCGAATTTGGGCATAGCCACCAATCTCAGCGAACGTTGGTACACACTTGTGCACTATAATAATTTATAATGCACAAGTGTGTACGCAGACACAGGTGCACTCTCTCTTCCTTCACTCTCATAGTCCGATGAAACGGCAATCCAACACGACCGGAGAGAGATCAGGCGCAGGGCCAACGGGGCAACGGCTTAACGTCTTACGGACGCACGGGAGTATCACACCGTTAACTTCCAAATTCCGGGTTGTTACCACAGCTGCTGTTACTTAGAAATTCCTAATGGAAAAACCCAATAACACTTCACCCGACCCGGGAATCGAACCCAGGGCCCCACGGTCAGCAGTCACACTTGGGACCAAGAGAGCAAACGGCAACGGGGCAGTCAACAAGAAACCATACATACATACCCCCTTACTAATAAACGTTGTTTAGCGTCTGTATAGTTACACAACGCTTTGTCTTCTTCTTTCGAATGTCAAATTACTGACAACTGAAAGAGAAAAATCGGTGTGTAACTATACAGTCGATATACAACGTTTATTAGAAAGGGGGATAGTAAGTTGATAGGTAGATAGCTACCACTTGTTTAATAATTTCAATAGCAGAATTTATAAGTATTTTGTGAAAAACTGACTACCTGTTACGGTACTGAAGACACATTCCCTCCTATGATGACCGAAAGACATAACGACGTAAGCTTACCATAACCATAATCGGTTTTTTTAATGTTTCCACTGCTTGGACACAGGCCTCCTCTTGGTGAGAGGGATTGGCCCATACTCCACCACGCGGGCCCAGTGCGGGTGTCAAATAGCTTCCAATTTTTGGTCCTAGGACACATGTGGGTTTCCTCACGATGTTTTCCTTCAAGTAAGACGTAAACTTAGTAATAGGGTAATCTTTGGCATCCTTTGATTGGAAACGGACCCCTAAGGGTGCCTGTCCACTGGAGCGGAGAGGACAGGAGAGGAGCGGAGATGTGCCAATATTAACCAATAGAATCGCTACCAATAAACTCTGGAGCGGAGTTTAGATTCTATTGGTTAATTTTGGCACATCTCCGCTCCTCTCCTCTCCTCTCCGCTCCACTGGACAAGCAGCCTAAAAGTACAATACCTACCTAAATGAATTGCCGAAAGGTCTACCATCTATCTAAAACGTGGTTTCTTCATTCCTCTACCATTTCTCGTAAAAGGAGCATGCTCAACACGGCACCGGCGACAATTCTTCCGGAGAGGATGGACAGCACACGTGTGTGGTCACTTTCGCAGATGACATAGACAGGGAAGACTGCGACATGTTCCACATATTTGATGATGACCAGTCAGGTAAGAATCCTCGACAGTTCTGGTAACCGGCGCACTAATTGCGTCAATCACAATCTGTTTAATTTTGACAGTTCGACAACATTTATTGCGTTATTTACCTTGGCGAGCAGACAACGTTCTAGAACAATCAATCTTCCTAGCCTTTTTCCCAACTATCTTGGGGTTGGCTTCCAGTCTAACCGGATGCAGCTGAATACCAGTATTTTACATGGAGCGACTGCCTATCTGACCTCCACAACCCAGTAGGTAACTGGGTAACACGATACCCCTTGGTAAGACTGGTGTCAGACTTTCGGGCTTCTGACGGCTCGTAACGACTGTCAAAGATCCACAAATGACAGCCGGGACCAACGGCTTAACGTGCTTTCCGAGGCACGGAGGAGTCTCGGTATGTAAAGATGGTCACCCATCCACTGACCAACCCCGGCAAGCGTAGCTTAACCTGATGGATCGACCCGTGCGGCAACGACAACGTTCTAGAACATAATATATAATGAATCACTGGATTAGCAATATCCTTCAAAATTATTCAGATTGTGTTTGATGATGTGTTTGATGATGTGTTTTTTTTTTTTTGCTTTTTTTTCTTTTTCTTTTTTTTTTGCTCTGGCAACACTGGTAGCCGGTCGTCATAAAAACGACCTCTTAGGTTTTAATTTAGAAAATTAGTAAAAAGTGTTAAATTATGGTCAATTAGTGTATTATTAGTTATTAATTAGCGTAGTCAGTGATTATACAGTGTTTTTTGTTGCGGGAACTTCGCACAAAAAGGATATTTAAACCGGCTGTCAACTCAATCAAACCAACGGTGACGGATTTCAAAAATTCATCAATCCCGGGGAGTATTTTGTTTTATTTCTCTTATTCTACTTAATATTTACATAACGCAGAACATCACAAAATACTGCTCAGGTCTCTGAGCTACGTCCATCACACGCTGGCACCGTTTATGACTCCTTTTGCTTGACAACTAGTGGAAGCAAAATCGAAGACGAAAACATTCGCCCAGACAGTAAACACTACATAATTTACTACACAAAAAATAGGCTCATACGGCCTTATAGTATTTTATTTATTCATACTACCTATTTAAACCTGTAATGTGTCATAAACTTGTATTGTCAATCAAGTTTCTTTAGTAAAAGCAGTGTTATTCCTTGTAACTTCACTTTTGTTTACCATTAGACATCACTGCAGATGATTATTACTACACATACAATACCACTGATATGTTGTTAAATTACTGTATTAGTGTCAATTTATGAAATTATTGTTAAAAACTAGATTAAAAATTTCTTTAAAATAGTTTGTAGTACCTACCCCCAACCATTTTGCAAACTTAATTTTGTAATTTTCTCTTTTATATTTGGAATATTAATATCTCAAATAAGATATACCTGTGAATAATTAAATTATCATCCCATAATTTAGATGACACACTCTTCATAACTTTTATTACTTTGTTTTCTTTCAATTCTAAATATTAAGTATACAATTTCCCTTCATCTTAGTACTTCTATCATCCCTCTACATCTTATCCCTCTCTCTTATTCCTTTTACTCACTTAGCTTTCTCATCTCTCATTCCAGGGTTGCACTAGGGTTGGTTTGTCAATATGTTGACCCGTAGAGCTGCATCCTTTGAGGAAAAATTGAAGGCTACATTGAAAGAGTTGGAATGTAGTAAAAACCAGTGCAATCAGCTGCTACATGAAAGGGAAGACAGTGAGGTGGAAATTCAGTTTATTAATAACAAGAACACTGAGCTTAAGAACCAGTTGGCTGAACTACATACACAGCATATGGACATACTTGACCAGCATCAACATCTCCGTCAACTGGTGTCAAATTTCCAGCAATGTAGTGACACCCACGAACTGGCTTTGAGACGCATATCTGAACTAGAACGGGAATTAAGCAGGGCCCACAACACAATTACCCATTTGGAATCTCTCAAAGCCGGTGAAGAGTCTGCGATCACCTGCAGTCTTTATGATGAGTTGGTTGGTAGCGGGTCCGGACCCACATGTATTGAGCCAATTGTAACAATAGATTTAACTGATGATACTATCAATAAAACCAAATTGTTTACTAGTCACAATAAGATTAAAAAATATATTAAAATTAATAAATTCATTAGGAAAACTCAGAAATCATTAAAACGCCTAAAAGTTAATAAATTAAATACAAAACTAAGGCAAAAAAATATAAATTTAAAACAAGACTTAAAGCAGTGTAATAATGAATTACAACTATGTAATACTATGTATGACACTGACACTCAGCATCTACAGGATGAATTGTTTGTTAGGGAATATGCTCTAAAGGACATATTTAGTAAATATGAGGCTTGTCAACAAGATCTAAGTAAGCGCATGCAGGAGGCCAATGAGTTGGCAGACTTGGTCAAGCACAATGCGGAGAGGTATGAGTCTCTGACAAATAACCTCTCTTTTAGCTGTGCCTGTTCCCTGGCAACTCAGCCTCAACTTGTTACACCCACACCCTCAGTGGCTCAGCCAGTAGGTAGCTGTATTAATGAAGTTAATAATAGTATGAATAATTTGGTTAACACAACATATGTATTTTCTGACAAATTTGGTCAAGGTTTTGGTAGAATATTTAATCAGTGTTCACAACAGTATGTTATAAATAATTGTTTACCCGGTGCCAGTGTTAGCCAATTAATTTGTAATATTAAATTGACAAAAATAAACCCCGGTTCAACTGTTATACTATTATATGGGGATAGTTTATCTGTAAGAAAAAAAGAAATAATTGAATGTGTCCATTTGATGTTACATCTCAATGCGACCAATAGTTGTAAATTTATTTTCTGTGCCTTGCCTTATTCTCATTATTTGTCTGATGAGCAAAATAGGCATATTTATAATCTAAATATGTTAATTTATAATAGGACATGTCGTCACAGCGATGCCATTTTATATTTTGATTGTAATCAATTTATCACTGATTACAAACTGACAGAATATACAATGTATTTGCCACCTAGTTGTAGGAGACAAATTGCTAATCTTTTAGCATACAGTATACACAGTGACACTGGTACTTGTAGTGTACCATCGATTACTGTTATTAGTGATACTAACACTACTTTTGATACGCCTAGTAGTTTAAACTATTAGGTGCGACAACGTGTGAGCCCCATATATTGAATGTTGTTCATCAAAATATGCAGGGTCTGTCCGGCAAAGAGCTAGAGTTAAGTTTATTTATGGAGAACTATGATGTTCAGGTGTTATGTTTGACTGAACACTGGTTGAAAGAACATGAAGTAGTGTTTATCAATGATGATAATTTTACTGTACAAAGTGCATTTGTAAGAAAAAACGCCATTCGCGGTGGATCTTTAGTTCTTGTTTCAAACAAGTTGAAATGTAAACAACGTTTAGATTTAGTTAATCTTTCTATCGAGCGCACTATTGAGTTGTCTTGTGTTGAACTCGAGCGGTACGTTATAATTTGCGTTTATCGACCCCCTTCTGGTGATTTTATTAGTTTTGAATCGGTAATGGAGGATTCACTCAATAGGTTAAAATCAAGTAATAAAAGTATAATTTTATGTGGAGATTTTAATATTAATATTTTAGATGTTACTCCATTAAGTATTAGACTTCTTAATCTGTTTAGGTCTTATAATTTAATTAACTTGTTTTTTGAACCTACTAGGATCACGGCATCTTCGTCAACTTGTCTTGATAATATATTTAGTGATTGTGATGCCAAAAATAAATGTGTGTTAAGGGACTTAACTTCTGACCACTGTGGTTTATTAGCTAGCTTCCCCATGCCATTACATAAAAAGCCGCGTAAAATAGAATGCAGGCCCTATACAGCTAGTCGTTGCAATAAGTTTAAAAATAATATAGCTCATAGAATTACACCATCTATAGTAGAACTCGAGAGTCCTAATGAAATCTATGGAGCCCTTTTTGATGTCGTGCAAAAAGAGTACCAATCTACATTCAAGACCAAAACTATTAAAATTAATGGCACCAGCGCTGGCTTTAACCAATGGGCCACTCCAGGTATTTATAAAAGTAGAGCGAGACTATACGAGTTATATGGTTTGAAAAAATACAGGTTTGATACTCCTTTCCTAGAGTATGTTAAAAAATATTCAAAATTATTTAAAAAGGTTAGTGTTTATGCTAAATCGAAATTTTTGAGCGATACAATTAAAAATTCCAATAATAAAGTAAAAACCACTTGGAAAATTATTAACAATGAAACGGGTAAGTCGGTTAAACAAGATAAAGAACTTGAGGTTATAGTCGACAGTAAATTAGTTACTAAAGCAGCTGACGTAGCTGAGGCGTTTAATGAGTTTTTTGCCAACATACCTTTAACTACGACTCGCTCCTTAACTTCGTCCCCGTCTAAAGCTGAAAACCTTTTGCTTAGTAGTGTGTCTAAAAGTAGTCGTTTATTTAGCTTCGAACATGTAACACCTCGTGATGTAGTTAATGTTTTTAACACACTCAAATCCAAAAACACTGGTGATTACTGGGGCATCTCCATTAAACTTTTAAGTAATATAATAGACATCGTAGCCCCCTATCTAGCTGTTACTTTTAATAAATGTGTTGACTCAGGAACTTTTCCTGACCTCATGAAGAGTAGTAAAGTCATTCCATTATTTAAATCAGGTAATAAAAATGACGTTGGCAATTTCAGGCCTATTTCTATCTTACCTGCATTTAGTAAAATATTTGAAAAGTTAATACTCAAGCAGTTACTAAGACATTTTAATTTAAATAGCCTCCTTCATAATGAACAATATGGCTTTACAAAAGGTCGTTCGACTACAGATGCGGGTGTTGCTCTGCTGAAACACATATTTAGCGCATGGGAGAACTCGCAAAATGCTATTGGGGTTTTCTGTGATCTCTCCAAAGCCTTTGATTGCGTGCACCATGACACGCTATTGCGTAAACTGCGTCATTACGGTGTGCAAAACGAAGCTCTCGATGTTATAAATTCTTATTTAAGTAATAGGTCCCAATGTGTAGATATTAATGGTGTGAAATCTTCCGGGTTACCAGTTCAGTTAGGTGTACCTCAAGGCTCAATACTGGGTCCATTCTTGTTCTTAGTGTATATCAATGACTTACCATTCTTTTTAAAGGGTATCTGTGAAGTTGTACTGTTTGCAGATGATACCTCTCTTATTTTTAAAGTAGACAGGAACAGACAAGATTTTGACGATGTAAACAGTGCACTCTCAATGGTTACGGATTGGTTTACAACAAATAACTTAGTTCTCAACTCCAAGAAAACGAAATGTATAAAGTTCGCTTTACCGAATGTTAGAAATCTAGGACCCAACATCGTCTTAGATAAAGAAGTGCTTGAAACTGTGGGCTCGGCAGTTTTTCTGGGCATAACAGTAGATGCCAAACTTCAGTGGGGCCCACATATTTCAAGTCTAGCGGGAAGGCTCAGCTCGGCCGCCTACGCTGTCAGGAAAGTAAGACAATACACTGACGTTGATACAGCTCGATTAGTCTATTTTAGTTATTTCCATAGCGTTATGTCCTATGGTATTCTGCTGTGGGGCAAAGCCGCTGACATTCAAAATATATTTGTTCTTCAAAAACGAGCTGTCCGAGCAATTTACCAACTAGGTACCAGAGTCTCTCTGAGAGATTTTTTTAAAGATATTGGTATTCTTACAGTGGCATCACAATTCATCTTCGCCAATATCTTATATATTAGGCAAAATATACACGTATACACTAAAAACAGTGATATCCACAATATTAACACCAGAAATAAAGACAAATTACGAGCTCCTTTTCACCGGCTTCATAAGGTTCATAACTCATTTGTTGGGCTTGGTATAACCTTTTATAACAAGCTACCCACTTCTCTGCTAGATTTGCCTTTTAATGCGTTTAAAGCTAAAGTAAAATCCAACCTTTGTTCAAAGGCATACTATTCTATCAATGACTACTTAAGCGATAAAAATAGTTGGTCGCTGTGATTAACTCAAGACAATGTTTATGTTCTTTCTCCAGAATTAGCTTACCTACTGACAGGTTATATGAGTTTATAGAATGTTTAATTTATTTGACTTTATTATACAATTTATTTTATTTTTATTTATTGTTGACATGATCTACTCATTACAATGTTTTCGTATGAGTTGTATTGTATTGCAATATGTGATTAGCTAGCGACCTCGACAGTAGATTATATATTATTCTTGCCTAACTGTTGATCTATTTTTGTTGATTTATTTTTACTTCAATGGTCCTAGTTTATCATATCTAATTATGTGACTTCGAGTTACAGCTTTATTAGCTATATGTAAGCGGGCACGCCCTTTATGCCTGGAGGCTTTATAATTCGGGTATTAAGTTCTGTTTACCATTTTAGATTTTATTTTTGCTTGAGTTTAGATTTAGATTTTTTTTATTTTTTTTTTTTGTCGGTACATTGGCGCGTGCTAGCTGTCATTATGGCATATATTTTTTTGAATGTTTTGTGTTGAGTAATGTAAATTATTTGCATACTATTGTATAGAATCAAGTTTTTTTTCTAACTGAACAGACAGCTGTGCTGCTGGGGAGTTTGTTGCGCCACTTCTTCTCTCCAGCAAAAGCACTAGGAAGTGGTGAAGGGCGGGCGTTTTTGGGGGACTGTCTTATGTAATTTTGACGTTCGAAAAGTGCTGATTCTCAGCCTAATTTGAATAAATGACTTTTGAATTTGAATTTGAATTTGAATTTGTTACGCAATGATGCTGGTAGAAGATTTGAGAAAAAATTACGTGGTGTTCAAAATTCTCTGGAAACATAATTTGCCTAGCAGCTAGTACTATTTGTCTTGGACTTATAAAAAGCGAGCTTTTGTTCCGCAGCGAACATTCATTCGTGAACGAACAGTTTGGTGCCACGATCGGTCCCGTCATCGTCACGTAAAAAGAACGCTGGCCGGTTACCTGCGCTCTGAGCGCTTTATCGATTCCAGTCTATTCCATAGTACTAAGTAGCTAATACTCGTAAAGTACCTATTATGATTCTACAATAAAATAATTACACTTACATTATAAAAACAATAGCCTATTACTTTAGGACGCGACTGTACCCGTGCGCAGACACATCCCCTGCACTGTCGCTCAGCGTTCTTTTTACGTGACGACAAATTATAGGTAGCTGTGAGCTCGAACGAATGTTCGTTTCGCAAATGAATGTATGCGTAACAGAATCTACCGTTGATCACCTTTATATGAGCCGTAGTAGTGGAATGAATAATATGAATATGGAGGGTATGACAAAATGATTCACGTCCACTTAAATTGGAACTGGATATCGTCATTCAAATAATTATTGAGAAAAGGATAAACCTTCTTAAGCAGCAGCTGCCCCCCCCCCCCCCTGGTTACGCCCATGGGCATATAAATATAGTGACTAGACAAATTACATTTTGCCTTAAGCGTTTTGAACCGCAAGCGTTCGTAAACGGACGGCACCGTTTGTAAGATGACGAATCATACAATATGCCTGCGACACATATGTCTTCTCATCATTAAAGACAAGTTGCTCTTCTTAGGACAAGAAGACGAGGCCCCGAACGACAGCGGTAGCCCAGATACAGTGCGTGAGAAAACACCAGAATCTGCGAAAGCCTCCGCAGACCAATCCTTAGAAAGAGAAATCGACCTTAAAAAATCTTCCAGTAAGTTACATCTTCATTAGCTATGTTCTTCTCCTTAGCAATAGACTCTGCCCAGAATTCGGCCACGTATTTGGTACCATACCATCACTAGCGTTCATCAGTTCTTGTAACGTGCAGCTGACAGGACACGCAGGACACGATATTAAAGTACGAGATCGTCTGTGGAACAGCACCATATTTACACTCCACTGCGGAGTCGTCTATGAATCTCTACCTGAACAGGTTTTTCTTCCTTCGGCCAACCCGAGTCCGGAGTCTGTAAAGACTTCCAGGTTAGCCAAGGCAACTGGCGTCCAGATGGGAGCTGTTTATCAGTAGTAAATGCACCCAATGCTTTTATTTTATACAATTTCTAAGGGCAAGATTCACAGAGCGCACTAACACTTTACTTGGCTAAGTAAATGTCGGCGTCGCGCTCGCGTACGAATGCGAACTATATTTGTGTAATGTTTATTATTCGAATGCAACGCTTGCTCACATTCGCTTATACGAATATGAATATTATCTTCATTGGAATAAGGTTCACATTCGTATGAAACACTCACTTTACTCACCAAAGTAAAACCACTCAGTGTAAAAAAAGTGTGAAAACGATATTATAAATTAAGTCATTCGTGCTGAATACCGCCTATTTAATTATTTCTTATGTCAGTTCGAACATACAGGGTCTGCCACACCAGCACGCTTAGCGTGACCACAATAGAAACGGGTTCTGTCGACGGAAGAATAGATAAAATGATTGTGATTATTTATCTGTCATTTTGTCTATTCTTCCGTCGACAAAACCTGTTTCTAATGTGGTCCTGCTAAGCGTGCTGGCAGAGCCGTTCGACTGAGCATGGCTGTACAATTGTCAAAATTAAAACGCATTGCAAACGTAGAATTGGTATTATAATGACATATATTACAGGTAAATCATCTGAGAACGTAGCGAGTGTGATCGAGAGCAGTATCTACTGCGCCAGAGTGAAAGAACTTAGAGTGAAGATCAACGAAGAGCTTCTAGCTTTAATGTTAGTGCTTCATTAACCCATTTTAGTCTTAGGGCTCCCACACAAAACTGCGAATTCGCATTGCATCGCAAAAATCTGCGAGCTCCTAAAAACAAAGCTCCTCTAAAAACCTGTGATGCGGCCTCACATCGCAGTTTTGTGTGAGAGCCCTTAGTCCCACAAGGTGGACCGATGACCTTGTGAAGGCCGCAGGAATCCGTTGTCTGCGGGAACCACAGAACCGGTCGAAGTGGCGGTGCTTGGGGGAGGCCTATGTCCAGATGAAATGATGATGATGAGTCTTAGTCTGATATTCATTACCAACTGTGCCAAACATGACTGCCTTCTAAGTTCTTGAAGACCACGTAGACACTTTAGAAAAGAGTTGATTAAGAATCTATATCACCGTAACTATTGGCGCCAAATGTTTAGCTGTATTTTACGAGCAAGGGACATCCCAGTCTCACACTGCCTTCACTCCCTACAACCTAAGAAGAGTAAATCTATATCTATCTATACATATAATAAAATTGTAGAAAAGTGGTGTCTGTACAATGGAAATATATGAAAAAAAAATAGCAGGGGTTATTATTATATCGATGCTGAACCCGAGATTGTAATTAAAATTTTTTTTGTCTGTTTGTCTGTTTGTCGGTTTGTCTGTTTGTCTGTGTGTTTGTGCACGCTAATATCAGAAACGGCTTATTCGATTTAGATGCGGTTTTCACTAATATATTGTAGTAAGCTTCACTTAACATTTAGTGTTTATTTCATGTCAATCGGTTCATAAATAAAAAAGTTATGTCAATTTAAAGAATCACATCGAACATTTGTTATAGGTTAGGAATTTCTTTCCTTGATTTTCGGTATACTTATCTTAATTTTTATTTAGGGTTTGTATATAAATATTATAAGTATTTGGTATAGGTTAGGCATTTCTTTTCTTGATTTTCTTTATTAAGTATAAGTTTATTAGCTCAGGTTAGTAATTAATTTTTCTAGCAATTCTTTTGTTTTATAAAGTTAGTACGTTTGGTTTACACGTCTTAACACTTATTACTTAAACTGTGACAATTTTAGACTGTATAATAATCTGTAAGTATTTATAATTTAATTGTTTACGATAGTACGTGTTTACTAAATAACTGTGTGTTAAATAGTAAGTACTATTTTATTGTAAGAATGCCTCGAAGAAGATCCAACCTCTCCCAATGTAGCAGAAATGCTAAAAGGATGAGATTAGTTCGATCACAGGAATCTGAGGAAGGTCGTGAGGCAAGGCTCTCTGCAACTCGGGAACATCAGGCTAGGTTTCGTGCTGTAGAAACTTCGACTCAGCGGGAATCTCGACTGAGTTCAAATCGTTCTCGAATGGTCGAGGTCGCGAAAAAATTTTTTCATACTAATGGGGTCAAGTCATGAAAAAGGTTGAAAAACACTGCTCTACATTAATCCTACTAATATTACAAATGCGAAAGTTTGTGAGGATGGATGGATGGATGGATGGATGGATGGATGGATGGATGTTTGTTACTCTTTCACACAAAAACTACTGAACGGATTTTGATGAAACTTTACAATAATGTAGCTTATACATTAGAATAACACATAGGCTACAATTTATAAAGATTTTATGTGATTTGGCCATAATATAACGATAAGTATCAAGTAAGTCGGAAAAATTCCTGCCCTCTGAAGCCGCCCTCCCACGGTGCGCCATATCGCGGACGCGCACCAGCCCGCACGAGGACGCACCGCGCACGCTAGGTTTCCCACGGTGCGTCGTGCGCGTGCGTCCGCGATATGGCGCACCGTGGGAGGGCGGGCAGCTTGAGATCTATCTTTGCGTGCGCTGCCTTTTTTTTTTTTGGGCGGTTAATCATCCAATGACTTCTCCCGCTCTGGGCGGAGCGGAAGGGCGTGTCAGACTCTTACTGACTAAAACCCACACGTGTTCCTTCGATCCTTGATATCTCTTTGAGGCGCGCGTGGAACACGATGCGCCGTCGACCCGGGCCTGGTCCTTATCAGACGGCGAGCTGCCCGTTGCTCTCCGTCCGCAGGCCCGCGCCTACGGTGGCCGGAAATCGGCTATCAATTCCCGACGCCCGGGACGTCTCCTACGGCGGCGGCGGCTAGGGCTGGTAGGGCGCGGCCTTTGCTACTCCCTCGCGCGCTCCACCTTCTCCTTTGTGAGCATTACTGCTTTGCAGAAGGAGGTGACGGCTTGCCATGCCCTCTCGCTCCGCACCATGGCCTGAACCAGGGCCGTACGCGAGAGGTCACCGCCGCCGATCGCCTCCACGAGGACACGGCGGTGGTCCACCCAAGCCGGGCAGACCTCCACCGTATGCTGCGTGCGCTGCCTAAACCGTTAGAGTTACATGAAGAAAATGTATTGTGGGATTGTTTGTCTTAAAGAGTTCTAAATAAAAGTCCGCGACAGCATATATCTACCTTTTATGTGGAAGCCTTTATAACCAAAATAGTGAGCAATAAATACAGTTAAATTGAATACTTTTTTTACATTGCATATTTTAGAGTATTTAGTTAATTCTTATCAAAATAAATACCTTCATCGCTTTTGGTATTTAATGTAGATAAAGTTTGTCTTTTACACTAAGTAATTTGGACAAATAGTTTAAAAGTTAGAACGATAAGAATGACCTGCGATATTGAGTCGACGGCGCACAGAACGAGGGTGGAGGGGCGGGCCAGCCAGGGGATGACGCGCCAGAGCGCCAAGTAGAAGCTATTGCTTAATAATTATGTTCGAGAAATAACGTAAATAACGCAATTAATTGTTTAACTGTCAAAATGAAACCCATTGCTATTGTAAGTGCTACGCAATTACCCCGCTGATTTAGGACATGTTACACGTTCCTGTGGGATAATTTCCGACATCCACGCGGGCGAAGCCGCGGGCAGAAGCTAGTTATAAATAGATCTATTCATTCTTGCTCAGCTTCGGCTGAGACATCTACAGCTGGACGTAAGCTAGCACCAAGCATCTTCACAATGATTATTTCTAAAGTATATGCTTTATGTATGTATGTATTTATTGTATATGTAGATTGTACCTCACAGACTACCTGCACGCTTAGCATTCAATGACCACAAAATAAACGGGTTTTGTCGACGGAAGAATAGACAAAATGACAGATAAACAATCACAATCATTTTGTCTATTATTCCGTAGACAAAACCAGTAGAAAACCCGTTTCTATGGTTGTCATGCTACGCGTGCTACAGTATTCTCTCCTTCTATCTTTAAATCCATCCATCCAAATTTCTACTTCTGTAATTCATAGGGTACATAGGTAATAAAGAGTATTCTATTATATTCTCAGTTAGCATTTATTCATATTTACTTATCAGACCTACTTACAGAAATAAAATCATTTATCATTTATCTATACTAATATTATAAACTGGTAAAGTTTGTGAGGTTTTAGGGGGTAATCTCTGGATCAACGGAACCGATTAAAAAAATTCTTTTACTAATAGAAAGCCACGTTATTGTGAGTGTCATAGGCTATTTAAATAGTAACGTAGTTTAAATATTAACGTATAACCATCCACATTCCTTGAGGACTTAGGCCAGAAATCTGGAAAATAATTTATAAACTGTGATATACCAAACAGGACCTCTTTAGACCGTCGTGACATACTACTGTCGTCTGAGGCGGAAGACATCACGCGGATGGTCAAGAGGTCAGCAGAGTTCTGCAATAGGTTCAACAGGATCTATATGTACCAGCTGCAGAGACAGGTAAGGATACTGAAACTTACTACTTATTAGGATTAATTCAAACCCAAAGTATTGCTGACAAGTGTATTAAATTAATCCATTTTAATTATCTGACTTAATACTTAGATTTCTAATCGTATTCAGTAACTTGACAGTTCTAAGCAAAATAATGTTACCATCCTAAAACGTGTTGGGATAGTGAACGTATTTGCGAAAAGAATAGTCACTATTGTAGACTTCGAATAACTCCCAAAAACGTGTTTGTTTTATTGAAATACTAGCTGCGCCCCGCGGTTTCACCCGCATAAGTCTCGATCCCATAAGAATATTGTGATAAAAATATCCGGCCTAACTCAGGTCACGGTCTACCCATGTGCCAAATTCAAAACATTGTTTTAGCGTGAAAGCGTAACGGTGCTCCCACACTGCTGTTATAAAATGTTAACAAACATTTTCTAACATAGTTTTTTAAAGTACTAAGGTTCAGTTCTGTTTAAAAACTATGTTATATAACGTTATATAACTGCTGTGTGGGAGCACCTTAACAAACAAACCAACAAACAAACTCACTTTCGCATTTCTATGATTATATTATAGTTAGGATTGCAAATAATTATTTTACTACCTAGTCTTCTAATCTTATAATAGGGCAAATAAACGCTTTAATTTTCAAGTTTACCTACATAGTCAAGCGTGGAGGTTATTAAAGTTCACTTAGGTACTTAAAAAAAGTGAAGCTGTCTTTAATAAGCAGGCTATATCATAAAATTCTCATATCTTTTGGATTGCTGGATTACTGTTTGGTTTAATAATAAGGAGTTCTGGCTGGATGTAGCACCCTGTTTTCTCCTGATGATTCTGGCGGGGACTGGCTTATCTATCATCAAAAGAGAAGAATAATAAAGGGTCAGACTCTATGTTTACCGTTACGTTGCTAGATCCACGACATAAAACGCAACAGCAGCCAATCTCTGCCGTTCGCGAAGCACACGCAGTTCCAGTCGCAGATGACGAGGATCGTGACGTTGCATCAGAACCTACTGCAGTCCTTTATGGTTTGTATTATTTTAAGTACAAATATTTACGCTCAAATTGCGCATAGTGGTTTTTAAAGTTTTCAAAAGTATCATAAGAAGTTAAGAGTCTAAACAGACAGACTGCATTTGAACTGCTCTCCAGCAGCAAAATAACAGTTTAGAGGCTGGTTTTATGCAGTTGGCGCCACTGCATTAAAACTGCCAATCGGCTGCGCAGTCCGCTTGCAGTTGGGGTGATCACAACTTTCGTGAAGTACACCCTGGCATGCAGTTCAAATCGTCAGTGTTTAGACCCTTAGGAGAGTTCTGGCAAAGATAAAAAAATTAAGCATTTTTACCGGTGGAATTTTTCTATCGTCCCCGCGCAACTCTCTTGCAAAGAACAATGGTTGAGTACAGGTATGGTTGTGATATATGTCGTACGTGTGCAGGTGTTCCACAAGTCGTTCACGCAGACGTGCTGCGTGCGCGAGAGCGCGGGCGCGCTGGGCTCGCTGCTGGCCGCCGTGCGCGACTCCACGCACATGTGCCTCAACGTGCCGCCGCCCAAAGACTTCGCCGCCTGCCTCGACCTCTACAAGGATGTGAGTCACACCACACACTTTGTTTTGTTGAACATTTTCTTTTTGTGGCACTTGTTGTCAGACATACACTGTCCTCCCATACCTATTACCAGTGTTAATTGAAAACATTGTCAAAGCCAATTATTTAAAAAATAATAAAGTTCTATGCAGTTCAGAAAAAATACGGTGAAATATTTAAAAAACGAGTAACTAACAGATTACACAATCATGTATTATGACTAATTATGAGCCCTTAGGTGTTAGATTTCTACAAAATCCCTGAACCCCACACTATTCCGTATGGTCCAATCTTTCCCAAGTAAGGCATAATATTTTTTTTTAGGCGAAATAATAAACTAGGAATAAAAAAATTACAAAAAAAATTAAAAATAAACGTTAACGTACTAAAATGATTATGTTAAAGGAAGACGGTTTGATGACAAGAGTTTCAGGTGCTTTTAGGTGTTATTATAATGTGTGTGAAGTGTGGGGTTCTAAACTGTGTTTGAAATAACCTCAAAAAAAAAACATAACATCCTCAATTTTTCGTAAATTGCACCTACCACTGTTTGTCTCTGCATCACCCTAAGGTTGACTGGTAGAAAATGCCTATGGCATTAAGTCCGCCTCGGTACATTTCTGTGCTTGAAGTATTAAATAAATAAATAAATAAATAACCCTTCCTTTTGGCTTTGCCGTAGTCGGGTAAAAAGTAATCGTGGAGTTTCTTGCCAGCTTTTCTCCATAGGAAAGGACTAATTGGAACCGTGCACCTAGGTTCTGATGTTTCATAAGTAGATTTTGTGAAATAAATAACACAGAGCCCACAAAACGCCCGTTCTGCACCACTTTTTTGTGTAAGATATAGCTGGGACTGGGAAGAAGTGGCAAAAAAAAAACTCCCCAATTTAAAAATGGATTTAAATGTAAAATTGGATCATAGATTGCCATGAACCAATTTCACATTTAAATCCATTTTTAACCGACTTCAAAAAGGAGGAGATTCTCAATTCGACTGTAGATATGTAATTTTTTAGGTAGGTACCTATGTTTGACACGATTACTCCGCCAATTATGAAATGATTTTGATTATTATTTTTTTGTTTGGTAGGTCGGTCATACTTCAGAGGTGGTCCCAATAATACATTTTATTAACTTTGCTTAGGTAGTTTTTGAGTTAGCTTCAATAATACGTATTTTTCCCACTAAGTGCTTGTTTACGGAGACGCGGGACGTTGAGCGTGGCGTGCAGCGTGGCGTTCGGCGGTGCGTCGGACGTTTTTTCTGTTTACAGAGAGGCGGGGCGTGCAGCGGCCCGCGTCATCACACGCGCAATCACAAACATATGGCGATGTACGATGTTGTTTATAGAAGCGCGGGGCGTGCGGCGGGGCGTGCGGCGTGGCGTGAAATGTAGCGGTGCTATACGCCGCCCAACGCCACGCGTGTCCGTAAACAAGCACTAAGACTCAATTTCACCATACTCTGTTAGATATAACAGACTGTTAAAACACATGTCAACTGCTGTGATTGGCTCACTGACATGACAACAGCCAATCACAGCAGTTGACATGTTTGTTAACAGTCTGTTATATCTAACAGAGTATGGTGAAATTGAGTCTTAGTCTATATGGATGATGTTATTGTTCCTGTCACTGTTAATTTTTTTTTACAAAAAGAACCAACTTTAAAAACAAAACACTAAAGAGTACAAAATAACTAATTTTGGAAGTCTGTGCCAAAAAACGAAAATACAGAACCAAAGACACCGACCTCCGAAATTAAAGTTATTTTGCACTTTTTAGTGTCTTTTTTTTAATTCGGTTCTATTTTTTTTGTAATCATTTTTTTTAGAGTGAAGTTTGCCAAATCCAATCCATGGATTTTCATGGCTATCTTTAAGATCACGTCATCACGACACAGGTTATTGTTTCTGCCTAGTTGTAGTCAAAGTAACTGTTCATTTGTTTTTATCAGGACTTAATATCAACATGCGACAAAGTTGACGAATTCGTCAATGAATATGCAATCAGATGCGAAGAGTTTTTGAACAGATTCGAAACTGCGGTAAGTGTTAATTTTAATAATACCTATAGATATAACGTCTATTGTCAATGCAAAAGTAACTTTATCTCTGGCTCATAAAGTTTGTTTCTGTTTACAATTCGAAACACAAACTACTACAAGTAGTGACGTTTCGCGCTCTGATCCGCGTTCAATATCACATTAATTTTTCTAAAATCATTTACAAAATGTAAGTCGATGTTGGATATTTTTAGCTCACAACAATAAATTCTACAATACAAAATATGTAAGGTATTTTTTTTAGTGATAACTAGCCTATTGCATGAACAGGTTTCTGATTTGATCACGATTTTCGATATTTGAAATTTCTAAGAGAAAAGAATGAGCATATTTTAAAAAAGTAGTCAATTACAGAACCATAGGGTTATAGATGGAGACTGCCGCTCACGTCACATAATCCTACATCACGCAAGCAACATTTGCAAGGAAATTCACAAATAGTTAAAATATTTTTGTTTTTGTAGAAAAGCGTAAGTTCAAAGAAAACAAAGAAAGAACCAAAAGTAAAGAGGAAACCCTGGAATAATAGAATTCCCATTAAAAGTGGTAAGTGAGAGGTCTTGTTAACTAATATTTTTAAACAAACATACTAGTGTAAAGGTAGTCGGAAACAATAGAACGGTAGGTACCTGCTGCGAGTCTTACTTACCTACTCCCTCCTTACATACTCCTTTCTGTATTTACGTATAAGGTACTGTTTTTGCTTGGTCTATATTCATATATTTACTCATACACGCGCGCTGCACGCGTAGCATGACAACCATAGAAACGGGTTATCTACAGGCTTTGTCTACGAAAGAATAGATAAAATAACAGATTGTGATTGTTTATCTGTCATTTTGTCTATTCTTCCGTAGACAATCAATTTGTTGGTCAATTTTTTAATTTTATTTTTTAACTGTAATTTTGTGTTTGTGTTTTGCAATCTTTTGACGCTATGTATTTTTTTCCTTTCCTATTTTCATGAAATTTTCCCTATAATAATATGACAATTGTATAATTTGACATCCTTGTGTAACTTTGACATTGTTCATATTAATCTAATTTTGTATGCCTATCGGCGGGACATGGTTTGTACAATAGACATTTATATCTGAAAACACCTGTAATCACCTATGTTTTCACAAAATAAATAAATGAATCTGAATCTGATAAAGCCCGTTTCTATTTTGGTCATGCTAAGCGTGCTGTTTGCGAGTTCTATTTCTTTGTTAATACTTTTACTAATAATTCTACATGTCAAAGTATGTTTTTTTATTACAATTTATGTTGTTTTGACAACGTTCATGTACAGTCGACCTCGTAATTGCTTTACCACACTAAGGCTGAATGTCACTAGCACATTATAAAACTACAAGGTCTATTATTGCTTTAAAGGTTGGCAAAATCCGATATTTATAATATATCAAAATAATCCGATATAATATGTATGCGGTTGTTATGCTACCTAAGTGATGTCAGATATTTTCGATAACGCGGTTTCACATTCTTCACTTTTTATTTTCAATAATAAGATTTTTTATTAGTTTCTCGTAATGTTATTGCAGTACATAGGTACTGCATAAAAAGAATCTGATCCGAAAGGGGCACCTATATGACCCTTACGGATCGGACAGGGTTTTTTTACATATTGTATTTGCCGTCATATGAACGAATCATGAAATCGTATATTATTGCCGAGCTGTTTATATTACCGGGTGTATCAGAACCTTACGGATCGGACAGGGTTTTTTTACATATTGTATTTGCCGTCATATGAACGAATCATGAAATCGGATATTATTGCCGAGCTGTTTATATTACCGGGTGTATCAGAAAAGAGTGCTCAAATTTAAGGATGTGGTACCGACCATCAAACTGAACAATTTTCCCCAGGGGACCACATCTTTCTGTAACATACGGTATTTTCATGCTCGTGACTGTACTTTAAGGTGAAAGCGTCAGGGTAGCCCGCGAAATTCAAATTTTCTTAAGTTTTTTGCAATTTGCTCGTCAGTATCAGGTTGTATGTTGATATAAATATGATTTGCGACCGTATCAAATGTTTATTTATAAAATTATAATCATAGAAATCATCAATACAACTCTATAAGTTCATGTACCTAATCCCTTTGAATGACTATTTCATGAAATCATGACATTTGGGGATTATGCTAACCTAAGGAGTTGTATTGCTGATTCTAATGATTATAATTCTGTAAACCCATATTGGTTACGCTCGCAAATCATATTTTAATCAACATACAACCTGACACTGACCTGCAAATTGCAAAAAACCTAAGAAAATTGTGAATTGAATTGAATTTCGCGGGCTACCTTGGCGCATCCCCCTTAACGTTATTTGATGAATCTCTGAAACTTGTGATTTTTTTCACTTCGGAAAAAGTGTTTTTTTTTAACTTACTAAAATCTGCTAAATATCTAGTTTTGACAATAAGTAGATCATATCAATTCACGTGTATCGGGTTATTCAGGGTGACGATTTAGTGACCTGCAACATCACGGGGGTGATTCTATCTGGCTTGCTATAAACACATATTATACGATAAATAAAAAAAAAACTTTTCATTCATGAATCGAAATAGTCTGTCTACTGGTGTATAGGAAATTGATATTTTTTTCACGAATCGGATATGAGTTTCTTGGTGAAAGTTGTTTTCTATGACTGGTAGAATCACCCCCTTGATGGATGCAGATGTCTAAAATAAATCAGGGATGTTGCGGATGCAGATTTTTTAATATCCGCGGATGCGGATTTTTGGTGGGTCACATCCGCGGATGCAGATACGGATGCGGATCTTAAGTTTTTTTTAAGGGATCCATAATTTCTTACGTTTTTTGCAATTTGCAGCGCTGTTTCGTTGTATGTTAAAAAATTATAATGATTTAAAAGCTTAGCTTTAGCTTTCGTATGTCTTTGATGGATATAAGACTATATCGTTAAAATGTTACGATTTAGACCATATTGATGATTTAAATTATTATAATTTCCATTTTGTTGATTATGATTTTACTTATATTCACCGTATTCCACCCACATCTGCATCCGCATGATGCTTAATGCGCATGCGAAGGTCTAAATAAATGCGGAAGGTCCGCAATTGCGGATGCGGATGCGAATATTCGCAACGTCCTTGGTCAAAATCGCCACCCTGTATATAATGATATATAGGTACCTATCCACTGATCAGCGAACCCTATAAGACCAAAGTGACAGTAAGATAAGTTCAACCCTAGTGAAGGTTCAATTCACTGGGAGCTAATTGTAAAGCAATTAGAAGGTAGACAATTCTTACCATGTGTTTATTTTAGGGACCGAGTCACAGCTGTCCATGTACTCCATGGACAACGTGCGACTGAACCTCAATACGAAGTCGAATACTAGCTCCAAAGACACTCAAGTGGGGTAAGCTTAGCATGTGATATCCTAAACACCATAAGTGGTCGGCGACACGACGCCGTCACCGCGCTGCCACCGCGCCGCCGCCTACCTCTATGCTGTTTATATGCAACTTTCCCGCGCCACCACCGCGCCGCCGCGCGCCACCACCGCGCCGCCGCGCGCCACCACCGCGCCGCCGCGCGCCGCCCGCCCCGTGCCACCGCCGCGCCGCCTGTTGTTTAAACTGTTTTATTTATTCCACCGCCGGCCGCTTGCAAAAATGTACACGCTTTATAAGTGATAAGGGAAAATCAAGCGGAGACGGCACGGCGACGCGGCGGCTGGTCGGCGGTGCTGTGTACACGAGCCCTAAAGGTGGGTATCCACTGTATTCGCGAACCTCCTGCTCCACATAGTGGATACATTTGCGAACGTGGAGCGAGCATGCCGTATCCATTGAAAGCTGTCGCAGGAGCGTGGAGCGCAAAAGGTTCTCGAACGTAGTGGATATCCACCTTTAGAATCATCATTAGTCCGGTAATAATAGTTAGGTTTATTTACAGAAAAAAAGATGCAGAAGATTAGCCCTGTTACAGATCACCATCATAATAAATTTAGCTGATTTATTAGATCATCATCATCACTGTTGATTTTTGATGAAAATTTATAAAAATAAAACAAGTTAAAATAAAGTGGAAACCAAATTATAGTTTTAGGTTTAGGCTTTTGCAATGCAAGCCGTGGTGCCCTCCAAAGAGCCTATCTATAAAATGCTCACCCCCCTCTGTGCAGAAGTTCAACAAAGATGCGTATTGGTGCTGGTACCAATATTAACCTAAAGAAACTACCGATTGACAAGAACGTTGACCCGCCCAAGAGCTCGAGAAGGTTCGTTTTGTGTTCATTACATATGTATTATACTTAGGGCCTATTTTACGATGTCCGCATAGCCACTACTTACCGAATAAATTATTTAATTTAACAGAATTTGTATGAAATTATCTGCCAAGTAAGTCAATAGGAACTTAATCGTAGGTGGTGAAACAGGCCCTTAGGCTGCTTGTCCACTGGAGCGGAGAGGAGAAAAGAGGAGCGGAGATGTGTCAATATTAACCAATAGAATCTTGACTCCGCCCCTGAGTTTAGATCAGTGATCCTGAGTCAAGATTCTATTGGTTAATATTGGCACATCTCCGCTCCTCCTTTCTCCTCTCCGCTCCAGTGGACAGGCAGCCTTATACTTGCAAGTTATTGCATGCGGAGTAAATTTTAACCAACACTAATTTTCTGTGATTTAAACTTGAGCTTCTCGACAACTTTGAGCTTCTTGGCCCGAGAAGCTCAAAGTTGTCGAGAAGCTCAAGGTGAATTTCAACTTTGGCATGTTTTTTTTAAATGTAAATGATTCCCACACTACCACATTTGGTTAAGACTTGTAAAGATAGTTGTTACGAGGAATTAAAATAAATAAGAGAGAGTGTGAGAGCAGTGGTGGCCCAGTGGTATCGGCCCCGACTTACGAGTTGTAGGTCGTGGGTTCGAACCCAAGCAGGCGCTTTACTTTGTGTAAATAATTTCATCACCACTGCTCTCAAAAACGGTGAAGGAAAACATCGTGAGGAAACCGGCATGTCTTAGAACCAAAAATTCGAAGACATGTGACATCTACCAACCCGCACTGGGCCCGCGTGGTGGATTACGGCCCACTACCTCTCACCGAGAGGAGGCCTGTGTCCCAGCAGTGAGAACATTAATAGGATGATGATGTTATTGGATGGCAAACTAGCCCATAGCGTCTGCAATCGGTACCGCAGATGCGTTGCCATCAAAGAGTAGGTACGCTAAAATCTCTCATATGCTTGTAATTAAACCGGTACCCAATCAATCCGCCTAGCATTTTCCCAACTATGTTGGGGACGGCATCCAGTCTAACCGGATGTAGCTGAATACCAGTATTTTACATGGAGCGACTGCCTATCTGACCTCCATAACCCAGTAACTGAGTAATACGACACCCTTTGGTAAGACTAGTGTCAGACTTACGGGCTTCTGACGACACATAAAAACTGTCAAAGATCCACTAATTACCAACGGCTTAACGTGCTTTCCGAGGCACGGAAGAGTCTCGGTATGTAAAGATGGTCACCCATCCACTGACCAACCCCGGGAAAAGTAGCTTAACCTGATGGATCGACCCGTGCGGCTGTTATTACTTAGCCACGAGCTCCTCAACACACCGGTACCCATATGTAGGTATAGTGGTAGTACATCCCCGGAAAAACGCGTTCACAAAGAGTTCTACTAGTCACAAAGACGGGCTAAGGCTCAACTGGCTGGCAAGAAGTTAGGGATCAATGAGAGCGAGACATTAACAATGTGGTTGTATCATCAGGTCTCGTCGTCCACTGATGCGGGACCCGCATGCGGGCCGCCCGCGCGCGCCAAAGCCTACGCGCGACACTGATATACAAACCATGGTGGAAGCTGTTGAAACGGTAAATATTGCTCCTTCCTTAGTGTAGCGGCACACCTGCGCGAGCTGCGGAACGTTCGGCGCCGACTCTTCTGCTACGGAATTATCGGTCGTATATTCGGTTGGCATGACACACTAAACGCGCCGAACGGTCGGCGGCGTTTACTTCAGCGCTTTACGCGACGTAACTTTCGGCTGATGTGTCATAGGTAACTTGAAAAACACTATGAGCGTAGTCAACCGAACCTTCAGCGCCGAAAGTTCGGCAGGTGGTTCGTGACCCTTACGCTTACATCGTTGGCTAAATGTAACCGATCTTGTAGTTACTTTAACACTTTTGACAAAAACTCAAGTAAATTGAAACTTCACTTAAGTTGACACTATCTGTCATTTCTTAGATCTTGACGTTTTATGACATACAAGTGACATTCAACCAATTGAAAGGTGGTAAAGCAATTACGAGTTCGACTATTCCTTGTTATTTTTTATTATTATTATTCTTCTTCTTCTTTTCTTGCCAGTTCTCAAATCTTATGTAACCGGTACCTACTGAGTGACCTTACAGGGGGGGCCAAGTCTACTAATTTACATACGTCAAAATGGTCTCTCCATTGTGAGTTTTCGACAGATTTTGTATGGCAAATCTGTCAAAAACTAACAATGGAGAGACCTATACCTTCTGGTTATTTTTGTAGGTAACCAGAAGGTATAGTCCAGTACAAAAAAAATCATAGTAGTAACGGAGAGTACAACTACTACAAATGACATTCGGCTTCGTTATGCGTCTTTTAAAACCCGTTATTGTGTACAGTGCGCATCAAGCCACATGAGCTGTGAGGACAGTCCGCGAACTGCTGCGCGCTCCAGCAAGCGCACCACGCCGCGCCGCGCGCACGTCTCTCACCACACGCACGCTCCGCACTCGCCGCACGCGCCGCACGCGCCGCACGCATCGCAGGCGTCGCACGCGCTGCACACGCTGCACGCCGCGCACAACACTACGCCCGTGGAAGGCTCGCCACGGCAGCCGCAAAACCACCCCGCCACCCTGAGGTAAATAAACCACCCAAATCTATACATCTAAACTAATAATTATTAAAAATAATCCTACTATATAATATATAATATAATATATATATATATATATATATATATATATATATATATATATATAATATTATAAATGTGAAAGTTTGTAAGTTTGGATGTTTGTTACTCAATCACGCAAAAACGGCTGAACGGATTTGGATGAAATTTGGCAAACAGATAGTCTATAACCAGGATTAACATATAGGATACTTTTTATCCCGATAGTACGTTCCCGTGGGATAATAGATTTCCGACCTCCACGCGGGCGAAGCCGCGGGCGAAAGTTAATCCATACTATATACAGGGTGGCAGGGACTTCGACGCGAAGCCGGTTACCATGGATTCAGTACATGATTCTGAACCCCCCTGCGTTGAAATTTTTCGTCGGTTATTAAAAAAAAAACAGCTGTTTCATAGAAAAGTGCAATACCTACGCGGTCAAAATGTATGGAGCAGCAGATTTTTTTTTTAATAACCGACGAAAAATTTCAACGCAGGGGGGTTCCGAATCATGTACTGAATCCATGGTAACCGGCTTCGCGTCGATGTCCCTGCCACCCCGTATAATACTATACTTTATCCTACTATCCTACTATATATATATATCCTACTATATCCGTATATATGTATATAAAATGTTAAACTGACTGACTGACTGACTGGCTGACTGAGTGCGTGCGTGATATATCAACACACAGCCCAAATCGCTGGTCCTAGAGACATGAAACTTGGAGGGTATTGTGTTCTTTGTGAAGAGTAAATATGCACTAAGAAAGAATTTTAGGGAATTCCATCCCTAACAGGGTAAAATAGGGGATGGAAGTTTAAGTAAGAAGAAGCTGAGACTAATGTTTCCGTATCGGACGGATATCTATGAGGGGTGGGAGGGCGCTTTGAAGAAGCGCTTGGCTCGTCCGTGTCCATAGACTCGGTGGGACTGAGAGGGCTATCAGGGCTAGCGGGACTCTCCAGTGAGGCTGGTAGAGCACATGCCTGCGACGAATCTAATGCGTCACTGAATTCAGTGACGTTATCGGGAACGGGGTACGGGTCAGATGTCTGCCTGAGAGGACTTTTAGCTTGTCGCCAAACTTCCTCCCCAGGTCAGGGTCTGACTCTAAAATATGGTCAAGGACACCTGACAGGGTTGAATAGTCGCTGCGAAGCGACCTCAACTCCGCCAAGATGGCCTTGAGCTTCATATTGCCTAACTAACTATTTTCACCTCATAAGGAGGCAAAACAAATTAAAAGGGAAAAAACTCCTACAATATTCCCTAATCCTATCTCCCCGGGGGAAAACCGGGGATGTGTAAAACCCTCCCTGCCGGGTGAGACAGGGAGGTTGTGTACCTCGGGTGAGCCCTAAGCTTGCTTTTGCCCGTTGCCTGTCTTATTGTGCAACGGGGTCCTACAAGTCTAGATCGAAGGGTGTAGACACACCCAACCGTTCTAGGTGAGTAGCTGGGGAAGGAAAACTGTCATCCAGTGCCGACTAGGAGATCCCCCAAGGCCGAACACTGGGACCCGTCCAATTAATTGCCTAGACCCTGAAGGGGCTTCGGCGGGTGTGTTGGGTCAACACCCCACTCGGCTTCGTTGGCACCGTAAGGTTTCAACCGAGGACCACGAAACTGTGGATTTTCCCTGAAGGGGGATGAAAAACGCGACGGGAGACGTTTGAACGACAGATCGTTTAAGAAATAGATGTTAATTGTGTCTTGAAAAAGACAGACAATTAACAGTCGACGATAGTCAAAGACTATAGCAGGCACGGTGTCTCAGGAACACTTGAACGCCAATCAGGAAACTCGAGCGCAGCAGCTGGGACAGCGAGCAGCGTGACCGTCCGCGTCCGATGCCAGGCGCGGAGTGGTTCTTGTGCCTATCCTATGTCATAAGACATAGGATAGGCACAAGAATGTAACGATTTGGGAATGTGGTGTTTTACAGCGAACTAACCTCAATAATCAAACAAAATACCAGGAGACAGAGACTCGGTGACAGTGACAATGACAATACAATGCTTACGGCTCTTTAGCCAGGCCGATGCAGCGCCACTATTATGCCGTTAGCGGCACTTTATCCGATAGGTAAAGAGTGCTGTTAGCGGCACTGTATAAATAATAAATATATACACTGCCATAAAATTATCACAAGGAACAGTTTAAAGTGACTTTCGACTTCGTTAATTAGTGTCATTTTCAAATTCAAATTAATTTGAATTTGAATTTTCGTTAAGTGTGTTTAAGTTTATAAGGTACCTACACACGGCTACCCTACACATCACGCTATACATTTCCAGTTTAAGCTGACCTCGCATTGAACGGAAATCGTTTACAAAGCGAGATCACCATAAACTAGAAATGTATAGCTTGATGTGTAGTCGTACGTACGATGGGGTTGGCATATCCACAGAACAGAAAAAAACAGGGCATATCCGTATGGATAAAAACCCCTTTTGTTAATAAAGAATGTACAAAGAACACTTGTTATAATTATTTATCAAAATATTCTTCCCTCATAGAAAGAACCAGCCGCCCTTGAAACCCTCCGACAAACGTTCGCCCTCGAAGTCAAGGCCAGGAGACCCGAGTCTAAAATCATTCGACACCATAAAAGAATACCTGAGCTTTACCAGAAACGAGGAGACTGAAGAACAGCAGGTGATTTCGCTTAATAAAACGAATTTTAGGTCTGATTTTTCCAACGCCATCTTTAGGGTCGGGCCACACCTGCCGAACGTTCCGCGGCGGAACGCTCCGTCGCGTCATATTTCTATGGACGTAACGTTCGGCTGATGTGTCATAGGTAACTTGAAAAACATTAGGAGCGTATTCAACCGAACGTTCCGCCACGGAACGTTCGCGAGGTGTGGCCCGACCCTTATCTGAGAAAGTTATGACAGTTTTTATACAAATACCTACTGTCAGACGTCCTTTTTATAACGCGAATATAAGTGTAGCGGCACACCAGGCGGAACGTTGGGCGCCGATTCTTCAGCGACGGAATTATCCGTCGTAGTATTCGGTTGGTATGACACACCAAACGCGCCGGATGGTCGGCGGCGTTTACTTCAGCGCGTTACGCGACGTAACTTTCGGCTGATGTGTCATAGGTAACCTGAAAAACACTACGAGCGTATTCAACCGAACCTTCAGCGCCGAACGTTCGGCAGGTGTGGCGCGACCCTTAGATATCAAACGAAGAAAAATTCATAATTTTGTTCCTAATTACTAATTATATTATTTTGTTAGAAAGTTACTATCTATACATTGTAACTGTGCGTTTGCACTGGCCAAACATTCACATGAAAACATGTTGACATCTCTGTTTTCTGTCAATGTATCGACTCGCGTTCGCATTAAATTGTCACTGTGCGTTTGCACTGGCAAAACACTCACAACAAAACATGTTGGAATCTCTATTTTCCATACAATGTTTGACAGGAACTAGAGATTTCAACATGTTTTGTCGAGTTGTTTCGCCAGTGCAAACGCACAGTCACGCAGCTTGTTGACGTGAAACATGTTTGAGGTTTCCTATCACTTGACTGTTTCGCCACATTATGTTTTTACACCAATTTCATAACAAAATGTCTCTATACGAATCTAGCAACATGTTGTAAGATTTATATCTTTGATGAATTGGAGATGGTAAAAAGCATACCAGCTCGACTGACCCACCTCGTTTTAGACGACGACATCGGTGGGAAATCGAATCGATTTTATGGAAAGGAAACTATTAAGAAAACTAAACGAGCCAGCGTTCTCGTCAATGAATATTCGGTTCCGGCTTTTTGTTTTCAGTTTATTTAATTCTCTGTTGAATTGAGTTTTCAAAGATGTAATTTTCTTTTCAATTGCAATAACTCTATCCAAGCCAACTAGTTGCTGTTGCAACTGCTCAGCTAGTTGTAATAAAGTCTAGACGCTTTATTCGGTTTTTATAGTACAGACATTTTGCATTCCGCAACACGGGATATTTACCGCCTTATTCGGATAACACTAAACATCAAGTTGCGAGACATAATTTGACCTAAACAAACAACAGTGCGAACGCAAACGTGACAAATCTCGATATAAAACATGTTTAGTGTATATGTTTCTAGTCAGTGCGAACGCAGATACCAACAAATCTTGACATCTGTCTTATGACTTAGGTTCTCATGTTTCGTGCAGTGCCAAAGCAAGTCTAACAAAACAAGTAATGAGATTTGTTTCATGTGACAAGTCTCGAAACATCTACACACATGTTGAATGTTTTCTGGTGCAAACGCAAAGTTAAAACGATGTATTACGTTTATTATTTGTCTAAGACCTATGCCAAATATTATAGATATTCGGATGGCTCATGTCATGACCTAAGGAGGCGCCATAAAAAATGTGAATTAAAAATCGAAAAAAAAAAAAAAACTATAGGTATATAAATCGGAGAAATTTCGCGGATACTCAGTGGAATTCAGTGTAGTACAATCTGACAAGCCTGAAGCCTCTATTATCTGATAATGTCTGGACTTTAAAAGAGACTGTGACCTCAGAGATTGTTTAGTTTAAAACAAAATTGTTTGACGTGTAAAAGTGTTTCACCAATTTACAGAAATAAAATATCATATTGACCATAACAATGGCACTAAGAGGACGTAACTTGATACCTGATAGTTGACGTTTAATTTGTCAAATGTCATGTAATGCTTTGTGCAGGTGACGCCAGTGCTCACAATCAAGTGCGCCATGAAGAAAGACTTGAAGGCGGAGGAGGAGAAGCAAGAGGCAATCAGGGTGGAGCTAGCACCGAAGAATACTTCGTCGTCCTCTGGACGAGAGGAGCCCAATGAGAAGAAAAAGGTGAGATTTGTTTGGGACGCAGTTAGAGTTTACCGCGCGAATAACATAGATAAGACTATCCGAAATCGACTTTCGGGCAGTTGCCCACCAGACACGACACCCGTCTGGTCGGAGGATCCTCCCTTTTCTATAGAGGATGAGTGAACTATACACCCTGTTCCTCATACCTCTAAAGTACGTGTGAGTCTATCTGGCAGGCCCCAACGAGATTTATCAACAGGTGATAGGTTTACATAAGGACATTATTTTGTACCTATAGAAAATAAATAAGATATATTTTGTACCTCGACAGTTTTTGATTAAATGACGTTTCTATGAAGTGTCTAGCTAGCGGGCCCCTTATGATTATTTTTATTGTTATTATACTTTCAGATCGCCCAGTAGGTAGTGCTCGGAGTTAGAAAATATTATGTACCTTACAAATCCGAAATTTCGACTTTCTGTGAGCTATACTTTAGGAGATATTCGTTACTTAGACAAACGTCCAGCCAGCGGGCCACTTTTTAAATACTACTCTTTTATATCATACAATAGCAGTAGAAGCTTGATCCTATTATGTACCTTACAAATCCAAAATGTCGACTTTCTGTGACCTATACTTTAGAAGATATTCGTTACTTAGACAAACGTCCAGCCAGCGGGCCACTTTTTAAATACTACTCTTTTATATCATACAATAGCAGTAGAAGCTTGATCCTATTATGTACCTTACAAATCCAAAATGTTGACTTTCTGTGACCTATACTTTAGAAGATATTCGTTACTTGGACAAACGTCCAGCCAGCGGGCCACTTTTTAAATACTACTCTTTTGTAACATACAATAGCATTAGGAGCTTGATCCTATTATGTACCTTACAAATCCAAAATGTCGACTTTCTGTGACCTATACTTTAGAAGATATTCGTTACTTAGACAAACGTCCAGCCAGCGGGCCACTTTTTAAATACTACTCTTTTGTAACATACAATAGCATTAGGAGCTTGATCCTATTATGTACCTTACAAATCCAAAATTTCGACTTTCTGTGAGCTATACTTTAGAAGTTATTCGTTACTTAGACAAACGTCCAGCCAGCGGGCCCTTTTTTAAATACTACTGTTTTATATCATACAATAGCATAAGGAACTTGATACTATTATGTACCTTACAAATCCAAAATTTCGACTTTCTGTGAGCTATACTTTAGAAGTTATTCCATTCTCCCATGTCAATCTTCAAGCTATCATTTACTCATTATAGATTATAATTACTAGGTATTACATTTTCTCTTTTAATCATTTACATAGCGCCTTACTTAAAAGAACTACTCTTTTTCTTAATCCCAGTTTTGTTGTAGCACTGTTGAGTGATTATGAAAGCAGGTATAATGTTTGAAAACGGGTTTGCCAGCTAGGCGCTTATTTTATTAACGAATACCTTATGAAGTCCATAGGAAGTTGAAATTTTGGATATGTAAGGTACAGACGCCAGCATATCAAGTTACTACAATCTGTCAAATTTCTTTAATAGATTTTTAACTTTATCGCTAAAGAATAAGGTTCAATGTTGATTGGGAAAATTTGACAGATTGGAGTAGGTTGATGTGCTGGCGTCTGTACATAATAGTATTACCCAGTTACTGGGTTGTGGAGGTGAGATAGGCAGTCGCTCTATATAAAATACTGGTATTTAGCTGCATTCGGTTAGACTGGAAGCCGACCCCAACATGGTTGGGAAAAGGCTAGGCAGATTGAAGGTACATAATAGCACAGTATAAAAAGATACAGTAGGACGATGCCTTTGATCTCGTGGTAAATGCAGACAACGTGTAGGCATTGTCACGACAGCTAGTGTTGTCCCAAGTTAACAATATTTATTTTATTAATTTATTTTAGATCAACATGGGCATCAACATTATTATAAACAATAATTAACAATTATCAAAAAGATCGTCTTTTTGTGTACCAGCCACTCATCTATAAAACTGTAGGTATCTTTACAAATGGGCGACTGAGAAATATTAGATTTACTATATTTATTTATTAGATTTTTGGTTTTTAGATTTACTGGATTTGAAATTTCTGTTGTTGAACTTAATTATATAAAAAATCCTCATCCTAATACAAAAAAATATTGGGAAGCATGAACATGGTTTGGTATTGAATTCTATTTGACTCAAATGCTCAAACAATTTAGACCCAATGTTGTTTCCAGAAAAATTAAAAATCGACATCAATTTTGTTTCCAAACTATGGATGTAATCCAGAAAATCATCCTGAGGGACTTGTAGTCCTCCGAAGCGATCACGGCTAGTATTTTAAGCTGAAATTGATGAAATCGCAGTTTTTTATTAACGTAAGATGACGACTTGTACTCTTCACAACACACGTCGTATGCACCATTATAATATTATACATAAATTAAAACAATATTAAATTCAACACGATAGCCCTGAAAGTTATTTCCCGAACTACTAACACGGTAGCGTAAGCAGTCCGGGAGCGCGTTTTCCGCGTCTCGCCCCTCACGCCCCGCAAGAATACCCTGTCTTAGACGTCTTCATCAGACGACTGTATGATGTATAGACTGATGGGTGATAATAGTATCAAGCTTCTTATTCTATGTATGATATAAATGAGTAGTATTTAGAAACAAACCCACTGGCTGGACGTTTGTCTTAGTAACGAATATCTTCTAAAGTATAGGTCACAGAAAGTCGAAATTTTGGATTTGTAAGGTACATAATAGGATTAAGCTCCTACTGCTATTGTATGATATAAAAGAGTAGTATTTAAAAAGTGGCCCGCTGGCTGGACGTTTGTCTAAGTAACGAATATCTTCTAAAGTATAGGTCACAGAAACTCGACATTTTGGATTTGTAAGGTACATAATAGGATCAAGCTTCTACTGCTATTGTATGATATAAAAGAGTAGTATTTAAAAAGTGGCCCGCTGGCTGGACGTTTGTCTAAGTAACGAATATCTCCTAAAGTATAGCTCACAGAAAGTCGAAATTTCGGATTTGTAAGGTACATAATATTTTCTAACTCCGAGCACTACTGGGCGATCTGAAAGTATAATAACAATAAAAATAATCATAAGCGGCCCGCTAGCTAGACACTTCATAGAAACGTCATTTAATCAAAAACTGTCGAGGTACAAAATATATCTTATTTATTTTCTATAGGTACAAAATAATGTCCTTATGTAAACCTATCACCTGTTGATAAATCTCGTTGGGGCCTGCCAGATAGACTCACACCTAAAGTACTTACAACCGGCGTGACTATGTAAGGGTCTTAGCAGGTGGCGTTCCGTAGTTCCTACCTACCCTCATAGGGAAAAGGCGTGAGTGAGTTGTGTGTATGTAATTATGTATGTATGTGTTGTTGTAGGTACTTTTTTCATCATTATAGCGAAATTATTTTCGCTACTTTAGTCTCAGGGTCGACGCACATCTGGCAAGGCGCAGTTATAACTGCCAAACAAACGTCGGCGTTAACTTCTTTAAAATAAAGTCGAAAATAAATATCCTGACTTAACCTGAAACGCGCACCACTGGACGCTTTGATGGGCTATTGGAAGTTAATATGTTATTTTATTTTTTATAATTGTTGCATTTTTGATATTTGTATGGCTTTGACAAATATGCTGTTTTGTGCTTCGCCAGGTCTGCGCTTAGTGAACACTAACCACATACCTACAGACCTGACGAAAATTCAGCGTGCTTGATAAAATTTATTTACAGTGCGAATAACTAGTATTATTCCGTAGGTCGCCACAGACTCCGGGGAATGCAGTAAAAGCGATGTTACACCTAGGAGTTCTACTAGGACCTGCTCTGAATCGCCTACTAAATACATAAACCGCGAGCTTGCGAGAGAAAGGAATGAGGTAACCTATGACCTTTTTTTTATTTAGTTTCTAAACAAATGAAAAAAAAATTACTAGTCTTCTTTTTTTTTTTTTTTTTTTCAAATATTGTTTGCGGCATATTAGATGCAAATCACTTGATTTTTTTCAACTTTATTGTGACTTTACCTATTGAGGTAAAATGTCATTGACAGATCAAAGCATAACACTGTATGCAAGGTAAAACATCGTGTGAAGAGATTAAAAATAACCGGTTCAGGGAAAGTAGAAAGTAAATAAAATACCAATATCGTCAAAAACAAAATTAAATAATTTATTGGAAAAAATAACCATTTCGGAAAAGCGTATAAAATAATATAGTCTAGCTCATTTTCTTTTTTTTTTTTATTATTTAAATATATAATTGAATAAATACAATCGAAAGCCAAAAAGCATCACAGCGACTTTTTAAAATTTAATTAAAATTATTTACAACAATTTTCAAAGTTTAAATTAATGTTTAAAACTTAAGCTTAGTTTGTGCAATCGTATTTGCGCAGTAAAAATAAAATATTATGTCATTGTGTTATTCAACCATTGGATGGGATATCGACATGAACTGTGTATATTGTTAAATGCTTTCAGCACTTAATTCTCTTCAAAACCCATATTTTTTTTAAACACCAGAAATGAGCAATCAATAGAAAAATATGGCTTCAAGTTGAAATAGAAAGTAAAATGACTGAGTATCCCACCTCGCCACTAGATGGCGTTGCTTGTCACAAAATGGCCAACCAACATACAAAATAACGTTTATTTGAAAATGCTACAACAACATTTTACTTCGTAAAGGTTGTTCAGCATAAATACATGACTTTACCATACATTCCTTAATAAAATACTTTATTCTTTACGAACAAAATGTATTATTTCCTTAAAAATACTGTCATATAACTGCTGTATCCTTTTGTAATCTTTGTAACAACGTAAAACCTAAGTAATTTATTATTATATATGTTAGCATTATGTTTGCGTTCTCAAAGATCGTAAGTTTGTTGACGGATTGGTCGTAAATAATCATAATATGCTTATAAACATGCCAGGACAATAAATAATAAGCATGACTGTTAACAACTGTTAATGTGAAAAGCAATAGACAACCAACACATGGTCAAAAAGAGTTGAAAAAAAGTTCGTAATCTCAAAAATACTTTTTATAAAAAAATATTGTTCCTTTTTTAAACTGTGATGTTCGAAGTTCCCTTCGATCTTTGAGAAAGACATCTTGCTAAGCTATGGTACCGTAATCCTGGCTACTCGATGGGTGTATAAATATGTTTGTGTGTGTAATGTCATTGTGTGCGTTTAGGCGCATTTTCCGCAAAGAGGTTTGTTGTCCATCACGGAGAAAGTAGCATCTGTTACCGGGTTTCTGCATTTCTGGAATGAAAAGAAGGAGGTTATTAGCTTTTTGGATTAGCATCTTATGTGTGGTGGGTCAAACCAGCAAACTTTGGCACTGGAAGGATTTTATAATATCCAAGTTTTGCAGAAATCTCAAATTTTATCACGAGATTAGATTCTTGTGTCACGAAGACAAATAATAACATTGTACTGCGAATACCTGCAATCTTTCCAATAATTGGCAAAGAGACTGATACTTAAGACAGAGAACAGGGCTGATAATATTATCTCATAAGCTTTTTCCCTTATACTGATGTTGGAGCCATAATTCCCGCACATGGTCCTTCGAGCCGGATCATGTGCGGGAATTTAAGGGATATGCCGGATGAATAAACTCAGGATGTTCGATGCAAGTAAAATAACTTTTAATTAGGTTTTAACAACATGGGTTCGAAAGTACAAGTAAGTGAAGTGTCATCAAGACCGGCACACATGACAAGCAATATGTGCTAATTAGGTGTATTGCTTCTATGCGATATTGATCAGGCTCCAACAACTGAAGTCTACACAAGAACAAACGCGATATAATTATATAGTCTGTTCCAAAACTATCTGGCGAAAATGTAAACAAACGCACAGACTATAAATAGTTCAATTTATGATGTACTTACCATGCAAGTGAAACAGTCACGGTGCCACTTGGCGTCTAGCGCGATGATGGCCTTGTCAGTGATGGGGCTGCCGCATCCATTGCAGCGGGCCGCGAACTTGTCAGCGTAGCATGCCGAGCAGTAGGGTCTGCCAGCCTGAAATCAGATAAAAATTGATTAGTTACGTACTTAATCATCGTCTTCCTGCTCATGCGCAGAATATCTTCTTCTGGAAAATATTTCTATAAAGTAAAATATAATCTCTATCAGCCATTTTAGTAAACATCCCGTTTCTAGCTAGAATTATCATCTTTATCGCAATCTATCGGTGTCGTTATTACTTTGCTTCTTTAACTCTAACTTAGTACTTTTCTTGTACTTTGAGAATTGGGAGGTCCTTGATTATATTATATATATATTATATTATGATAATATTTTGAATTTAAATTGTTATTTATTTTTTTGCTGCGTAAACCGTGAAAATGAAATGAAATGAAATGAAATTTTATTTGCAAGAATTGTAGTACATTACAGATGGTCGGGTTTTTTTGAAAGTTTCTAAAACAATTCGCTAATACTAGCATGCAAAATTACATTAATAATTGAAATAATCTATTCAAATTAATACTCATACATCATAGTCATTTAGTATAATATAGAATTAGAATGTCAATCATTTGTCAAATTATAATAGTAAGTGGAGCATCACAATTCAATTTCCGACCAAACACTTTAACACTTTAGTATTGTCCAAATGGAGTTCTAGATCAGTCTGCTCTGGTAATACCAAGACAAGCGAATCTGATCCAGTTTTCATTTCTGTTCAAAATTTTATATTTTTCTTTAAAATCAATCAAATATTCACCTGTTCCATAAATCCGCCTCCACCGAGCTCCTTCCTGCATCCACCGCAAACGAAGTGGTTAGCGTGCCAGGACACGCCCAGGGCTTGGATCACGCGCTGAAACAGAACAATAGCTCTTTAGTTTGGGTGCAAAGTTGACAGTAGCTAAGTAGATTAAAAAATCGGGAATTTATCCATTGCCTTTTCATACTATGGGCAAAAGGAAGCGCAGCGCAAATTTAGGCGGGCCGAGCCGCTTTGCAAAAACCCTCCTGCATCACTTTCACTATGAACTATAACACTACAGGTGGGTCGCACCACATTTTTTTTTTCGTATTAAAATGCGTTGCGCTACGGCCCGCTGCGGCTGTATTGTGCGCCAGCCTTAAGTAAACACCAGTTAAGACAAAAGCGTCTTCTTACTTTTTTTTTGTAATTTGCAGGTCAGTACAGTATCAGGTTGTACTTATGTTGATCTAAATATGATTCGCAGCCGTATCAAATATTAATATTCATCATCAATACAACTCTCTTAGTTCACATAATCCTATTGATTGACTATTTCATGAAATCATGACATTTGAGGAGTTTTCTAACTTAAGGAGTTGTACTGCTGATTCTAATGATTCTAATTATGTAAAGCCATATTTGTTACGGTCGCGATTCATATTTTAAATCAACATACATACAACCTGACACTGACCTGCAAATTGCAAAAACGTAAGAAAATTTCAATTTCGCGTGCTACTAAGTGCATCCTCCTTAATAAACCCAAAACTGTATGCTGAGTGCTAAACACGGGACTCTCAATGACTATTGTAACCAATGAGGTTTTATTGTATATCCTCATTGATTGTAACAAAAGAAACGTCATAATATTGTCTTAGGCCCGTATTAATAAACGTTCCTCAAATAAGTACTTAAGTGCGTAATCATTTGATACGCCATTATGCCGATATCAGCATCTCAAGATCATTGCTAATTAATAAACACATGAATACAGTATCTCAGTTACTAATATCAGCTCCTCAATGCGCTGTACTTGATGACTGGATCTCGTGAACGATTACGTCACATTGACCGAAGTTTAGAATAACATTCATCACGTTTCGTTATTGTAATGTAGTAAGATTTATTGAAATACTTTTATTTTATTCAAACTTTAGTGAATAGCGCTGTATCACGTTATAAAGTGGTTTTCTACCCAATAAATCCTTAAATTGTAAAAAAATTTGTATAATTATTTCCCAATATGACAGAAATCTTTACTACTCAACTCTGTAGGTACAAATAACATAACGCAATAAAGCGTCCTGGTGACGAGTTATTAATTAATTAGATTCATTGAATGTACCTACTTTAAACTTTACTTATTTATTTATTAAACTTTATGCAACTAAAGAAGTACATAGGCGGATTAATGCCTTTATGTGTTATAAGTCTTAGGCGATTTGTTTTTGCCATACTCCAACAATAAGTAGGTACCTACTTATATATATTTTTTTTTTTTATAAATGATACTTATATAAATGTACTTACAAAACTTACATAGGTAGATACCTAGGTACCTAAAATGATGCTGTAGCATAAAACCTTAAAGTTGATAGGACGGCTATTTCTGGGGAAATTGGGATTTGAGGCATCCCTTATGTATATTTTTTTTATAAACGATATCGCAAAGGCCATAAAATATACTATTAGATCGTAATAATTAATTTCACACAAAATATTATCGAATTCCAGGTTTCGCGCTACTAATCACGACCTCAAGTCACGTACGGCCTACACTCAGGTTTAAGCATCTTGAGTACATTCACTTATTGTATACTTAAGTGTCGAGTATCGTTTATTAATCAGTCCATCACTCGGTTGATAACGTAAACCCAACCCGTAACTTGAGTACATCAATTCTTATGTTTATTAATACGGTCGAGACCTCAAGGCTGATATTAAGTGCGAGCTCTTGGGCTGAGTAACGTTTATTAATACGGGCCTTAGTCAATGTTCTGACAGCCAAGTTACTATCCATCTGCATAGCACACCTTTATGTGTTATTATCAGCAAACATGAAGACGCAGGATTATGTTGATTAAACTCCGTTAGTCACCTATCTACATAAAAAAGATGACCCATTATTTTCAGCGAACCACTAGGTATTTGATCAAAATGAACTAAATCAGCTGTCTAATTACGCAACACATTTTCGGTAAGTGATTAAGACTAATCTGTTTAATTTGACAGTTCAACAACATTCATTGCGTTATTTACATTGTTGAGCAGATTTTTTTCGACCTTATTAAGCAATGGATTAGCAATCTCGATTCAGATTGTGATTGATCGTGAGGGTGCAGTACAGAGACAAATCTAATTCATACACGTCCATTTTAATATATCACTAACTACTTAAGGCAAATAAAGACTTATCTTAACTTATCTTTAAATCTTAACATAGAAATGTGTCTAACAAAAACAAATAAATAATTGTTAATTGCTCGGAGATATAAAACTGAACCGATTATAACACAATGTAGACGTATCATGGCGCGTTGTTTCCCATGATGATGTCACCTCCATGGCGGCCGATACACGATGGGCCATTGTTTTGGCCCATGCCTGCCATGCCTTGCCGACCGGTTTGAAAGGAGGTTGGTGTTTTAGACGATTTAGATGTCTAGATAGCTGATAGGTAATTAAGACCTGTTTTGCAGTGTACGGATTATCGTATCCGCTAGTTAATTGAGTTTAGATATTATTGCATCTTGCCTTTTCATGAGCTTTTAACTCTTAAATGCAAATGTACAAAATACTTAGGTATAGTGACTTTTTTTTGTTATTTTTTTATTGCTGAATGGGTGGGCGTGCTCACTGACTGACTTTGATCTCGTCTGATGAAAAACGATGGATGAAGTCTATGATGGAACGAGCGTGCCCAGAAGATGCCTGTTCCCTCTTGCTTTGAAGTTTGACGATATTGATTGATCCAATTTTAAGCAACATAAAAAAAAAACAAAAACATCGGAAAACATCATGAGGAAATCGGCATGCCTGAGAGATATTTCTCGACGTCATGTCAAGCCAACTCAGAGGCCCATGGGCGGCTTTAAAACTCTAACGCCAGGTTAGTCACTAACCACACGAAAAGAAGAAAAAGCAACATAAGAGGTACAAAATCGAAATTTTTACTATCCTAAGGACTATCAAATTAGATTTCCTCAAATAACAATATACGAAATATCTATTTCTTTGGTAAGAAAACCTATGTCTTCACGTGTAGGTATATTGTAGGTAGAGTATTATTTTACGTAACGAACACATAATAATTATATACTATTTAATTTTCAATTATCACTAACAATATTTGCAATTAGTAAACATTTCAAGAGTTTGGCGTTGTCAGTGCAAAACATTGACATACTCGTACGTTAGTTATATAAAAGCAATCAGTATTTTTTATTGAAACAATTACGAAGCATAGTGCCCTGCGGAAGTGACTGATCATTCACTAATCATCCTGATGCGTCAATAATTTAGTGAGTTGTTTAATTTGGAACTAGTCATTATGTTTCAACATTTAAGTTTGTGAGGTGAGCAGAATTCTAAGTACGAGAGCGTTTTATCTGAATACGAGCTTCTATTTTTAAAGCCTTTATCGATTCCAGCCGAGCCTCGATCGACCTCGCACGATTTTTTCATGCTACTAGATTCCGAAATGTTCATAATATAATCCTTTCTTCATTTCGAATCGATGATACAACATTCGTCTACTTTTCTTTAGCTCAGTGGGTTGCCACACTGATTGCGGCTTCAGTAGCGTTTGTTTCAATATGTAACGTGGTCGATAGCCATTTATATAACTTATTTAAATTCTCCACCAAATCTCATATCAACTTCAAAGAAGTACTGAACATAAAACGAGTCGCAGGTTGTATACAGGGTGGCAGGGACATCGACGCGAAGCCGGTTACCATGGATTCAGTACATGGTTCTGAACCCCCCTGCGTTGAAATTTTTCGTCGGTTATTAAAAAAAAAATCTGCTGTTTCATAGAAAAGTGCAATACCTACGCGGTCAAAATGTATGGAGCAGCTGATTTTTTTTTAAATAACCGACGAAAAATTTCAACGCAGGGGGGTTCAGAATCATGTACTGAATCCATGGTATCAGGCTTCGCGTCGATGTCCCGGACACCCCGTATATATTGAGTCATATTGTTTTTGCGATAGCTACATTGCTTCCGCAGTTGGTTCCGAGACTTCCAAAAATTTGTGCAGTTCTAGGACAGTAATTCTGGGGCTAGGAATTGTGGGAACTAATCTCACACTTCTACAAGTTTCTCAGATTTCTTTGCAAATATTGGCTACTTAAACCGATATTAGAGTCAATAAAAAATCATACATGGCCATATGCCTATGCGTATAATATGCCATACCAGACAACCGTCGTGGGTGGTGTACGATGACAAATTTACTTTCGCTACTTGGAGCCTCATACCTTGTAGGGTTCGCGGAAGACCCTGACCGGCGTGATTCACCTGGCCTTTATCTTAACACGTCACACCATATCATACCTACTTATATGTATGTATGGTGGTTTTAATGAGAATTACGTGGTAATTATTATTTTTGAACCTTACGACCCCGGTTTGTGGTCACATGTCAACTTATGTAGTTGCCAATCAATCACAGCTGCCAGCAGAATGATTCAGATCAGAAACTTTATCAACTACTGTGAGTTTTTAGGAACACGTGGCACGGAACTCCTGGGTAAACAATATTTTATTAGCTTGAGTTTGAACATTTAAAAGTTGCGAAAAAAAAAAGAAAGAAAAAAACATCGGGCAGTCGTTGGGGACTGCCGATAGAAGTAAAAACTAAGTAACTTTTAGATACAACGTGTAAGTCCATCAACGAAAAAAAATCAAAAAAAAAAACAGAGTGCGCTGTCAACAAAAAAGTGCTCAACGCGCCATCGGTGACGACGCGAGTTTCATGAGTTTTCACTTCAATAAAGAAAATAAGTTTATTTGCGGTAAACATGACGCAAAGAAAGAACACAAAACAACAAAAGAAAAAGACACGAGGGACAAAGTTGAAAACTCATATGCTTCTCATTATATCGGCATAGCATCTTTCTAACAAAAACAAACCAATGCTACTTGTAGGTAGAAATATATAAGTTCCCGGAAGATCTCTTTCACAAGGAGCTTCACTACTAAGGATATGCACCGAATATCAATTAGTAATGTCCTTCCAAAAGGTCACATTCTTTGGCAAGATGCCACAGGTATTAAAGTCTTAGGACATACGCTATCCATATTAGTTCCATCCTTCTTAAAGGTCATAGTTACAATCGGGCACGGGTTAAGAAACGCGACCCTAAAAGGATATGCACTGCCTATATCGGTGACATCCTTCACAAAGGTCAGATGTGTACGTAGTATTTGTAACCATGCTATTTTAAGTATGCAAATGAAGTGTGGATTGTAGCACGTGATTCGACTCGGTTCAATGATGTCACCAAAGAAATTAATATAGGAATTGGAATCAGATGAGTTCTTAATGAATAAAAGGTGAACTTTATTCTTCGTGTGGATATGGGTGTCATTGAACGTGGTTTTACGAGTATACAACATAAAGGCAGAAGCATCCTTCCAAATACTTGTTGGATGGCATCATACCGGCACGGCAGTCCCAAATTCTTATAAGAATAATGTATCTAATAACAGTTGTGTCAGTTCCTTTACCAATTAAGGTGATCACCCAATTTCAAAAGACTTGAGCTGCTATTTGATCAATCTTTATCAGAGAAAAGATGATTTACTTCCTAAAAACTTTCTTCGTAAAAATCTTAAAATATATTACTGAACTATGAACGCTCAAAGTCTAAAACAATGATATCATATTATTTCCCTATCCCAAGTTAGCTTGCAACTAGGCTATCTATTGGACTATTAACCAGTACTATTGTCCCACTTTCAATATAATTATCATATTCTGATTCATTCTCATCGAATTCTATTCCTTATAAAAGCTTATATCAAGCGCAACATGCAGTGAAGCTTGTTGATGTGGCGGAATCGAAATAATCATTTATGTGCGTTGATTACGTCACTCACTGCTCGGTTGAAGATAGCACTCAATTATCTAATTAGCAAAGTGTGCTAGGAATACTACAGCTTTGTAATTAAAATGCGTTATTTGTAGAGGAATTCCTTGGATTTTTTTTATAAAAACCAAGCAGCTAAGCGCACCTCTATTCGCATCTATGTATAATATTAAATATTTTTGACAAAGGTCGACGACTACGAGGTACGGGAACGTCTGATGCAGAAATTTTTGCTTGTTATGTCCTGATGTATGTTCCAGAGTGGCGCAAAAATGGCGGGACGGATTTAGATGAAATTTGACATACTTACAGATAGTTTATAACCTAGATTAACACATAGGGTACTTTTAATCGCGGTAGTACGTTCCGTGGGATATTTTTCGACATCCACGCGGTCGAAGCCATGGGCAAATGCTAGTAATAACTAAAATCTAACCAGAGAGCAGCGTGCTGCGTATTTACTACTAACTACCGTACCTACAAAACAATGTCAAGCTTAATACAAAACTTTCAGACAGTTCTATCATAACGCATATTTCTGCCGCCAGAAGCGGATTAACATTTTTTTTTTCTCTAACCTCAACGGCGAAGATCTTGGCCTGCATCTGACCTAATGGTCAGTGATAATCAGGCCGAAGATAGTAGCGAGGTTCACCCGGAATCCTCAACCATAGGGGAACTGGCTATCCTACCTCTAAATGGCGAAACACAACAATTCTGTTAGTTAACATTGTTGATATGCTCACAGACTTAGATAAGATGGTGGTAGCTAGCTAGGCGGACTTAGAACAAGCCCTGACCGAGCAGAAAAAAACACTAAGTTATAATAGTTTCATATGAACGAGATGTACTATGTCATAATTCATGTGAAGAGGAATATGTTCTAAAGAAAGTTTTGAATATGAATGGGGATGGTAAGAAGAACAGAGGAAAATTAAAAAAAATAGATGGATGGCTTGTTTGAAAGACACTGAGATGATGGCTAGAAGAGATGGTATGGAAGTAGACATGCTGGTGTCGACCCCAAATAAATTACGATAAGGGCAGGAGGACGATTATTGTAGACGAGACTCACTATAACAGTCACATGAGACTTGTAATCTGTCTCTGGGTGATGGACATAATGCTAATGCAGTGACATGACACGTGCTGAATGTGCGGACGTGACCTACAATGTACAAGCATATTACCGTTCCTACGTCGCGTTGTTTCCACATAATCAAGGTGCATAAGTCCTAGAAAATTATTCAAGGAATATTTCAAAAATAAATATTAAATTGAATACTAATGTCGGTGACTTGCCACTTAGAGTAAATCAACTTACCTGTTGATTCATTATGAGGTTTTACAAACATTAACTTACTTGTGAGTATGAATAATCATGGGATTAATTATAAAGGTGGTTCTAATAACAGACTCGACCGTAATACTCGCGTGCATAAAAAAATAGATTCTATAAAGATAAATTAAAATAGACTCGACTTTTACTGAACAGTACTGAAGAAATTAAGAGCCTAATTCACATAATTTTACACGTTTGCATTGTTTTTAGATGGTAGGTAGGTAGGCTCTGAATTTTTGGAAACTTTACAATATACCTAATATTGTAAGGTTTCCTCCTACATCGCTTTCTTGTTTTATCTAACGTAGGTCCCCCATAGTGTTTAGTTTGTTTTCATATATTATTTAACCACCTCTGTCGTTTACGGGGGGCAAATTTTTCTGCTCAGTTGGGCTTGTTCTAAATCCGCCTGGCTCCTCCATCTTTTAGAGGTAAGATAGCCAGTTCCACTTTGGTTGGAGATTCCGGGTGAAGCACGCTTCCACCTTCGGCCTGATCATCACTTACCATCCAGGTGAGATACAGGCCAATAGTTTCCCAGAAGAGGTTTTTTTTTTGTTTTAAAGTGCCTTTGATCTCTGGCAGACAATTCGGTATGAAAAACAAAGTTTTCCTGTACAGGGTTTCTGCATTAATTAAAGGTGTACAGCAAAAACCAAAGTAAAAGAGCTATTAAAAATCAATTAGATCTTACGCAAGAAAGATAAACCAAGTTGTAAACAATATAGTGACTCACCTAGCTCCGATTGGCCATAAAATAGAACTAATCCGTGGCCTTGGAGTGTGGACTTATTTACGTATTGATAACAGTTATAAAAAATACAAAAGTTGTTGCCTAGTATTTTTGTAATGTTGAATAACGGCCTAGACTTCAAATATACAATTCTATGGTTTTTATTGAAAGTCCGAAAGCCAGAAAGTCTGACAACCAATCTTACCAAGAGGTATCATGTTACCCAGTAACTGGGTTGTGGAGGTCGGATAGGCAGCCGCTCTATATAAAATACCAGTATTTATTCACCTGCACCCGGTTAGACTGGAAGCCAACCCAAAGTTGGCAAAAGGCTAGGCAGATTGATTGGTTTCTATTAAAAAATATAAATAAATAAATATTATTATCATGCATAGGTCGGGAAACTTGTTCATTACAAGCTTCCACAATGTACCTATAGATATATCTCATGGTGATCTAATTCTTTAATAGTTTTTAGAAACTACTTATACTTATCAGATCGACAACACAATTGCTATTAAAACAAAACTATCATCATCGCCATTTCACCAAGGCTATATACCTCCCGACCATTTTACTGCAATAGAGAACGACAGAAACCCTGATGACAAATCAGCAATCGTTTATAGAACGGACTGATCGATAGTGTTAAATACCCACGTTCCAGAAGAAACCATAACACTGCTTGACTGCACACCCAATAAGGCAAAACAATCCAACATGAGTAATTCACACCCGAACGATTCTCTGTCTGCCAACATATGTGTTAACATGAATCACTTCCCATCTTTATTACTAGAGCAGTACCTACAGAATAGTACAGAATCATAATGAAGTGCCATTTAGACGATGAGAGGTTCTCGACTCGAATAAGCGATGGCATCTGGAAAGGAGAGAGTCGCCACGTTTTTCAGAATCATATTTCCATTTGTCAAATCACAGTTCACGAAAATCACTTGCCTCATATTTGACATAATCGTACTCGAGTTGTTGTTTCACGGCTGAATATAAACAACAGTTTGCTAAATCGCTTGGCATTTTCGACGGTCGAATAACTAAACTACTCGTGTAAACGAGATTTTATTGAGTCATTAGCGCCAGTTTTCACATTTTTACGGCTTCTAACTGAATTACTTCATCTATGTCTATATTAGCGGCTCGTGGGCTCGTGGGCGAGCCTCCTGACTTACTAACAGCTCTAATATGGCCGCCGTGACGTCACTGCTGCCAGTCATCACCCACTGGGGATTCAGAGGTCTTAACTTATTTTATACGGTCATTGGCTTTTAGATAAAGCTGTTAGTTTTAGTTCTGTATTTGGATTAATTGATTGGTTGTATTATGTTAGAGGTATGTATCCTTGTCAATGCTATGATGTAATGATGTGTCGATTTTTTTATGCTGTGAATTTCGTTGCTTGCTAGGATGGACTGTTGGTGTTGGCTACTTTAGGAAATTTCAAAAACTAGTTTAAAAGGATTTTAAAGGCAAAGATTCCAACTCTGTTGCATTAAAAAAAAAAAAATGCAACAGATTTCTCCACCTCAAAGACGCTGGGGTCATTTCATGTATGAACAGTAGAGATCTAAATCTGCTTTCCAGATTTTCGACGAAGGAATTTTTCTGAACGACCTTGTGTAACCTTATTTATCCGTCAATCAAAAATTGAAACCCATAACGGGAATGAATATTTGGCTTATCATGTGTATTTGAATTAACATTGCATGGTTTATCTAGAGACTGAATATCACTGTGAACTTGTGAGCGGCAGTGACGTCATAGATATGATGTTATTTTTTGCTATGCCCTTGTTGCTATGCTCGCTTAATTTGGGATATAAAATCATTTCAAAGATCAGAATTCACAAAAACATTAGCTGATCTCTCTGTTCTGAAGAAGAAGTTTGCCGCACTAGATCCTACTTCTGCATGTCAATGACAATCGAAATTGTGCCCATACTTTTTCTACGATCGTTACAGTGGACATCAGCAGGGCATAACAATTAAAATTCTATTATGTCTCGTTAATGACAGCTGAAGGTATAAGTCCATGCAAGTATTAGGGCAGCAAATGATTTTAAGTGTCCCATCGTTTTACGACCGCGCCACATTTACACTGCATGTTGAAATCATATCCACCTGAGCAGGTTTTCCTTGCGACAACCAACCTGATACCGGAGTCTGTTCAAGCAATAGATTCTGAAGTCTTAAATGGTAAACTACCTCCTATAACCCATCAGCCTTAAGCAAGAGTAAACAGGAATCTTCTGGGCACACTTGTTCCTAAGTTGACCCAATCCATCGCTTTTCATTAGACAAGATTGAGGTCGAGAGCATGCCCATTCAGTAGAAAAAAATAAAATAAACTCACGTCAGTGATAGGCTCCCCGCATCCATGGCATCTGGGACTGTGGTGGGCAGCGAAGCAGGGCACGCAGTGAACTCCACCATCGTGCTGGTGGAATTTAGCGCCGTCTATCGGCTTGCGGCATGTGTTGCATGTGAAGTGCTCTGGGTGCCACTTCTTGTTTAGTGCTGTTACTATCTGTGGAAGGACATAGATAATTAGAGAAGGAGCAAAGTAACGGAGGATGGATTATGTGAAAGATGATATGCCTAGTAGGGGAGTAAATACTGAAAAGACGACTGATAGAAATGTATGGATGTTGAATGTTGTTATACGGAATCTTGGCGTAATTCACAAATTTCTGTACAAAGCTGGATATCCGACGTCTTTCTGGTGGCGAAACATACCAAAATTGACTGTATAAAGCTGTTTATTCATTACGGTGGTTTTCCAGAGCCAATAATTGGATCGAAAGTCTTAAAATTTCTAAACCGGTTGCCCTAATGTACATAGTTTTATTATTTATGAATAGCATTCCGTAGTAGCAATAGCATTTTGTGGTATTTCACGATACTCAAAAAAAGCTGCGATCTTTTATTTTAATAATTAAATGCTGCGGTGTCATGATATAAGACTGTCAGGTTAGCCACAGCTTCCTTGTTGTGCACCATTCCCATAAAACTAGTTTTTATTGCTCGCTCCATTGGTTTTCTACCTCGGGTTTCTTTGAATAAGTACTGAAGTTGCGGTTATCATTTGAACGGTAAATTCAATAACATTATCAAAATTGAGCTTTTCATCGCTTCCGCCTTTATTTATTTAAGCTACCTCTTCAACTCTAATAGTCGGATACACCCATTAAATACCAACTGAAATAACATCCACACTAATCCATTGACTAACTCATTGAAAGTTTTATCCTCTGAAATAAGAAAACACATGCTTTTCTCGTCTATTTCTAAATCTTTGTAAGTACAACGCGTTTTGTTTACCTTTGTTACGTAACACATATCTATTTTACGCTCGCGCTTGACCACGTGGTTCGTGTATTTATATCGATGTCCATATACCGTAAACTTCGCGTTTTTTATAGAATTCCTCTACTTTCGCGGGAGGTGGATTTGTTATCTTATCTTATTGCGTCATTATTTTCTTTATCTTGGATATTTTATTTTTCCTTTAACTTTTGAGCATGCCTATTCAAATAACTTGTCTATCTTTCTGCATACATTAAGTTAGACCTTTCTTAAAGAACCTGCATTTGACCGAATCCTGAAGAAACGGTCCATATTACAATAAGTCGTTATCTCAGATCCACTTTCCTTAAATTCCCGGCTTTTTATGAATTCCTCTTCGGTACTTATTCCTATTTTTAGCCATGATGTTTCCAGTATTTCATCAACGGAATCCATCATCAAGTTTCCAAGTCTATTGTCTGTAATGTTGTAGTCGGTTGCCAACTAATTACCGTGTGGGGAGCATCCCGCCCGCCTTGACCGCTCCGACTACAATGTTTCTACAAGCATGCGGTTGTTACTATCAAAGAGTTCGTTTTGTTTTGCTTTGAGATTTTGTAATGTTTTCGCTCTTGAATAGATAGGTATATTTTATCCGCTACCAAAGATGTCAATTGTAGTATCATCTCTAATCACTAAATTACAAGGAAGTTTCTTATGTCATAAAATATTTACATACACTTCATAGCTATCTCAGTTCTGGTAAACCCTAAGCTGGTAAAGCTTTACCCCCATTTACATTATTTTATGAATTAACATCACCATCCTCATAGTCTTATTTAGGATCCACGCAACATTTCATCTTCTTCCATACATATCTATCAGTCTTTATCTCATTCACCTTTCCCTTGCCTAGCCTTGTGAATAGTTATTCATTCAGATGAGTTTCTGATTTTACAAGAACTGGCTTTAATTTCGCCTTGCTTTTGCTTAGCAACATCACATAGTCATAATTTAATATGCTCATCAAAATATCCCTTATCGTCCTTCGATTCATTCAAAACGACCTTCAGTTACAACAAAATTCCTGGTAGGTACAGCCGTGTAACAAGCTGCTATCAATTCTTAATAAACACAAGTTGACAATATTGCTATATGTCACGTAACGCTATCGACTGCTATCAGGGACTTATCACTGATACTGAATCATTATGGACAACGGCGTCATGTACTTAGGTAGGTATTTATCGAGTACTCTGGTGCCGAGTGCATAAAAATGTAGATGCGCTTAGGTAGTTCCCAGATAGAATGAGTACCTACTTTTCAGTGTTTCATCGTCTTCTTTATGTGAAAGTAGGTGTTTTAAATTTGAATTGAACCACACCTGTTACTCTATCACAATCTTTCTTTTTCTTTACTAGTTAAATAGAGCCTTTCTTTTGTATAAAAGACAAGCTTAATCCTAGTATATTACCTGATTATTCTTTTGCTAGTTGGTTGTGGCCACAAAGGTAATAAAGGGGCCAAAAATACAGGGTGGCAGGGACATCGACGCGAAGCCGGTTACCATGGATTCAGTACATGATTCTGAACCCCCCTGCGTTGGAATTTTTCGTCGGTTATTAAAAAAAAAATCTGCTGTTTCATTGAAAAGTGCAATACCTACGCGGTCAAAATGTATGGAGCAGCAGATTTTTTTTTTAATAACCGACGAAAAATTTCAACTCAGGGGGGTTCAGAATCATGTATTGAATCCATGGTAACCGGCTTCGCGTCGATGTCCCTGACACCCTGTATAGGTATGTCCTGTAGTTCAAAAGAGTATTGAACACTCACCCTTCCATTGATCACTGCGTTACAGCTGTTGCACACGGCAGGGGCTTCTGCTTTAGTCGACTGTAACAAAACAAAACAGTATCATTAATATTTGCTGGTAAAACAAGATCTTCATCAATACCATAAGTGTTGTACACTTGTACCCTATATACACAGTTTCTGGATTGCCTGTGACGAAGAATCTTAGATGAACGATTGCCCATGTTTTAACTATAAATCAGGCTAAAGCAAATAATTTTCCTTTAAGGAAAAAAACAATGACATAAACAAGACCAATTTTATTTCATTCATTAAGAGGGTGCATCCTAAAATTGGCAACGTCGAAAACGGGTACAACATCAAATTCAATGTTATAATTGCAATTCATTATTAATATTCTAGTCAATTAGTTAGTCACATTTCTTATTTCCATACAGTATTATTTCCAAATTAATCGAAACAGGTTAATATTTGACAGCTATTTACGACGCGTCGTAAATAGCTGTCAAATATTAACCTGTGACTAACTAATTGACTAGAATATTAATAATGAATTGCAATTATAACATTGAATTTGATGTTGTACCCGTTTTAGGTGAAAAAAAGGCATTTGGAAAGCTTCCAAATACTTTTTTTACATCTTAAACTAACTATTCGGTGTTACGATATTAATTATTGCATTTCATAATCAATATTCTAGTTCGCTAGTTAGCCACATTTTTTATTTCCATACAGAAATATTATCAAATTAAACAAAACAGCGAAATATTTGACATCTATTTGCGACGTTGCCAACTTTCAGAATAAACCCTCTTAGTATTTTCATGACTGGAAATGCTTGACCTATCGGCATGCATTAAATATGATCTGTCTCACAATATGCATGCTTTCGGATTTTTGGGTTCGAGCACATACCGGATGTGCTCGAATCCAAAAATCCGAAGACATGCGACATCGACGAACTCGCACCATGTCGTGGATTATTAATACCCTCCCCCTATAGAAAGAAAAACTGAGTTCCAGCCAAAGAAAAGGTTAGACAGATTACGTATGTTATGTTGTTTTATCATAATAATACAAACTAAGTGCCTAACATTGACCTTGAATGTTCAATGCACAATGGTCCGATAAACAACGATAACTAGGATACTGTTTGATTAAAATTTAAGCTATGACATCACAAGATACTCAACAAAAACTAAACATAGGTACGTCCCAATTCGTACGGTCCGGATTTGGGCATCGATACTTTAAGACGTCCCTATAAAGTGTTAGTATATCCGTTGTCAATTTCATATCAGTGATACAAAAATATTATAATCAAATGAGATAATAATGCAATTGGAGACAGAAAATATATTCTAATCGACACGGAGAAAGAATAACAATGATTTTTAAAATAAGAATAGTCTTTATACTGTTGTTTATAAGAGGCTATGCGCTCAGTTTTATTTTAAGAGCATTGAAATACGTACTCTTGTAGTTAATGCGTTTTTAGTTTTTAATCTTTTAGATGTAAATTGAAATGGTTTCACTAACTCTTTTTCATTAATTCAGTTTGTTCTGCAGTCTGGATTCGTGATTGCCTTATCTCTTATCTGTCTTTTTATGTGATTTTTAAGATGGAACGTTAATTAACTTATTTATTATATTAGTAACCATTACAATATTACTGGTTATCTTACAGGAAACTGATGTCGATTTAACTACATGAAAATCCTTTTTGTGTAGCGATTCCTTACTCGTAACGAGAACGCTAAATGTTGATGATCCATTTGGGTTTTATCAGATTATGTTTCGATAAATTTCAACTTTCAGCATAGTTCTCCAATACCATCAGCTGAGATCGGATATTCGGATGCATATTTACCTAAAGTTAAGGGGTTGGCTATTATGGAAAGCACTTTTGTATCCAAAAAATCCCGGGGTTCCGGGATCAACAAATTTTGAGAATGTATATTTACTTACGTGCAGGTGTTGGCTAATATGGAATGCTTTTTTGTATCTATCGCAAAAATCTCGTGACTCTGGAATTGATTTGTTTAGTACCTACTTTTTGATTATAGAAATGCTAGCTAATGTTATATAGCACATAGCCACATAGCCATAAACAATTTGGAGCCTTGAGTTTCGTTAAAAAATGTTTACAGTTATATACATTTTTATGTTAACACCGCAAAAGTAACGTTCATAAGAGGGCTGATAAGTTGTTTCCATACCATGTATCGGATCCCGGAATTCAATCAAATCCGGGAAATATATAAAGAAAAAATATATATTTAAAGCCACTTCCATAATTTCTTAGCCAAAACGTAACTTTAGGTAAATATGCATCCGAATATCCGATCTCTAACCATCAGTCTTCGACTCTCAACTCTCATACATTTTACGACACTCACTCACTCAGTCATTTTTAAATGGTGATGTCAAATTCGCTTTACTAATGCACAAAACGGAACCAAACCAAACGCACAAGTTACGGGAAGAAGTGGGCGAGTCTACTTGTCAGTTTGTCACGTCACATTGTCATTATTAGTCATATTTGTCACACTTAAGAGTTATGTAACGAGCATGGACAATGCCGTGTTTGGAATTCTTAAAGCTTGGGATAATTCATGGTCAGTGTCGTTCATTGTCAATTGTGGTTGAGTCTTTGACAAACGTTTTATTTTTACATCATCTAGTGTAAGTAGGTAATATATTATATTAAGGTGCAATTAAAATAACTGAAAACCTCTTAAGGGGTACTCATCATTTGAACAATTTCTACTATGGGATCAACCCTGATATCAAAAAAATAAGCCTCCTGCTCTGCTCCATACATTTATGCGTATATTTCGCATAACTCGACAAAATCTAGGGAAAGCAGATTTTTTATTTGCGATTTCAGGATTAGAACCTACAGCTTGTATAGCTCTTTTTACACGAGAAATGTAATGTTTTTTAGGTAAGTAAATAGTATTTGTTAACTATAAATCTTGAGAATGTGATTATTATAACTAGGGCATCAAAAAAATCGTTCGCATCACTGTGAACAGGAAATGTACCCAAACGGCTGACAGCATTGCCACCTTCTACGACAATGCTGATTCTTTGGCAAAAAAATAGGCCATCCCTCGGGTCACGTGAAGAGTCGACCAGCTACCCTATGAGTATTTCCCCTCCTTTTTAACCAACTTCCAAAAATGAGGAGGGTTCGACTTTATGTATGTTTTTTTTTGTGTACTTGTACGAGTACAGTGGGCGCCAGCAAAAGCTCACCCCCTTGCATTGTTTTTTACATTGCTAGGGGGTGAGTTTTCTCTGGAGCCCACTGTATATGTTATTTTAAGTTTGAAGTTTTTAAATTGAGTAAATATATTATCTTAGAAAAATTTATGAAAAAATTCATTATAACTTTGCTATCAAAGATTTGTATAGATAATCAGAGTTTCCACAGGTTACCTTTTCTAATACCATGGCTCTTCCAGTGAACCCTACGCTACCGGCCCTCTAGCGATAATACAGGGTCAACTCGCGCCGCGCCGACGCAAGATTATAATCTACCACTAAATCTTATTATTAACCTTACATTTTTCTCAATTTTATTAAACTAATAGAACACTTAGCACAGCTGAGATCCATTACAGACAAGCCAATCAAATTAAGTACCGTAATTAACGTATTACTTGTAGGAAAGGTAAACCTATCGCTCCGGCGGCGCGAAGAAACGTCTGCAGTGACCTTTATAATTATTCATAAGGATTAACGAGATGACTCACAGCGCAGATCAGTAGGTAAAAGAGAGGGTTTAGTAAATCTACTACACTATATCATAATTATGCTTAGGTAATACACAGTCTTGGAAAAATAGGTCGTTATATGGGACTCATACCTACGCCACAGAAAGCTTAAAACCAACAAAAAAAAAGATTGTTATAAATGATGACTAACATAGTTTTAAGACTAACAATTTCTAGGCAAATCGAATTGAATGAATTTAGTTTTAATTTAATAAAAAAAAATGGAAATCAAAATATTTTATTTCGCATATTTTAAACCTACATGGGCACTTATGAAACTTCAGCAGCTAGCTGCGCGATTTCAATAAAATTGGTCGTTTCCTTTGGAGAAGAGTCGCCAAGAAACTCCACGGTTACTCTTTTAAAAATACTTAGCTGTGTGCTTTTAAACATACTTCTTTCAGAACTCATGTTGATTATTATGATTGAAGCAAAAAAAAAACATGAGACAATAAAACTCACAATTTCCTGAATTAAAAAGTAATTTTAAAATTAAACGTGAATTTGAAAAACGGAAAGCCGTTTGAAATGCACCTTCTGTTTGTCTTTGACAGAGATGTGACTGTTTTATAAATAAACAAGCGTATTACGTAAACGCCTTTGCATTTAATTGATCAATTCTCTCTTGTAAACGATGTATTTTTATTGGACTTGGTATATTTACAGCTAACGTTTCACAGTGTGAGTAAGATTTTCTCAAATAATGATCAAATCTAAAAACAGAGGTATTTTTAAAATAAGCCTGTTCCTAAATTCACATCAGTTGAATTTGAGGCCGCAACTTATTTATAATCTTCAAACACTGTCCTCATGTTATTAAATCTCAAAATTAGGTCAATCAAGCCAGCTGTCACCTGGCACCTGTATAATATACAAAAGTAGGTCTTATTTCTAGACCAGCTCATAACTAATCTGTGAACATTGCTAGACTGGTCCTGAATCAATACAAATAGATCTAAGTGGCATGCCATGCCGTAAACACTGGTCGGAGCTACAATGTCGGGCAAGTGTGACGAGTTCGGGACAACAATACAAATTACAAAGTGTTTATTGTATTGGGGCGAGTTGTACACTAACAGCTGGCGAGTATAAACTGATGCCAGGATTATTTTACATATTTGAAAAAGAAGAAGATTTTATGAAAATAAGAACAAAATAACGGGATGTAGGCTAGAGACAGTACTTAGTCGTCGTCTATTGTATTTTAGGAGTAGTCTACAAAAAATGCTTTCTGTAGCTTTAACGGTTAAGGTTTTTCTTAATCTCAAATAACCACTGTGTACCGACACTTATTTCCAAATTTCCAGTGAAGAAAAATCGTGCAGTGCTTCATTTTAAATGTTTTTTGTGATTAAACAATGCGTTCTTTTCCTATTTCCCTAAAATTTTAGCATTTTCCGATGTTTTCTGTTTTTTTATTGCGGTTTATTTTCCAATAGCTCACACTTTTCGAAGTTTTCTGGTCTTCCGTTGAATCATACTAAAAACCAAGTTTCTCTTTAATTCTCCTACAAGTGGCGAGTATTTAATAATAAAAAATAAAAATAAATATCCCGCCACTCTCTTCCCTTGCACCACACACCATTAAAGTTGGGATGTAGGGCGCCCAGAAGGTCAAGTCAAGGCATCGTTTAATCGTGGCCAGTTTTTAGCGTCTATATACGTCGCACAATTTCTTTTGTTTGTGCTTTCCTTGTCTGACGTCTATTTACGTCGGTTAGGGCCCCATTAAAAAGTTTGCTATGGTTTAAGCTACTGGTTTAGGAATGAAAGAATGCCGGCAGTCCGTTGTGTGTTTTGGTTCGTGATTTCGGGAGCATGCAGTACTGAATTAGGTACAATGGATTATTAAAGGTTGTAAGTTGATATAATTGATTTGCTTTGATGTCCGCGGTGGACGATTTTGTTCGCGAATATAATTAACAGTATGAAAATAAGGTTTAGTAGGTTTGGTAGGAGTTTTTGGCCTGAATACTATTTAAAATTATCTGTGTGTGTTCTAGTGTGTCATCGGCAGGGTAGGTATTGGACGTTTAACGATGTCAAAACAAACAAATAAACAAACTCACTTTCGCATTTCTAATATAATTTAGGATTACGCAACCAAAGAAGTGTGAAATTGTGTCATTATTTATAAACAACTCGAGAATTACCACATAAATTAAACACTTTAGATAAATCAGACAGTATATTAAACTATTTGTTTAAGACCATGATATTGTTTACAATGATTTCAAACGGTATCAACATGATTGTAAATTAAATTGATTACTACAGGAAAATGGTCGAGGAAAATGTGTGACCACCATACGAGCGAGTATCAACTACATATGACATAATTACCATATTTTGCATAATGTAACAGTGACTTTTTTTGAAATATGGCGTAGTTTTCCATTGGTATAAGGGGAATGAATGAAAAACAGCGGTTTCCCGGTGCCAATATAATGTTGTGGTTTGATGATACTAATCAATTTTACCATCATAGCAAGATAGCGGTAAAAACGCGTTTTTGGTTAAAGTTTAGAATTTGAGGTTATTTGGGGGCTGTAGAGGGTCTCCTGAATTGTGTCTGTGTGGTTTAAAAAAATGTTAAGGGAATGGGAAGGTCTTTGACCCCGCCATCCCCTTCGAACCTAATTTGTTCAAGTCGGGGTGCTCAAAGTCCCGAGCTCGCTTCGCTCGCTCTTGCATCCGTAAATTAGTAGTTTATTTTTAAACTTACATAAAGAAAGCATCACTTTAATTTTTTTTTTTATATCTCCGTCAAAAAAATATTGTTGTGGAGTTCCTCTAGAACCCCTTAATAACCTCACATTCTTTCTAGCGAGGCGGCACGTTTCTAAACCCAACCCCGTTTCTTCCCTCACTTTATTTGTTCTTAGCCTAGACGTGCTCTCCAGGGCGGTGCAGGGTGGAGTACGGCCTTACCCCTTTTGGGGAAACCGACCTTAACACAAATAATTTTGAAATTAGGAAAACCGATAATTTTATCAACCTAGGGTAATTTAAACAGTCACCGGAGCACGATCCCTTTCCCTCAGGTGATGGCCGATCATGCGGCATGGGGGCGCCGGGCGTGTCAGTGTCCGCGCGTCGTGATCACGTTGCTTTTTTCTTATATCTATGGTAGGCATCAAGGATGACTTTTAAATTGGTCGGAACGCAAAAGAGATATTATTTATGATCTTATCAACGACTATCCTCCTTTACTACGCAGATACCCACCTTATCATCACCTACCTCCGTATGCAGCTGAATTAGTCATGTACACTTACACTAGTATTTTACATGGCTCTCGGACCATACGATACCCCTTGGTAGACTACGCACATGCCTACCAAATAGTAATAAACAAAAAAGTTTCCACAAAAGCGTTATTAGTTATTATTAAAAACTAGATAATAGCCAACGTTATCATTTTATCGGCACTCCATTGAGTAACAAGCGTTCTGTCATTAGCTTTATTACTTCCATGTGACGCTAGGCATCAATAACTCAGAAGTACTGTGACATTGTAATAGAAAAAACGTTCTAAACAAATCTATTTATGTCTCAATCAGCTTTGATGTCATTGTGGACATTGACACACATCGGACAGTCTCTCAAATAATACCTTATTAATTACTGAAACAACATAACATATGAAAATAGGCGATATTACACGGCTCCAGCAAATTGATTCAAAGTCAAAGCATTAATTTCAATAAAACCATTTACAGGCACTTTTGAATTGTTATGGAGTCAGTCAGTTAGAAATATGAAGGTAGTTGCCCATTGCAAAGCGTAGTAGGTTCACATTTATTCGCTTTCATGTTTACACAGTTCCATTTGGGCGAAGCAACCAAATTAGGGGTCGTCCATAACTCACCTGAGGCTCGAAAGTTAGGAAAAAATCACGAAATATCACAAGGGGGAGCCAGGGTTGCGAGAAAGTCCTAAAGGGTTACCGTGGGTCCTGGCAACGTACAGGCAACTTTAGGAACACGGGTGGGTTTTAAGAGTCTGACACGCCCTTCCGCTCCGCCCGCAGAGCGGAGAAATTATTTGATGATTTCCCACCCATAAAAAAAACCCCTTACGTGTAATTGCGGCGTTAACATGAAAACAACCCTTTAGGCAATTATTACAGAAGATACAATCGAATAACAGAGGCGGGCAATTTTCTCGACACGTAGATACAACATTTCCGTTTTCATAGACTTCTGAACTACGTGTAAACAGTCACGTAAAATAATCTATGGCTTAAAGTCCAAGGATCATAGACTAAAGACTAATAATATCAGCAATGTAGGACAGACGTGTTTGTGTCAGTTTTCAACCGTAAAAAATATTTTAGAATAGGGTATATAACTAAGTATTCAGGTTAATGATCTCTTCATTCTGTAGTTTTCCGATTGTACGAATTTTCCTCTTGTTCTTAATCATTTTCATGGTCAATCAAGTTTTATGGAGTAGGGCTTTTAAACCTACGCAAAATTGTTTTATTTAATTGTTGATATGTTGAGTTATTTAAAATTGTCGCTACTTTTTAACACGCTTTTATTATCTTGATCTGTATCTATCTATGTAACGTTAAAAAGCGTGGAGCACTTTGTTTAATTAATTAAAAGTACACACAACTAAAAAGCGCTCCACGCTTTTTGCATTTAATCGTTGAATATAAAAGATATGACAACCTGCATAGGTCTGTATCGTAATTCGTAACTAATACATGTCAATTTAATTATTTTATCATTTTTAGTGCGTGATACTGATAAGAGAGAGAGATTCTTTTTTGAACTATATAATTTTATTTGTCTCTAACTACGCGAAAAAACTCATGCTGCGTTCAAACGCTAGCCAATCATTTGAACGCAGCATGAGCTTTTCAGTTCAGATACGTTTAGGATAGTTTTGACGCGTTTTTAGAAACTCTTTAAGATTGTGATCGTTAAGAAACTGATTATTATTCTGTTTTTAATAAAAAATTACATATTTGATTTTGCTCACAATTATTGCAAAAAATATGCCAACAAGAAGAGCAAAGCCAGCCAACGTTACATAACTCTTCAGTGCATTTTCACCGCTTTTATCTTTTTGTTTCCAAAGCTTGTTAGTGTTACAGATAATAATATTATAAATCTACTGTTCGCTCCGCAGTTTTATTTAGACGTGATTTTTTTATAACATAGTAACCGCGGTTCTACCCACGCATCTAGTCTGTAGACTCCCTAAATCTTTTACAATTTATACACTGATAGAAAGGTGAAATGTGCTGTATATTCCACACAATTTATTAGTCGTTACGTTTAACTGACGGTTTTATTTATAAATCAAGTTTTGTTGTTTTCCACAACAAAAACAACAACAATACAAACAATGTTTGGTACATTGTTTGTATAAAATGCAATTAAAACTAAAAAATTACATTAATAATGAACAATAAATAAAATTGCATGACGCTTACATTTTCAACATCCTATGCTGTATAAATTACAGTAATCCGTCATCATTCCATCAAACCATTTCGACCAGATTAACTGACAGCATCACAACAAATTGCTCGGTCAGTCCATCAAATCGGTCTGACCTTCTGGTGCAGCCCTGCAATCAAGCGGGGCTACTCTGAAATCTGAAATAGTTCGCGCGTGGGATGCATTGTATACGCGACCTCAGTCCCGAATAGTGATGTACCGTGCGTTATAATGCGTGGCGATGATAAAAATCATATAGGTAGGTCTGTATTGATTTAGGTATCAAGTTTTTTTTATTTAATTTTTTTAATTATTTATCTATTTAACTACCACCACTTTTAATACCAAAAACAGGAAAACAGGAAAATAAAATAATTTTAAAAATGTTGATAGTTCGAGGGTTTGTTATTATTGTCTGTGATTTTTCTCTAGAAGTTATTTTGTTCATGATTACCGATTATTTCATTATATTATGTAGAATAGAATACTCTATATTATGTACACCATATGAATACATAATGAAATGAAATGAAAATGAACTGAAATCTTTTTTTAATAATGTAGCTATATTATTATCCAATAAAGGCATCGAAAGAGAAGCAAAATCAACGCTATAATTTATTTTAATTTATTTGACAAACATTATCGCGTATGCATCGCTGATGTGTCATCGTAACAAGCATGGCTTCTTCCTTCCTCTCGATTCTTTTGTTAATGTGTTTTGTATGTTATGTCATTGGCATAAAGTTGTTGAGTGAATGTTAACTGACTGAGTATTCAGTTGCAGCTGAACGTTTACAAAAAACTGAATTAGATCGCGCGTGGGACGCATTATGATACAAGATTCAATTTAGAATTGTTACAATTTGATGTTTTTGCAATGTTTCTATGATTTAAAAAAAAATTAAATGTGTATTAGGTAATAAGCAATGTAATAAAAAAATTGAAAATGTTTTACCTATTTATCGCTGTTGCAATTTATTTTAGATTTAATTATGAAAACTAGCTATTAAACCGTGCACTGATTTCGAACTCAGGTTACAATCGTAAACAAATTTTATCAAATGAATATAATAAATAATTAATGTGTACCTATTAATTATTTACGTTGCATTCGATATTAAATACAAACAAATATTTATTCGAACACATTAAGCTTCACACATAATATTTAAACAAACTGGTTATTTATGCAAATGTTCGGTAGGTACTTGTCCAAACAGAATTAGTGAATCATTTGTAATACGCTAATCCATACAAGGTAAAAAGTATTTACTAACCAGCTATTTTAATAATATTGCCTAGAACAAAATAACTGGAATCAACTGACATGTTCTCCACGTAAGGAAGATGTTATTTATGATTGAAATAAATAGTACATTTATCGTTTTACTAACTCTGAGCTTGAGGCCCTGGGATCGATTCCCGGATTGGCCAAAGTGTTATTTTGTTTTTCTATCTGGAATTTCTCAGTAACAGTATGGAGTCTAGATTTGTGCCCGGTTGATGACAATAGGCTCGCCCCCTATGGCATGGGACTTAAACATAACTGGCGAAATGTGGGTGTACTACATATATTTACATCTCTGCCTAATCCTTAGGGAAATACCGGCTTGACCTTATGTTATGTTATTTATCGTTTAATAGTTAAAAATATTGTTCTTAGGTATGGCAATTATGTCGCAAGTTTATTTTTTATTTGCATAATTATATTTTTCCATATAAAGATGCTATGCTTGATACAAAATCAATTGAGTTTGTAACACATCTGCAGGATTGAAACCTTGAACTCAAAAAGCGGAAACTCCGTGTCTGTGCCGTTTAAGTCGCGTGCCATCGAATCAATATTAGAAACAACAGATCATCAATTTTATAGCTATTTTGTATGACTAATGTGCCTAAAAACATGCCATGTAGGCGTTTTTAATTACAGCAGCTACCTTCTGAATCATTAATAACTTGGGACTCGTTATGTCATATTAATTATTTGTATTGTTTTATTTTTATATGAACTATGTTTAAGTTTTCGCCATGTCATAATTTGCTGTTAATCCTTGAAAGTTCAAACACCTTTAAAAATTACTTTAATTGAATCATTACAACGAAATTCTCACGTGTTCTTTGTAATTTTTCAAAAGATATTATAATAACGGTATTTTTTATTTTTATTGAAGACTTTTGTTTAATAATAGATGTAAGAAAAACTTACGTGTTATGTGTATTTTCCAAAGCGCATAATACGGAACAAAAATGAGGGAGAAACCAGCGACAAATGCATGAGTTATTAATTTCAAGCTGTTTTTGTCCGCAAATTAAATGTATTTTCCTTTCCAACGAAAACAGATACATTAAGCATTGGTAATATGCAATACCTTTGAGCTTAATTTTTCCTGTATTTGTCTCCTTAATTTGTTTTCTTGTGTAAATAAATAAGTAGTTTAAAGATATACCTAAAGAAATAAACAAATGCTTATCGTATCTATAAGTGATCGCGCTTGTCCCATCACTATAAGCGACAGTGCCGTATTTATAGTTTTTATTTATTATGTAAATCTTTTTTGAGGTGAACGATAATTTCGCTAATTTTAATCTGGATGCCAGAAAACATAGACAATCTCCTATCATTCATTAGATTTTTTTTATTCTAAGAAATACTTGGGGATAATTGTGTGGTGGTAAACTAAGTGATCTATTCTATTCTAGACTTGTGTTACTGCCCACATTTGACGTAAACGTGGGAATTTTATCTGCACACGTTAAATTATTTAGTGTTTGTTGAATTTTTTCTTCTTGAAGTATATTCGGCCTACTGCCAAAGTTTGCTTTGGTTAGTTAATTGTTAAATGGGTATGATTTATTTAATTCATGCACTCTTACTGTGGCTGACATTTGAAGACTTTTAATTTTACTTATAAATGATTGTATTCTTACCATTAGGTCTACTGGTAGACATAGATTTTTTTCTCGCAATTATAATATCGCCAGGGAAAAATATTTGAAACAATTTCAGATCTTTGCTCACAGGTTTTACCATACCCTAACAAATGCGTACGTGCGCAGGACGCTTGTCCTGCGCACGTACGCATTTGGTAGTTAGTTACCTCTATCTTCATATTTACCGTCTATATAATTATATCAGTCTTCATCCTGTTTACCAAAACCTCCTCTCCGAGTCAATCTGCCAAGCCTCGGCTTCTAGTCTAACCGGAGGCAGCTGAATACCAATATTTTACATGCAACGACTGCCTGTCTGACCTCCACAACCCAATAATTGGGTAATACGATAAGCCTTGGTAAGACTGGTGTCAGACTTTCGGTCTGCTGACGACTCGTAGCGACTGTCAAGGATCCAAGAATGACAGCCGGGACTAACGGTTTAACGTGCTTTCCGTGGCACGGAGGAGTCTCGGTATGTAAAGATGATCACCCATCCACGGACCCACCCCGGCAAGCGTAGCTTAACCTGATGGATCGACCCATGCGACAGTTATTACTTAGCCACGAGCTCCTCTCCAAGTGTACATACGTACAATAACAAAGTAACAAACATTTTCCCAAACACGTCTCCGTAAAGGTCATCCAAACATCGAATGTCACCGGGATTACGCGTCGACGAATTTGTAAGCAAAATTCTATTCCAGAATAAAGCCCGCTACACACGACACCAACACAATTGTAACAATAATAGATACGCATCACCACCGGCCGCGGATTTGTACAACACTTAGTCACGCCGTAGTGTTGGCAAACCCGCCAACACCTGAATAGTTATCATGGAATTATTGGTTGGAATAAAATTTGCGACTTCAGTATACAGGATGACTTTGAGTTGTTGGTCCCTGGCCCTGACAATAGATGCAATTTTCAAACTTCTACTGCTTGAATAGGAGGCTTTTGGCTACTTTGTGTGTGTATTTTATGTAATTTTGTTGATGTTCGTTTTGTTTGTGCAGAATAAACAAATTTTCTTTCTTTTCTTTCTTTTTAGGAGGTGAAAGTACCTACTCGTTAATAGGTTAAACTTTTACTAAGACGACCAACACTGAAAAAGCAAAAATAGTCAACGTTATCATAAAAAAAGCAGTTTTTTTTTATATTTTGGAGTTTGTACCACAGTTATTTAAAGTTTTTGAAATTCAAGAGTAGGGTAGTTTCACACCTTGTAAAACCTTTAATAATTCAAAGTCAGTAGGTATGCGTGAGAGCAGTGGTGCTCCAGTGGTAACGGCCCCGACTTACGAGTTGTAGGTCGTGGGTTCGAACCCAAACAGGCGCTTTACTTTGTGTAGATAATTTCATCACAACTGCTCTCAAAACGGTGAAGGAAAACATCGTGAGACCACCAAAAATTCGAAGACATGTGACATCTACCAACCCGCACTGGGCCCGCGTGGTAGATTACAGCCCACTCCCTCTCACAGAGAGGAGGCCTGTGTTCCAGCAGTGGGAACAGGTATGCGTATTTTGGCCTTTGGATAAATATTTGGAGTGTAACTTCCCATAAAAGTTATAACAACAAAGTAAAAGATTCTGTCAGTTTTAACTGAATTGCAGTACGATTTTGCGTCTTGTAAACATTTCCTATATACTACGTAGGTAATGTAGGCAAACGAAACTGTCATGCATGACCATGACAAAAAATCGTGAATACATAAGCAGTTGTCGCCGGAAATTCCTTCCGACAAGAGCAATAGTTATGTTAACAAGATTGGTCTTATTTGTGTATATATATCCGTGACTCATTATTACTCATTTGTGATTTATATCATCCATAACTTATCTTTATCGATATCATTTATCAATCCTCTACCACAACGCCATTTGACATGAAATGAATTCGCTTATGGTCCGACGACTGATTGCAAATACAATAAGTATCAATGACACACATAGAGCGAAAAAACTAAAAAAATAATATTTTTGTCACTAACACTACTCTGAATTTAGGAATCCTAATAAGAAATCGGTAAAGTACGGCTAAGTTCCTAAATAGCCAATCTGAATGATTCCTACTTCCTCTGAAAAAAGCCTCTCGGCTTAGCTAGAATTATGCCGGGCCGGCCCGAACATGATTAGACGCGGGTAGATGCCGAACGAAGTTTGCCGATCGGCACGAGCCGAATAAAAGCTGAACACGAATTTGTGCAGTAATTATTGCGGGTTGTTGTTCATCAAGAATGCTGAATTTAATGTGCCGACCCGAACATGTTTGTCACTCATCAGAATCTTTAACCTGATCGTCAACACCTTATAAAAATTTACCCATCTCTCCCGAAAGCCTGACAAGGTTACAACTCTATCTCTTAGGTTCTATAAGCACTAAATCACGTCCTATGTTGGCACCAGTTGGCAGCCATGCCGACACTAGACCATTTATCATCAAAATATTAAATACGCGAGCAATATTTAAAAAACGTTTTACGGACAACGACTCGTAAGACGTAAGTCGTGATTGCCCGGACAGATATTTTTGTAAGGTTAAGCAGGGTAATTCCAGGTGTATGATTTACTTCACCAGGTGCTGAAAAATATTTCTATGATAGCCGTAAACATTATTGTATTAATAGTATGGTAATTAGATAAGACTTTCATATGAGCAGTAGGTAATAATAGATTTTAATTCCAAAGACCTACATTCTCCCCGACAAAATTAAAGCTAAGTTAAGCATACAGCTGTTAAAACGGTGAAGGTAAACATCGTGAGGAAATCGGCAAGTCCTAGAAACAAAAATTTGAAGACATGTGACGTCTACCAACCCGCACTGAGCCCGCGTGGTAGATTACGACCCACTCCCTCTCATCGAGAGGAGGCCTGTGTCCCAGCTGTGGGAAGATTATAGGCTGATTATGCTAAGCTTACAGCTATAATCTAGGAGTTTTCAAGTCTCGAGTAAATACTAGATTAACGTTACTGCAGGTATTCAAAAAAGTCGCGGGATACACCTGGATGAGGGGCTCACGGAACCGGGAAGTATGGCAGAAGAAAGGCCTTTATCCAGCATTAGGTAATTCCGGGCTGAAATGATGGTGATGACCCAAAATTAGGCTCGCTACATATTAGTCGATAAAAATAAGTTGATCTATTGACACGAAAAGTAAACAAACACAATAATAAACAAAAAAATAGTTTTTGAATATTGAAAACAAAATAGGTACATACGTAGTTAATTTCCAAAATGGCGGTATCATCACGTATAAAGAAACAAGAACACTACTAACAACCCAAGTCATTCAGTTCTTATTAACATGTTTACAGATATCATTCCATAGTTTACTCAGGACGAACATCGTGAGCGCAACATTGCGCGCGCGCAAACACTGTCGAATGCATTTATATTAACCTTCACATTGAGACAGCCTGTCAGCTGATACAGAATCGATGGAATGATGATCATTGTTTACATAGAATAACGGATTAGAATTGTTATCTTTAGTTTAATGTACTGACGATATTTATATCGTAGGGAAACATGTAGATTGTGATTTTGGAATAGTAAAGTAAAATGTACATAGCTTCTTTTTTTTCAATGGGATTTTCGCCATTTAGGTATTCAATTTTGACAAATTAATGGTTACTACAGACAGTCGACAGTCCAGTGAGACACGTGGTGGCCCAGTGATAACGGCCCTGACTTACGAGTTGTAGGTCGTGGGGTCGAACCCAAGCAGGCGCTTTACTTTGTGTAAGTAATTTCATCACCACTGCTCTTAAAACGGTGAAGGAAAACATCGTGAGGAAACCGGCATGTCCTAGAACCAAAAATTCGAAGACGTGACATCTACCAATCCGCACTGGGCCCGCGTGGTAGATTACAGTCCACTCCCTCTCACAGAGGGGAGGCCTGTGTCCCAGCAGTGGGAACATTAATAGGCGGCTGATGACGATGACAGACAGTCCCCAAACTAGTAGTTACGAAATATGTACGGTCCCAAAATATCGAGTATACCTATATGTATTATGTTTCTAACAACATTTAACGTACGATCATTTTAAAGTACCACGAAATAAATCTTCGTACAGTACGACACAACTTAAATGTAGCATAGATTTGAAAATTTTCCTTCAATCATTTAAATTTTACGAATGTATTTGGCTATAAGACTTTACAAGTTATTGCGTTTTCGAAAGATCATTTTCACCTGAAGCAGCAATAGTGATTGGTTATTTTGAAGGCGCACTCAGTTCGGATGGTGATCGGTTTTACGAATTTTGCCGATGCTACATCTAAGTTGTGTCGTACTGTAAAAAGATGTTCCAACATTTTGTTACCCTAAGCTGTTTGGTAAAGGGCAAACCACATCTCTTTGAATCTTGAACATTTGTACAATTAGCAATAGAACCATATGTCTGACAAATAGTTTGAATAATCTGCTAATACACTGGGTGTGTAATCCCAAATGGTGGAGAAATGTCGCAATACTAATAAATTACTGAAGCGAATGCGAAACAAGCCGATTGGGACGTGCTGGATATAGAGACATTATTATATTAGAACAGGAGTGACTAACGTATGGAAAGTAGTTTTGTAGTATATTGTAACTTAAAATGACACACAACATAACATTATGTGGGTAGGTATGTATTCCCTGAAGGAGGAGGCGTAAGTAGTAAACTCACATTTTGCCAGTAGGTAATTAAAGTTATCAGTTCCATTATCCCAAGTTAAAGGGTGCAATCATAATTACAGGGTGGCAGGGACATCGACGCGAAGCCCGTTACCATGGATTCAGTACATGATTCTTTCAACGTAGAAAAAATTTTCGTCAGTTATTTAAAAAAGAAAACAGCTATTCCATACATTTTGACCGCTTAGGTATTGCACTTTTTTATGAAACAGCAGATTTTTTTTTAAATAACCGACGAAAGTTTTCATCGCAGGGGTCAGAATCATGTACTGAATCCATGGTATCAGGCTTCTCGTCGATGTCCCTGAAACCCTGTATAGTGATTACCTGAGCACTGAGCTACTTCAAAAATAAATTCTCAGGGTGGTATCATTATACTATGCTTGATATATTGAACGACAGTCATAGAATCTGGAAGTCTTCTTTTCTTTAACGTGTGGTTAGTGAATAACCTGGTATCAGACTTCTAAATAACCTGGTATCAGACTTCTAAATAACCTGGTATCAGACTTCTAAAGTCGCCCATGGGCCTCTGACTTGGATTCACATGCCGTCGAGGAAAACATCGTGAGGAAACCGGCATGCCTATGCCGGTTTCTTCACGATGTTTTCCTTCACCGTTTTAAGAGCAGTGGTGATGAAATTACTTACACAAAGTAAAGCGCCTGCTTGGGTTCGAACCCACGACCTACAACTCGTAAGTCAGGGCCGTTATCACTGGGTGATAATTGTAGAATACGCACATGAATTCAAAAATTCAGAGGTGCTGCGTGCCTTGGGTCCGAACTCGAACCTATGACTTTGCAGTCTGACGGTTACACCACTGGGCTATCACTGTCTGGTAAAGTATCTAACTGCACTCCCGCGGTAAACAAATGACAGCAAAAGTTATCACGACTGAAACATTAGGCAGCTGTCTTTATGCAGAGATCGGGCCATGGCTAGTCTACTACACATTGTTAATTATAATTATATAATATAACCTTCTCCGGTGAAAACCGGAAGCGATCACCGCATGGTAAGAGGCACATTGAACTTAAATATTAAGCTGGAAAGATCTCGACTGGTGAAGTCTACGCTCCGTCCAGCACCGATCCAAGTCCAAAACCCCGAGAGCTTTCAGCTTGAACTTCAGAATCGTTTCGAGTGCCTAGGGAGCTCCGTGGACGATTTTAACGATGGGTTCGTGGAAACTGTCCATACGGTCGGGTCCAAGATCTTTAAGACCCGTCGTACAAATAGAAACAAGAGGCTCTCTGATCCTACTATACAGCTCATGAAGGAGAGGCGCGAGATGATCCTCCAGTCTTCAGACGATGCGTTCAAGTACCGGCAGCTCAATAGACGGATCTCTAAGTCCTTAAAAAGCGACCTTCGTCGCTTTAGTACGGACCGCATTAAGGACGCGATAGAGCGGAATAAGGGCTCCAAGGTCTTTGCAAGAGATCTGTCTATTGGGCAGAGCCAGCTTGCAAAGCTGAAGACCGATGATGGCAGGATCGTATCCGCCAAACCTGAAGTATTGAGAGAGATCGAGAGGTTCTATGGACAGTTATACACGTCATCCAGTAACCCCGTTACGAATCTGGCAAACGACCCAAGAGCTAGATTAACCCGACATTATACCGAAGATATCCCGGACGTCAGCTTGTACGAGATTAGGATGGCTCTAAAGCAACTTAAAAACAACAAGGCGCCGGGTGATGACGGAATTACGGCCGAACTCTTAAAGGCCGGTGGGAAACCCGTTCTAAAGGCCCTCCAGAAGCTGTTCAATTCCGTCATACTCGAGGGTAAAACGCCACAGGCATGGAGCAGAGGTGTGGTGGTACTCTTTTTTTAAAAGGGCGACAATGCCCTGCTTAAGAACTATAGGCCCATCACACTTCTGACCCATGTCTACAAGCTGTTTTCAAGAGTCATCACGAACCGTCTCGCGCGCAGGTTTGACGACTTCCAGCCTCCCGAACAAGCCGGATTCCGTAAAGGCTTTAGCACCGTGGACCACATACATACGCTGCGGCAGGTTATACAGAAGACCGAAGAGTATAACCTGCCTCTCTGCTTAGCGTTCGTGGATTACGAGAAAGCCTTCGATTCGATCGAGACATGGGCTGTACTGCAGTCTCTTCAACGGTGCCAGATCGACTATCGGTACATCGAGGTGTTAAAGTGCCTATACAAAGACGCCACTATGTCAGTCCGACTCCACGACCAGACCTCGAAACCTATCCTTCTGCAGCGAGGTGTGAGACAAGGAGACGTTATCTCTCCGAAACTGTTCACCGCTGCACTGGAGGATGTCTTCAAGATTCTGGACTGGAAAGGGCTAGGCATCAACATCAATGGCGATTATATCACTGACCTTCGGTTTGCCGACGATATAGTTATCATGGCTGAGACCATGGAGGACCTCAGTATAATGCTCGATGACCTCAGTAGAGCCTCCAAAAGAGTGGGTCTTAAAATGAAAAAATGAACATGGACAAGACAAAGGTCATGTCAAATGCCCATGTAACACCCGCCCTCATAAAGATCGGAGACGCTACGCTCGAAGATGTAGACGAGTATGTTTACCTAGGACAAACTGTTCAGCTAGGTAGGTCCAACTTCGAGAAAGAGGTCAATCGTCGAATCCGACTCGGTTGGGCAGCGTTCGGGAAGCTACGCAATATCTTCTCGTCCCACATACCACAGTGTCTCAAGACGAAAGTCTTTGACCAGTGCGTGTTGCCAGTGATGACTTATGGCACTGAAACGTGGTCGCTCACAATGGGCCTAATTAGAAGGCTAAAAGTCACCCAAAGAGCAATGGAGAGGGCTATGCTTGGAGTTTCCCTACGTGATCGAATCAGAAATGAAGAGATCCGCAGGAGAACCAAGGTAACCGACATAGCCCGAAGAATTGCCAAACTTAAGTGGCAATGGGCAGGACATATTGCTCGCAGAACAGATGGCCGATGGGGCCGAAAGGTTCTGGAGTGGCGACCACGTACCGGAAGACGTAGCGTTGGAAGGCCTCCCACAAGATGGACCGATGACCTAGTAAAGGCCGCAGGAATTCGCTGGATGCGGGAAGCACAGAATCGGTCGAAGTGGCGGTGCTTGGGGGAGGCCTATGTCCAGCAGTGGACGTCTTTCGGCTGATATGATGAATATAACCTTCCAACTAGGTATCCCGGCAATTTACCTTAACGTATACTAACCAGTACCAGTTATATAAAAGTACTTACGTTACGTAGATAGGTAAATTATTTTACCTCTAAAAGCTAGTAAATGTAGCCCTAATTCTTCTCTTAAAAACATAGGTAGGCATAAAATCAAACACTGAAACCCAAAACAAATCAAGTTCGGGTCACGTTGAAAGTTATCAAACAGTATTTCCGCCGAGTTTCGCAATATTAACCCTGTTTTACATACAAATCGGAAGCCCCGTCACCAGACGTCTCGACCTGTTGAAGGTCGACTCAGATCCGTTGCCTACGCGACCAAGTAACCGCATGACCTACGACCGTTCCCTGGGGGACGCCTTACCTATGCTTGGCAATAAACGTGCTCTATTGATTTCTGATGTTTGCGCGAATATTTGTTTGTATTCAGTCGATTAATATTCCGTTGAATTTTATGTCGGTGTGCTTATTAATATTTAACGAGCGTCTGAAAGTATTTAAGAAAAAAGAAAGGTAATCAAAAACGAAAGTACTTACTATTTTTTAAGTTCATTCAACGAATAATTATTATTAAAGTTAGTTTATTGATAAAGAGACCACACTTTCCATTGAACACGTTGTTGCACGCTGGCCCCCTGGGGTCGCGTAACAATTATGTTTAATTTAAGTTTTTTTTTGTTTCAAGTGTGTCAAAGCTTCATATAAGAACATAACATAACGCCTATAGGTAGTCCCCGAAGGGTTAGGCAGAGGTGTACCTATAGTTCACCCACGCTAGTTATGTTCAAAGCTCGAAGCATTTGTGTCAACATTTCATAGGTTGAAATTCGTCCTAATGTGAAAAAATCAGTGATGAACTTTGTAAGTAAATTGATCACCTATTTACACATCGCCATCACAAATCTCATGAAAGACATAAACAGGTGAGCAGTTTGTTTTGATTTCACTGAAACGTTACAAATACTCAGAACAGAGTTTATCTCACAAAAATAACTGTTGAATCATACATATATGACCGGCGGCATGTAATTTAGTTTTCCTTGTCTATTCTTGAATGTACAAAATGTTAAGTAATGTTTATTTAATTTTGTATGAAATTATTTATAGTTTTGACGAATTTGTGTGTGGTAATTACAGGATAATTGAAAATTATCAGTATAACAATTGATTTGATTTATTTAAATATTGAACAGTTAATACCATACTATGAAGGATGAAAACCAAAACCAATTATAATCAGTTGAGAAGATATAAAACAAATAGGATAATCGATGAACGTACCTATAGTTTGAAGAGACACAGGAAATCATGGTTGTATAGAAAAGGAAAAAGCCAAGGTGAATAATTATACAAACCTACCAATGATTAAAACAGTACCTGACTTAGGTTCACACTGCAAAATACTCGAAGGAAAAAAATGGGAACGCTACTTCATTATGTTAAATTACCATTACTAATGGGGATAAACACAAAACTATTTGTCAAAAATTCTATACACTCAATAAAAACTGAAATGCCCGTCAAAAATGTCAACCTACAGTCTTGTCCCAATTTTAAAACGGATTCAAAACATCATTTATTTTATCTAGAACGTGAAGTTTTGCTAGATCTTGTATAGCTGGTTACTGCAGTAGTAAAAGCAGATGCTAGAGATAGCAAATGTTTTGGAAGGATTTTGAGTTGGACTCATAAACAGTCGTTATTTATAACTACCTATTTTGATGTTCATTATTGTTGTGCTTCTAAACTTTATCGGTTCGGCCTTCAACGCTGCTATATAGATTTAGATTTTCATGTATTATCTTGAGTTCACGTTGAAATATTTGAATAAATGCAGGTAATGTGACGCAATATTGGTGTTATCGTACATTATTACATGATTAATCTAATCGCTACAATTTGGGATTTGGCTCCATTAAAAGTGGCGCTTTGTCAGTAGATAATATTTTTATTTAGTTGTTTTGTGTTATAAAATAGCTGTCTTTATAAACCTTTACTTTGTCCACTGGCTCCATCGCAAGTTTTTTCGATTTGGACCAAACGCACAAGTAGTGTCAAATAATTAAAGCGGAAAATCTGCTAATCTCGTTTCAATGCTAAGGTCTTTATGACTATCATCTAGTGTTTTGATAGTTATGTTGTAATTATAGTCCAGATGCGTGTAGGTATCAGTACTTTGATTGTCAATGACTGCATTGCTACCAATAAAGTGTCTACTTGGTGGTCAATTTGTATACATGTAGACCACAATATATTACACATTGAAGTAGCGAAACAGATGTCAATAGCTTTCCACTGATTACATGCACATTCCTCTCAATTACATGAGATGTTTCGTACACACTGATTAGTTCCAGATATGCTATTTACAAGAAAATAAACTTTACATTTTATTTTAATTCTTATTAAAGAGGTTTGCCACAGTTTTGTCGTTTCTTTATATATTGATGAAATCAGATTTATGTTATGAAATACGATATTTTTCGCGGAATTTATGTCTGGAAAAACTAAAGCCTATCTAGCTTCCACAATATTAATTGAAACCATGATGGAAATTATTATAATTATTGTTTGTTTTTCGTTTGTTGTTAATTATACCGTCATTACCCTCCCAGAGCAAATAAATGATTGAGTTTGATTTTGAGTTTATTAATTAAACTACACTTATCGCTGTCCATTAACTTTTCCTGAAAAACAACACATAATAAACTGACCCGATCACAGCGATTATTTGATACGTCAGCCTATCAACTCCTTAAAACACTCGACTGCTCAAATTTCACAGATTTTGTCAAGACACCATTCTAATCTTAGACATTCTTGTCAAAAACATCATCTTTACTTCTCAAATTACCACTAAAATCCCGAACAACAGGCTAATATTGTTAATTGATATAATAAAAATTTGACGTAAGTACAAAAGTTTATAAACACTTACCATGTCTGTGTGGTATACAGCGTGTGTCCAGTACGGAGTGTCGTTTGTGACTGGAGCCGGCTCGCGGCGCGGCGTCGCGGGCACACCGGCCTGTTATCGCGGCATGACGTAACCCTTGCATTCGGACTGCACGCTCGGGCTTGTGCGATGTGTGCCGATATTGTCGAAGAAATTGGATCATTTAGTTGTTTTATGGAACTTTTTGTATGGTGCTGTTTGTGATGATGGTCATTAGACAGAGAGAATGAATGGACTTGTTCCTTTTGTTCGTTTTTAGGGTTCCGTACCCGAAGGGTGACAAACGGAACCCTATTCATAAGCCTCCGCTGTCCGTCTGTCTGTCAGCGAGCTCTATCTCATGAACCGTAATAGGTAGGCAGTTGAAAATTTCACAGATTGAGCATTTCTATTGCCGCAAGAGCAACAAATAATAAAATTAAAAAATAAAGGGGGGTCGCCATACAATAAAATTAAATTTTGAAAAAAAAATTATCTGACCCTGGCATGTGGGGTATCATTTTCTAGAGCTCATCGAGTAGAGAATAAATATAATTTTTATTTGTTTTTATCTTCAAAAATGATGAATTAGGGGGCCGTAGAAGTTGTCTATTTTAGACCATTTTTGTACGAGCTCTATCTCAACAACTAAACAAATTAGGAATTTGAAACTTGTGTGTATCATGTAACATATACTGTTTATAATCAACAAATACTAAAAACGCCGATTCATAACGTATTTTATATAATATGGGCGATTTTCTGCAACTTAAAGTAATAATTTTGTATTTCATAATAAATAATAATAATAAATAAATTTATTTGCATCATAAAATCATGCTAATATTATGCGATATAAATTCCACAGATAACTATTTAACAGTCGGAGTAATGACATGGAATTAGTAAGTACCTACTATCATGGCAGCATATACTATTTCGATCATTTAAATTTCGATCATCCAAAAAGGTCTACAAAATAAACTTTCTTCACAAGATTTTAAAACCGGCCAGTATTTTTTGAGTTTAAGAACTTTATCGACTTTTTTCAAAGTATCCCTAGACGGTGTTGATGTGTGTAGACAATATATTCAGTAACATTGAAATGAATGCTGGCACATACAGTGTACTATTCAGGTATCTAGCTTAAACCGTTGTGGATACAATTTCATATTGAGAAAAACTATTGGTGTCAAAATATTCGGTCATGGCGGCCAATCTCAACGGAGACTGGCCTTCGGCGCGGGAGATATTATAGTGCACAAGTGTGTGCGCAGACACGAGTGCACTATCTCTTCCCTCACTCTCATAGTCCGATGGGATGTGTAAAAATAATAAGTAAGAAATAATAGATTTCTGTATGAATATTAAAAATAACGTAAATAAATACCTGTATTGACCCGTGCGTTTGCACTGGCGAAACATCACGACAAAACATGTTGAAATCTCTAGTTCCTGTCAAACATTGTATGAAAAATTGACAGAAAATAGAGATTCCAACATGTTTTGTTGTGAATGTTTCGCCAGTGCAAACGCACAGTTATAATTAAAATTTGGCGTACTACTTACATTCTATTTTGTACAATATAGTCTGATGTAGCAAGAGAAATCCTTTTATTTATAAGTAACTAGCTTTACCCGGCCTGGCTTCGCACGGTTAGCACTAAGTACTTATCTACGGCGCATCTACCTTTCCTAATTACCTATTTCTACCTAATTACCTACCCTACCTACCTACCCTACCCTTCTTACCAGGGTAGGTAGGTACCTAACCTACCCTACCTACCCTACATATCTACCTGCTTACCTACCATATATACCTATTTATACCTACTAATACTATGTTAGTAGCAAATAAATAACTTTGACTTTAGTTAATGCATGTTACTGGATACAGTTAACTTAATATTTTTCTCTTAAAATAAATGAAATATACTCCTACACCTATATTTTAACACAACAACATTTTCTCATTAAAATTAGACAATTTCTTTACAGATCTTTGTTTTTTTATAGTGCCTCTGTTGTTACCTTTACGAAAGTATTACAAAAATTCATAGTGTTAAATCTTGTACGACATGGTATGGAACCCTTCGTGTGCGAGTCCGACTCGCACTTGACAGATTTTATTTAATTATTCAGCATGCAATCAAGGTTTGATGTAAGGACGATAACGGAAGCTGGCAACATCTTGACACAAGAACCTGGTTGTTTAAGAGTTTAACTGTCACTAACGAGACACAATAGAATTTTTATTGTTATCGACTTCTAAAGTTAAATTGACAGTGGAGAGGATCTATGTGATATATCGATCGGTGAAATGGTTAAAACAAAGACTGCTGCAGATTAGGCTAAAAGGCCAAAACAAAACGACTCTGACGCAATTGTTATGGAAATTTCTGATCTAATGCATTACAATAAACCAGAATTCAATAATAGAACTACGGAATAATTCCTAGCTATTTGAAGTTAATGCGATTAATGGTTTATTCCAGATGGACATGTCTCTGGTATCCTCATACATAGACCAACCAGTTTGCCAATCATGTTAATTGTGGCAATTGTCTTGCCACCATTCCTTAGGACTCAAGAAAAGATCTGTGTTCCAGATTTCAACGACGTTTTAATCAACAGTCTGATGATAATAGAAATTATTATTATTATTATTTCCTTAACCATTTCAAGCTATTAACTACATAATCAGCCTATTAATGTTCCCACTGCTGGGACCCAGGCCTCTTCGCTATGAGAGGGAGTGGGCTGTAATCTACCACGCGGGCCCAGCGCGGGTTGGTGGAAGTCACATGTCTTCAATTTTTGGTTCTAGGACATGCCGGTTTCCTCACGATGTTTTCCTTCACCGTTTTGTGAGCAGTGGTGATGAAATTATTTTACACAAAGTAAAGCGCCTGCCTGGGTTCGAACCCACGACTACAACTTGTAAGTCGGGGCCGTTACCACTGGGCCACCACTGCACATTAACTAAATATGAATATATTTCCGCAGATGTCCAACGGTTCGGCAGAACGCTACGAGGTGAAGAAACTACTCAAACAATTATGCAGTGGAGATGGAGCGGGGTAACAAATTTTACATTTACACAATACCTTTGTAGATTTAGACTAGGTGGAATGACGAAATGGAGAAGGTCGCGAAAATCTGCTGGTTGTGGGCAGCGCGGGTCCATTAGCTGTAACGATCCTTGAGAAAGGCCTATGTCCAACAGTGAACGTCTTTTGGAGACGAGATGATGATGAAGCAAGTCCCATGGTAATAAGGTGGCATAATGCCTATGAAACTGCAATCAACCTTGCCACCTACTGGCCTCACATAACATAAAAAACAGCAAGAAAGTAGAAGACTACTATCGACACGAAAAAAGGAAGAAGACGAAAATGACATAAAGGTAAGTGAAAAATTCCCACTCGTCTTGGTCTGAGTAAAAAAAACCGGCCAAGTGCATGTCGGACCACGCACAATGAAGGGTTCCGTAGTTGGAATGAATTCATCCTAGGAAAAAACTTAACATTGTAGTTGAAGAACATGTTTTCCCATACATTCTAACTGCAAATGTAAGTTTGTACGCACAATATTGAGTGATTTTCCATGTTATTTTAAGACCATAGACTTCTTATAGGTTTTTCTGTAATCTATAAGCATAGAGCTATTCTCTGTATTTTTTATTTTAGTATCAAACTTAGTAGTTTCGAAGATAAGGGAGAATGGTAAATTTTCATCAATTTTCATAAACATCTTAAAAATCATTTATTTTAAAATTATAAAAAAAAGGTGAAGGTGAGGTCGTCGCAATAAGTCCTTTTATTTAATAAATCACACGGTACAGTTCGCAAAAGCTTTTTTTTTTTCTTGTTTGAATTGAAATGAAATGAAATTGTTTATTCTGTAGACGTTACACGTCTGTGTTTGAGTCACAGAAATACATAAATGTGTACCAAATTTGAACTTAATCGGTCCATTAGATTCGGAGCAAATTGGCTGTGACAGACGGATAGACAGACAGACACACGAGTGATTCTAAAAGTGTTTCGTTTTTTCCTTTTGAGGTACGGAACCCAAAAAACAACTTTTAAAATCTGCTAATCGTTGACTTTAAGACAAACAATATCAATTTTTTTAAGATATGGCTAACAGAGCATAGATTAGACGCACCCTACAAATGCCTACAATAAACCTTGTAGATTATTATCCTATTAGTAATATTTGTTCTATTTACAAGGTAATGTGCTGATATCGAAACGGATGTGACTTATACCCAGATTAGTAATGGAAAAAATACCTTCGTCGATCGTTAATACCACGGCTAAGCTTAACACACTTTTCCTTTCTCAAAAGTTTTGGGGCACATCCCAATTGTAAACAGCCTTATGCTCAATTTTAAGCGACTTCCAAAAAAGAGGATTTATGTTCATCTCTATGCATGTTTAATTTTTTGGCAGTGTATAGAGTGCCACCATTGGCACTCTATCCCTATCGGATAAAGTGCCACTACAGGCACCCTAGTAACACCGCCTCGGCCCAGCTAAAGTGCCGCAAGCATTGGATTGTCATTGTCACTGTCACTAAGTCACGTCACTTGGTATTTTGTTTGATTGTCGAGGTTAGATTGCTGTAAAACACCACATTCCCAAAACATTACATTCTCTTGTGCCTAAACGGACCCTGGCACTTCGCCAGCCGCTACCGCGGCACCGCTTGCTACGCTCGCTCGGCTCGTGCGTTGTGTGGTCACAGTTCTAACCTAACCTAACCTAAATAACAAGTGACAGTAACAATGCAACGCTCACGGCACCCTAGCCGGGCCGAGGCAGTGACACTAGAGTGCCACAAGAAACTCGCGGCACTCTATACACTTCGTAATTTTTTTATTTATGTCTTTCGATATGTTTGTGAATTGTGTACCGATAACATAACTGGCAAAATGTGGGTGTACCTACTACAGGTACATCTCTGCCTAACTCTTCGGGGAAACAAGGCGTGATGTTATGCTACGTGTACCGATTTTGCAAATTCTATTTTCATGTGGTAGGGGAGGCTTACGCAGTGGTCCCATAAAATGTTATTAACTTTGCTTGGGTGGTTTTTGAGTTAGCTTCAATAATTCTTATTTTCCCACTTAGTCAATATGGACGATGTTACTTAAATTCCTCTAATTCCTGACACTGTTAATTACATAGCATGTAATGGTACCTATTCGAATTTGTGCGCGGTAGGAACCACAACTAAAAAAAGAACCGACTTCCAAAAAAAATTATTCCAAAGTGAAAAATTACTTTAATTTCGGAAGTCTCGGTGTCAAAAAACACCGACAAAAACACGATTCATTTCTTGTATGTGGACCCCTTATACTTTGTAACTTTATTTTATTTTTATTATTTGCTGTTATAGCGCCAATAGAAATTTTCAATCTGTCAAATTTCAACCGTACCTATTACGGGTCATGAGATTCAGCCCGCTGACAGACAGACGGACAGTGGAGACTTAGTAATAGGGTTCCGTTTGGCACCCCTTGGGTACGGAACCCTAAAAAACACATAAGATTTCCTCATAAGTTTAGTACTAACCCGCTGTGAACCGAAATAAATTGAACCTAAGCGTGACTAGAAGCCATAAATATCATCAATATGTCATAAAATTACTACAAATGGTTTTCCTTCCTGCTTACAAACATGTTTTCCTTTGTTTTTCTGTTTGTTTTTCAACTCCTTCAACTTTATATGGAACGGCTGGACCAATTTCGCTAATTCTTTTTGTTGTTGTGTTTGTTATAGTAAGGAGATGGTTCTTAGGATAGGAAGGTGAAGGTAGGGTAGGTAGGTAGGTATGTATGTAGGTAGGTAGGTAGGTAGGTATGTATGTAGGTAAGTGTAGGTAAGTAGGTAGGTAGGTAAGTATGTAGGTAGGTAGGTAGGTAGGGTAGGTAGGTGCGCCGTAGATAAGTGCTTACCCGTGCGAAGCCGGGGCGGGCAGCTAGTTAGTTAATATAAAACTATCTTTACGGAATGTTGCAATTTCATTTATGAGTTTTAGAGTTAGGTAAGAGATCGATCCCACGGTACCTGCTTATCAAGAGATGACTGAAACTTGTTTTTTTCCTATTTCATTTAGGAAAATTTTTAATCTCTTACTTCTATAATCTTTCATTCCTAGTATTATCTGATAGGTTTTAATGGTCCTGATAGTAGCATTATTATTTACATTCCATAATTTTGTTTTCCTGTGCCAAAATAGCTGAGTATATAGGCATTTATATGTGTAAATACCTAAATAATCTAAATATAATAAATAAATTCATTTAATTCAGACAAATTGATCCATAAATCTATGTAAATACCTAAGTTATCTAAATATAATAAATAATAAATAAATTCATTTAATTCAGACTAATTGATTTGTCCATAAATTGATAGTTACAAAGGTGTTAAAAACTATGTTAGTCATCATTTATAAAATTCAAAATACAAAAATAATAAAATCACTCATCTCAAAAAATATGTCATATTATAATAGTTTCATCTCGTCACGTGAAGCTGGATGAACCTAGCACTGCAGACTTTGGCCACACCGAGATCATTCTTAGGAAAAGTTTCTTAAATATGACCTTTAACACTAAAAAATTTAACCAATTAATTAAACCATTCAATCGCTTTACCTTTATTGGGGTTTTCATTAACTAGTGAGTCGAGTAACGGGCGCAAACTCTTTCCTCTGTCTCGTTGCCTTAGGATTAGACAAGGACAGAGCTATGACAAAAGTTTAGTGGCATGTAACACCCACATATTGTCCGTATCGGGTGGTGTGACTAATTACACCTGACGAAACGAGGTGTAAGACGACTGGATTGTGAATACTAAATTTGGAGAAGGCATGTAAAGGATTATGGCGTGGGGTTCCGCTAATCTGAATTGTTGCCAAGAAAACACTGAATAATCTTTGTTATTTCTGTCAATTGATGTTCTGATTGACTTGGAATACATACATAACATCACGCCTTGTTTCTACGAAGGGTTGGGCAGAGGTGTACCTGTAGCAGGTACCTACACCCACATTTCACCCGTTATTTTTCAATCCCATGTAATAGGGGGCGAGCGTATTGCTATCAACCGGGCACAAATTCAGACTCCGGGCTACTACTGAGAAATTCCAGATAGAAAAACCCAATATCACTTTGGCCGACCCGTGAATCGAATCCAGGACCTGATGCTCAGCAGTAGCGCTTGCGACCACTAGACCAACGAAAGCAGTCAATCTTTGTCTTGGAATACGTTTTAGTAAACCTTTGTGAGTTTACTTTTTGAAGAATCAATTAGCCTCTCTAGATCCCAGTGTGGTTTAACCAGACTTGATAAATCTAATGAACCCCAGAATTGCACTAGTCCCTGGAGCCTCATGTTTTATGGGACTACAAGGAGTAGACCGGGTGGCGCGGTAATGGTAGGGAAGACGTGCCCTCAGGATATGGAGGTGCCCTAAGGATTAGCGAGCCATACCGGATATGCATCCTTTTGTGAGTTTACTTTTTACAGATTAGATGAATTGAACGCTATCAAAAGCACTTGACAAATCTATGAAACCAGGAATGCCTCAGGGATCTACTTAGGACCCTTATATATAAATATATACTTTTTATCACATCCATTCAAAAAGACATAGTTTAATCCTCGTAAACAGGGACCAAAATAGCGTTTTAATCCCTAGGGACTAAAAGTGATTTGAATTTGGAATGTGGAAATTGTTAGTAAAAGTTCTATTCACCAAAGAGATCGATCACGAACATTGTATGAATAATTAACAGGCTGGCAAGAGAGAAAGTGTGAATTTGATTAAAATTAAAATCCAAGATGGCGGATTCGCATTTTTTTTTTCATTGTTTTCGACTGTGGTAAAGCCGATAGTGAGGTCAAAATTTAAATCCAAGATGGCGGATGCGAAAATTTTCAAATTTTTCGTCATGGGTATCGTTTTCGTAGTTTTTGACGGTGGTAAAGCCGATAGTGAGGTCAATATGTAAATCCAAGATGGCGGACGCGAAAGTTTTCCAATTTTTCGTCATGGGTATCGTTTTCATAGTTTTCGAGGGTGATAAAGCCGCTAGTGAGGTCAAAATTTAAATCCAAGATGGCGGATGCGAAAATTTTCAAATTTTTCGTCTTGGGTATCGTTTTCGTAGTTTTTGACGGTGGTAAAGCCGATAGTGAGGTCAAAATTTAAATCCAAGATGGTGGATTCGAAAATTTAAAAAAAAATCGTCATGGGTATCGTTTTCATAGTTTTCGAAGGTGGTAAACCCGATAGTGAGGTCAAAATGTGAATCCAACATGACGTCTGCGATTTTATATTTTTTTCATAATTTTTTTATTTTGTGTAAATCAGTGAGTAGGAAATTCGTTCCGCACACGTTTGTTTTCTCATAGAGGGTGATAAAAAGTAGAGTGTTCACCTCGGGAGCAACACTATTTTAAGCTCGAGTGATGTACTTTGAATCCCTCGCTGCGCTCAGGATTCTACTTTAGAATCCCTCGCTACGCTCGGGATTCTACTCTAGAATCCTTCGCTCCGCTTTGGATTCAAAGAAACACTCTCGCCTTAAAAATAGTTGTTTGCTCCCTTAGTAAACAATCTACTATTAAAACATCCCCGTCTTAGATTTCCCTAAACATAAAATGTAGAATTAAAACGACTAAAGAAATACAATGATTATAATTGCGTCGTTTGTCCGTTCACACAGACAAACCGTGAAAATTTAATTCATTGTTATAATCTAATATATTATATTAGATGAGAACAATAAATTCAATAAACAATACGATTATTATAAAGATAAGATTCGTTTTATTAACAAAATCAAATAAATAAGTACTAAGACCGACGGAACCCCAATACTTTCATTAAGATTCGTCAGCATCGAGCCGTGAGCGCCATTTTTTTCGGAAATCACTTTATACAAATAAAAAGTAATTGTGAAGTGGGTTGATCCTCTCAAAATGAGTACTTAGAGCATGACAAACTACACCCACGGTGTTTATAACGGATGTCAAGTTTATAACTAACTTTGTTGCTGATCTTGTGCTTAAGTTGTTTGTTTGCTTTTCTTTTGTTTTGTTGAATTGTATACTCGTAATATAGCACTTCAAATATATCCTACATTCACGCGAAAGTAGGATATATTTGAAGTGCTATGCCAATGTAGTAACAAAACATGTCAAACGTCACTAACTGATATTCAGTTAGTGACGTTTGACATCTTCCGCCATCTTGGATTTACATATTGACCTCACTATCGGCTTTACCACCGTCAAAAACTACGAAAACGATACCCATGACGAAAAATTTGAAAATTTTCGCATCCGCCATCTTGGATTTAAATTTTGACCTCACTATCGGCTTTACCACAGTCGAAAACAATGAAAAAAAAAAATGCGAATCCGCCATCTTGGATTTTAATTTTAATCAAATTCACACTTTCTCTCTTGCCAGCCTGTTAATTCTTCATACAATGTTCGTGATCGATCTCTTTGGTGAATAGAACTTTTACTAACAATTTCCACATTCCAAATTCAAATCACTTTTAGTCCCTAGGGATTAAAACGCTATTTTGGTCCCTGTTTACGAGGATTAAACTATGTCTTTTTGAATGGATGTGATAAAAAGTATATATTTATATATAAGGGTCCTAAGTAGATCCCTGAGGCATTCCTGGTTTCATAGATTTGTCAAGTGCTTTTGATAGCGTTCAATTCATCTAATCTGTAAAAAGTAAACTCACAAAAGGATGCATATCCGGTATGGCTCGCTAATCCTTAGGGCACCTCCATATCCTGAGGGCACGTCTTCCCTACCATTACCGCGCCACCCGGTCTACTCCTTGTAGTCCCATAAAACATGAGGCTCCAGGGACTAGTGCAATTCTGGGGTTCATTAGATTTATCAAGTCTGGTTAAACCACACTGGGATCTAGAGAGGCTAATTGATTCTTCAAAAAGTAAACTCACAAAGGTTTACTAAAACGTATTCCAAGACAAAGATTGACTGCTTTCGTTGGTCTAGTGGTCGCAAGCGCTACTGCTGAGCATCAGGTCCTGGATTCGATTCACGGGTCGGCCAAAGTGATATTGGGTTTTTCTATCTGGAATTTCTCAGTAGTAGCCCGGAGTCTAAATTTGTGCCCGGTTGATAGCAATACGCTCGCCCCCTATTACATGGGATTGAAAAATAACGGGTGAAATGTGGGTGTAGGTACCTGCTACAGGTACACCTCTGCCCAACCCTTCGTAGAAACAAGGCGTGATGTTATGTATGTATTCCAAGTCAATCAGAACATCAATTGACAGAAATAACAAAGATTATTCAGTGTTTTCTTGGCAACAATTCAGATTAGCGGAACCCCACGCCATAATCCTTTACATGCCTTCTCCAAATTTAGTATTCACAATCCAGTCGTCTTACACCTCGTTTCGTCAGGTGTAATTAGTCACACCACCCGATACGGACAATATGTGGGTGTTACATGCCACTAAACTTTTGTCATAGCTCTGTCCTTGTCTAATCCTAAGGCAACGAGACAGAGGAAAGAGTTTGCGCCCGTTACTCGACTCACTAGTTAATGAAAACCCCAATAAAGGTAAAGTGAGTAGGAAATTCGTTCCGCACACGTTTGTTTTCTCATAGAGGGTGATAAAAAGTAGAGTGTTCACCTCGGGAGCAACACTATTTTAAGCTCGAGTGATGTACTTTGAATCCCTCGCTGCGCTCGGGATTCTACTCTAGAATCCTTCGCTCCGCTTTGGATTCAAAGAAACACTCTCGCCTTAAAAATAGTTGTTTGCTCCCTTAGTAAACAATCTACTATTAAAACATCCCCGTCTTAGATTTCCCTAAACATAAAATGTAGAATTAAAACGACTAAAGAAATACAATGATTATAATTGCGTCGTTTGTCCGTTCACACAGACAAACCGTGAAAATTTAATTCATTGTTATAATCTAATATATTATATTAGATGAGAACAATAAATTCAATAAACAATACGATTATTATAAAGATAAGATTCGTTTTATTAACAAAATCAAATAAATAAGTACTAAGACCGACGGAACCCCAATACTTTCATTAAGATTCGTCAGCATCGAGCCGTGAGCGCCATTTTTTTCGGAAATCACTTTATACAAATAAAAAGTAATTGTGAAGTGGGTTGATCCTCTCAAAATGAGTACTTAGAGCATGACAAACTACACCCACGGTGTTTATAACGGATGTCAAGTTTATAACTAACTTTGTTGCTGATCTTGTGCTTAAGTTGTTTGTTTGCTTTTCTTTTGTTTTGTTGAATTGTATACTCGTAATATAGCACTTCAAATATATCCTACATTCACGCGAAAGTAGGATATATTTGAAGTGCTATGCCAATGTAGTAACAAAACATGTCAAACGTCACTAACTGATATTCAGTTAGTGACGTTTGACATGTTTTGTTACTGCGCCTAAAGATTGCTTGTTTAATGATGTCTAATACTGGCCTGCATCTCACCTGATGGTAAGTGATGATCAGGCCGAAGGTGGAAGCGAGCTTTACCCGGAATCCTCAACCACAGAGAAACTGGCTATCTGATCTCTAAACTGCCTAAACACAACAATGCTGTTAACATTGTTGTTATGGCGACAGACTTGGGTAAGATGGTGGTAGCTAGCCAGGCGGACTTAGAACAAGCCCTACCACCAACCAAACCGAGCAGAAAATTTTGCTCCCACTGGGAATCAAACCCGGGACCTCTGGGTCTGAGACAGGTGGCTTAACCACTAGACCACAGAGGCGGTTAAAAACGCGGTTAAATTGAAAAAAAATAAATGAAATGAAATCTTTTATTGCCAGATATGAAATCCACATATAAGTACATACAGTAGTAGTATTCCATTACATACTTATCTCTGAGCTAGCCTTTACAATCCCGAATGCAAAACTTCATTCGTCTTTGGTAACTTAGAAGACTACAAAACAATTTCTCAATTTGGTTTTTTTACACTTTACGTAAAAATGATGCGTAAATTACATGCATACCTAGAAGATATAGATATCAAAATACGGGATTAAAATTAATACACTTAGATAAGAACCTTTAATTGGTAGTTTTGCAAACACTATTTTGTGAGAATTATCTCCTACTTCATCTTCGTCATTGATTTGTGCAAGACCAGACTCAACTTCATTTTCTTTTTTCATAACCTCCAACTAAATAAGTTTATCAATTCATCTTACACAATCGTTAACAACATAGGATAAATTAACAACAAACTGATAAGAATCTACATAAAAACAGTAACAATAATTCCTAGGAATTCGTTTGTTTTCTATCTAAAGTATAAATCCACTTGTAATCCTGAGATACGGTCACACACGGCAAACACTGTTAATATGTAGTACCTACATTTGGTTTAATTGTGTTATTACTTCTACAAAGCCTAATCAGTAATCTGATAGTGTTGGAGTGCGTAGTGTGTGAACTTGGCCTTTATTTTCGAGGTAGTGATCGTTTAGGAACATTCGTTGTACTGATTTCTTTATCATTGTATTGCCCCGGCTGTTTGTACTCTATGCATTTTTCGGCGGATAACGTTAGTACCAACTTACATCTATATTAACACTAGCGGACCTGGCAGACATTGACCTGCCAGAACAGCGCCACCTACCGGGTCCAATTGTATTTTCAAACCATCTAGGGACCTACTCAAATATACATACAATATTTTATCCAAATTGGTCTCAGTGGCTCAGCTTCGCAAGTGGCTGGAGGTTCAACACACGGCCATTGCCCTGATCCAGGAGCCGTGGATTAGGGCGGGTCGCATACAAGGGCTCTCCAATCTTGGCGGTAAGCTACTGGTCACTACTGATCACGATCATCCCAGATCGTGCATCTATGTCACAGGTAACCTTAAAACACAGCTCTTAACTGACTTCTGTTGCAGAGATGTCTCTGCAGTAAAGCTGCTTATACAGCGTGACAACGCCAGGGAGATTGTGATCGTTTTCGCCTCGGCCTACATGCCCGAGGCGGAGACTCCGCCCCCCCACGACCTCGCCCGTCTCGTGAGCCATTGCGAGAGGTGTGGGTTCGAGGTCGTAATCGGGGCCGACGCAAATGCTCACCACCAACTGTGGGGTATGGACACGCAAAACGAGAGGGGTAAGGCCTTGGTTGACTACCTATTCTCAACTAACCTATCCCTACTAAACACTGGCTCTGAACCAACGTTCGTAACTAGGCGAAGCCGCACAATCATTGATCTCTCTCTGGCAACGGAGGGCGCGGCGGAGATCATCACCGGGTGGCAGGTTTCTAAGGAGGCCTCCTGCTCTGATCACAGGTGGATCCGCTTCGACATACAGGTCTGTGTGCTACCAACACCTCCACGGCGTAACCCGCGTAACACGGATCGAGCCACCTATACCCGCAACCTTGATTGTAAGCTTGCGACTTTAAACAACCCGTCGACCTATGCGGACACGACACAGATTGAAGTACAAGTAAGCCACCTTACAGAGTCAATCATAGACAGCTATCAGGCTGCATGCCCAGAGACCACGCCGCGCAACACACCAGGTAAACAACCCTGGTGGGGCGCCGATCTGGAGCGCAAACGCAGCAAGGTAAGAACTGCTCTGAATAGAGCCATGAACACATGTGCGGATGAGGACTGGGACAACTACTACGCGGCCAAATCCAGCTACAAAAAATGCATCAGATTCAGGAGCACCTCGGGATGGCGTAAATTCTGTGGTAGCATTGAATCTTGTCAGCAAGCAAACAGGGTAAGGAAAGTACTGGCGCAACAGAATACATCTGGGCCCGTCACGCTCCGAAAACCGGATAACACACTCACTTCGTCGCCTGAAGAAGCAAGACGCGTCCTAATCGAAACTCACTTCCCTGGATGCGTCTTCGCGCAGGTAATTGACTGGCAAGATGAAACCCAAACACCGTCAGACAATGATTGGACGTATGCACACAGGGTGATCACGTTGGAGAAACTCCAATGGGCCATCCGGAGCTTTCATCCTTTTAAGGCAGCTGGTCCTGATGGAGTATTCCCCGCTTTACTACAGTGGGGGGGTGCTCTGGTCGCAATAAGATTGGTACCTTTAATGAGAGCGTGCCTGGCCTTCAGATACGTTCCAAAAGGATGGAGGGAAGTGAAAGTGATATTCATCCCCAAGCCAGGTAAGGGTGACTATACAAACGCCAAATCCCACCGACCAATCAGCCTGACCTCCTTTCTCCTAAAAACTATGGAAAGGTTATGTGATAGGGAGCTGAGGGACGGCGCGTTAAAAACTATACCGTTACATGGTAATCAACACGCTTACAGCTCAGGTAAGTCGACCGAATCCGCTCTCCACCAGGTGGTCAGCCAGATAGAGGACGCGATTCATCAAAAAGGCACCTGCCTGGGCACTTTCATAGACATCGAGGGAGCCTTCGACAAAACCAACTTCTCCAGTATCAGCAGCGCCCTCTCCAGACATGGAGTAGAACAGGTACTAACGGACTGGATTACAAACATGTTAAGCAAACGAGTGGTTCGCCTTGAGGATGAGCGGCAGTTGGCTATGATAGCCAGAGGCTGCCCCCAGGGAGGGGTTCTGTCCCCCCTTCTATGGAATCTGGTAATCAATGACCTCATTACTAAACTCAACGCTAACCGCTACTACACAATAGGGTATGCAGATGACCTCGTAATCCTTGTATCGGGGAAGGTGACGGGAACGATCTGTAACCTCACTCAGCAAGCACTACGCATCGTAGAAAGTTGGTGCAGGGAATTTGAACTATCAGTGAACCCCACTAAAACTGAACTAGTCATGTTTACCCAAAAACGGGCATTAGGCCCTTTTCGCCTACCCAAACTGTTTGATACAGAACTTCAGTTGGCCAACGAGGTCAAGTACCTCGGGGTCATTCTTGACAGTAAGTTAAACTGGAGTAGTCACGTGGACAACAAGCTAAACAGGGCCTGCATCACCTTCTGGCAGTGCAGGAAAATGATAGGTAAGAAGTGGGGCCTATCCCCCAAAATCATAATGTGGCTGTACACAGCAGTGATCCGCCCCATGATCGCTTACGGGGCCGTGGTCTGGTGGCCCCGCACTGAGCTGGTTACAACTACCAACAAACTACAGCGCATGCAAAGGCTAGCCTGTGTGGCGACCACGGGCTGCATGAGGACTACTCCGACCGCAGCAATCGAAGCCATGCTGGGTCTGCCCCCGCTTCACCTGTTTATACAACAGGAAGCGACAATGGCGGCGGTGCGCCTTAATACAATTAACCTCTGGGGTAAGAGGAAAACACAACACACCGCGTTGCTTGAGGGGTTCAATAATGAGTTCCCTATTACGAAAGCCATTAATGACCGGATACCCAAACAATTTATCTTCGATAAAAAATACAAGATCCAACTTCACGAGGATAGCCGGTGCGAGGGTTTGCGCCCCGCAGAGCTGCGGATCTTCACCGACGGATCCAAAACAGGTAGTGGCACAGGTGCTGGAATCTTCTCGGAGGACTTCAACATACACATAGCCACGCCATTGGGAGTCCACAACACAGTGTTCCAGGCCGAATGCATGGGTATATCTCTTGCCGCTTCAGCCATCATGGCCAGGGAAGTTAAGGACCACTCAATACGCATACTCTCGGACAGCATGGCTGTTCTGCAAGCGCTAAACAGTTACACTGTTGACTCCGGGTTGATATACGAGTGCCACCAGCGTCTTAACCAGGTGGGTAGCCTCAATAATATAACCATTCAATGGATCAAGGGACACAGCGGCTCGCGGGGCAATGACGCAGCTGACGAACTTGCCAGAAGGGGGTCGAGCATGGCACCAGTGGGGCCTGAACCCATCGCGCCACTCCCCTTCGGGTACCTACGCACTTTGGTAAGGAAACGAACCAGGGACCAACATCATAAACTATGGTCGGATCACGGTGAGTGTAGGCAAGCCAAGGAGGCACTCCCTACAATAGATGGCCGCCTCACGAAAAAGGTTCTCCGGCTATCGAAACAACAGCTGCGCACAGTCACAGCAGCTGTAACTGGCCATGGGTCATTTAATAAACACCTCTATGTCATAGGAGTCACAGACAGTCCGCTGTGCAGAGCCTGCATGGAGGACGACGAGACAGCAGCTCATGTGCTGTTAAACTGCCCGGTGGTCGCCGATTACAGGGCAAAGTGCTTCGGTAACCCAGGTACCCTGCATGAGATTGTCAGTGACACCAAGGCGTTGCTGGCCTTCTTTGAGGAGCTGGGGTGGATCGAATGACCTATTTTCCCACCCGTACGCAAAATACGCGCTTTGACGTGGAGTTGCGGATACCAGCCCGTTTTACCTATTACCTATTACCTATCCAAATTGGTCCAGCCGTTTAGGAGGAGTTGACAAACACACGTACGGGAGAATTATTCTATATAAAATGTAGAAGTTTGTTTAATATGCCAGATAAATGTAAAGTATTGTATCTAGTTAATAAAAATCTTTAATTCATTAATTGCATAAACCGATAGGTCTGAGCATGAAATTTGGAACAAGAGTTCCCTATATATCGAGGAGAGTGAGCACTATGGAAGGATTTTTTATATTGCCAATGAGAATTTCCATCGGGCACATGGTTTGTATAAATTACGGAGAGGGTAGTTGTCTCTTTCGTTAATATCAGCCATATTTTAACTACTGTGCGCATACTGTGGATAGTGTTGGTTATAGCACAATAGAAAAACCACTTACAGTTCAGAGGGCTTGGTGCGAGTTTCGTTTTACCATCTCGATCAAACGCATCGACCGCGTTTGGCGCTCCGATTGGCAGCCGGCCGGCCTTCACCGGTGAAGCGCTCGATGCGTTTGATCGAGATGGTAAAATAAAACTCGCACTAAGCCCTCAGATCAAATTATTCACACTAGCAATTCACTCACTGTAGGTACATGACACAACTATACGGAACGGGAAACAGTTTCTAAACGTGTTCACTGGTTGATCGCCACCGATGAACCCTGCTTAGCTCCGGCCAGTCCGAGCGCTATGTTGTAGACTCTGTCGAGCTGCTAGGTGGCGCAGGCGCTCCGATTAGTCAAATCATTGACGTATTTCCTTCTCATAACATGTTGGGGTCTCAATTTTACCTTCAAATAATACGATACCAATATTTTTCCCAGAACCCTCATGAGCTTGTAGAATACCAGGAACTATATTACGTACATCACCGACCATTTTGGACTGACACAATCTTTCCTATGTCGCACTCAGTATCAAATAATCTTAATTTCCCAGCTACAGCAGTAACATTGTCATTAAACACAAATAATACATTATTATCTTTATATTTATCAACACTTCACTAAAGCGTAGATAATCTGTATGATTGGAGTTTTCTCGAAAACATACCTTTCTCACTGCCAGGTCCGTTTCCAAAAATAGTTCGATGAAAAAGTAGTATTAAGTATTATGAATAATTTTGATTACCCAATTTTTATTGTGGCAGCTCGGCTGCGCAGGGTAGGCTGCGCAGGCTGCCAAGAGATAGGTAGGTAGTTAGGTAGAAGAAAAGAAACAGCTATAAAAGTTAATACATATATTAAGATCCTTAGATAACACGGCTAGGTCGCGGGTCGGTCCTGAACGCTGTCTGAGCTCTCGCACTTATAGATAAGAGGAAGGGTACCGTCCTTGGCAGCACGTGGTAGACGTGGGGGCCTGTCAGCACAGGCTCCGCAGTAGTAGGGCGGACAGCCCTCGTAGGACGCCAGGTAGTGAGCGTCGGTAGCACGTGGAGACGTGGCCTGCTCAGCACAGGCTTTCGGCGGTAGGCCGTAGGTAAGCGTGCAGTACTGCTACGCGTTAGGTTGAGGTAGCCGGCAGGAACTAGTAAGGGGTCCTGCCCTCAACCCGTACGGTGAGCCCTGCAAGGCGCGTGAGAAAGCGCATGTTAGCGGTGCAGTGCGAGTAGAAGCAGGCCGCATGCGGTGTGTCAGCTTCATCCCCCATTTAGCGACCAAGGAACGGTATGGGTAGCGGAGTAGGTGGAAGCTTAACACATCGCAGCGGCTTACAGGCAGAGAGGGATAGTGCAGAGATAGCGTGGCACATTCGCAGATGATAACTTAGGTTAAGTATGAAACACAAGGTAACATGGTCATAGCAGATGGCAGATGGCAGATGGCAGAAGGCACACTCAATAGATATACTCGTATACATAGTTTATAGAACACAGTCGAATAATGAGGAACTCACCCTAGATTCGGGGCTCATAGCTGACCTTAGAGGTTAGCTGTCACCAGTACAGTAAACGGAAGTCAAATGACAGAGCCAAGAGCTATACTGAGACAGATAGTGTTGTGACATGTGTTTTAGTGTTGTGATTAGTAACTAACTAAATATCATTATAGCAACACTCGACTATTCAGTTGCACAACGTTACATTATCAATGCTATAATTTTCCTGTTACCTGTCTTCGTACGTTATCGCCATCATTAGTCTTTAGCAGTCCACTGACCCTACGTCATAATTATCAGTATTAAAATTTATCATTAATTTTTTAATTATCTTGGTCCCACCAATAATTATCTGCTTGCGGCCAAGAAGAACATTGTTATAAAAATATTCTGCTGCTGGATTCTGCTCTGCTACATCTTCTGTCATCGCTTAAATAATTTTTTTCTTTTGCATGTTTCATCCATTATTATCGACTTGAGAATGTTGATAGCTTGTTGTAAGGTAACTATCTTCTGCTGCTCATTGATTTGCTCTTTCACAGCTACAAATAGACATAATTTTTTCCCATATCTATGGCAACATATAAGATACATATCTTGGCCTTAGCAACATTTTCATTACCATCTGTGCCTACCCGTTCTGCTAATAACTATATTTTCATGCAGACTGGTTCCAAAACAACGGTATTCGGTTTTTCCAACCATTTAACTACAAGTGCACGTAACAGTTTCAAATGACACCATAAGTCCCGTGCCCCGATGAGATCACGGAGTTCTGATGGCATTGCGATACCACTCCATGGTGTATCACGTACCGTTACGATGCTTATGGCTACTCCTGCCTTTCGCGACTGTTTATGTGACCGCAGCCATGGTAGTTACATCCCATTGTTTTCAGAGATGATACTACTGATTATTTGGAGTTGAGTCAATAAAAGACAGTTTATAAAACATTATTCCCTTTACTCAGCAACACGAGTAAAGGGAATAATATTTTTTAGGCTTTTTCTTATCAATCTAGTCCGGAGTTGGTGGAAAACTGCTAAAATGTTCTGAATTTTGTCCGCATTTCTAATCGAAGTCGCATTAGAATTAGACGATATAAACATAGACATCTATTATTTGGATGGATTTTTGGAGATATTGTTTTTTTTTTATTTAAAGATTGTGTTACATATTTTTTTCCAAAAGATTAAATTGCTTGGAAAATGTTTTTTTTTTTGTATTAGTGTATTTGTGCTTCTTCAAAATATTTCCAAAAAAAAAATAAACTTGCTTGCTTGGATTCGCAAGTTCCTTTTTCCTATTTTCTTTAGCCACAACACAATTCAACGGCCACTCTCACGTGCCATTAGGTCATTGCATTACACTGCACCTATTACCGATGCCGCCATGATGTATGGATGTGTGTACCTCCATGCTAATCACGCTATTACGGTTGAAGGACGACCCATCACTCGGTACTTAGTTAATTAGGTATGTGCTTAGATTATTTTTCCTTACGTAGGTGATGCATTGGAGTTGTTGACATTGTAGACACGCCTTTTTGCTGGTGTGGTATTATAATTGTACTATTTAGAGGATATTGCACTCAGTTTCTAGAAGCTGGTTCAGTTTTTTGTTAAATAGGTATAATTTTATCTTATAACTAACTGATCTGTCAGACGTCCAGTCGAAATTCCGATTTCGTTTTTTGGGCTGGTCCTTTGGACTTTTCCTAATTTTTAAAAATTAACCTAAACCACCCCAGGTTTAGGAAAAAAGAAAATTGATTCAGGAGGATTCAGGCGAACATAACCAAAAAAAATTATTCAAATCAGTCGAGCCAATTTCGAGTTTTTGCTAGACTAATGCACGGCTTGATTATAGACCTCTAGATATAATTTGTAAAAGATAATGATAAAATTGAAACACGCATTCTTCGAGATTAAAACCTACGCGAACTTCTATACTTGTATTGCACGGGCTGGTGTCCGCAACGCCACGTCCGCGTACGGTGTTGCGTTTTAAGAACTACATAACTAATTATACCTACTGGGAGCTGGGCAGACTCAATTCTACAAATTTGATTCTTTTTTGCCGGCAGTGCTAACTGTAATTTTGGTTTTAAATACCTTTATAATATATTTAAATTAACCCGTAGGTGTCGCACTTACAGACACATTACATAATCCTTCAGACCAGATTCCTTAGAGTCGGTAATATGCGACTTTGATGAGATAATAGTTGTTCGTTGCAGCAGATTGAGATGACCTTGGGAGTAAAGTTGATGTCACCGGTTTGGAGCAAACACTTGTCTTTTATGGCCCAAACTGATATTGTTGCAGAACACAGTTATTTTTGTAGATTTGTCAGATGTCTTTTAAAAGATTAAGATTGAAGGATTTATTGTTTTGTGACATATATGGACTAAAAATAGTTCTAGTTTTTTGTGGGTGACAAAGTGAGAAATTGATGTTTTTTCGTAGGTACGTTTAAATAAGACTAAGCCTTAAGGTGCTTCCAAGTCTTTGAAAATAATAAAAGAGATAATCCAATTCTCTTAAACTTGCTTACACGACAAGAAGGGGTCCATATTGGCTCACCTAAAGTTCTTTACCCGAAATTGTTCTTCCTAACGATTTGTAATCCGAATGATCACTCTCCCTAAAATTTTTCATCCTAAAGTTTTCATTCATACTATTTGTAGTGCTACCGGCGATGTTCATAACACTCATGTTTCCGAAAGTTGTAATTAATAATATCATTAATGTAAATATATTTAAACTCCTACTGTTTTTTATCATAAAACGCTTTTATGCTACTGAGAGAACATAATCATAAACCAGATGCTTTGAAGGAAAAGGTTTGTTTTTAAACGATTTCTTGTGATTACAAAACAACTGTTCACATTTTTACATTTAGCCATTTTATTTTTGGTTACTGTTGTTACATATTTATTACTATAACTATACCTGAGATAATTATGTCTAAAAAACAATTGTTTAGAATGATTAAAGGTCGTTTCACTGATTTTTGTCTTAAATGAATGAAATTCAGGTCAAAGTGTCGTCTTGGGGGCACTATGAAAAAAATAATTAGAAAAATTTCGCGACCAATTTCGAGGTAGCACTCGCCGGCCGCTGCCACGGCACCGCTCGCTTCGCTCGCTCGGCTCGTGCGTAGTTGGTCACAGTTCTAACCTAACCTAACCTAATCCTAATCTAAACAAAATAAAATATGACTTTGAATAATAGTGTAAAAGATGGTTATGTTGAGAAAATATAGGAAAACAAATATAAGTATAATAGATGTTTATTGCTACTGACATTATGAAGTTGAATGCTTCGGAATTATGAACATTAGAGACAGAGTAGTTAGGAATTGTGATTGTTAGGATGAAAAATGTTAGGAAGAACATTTTCGGATTTCCAGTTATCGGAGTTGAAAATTTAGGTGAACTTTGGCGCACCCGACAAGAAGAAATCGACACTATTAATCATTTCTTACAACTAGGGCAAAATTCCAAACAAAATATATCACCCCTAATTTAAAAGCAACACGCAACCTATCACTCCAAAGAATCGAAGCTTAAACTTACGAAAATATACCGCAAATAACCGACTATTAAAACCCTCCATTTAACCACTAAGTTCGATAAGAAATTGCCAATAACGCAACAGATAGGCAGGTTATGATGAACACAGGCAAGTCACGAAAGCTAAAAACAAACGCGAATCGCATCGAATGTCTGATTTTTTACCTTGACCGTGACCTTGGGGGGTAAACAGGGAAGCCAGGTGTTTTGGGGTTAAGAACGGACTGGTACTGACTTGGGAACACGCGAAGGTGTTAAGCACGGTAACAGAATTCATGTTACAGTATGCTTTTCTAGGGGATTCTATCATTAATACCCTATCTTATGAAAAGGCTAGTCGGTTTTCTTTTTGGATATTGCATTTGTGCCACGTTAATACTGCAATATCTATAAGGCTGCGTTTATATTTGGTCTGTCACTTAGATGATCGGTAGGGATATTACTGGACATGACCAAAGCGTAGAAATTAATTATATAAATACAAAAACTAAATTAATGACTTTCCACCCCTATCAAAAAGCTCCTCTACACTTAAATTTCAACTTTAACGGCTCTCAATTGGAAACCGTTGATGAATTTACATTACTTGGACTTACAATAGATAAACATATTAAGTAACTGTTTAACGAAATTACTAATAAACAATAATAATAATAGCTAATAATAATTAATGATAATCACGCAATTTATAGTTATGTTTTTAAAATATACATAAATTCGGTAATTATTAATAAATAATACATTATTATTAATAATATAACAAAAATAATAATAAAATTAAATAGCAATAATAATTATTCAAAGAAAAACAAATGATATAAATAAATAAACAGAATTATAATACATATGTATAAAAATAAAAACAAATATTCAAGTACATTTTGCAGATAACATAACAACAACAAACACTTAACATAATGGTAATATCTTACTGGCGATCTCCTGACTTTGATTATATGTAAGATAAAACTTGCTCCCACAATAACAAATAAATGATCTCCTAAAACAGGACTTCCTCTCTCCTACCCTTTTGCTGTGCCCTACAGGGTCCATAATGATCTAAATTGTATAGTTACCACCTAAGTACACATTATGGTAAAGCAATAAAGTATTGAGTATAGATACTTAACTGTTTCCCACGCTTTCAGAGGCAACACAACAGAGAGAACACAAGCATTATATTTTAGTAGTACGAGGGACAGGGTGTAAAGTTCACTCTTCCACCGTAGAAAAGGGAGGATCTTCCGACCAGACGGGTGTTGTGTCTGGCGGGCAACAGCCCGAAAGTTGATGTTGGGAGTTTTATGTCGATCACACGGTAAACTAATTGCGCGATGCAGGATTTGTGTGACGTCATGTCTTTGCTGCGTAGTTCATATAATATTACTACAACTCGTAATAAAACGAGATTAGGAGCAGCTGTTCCTGTTATTGCCTTAAAACCAAGCTTAGGAATGATCAAACCCTTAGTTACCCAATAAATTACTACGGGGTAAGTAAAACCCTAACCCCGAGAGCAGTGGTGGCCCAGTGGTAACGGCCTCGACTTACGAGTTGTGAGTCGTGGGTTCGAACCCAAGCAGGCGCTTTACTTTGTGTAAATAAAATTTCATCACCACTGCTCTCACAACGGTGAAGGAAAACATCGTGAGGAAACCGGCATGTCGTAGAACCAAAAATTCGAAGACATGTGACATCTACCAACCCGCACTGGACCCACGTGGTAGATTACAGCCCACTCCCTCTCACAGAGAGGAAGCCTGTGTCCCAGCAGTGGGAACATTAATAGGCTGATTATGTATGTATATGTAAGTGAAACCCTTATGAAAAAGTTTCCCTAACGCTCGATGCGAACTTTTTAGTGGAAAAAAAAGTAAGTAGGGTTGCCAACTTGATATAAAACTGCAGCTGTATGATACCTCGACATAACCTTTGAATGATATAATCAAACATGGAGGGTAAAATGTCCAATCGATGAAGGGTAAACTTTATAACACACAAACCATGTCGCATAGAGCAATGCTTTTATGTGTTTTGTCTAGACGACGGCGCCTTGGGGTGTCTCCCTTCCATACGTCATGTCACATGCCCTTCTGATGTCCTGGTCTAGCTGCATTAAGGTGCTTTCACACGTATAGTTGACCTCGTAACTGCTTTACCACCCTAGGGTTAAATCAATTGCACGTCATAAAACGACAAGTGGGCCTAGACAAACTGAGATTCTATCAGCGATAATGATGATGGAAAACTCAAATATTATGTAATGGATCTGTTGAAAGTCTTAGTAGAAATACGAAACACTTTGAAAGCGCCACTTGTCTATTTAAGGTATATTTGTTGTCTATGTGACAGTAAGATAGTTTCAACCTCATGGTAAGGATAATTATGATTAAGTAAAAGTATAAAGTATGAGCTAAAATCAATTTGAGACGATCTTTCCGATCCCTACGATTTGAAACTGTGCACGCTTACCTTAAGCTGCCGATAACCTTATAGGCTGACCAACGAGAAGCCTTCCAAAAAAAAATTGTGTGATCATTCCAGCTACAGACTTTTTTCTCCACATGAATTTTGACGATTCGAACATAATGTATAGACGAACCCTTATAATTAACTTTCTAGTGTCCTCTGCTAATAGGATTTTAAATTATTAGATAAAATAATAAGTACTAAGTTTTGTTTGACACGAACTAGAAAAAATAAGATAGTTATAATATTCATAATGAAATGAAATTGTTAATTCTGTTATAGGATATCAGAATCACTTTTAGACGTCATATAAAAATAAGCTAAAAAAATAGGACGGCGTTTCCTATCTTGACTACTCAGAGAAGAAAGGCCAAAGGATACCCAGGCTGGCTGTATACGTGTCCCATGTATTGACTCACTCCCTATTATATGGGACTTAAACATAACTGGAGAAATATGGGTGTGCTAAATAGATGCACCTCTGCCTAACCCTTCAGGTAATACAGCTGTTATGATATGTACACAGATGCAGATGTTATGTACACCGGGTTTGCCAGATATACCTTTAATTATTTCATTCTACATATTCAGTTCTATAAAGGAGACCATTCACGTTTCATACAAAGTTGGGCCCAAAACCCAAAGTGCCGGCCAGCGAAAAAAAATGTGTTACCCTGGTTGGGGAAGTCCTCCTCATCATTTTTTACTATGGCGCCGAATCTCTATGATCATTCCGTTAGCTGTTTTTTAAAGTAACTTTCCTTTTCCTTTCCTATCGCGTCTGGGAGGAACATTTTAGGGACAGAGCCTGTTTCGCCGTTCTTCTGTCTTCGGTACCAATCGTCGAGCGACGATACGGATCTGACACTTGACGAATGAAACCAGGCAGCCGTTATAGTCCGGATTTTTTTTCAACTTGAGTGTAGCCTCTTTCACAAGGTGGTCTGCGCGTTCGTTGTCCTCCAGGCCTGCGTGAGCTTTTACCCAGAACAACGAAACATCTTTGCTCTAGGGTAAAACCGCGCCCACGTAAGCTCTCTCCTCCGTCGCCAGGAAGTGGAGGGAACCTTGGTTCGCCGGACGTGGAGTTTTCGCAAACGCACACGCTCAATCTCTCTGCCCACAAAAGCTGGCTGGGGTACTCTTTGCCTCATACAGAACGGCTGCTGCTTGTATTCGGAGGTCGTGTGGGAGGTTGGCAGCCAGCATCAGGGATGCATTTAGCGAAACAGTTCTGTAGGATTTGCAGAGCTTTTGGGCGAATACTCTTTGGACCGTATGACCGTGAACTAAGAAGATTATTGGAGAGCATTTTATACACTCCAATCTTCTTAGTTGCCGGCTTACCGCTCATCACCATTCTGCGTCCAGCTCCAGCGCTGCCGTGTAAATGCTCCGTATGACCTCCAGATGCAGATCTCTATGCCACATTCTACACACGTTAGTGGCGTGCATGTTGAATGTGAGCTAATGGTAGTATTGTTATTTCCTTAGACATGCCTATGTCGACCCCGCCCATGCTCATGAGTGAGACATCCTACTTTAGCTTCCTAGTGACTACTATTGCACAGGTTTGGTGTGGTGCAAACTTCACCTTATTTTGGATGCCCCAATTCCGAATATACTCGCGGGCGGCCTTGGCCTGTCTTTGAACCTCCAGTGCTAGGTCATTGTCGAAGATCATTACCACAACGTGGGCGGAAGCCTGGTAGTGATCTCCCCGTTCTTCCGGCCCTTTTAGCGAAGGGTTCAGAAGTAAATTCCAGAGGATTGGATTCCCTTTATACCTGCACCATCCCATAATCCCGCCCAGTCCGCCGCGCCGGTTAGTCTAGGTTCTATGTTTTCTGGGGATTGGTTTCCGCACTTAGTCAAGTGGACCATTGTGCGTGGGCCATGGCGGCTGTTTGATGGTTATTCCAACCAGCCCACCTCTCTCCAAAAGAGAATTAAATCTCCTGATCTGTTTGGAACATCTGTGTAGAATCTGGGTGACCCGAGGTGAATTCACGGGCGTCACCCAGATTCGAACAGAAACCCTCGTTTCTATTCGAATCTGGGTAACGCTCGTGCATTCAAAGAGCACGTGCGCGACGATTTCCTCAGCCTCCATGCACGCCCTGCACAGAGGACTGTCCTTTATGCCTATGTGTGGAAGTGTTTGTTTAGCGAGCAGTGTCCCGTGATGGCCCTGTGACTAGAAGGCAGGCCGTTCCTATCCAGGCGAACTAAATGCCTGGTCAGCCTTCTTTCCAAGGATGGCATAGCTTCCTTGGACTGCCTGCAGCCCAATGTCGAGGTCCACCAGTTTTCCACTTGTGTGTGGGTGAACTCCTGTAGCCACCTGTGTATTTGGTTGAAGGGGATGTGTACGATAGGCTCGGATCCTCAGACTGCCGTGCGGGATCCTCGTCTAGCAAGTTCGTCAACTGCGTCGTTACCTAGTGATACGCTGTGTCCTTTTGTCCATTGTAGTAAATAAATAATAAATAATAAATAATAAATTTATTTGCATCATAAAAGTACAACCATATAATTAGGTATTTTTACATTTGGTAGGTAGACACTACGAGGTTCATCCATAAACGCTGCCTAAAGTTAAGTAATGATTAGCGACTGTTTAACATACATTTCTGAGTCTGACGTTTGAACGTCACTTAACCCCCAGCAACGCCCATAAATAATCCCCTATATACATAGGTTCCTTACACTTAAATACTAACCAATAGGTACTTAATGTGATATTCTATTTCTCACCTTTCTAACGTCCCATAAGTCCTGCGTCACATGACAGTTATTTAGTACGTATTTAAGCACTAATCACTCACCAATAATTACTTACACTGATATTGTTATATAGGTTGTAGTATTCAATTCACACTATCCTCCGTACTAGTCGAAACTGTATCACGATAGGACAGTCTTCCTCTTACACACTTCAGTTCTAAATACAAATAGTATTCCAATATTGTTTCACAGTATAATAATTTAGTATCTATCATCTATGATATTATATTCCAATAGAGCGAGCAAAAGTGATCACAATGGAGGTAGGGTTAAAATAAATTTAGTATATGCAAAGTTTACAGATAATCGTTAGATTTTTATCCTATAAGACATTACTATTTTCGTGAGTAGGTACTAACATAAACATAAACATAAATAATAGCTGCATGTACAAATAATGAGTTAGAATTTTAGATTTAAATCATAAGTAAATGTGTAAGCAAGAGATATGAGTGTGTGTGTGTGTGAGCGTGATATTTTGAATATGGGTTTAGATGTTTGTGAGGTGTGGTGTGTGCGTTGTGTGCGTTGTGTGTTGTTTGTTCGTGTGTATGTATGTGTTTGTTTTAAGTCAATCTTTTCAATAGTTTCTCAGTTTTATCATAGTTAAGTTGTTTTAAATATTCAACAAGAACTTTCTTACAGGCAAAAGAAGTCATATTTCGTAGGCTGACGGATTGTGATATCTTATTATATAAGAATGGACTTAAATATTGCATAAACTTACAAGCAAATGAGGTTCTGTAAAATGGGACTAAGTACACTATGTCATTTCTTCGTTTTCCTGTGTAATGGGGGGGGAGATTGTGTTGACTTAGTGTTACACTTAATATGAATAGCTGTCTCACTGTTAGTACAGGCAATTCACTGTATAGTAATTCAGTTGAGAATCTGTACCTCTTAAATGTCATAACTTTCAGTATAGCACGTTGCGAGCGTTCCAAGCTAATCATTGTTGACTTAGATGAGCCTCCCCATGTGGAGATACAATATGTTAAAACTGATTGACAAAGTGCATAGTAAAGTGTTAGTAGTAATTTTCTGTTACAAAAGTGGCGGATTTTTTTAAAGACATAAATCATCTTTCTGACTCTAGCTGTTGAGGTTCTAATGTGCTCATTCCAATTTAGATTTTGATCAACAATTAGTCCTAGATATTTAATTGATTGTGTTTTAGAAAGAGAGTAGCATGAGCAGGTGCTGGGTGCGCAACATGTGTGATATTTAATTTGAAAGGTATTTAATGGTGGTTGTGTCGTATTTCGGATGCTAAAGGCAATATATTTCGTTTTTTGTGTGTTTAAAGTTAGTAGATTACGGTCGAGCCATGTAGATACCAGGGTAAAACCTTCATTGGCTAGGTTATATACATCCTTCCAAGATTTTCCTTTAAATAGTAGGACTGTATCGTCCGCGAAAGTAATTATTTGACCTTGATTCAATTGCAAATTACATAAATCATTGATGTATATTAGGAACAATGTAGGCCCCAGGATACTTCCTTGGGGTACACCGTACAAAATTTTTTCAGGTTGACTCACATAATCACTCATTTTTACGCTCTGTTCCCTGTTAGTTAGGTAGTCTTTTAGAAATTTAAGGGTAATCCCGCGAACACCAATTAATTCTAACTTCCTGAGGAGAATGGGAATAGAAACGGTATCGAAGGCCTTGGCTAGGTCGAGAAAGATGCCAATAGTTTTTTCTCCCTTGTCGAGGCTATCTACTATGAAAGAAGTAATTAAAGTAAATTGTAGTGTCACCATGTTGCGGCTAAATACCGTTATTTGTTTTAGTGCATTGTGACATTCTAGTCTTAGCTTCGAGGTAATATATTTTGTCCGTAAGGTTGCGCCGGTTAGTCTTTCTTTATTATTTTTTATATTTATTTGTATAGTTAGTATAGTTTTTTAATACGTAGTGCAAATAGTTTTAATATATTGTTATGTAGATTTAGAGATAAAATAAAACAAAGTAGCTTACAGAAATAAAATCACGTCTTTCAAGACATTAATTGTTTTTAACTTCATAAATGACTACAAACCACTGCAAATATTCCCTGATATTTCGAGGTTACCTTTAGAATAAGTTTATTTTATTTATTTTTCATTACATAGCCGTTACTTTTATATATTAATAAAATGTAGGTACGTACAATAGACTTAAGAAAACAGCTGATAGATCGGTTCGTAGAGATTTGATGCCGCCGTAGTGAAAAATGCTTAGGTAGACTGCCCCGACTTAGGTTATAGTTATACTTAGACGAGATAATATTGCAAGGTAACTAGATTTTTCAACTTTAAAAAACAGCTAAAGGAATGATTGTAGAGATTCGGTGCCATAGTAAAAAATGATAAGGAGGACGTTACCAACCAGGGCAACACAATTTTTTTCGCTGGCCGGCACTTTTTGTTTTGGGCCCAATATGAATGGTCTCCTTTACGATCTAAAACCGACATATACCAACGAACAAAGCCAAGAACAAAACAAGTGTCGCATGATCTAATAACTCACATAGTTGAGGCTTATCACAATATCTTCATTTGTTTAATTTAAAAGTCCTCTGCCGGTAACGTCCCACGTGCCAAAGACATGAGTTAGTAAATGCCATGATGGGGTTTTAAAGACCTCTATCATAATGTATTTAGTTTATCATTACTCCCGCTATCATTTAATTGCCAGATGATGATATTGCCAACGAGGTAACACGATAAATTGCTGTTTGTACGCCACTTGAAGTGTCCGGCTGTACAATTATTAATAATTAAAAAATAATAGAGATTAGTATACTAGTACATGCTACTCTCAGTGCAAAATACACTTTGATGATGCAAACTCAAACTAAAAACGTTTATTCCATATAAACCATTTAGGCGTACGGGCCATCCGTACACGGGACACCCGTACGGGTAGCGCCCGCAGTGCTCTGAACCAAGGGAGTAGTACGATACGTTGGACGTTGTATAGGCTCTACCTGGAGCGGGTCCCGTACGGACAAATCCGCGTCGTTGTGAAACAATTTTCTAGCGCCTCATGTGTGTGTCCGTGCCCGTACGGGTCTCCCGGACAGCTATCAAAGCTTTTGAATGGTCAAGGATTCGGTCAGTCCGAAACATAACCCTAGTTGCCCTTTCTTATCCATAGGAAATGGGTTAGAAAGAGCAAGAAACGGCACGGACAGTACTTTAAATAAAAGATTAAGTACAAGACACGACATTAAAAATACTTGTCAACTTAATATTACTAATAGTAGGTATAAAAATGTAATATATGGAGATAAAATAATCACTTATTATTAAAATCATTTCCGCAATAAGCTATCTTCTGCTGGACATAGGCTGTCCCAAAGAATTCACACAGCGACCGATCCTGCCCTGCCGTTCGTTTTTTAATAGGCGCAATAAAAATAAATTTTAAAGAAACGTGACCAAACCCGACCCCGATTTTATTTGACCTTTACCTGGGTCTATTCAATGTATTTTCTCTCTTATTTTTTTCTTTAACAATTTTCTTTTTGTTTCGGTAGGAGAACAGAACGAGTAACGGGGGCTAAGAATGCTCAGCTGGTGTACGTGAACGGCAACAGTCCGCGGCAGCCGAGCACTCCACAGCTGCTCAGAGTAAGTAGGACCAGGTGGTGGGAGAACTTAGGTGAAGCGAGCTGTCGACAGGGTCAAGCCCTAGCGTCTGGTGGGGTCACAGCTCATTTCACCAACATTTTCAACATATTTTTTTTTTTAATGGATTGGCTGTTGGGACTCTTCTCTATGCAATGAATAAGGATGTTGAATGGATAAAAAAAACGATATAGTCCGTCAGTAAGATAATTTAAAAAAAACGGGTTGCACTCCGGGGGTGCCGGCAGAAGTGAAAAACTTGAACATTAACGTTGTGCATTTTAGAATATTTTGGAATGGATAGGGAATAATTCCGAACGAATAGCTTTATTTATCAGTATAAAAGTACTATAATTTATGTGGTTAAATACAATATTCATTAATAGTAGGAGTATATTTATTTATTTTCAAAATATAGTCTAACAAAAATAAACAATTTATTTAAACACTTTTCATGAAGTATGTTTTGACTGGTTTTTTATACCCATCAATATGGGTAAAATTTCTTACCTCGCAATCTTTACGTAATGTCAAAGACTATTTATTTTGATATTTACTTTGTCGGTTGCTAGGCAACGGGTCTTACGATCACGTTCTGACGCGAGTTTAAAATTTTTTACCCATCCCAAAAAAAGTGCACAACGCCGCTAAAAAAGTTTTCACTTTAAAAATTGGACACGTTTTTTTGGCTTTAAAAAATGATTTAGGTAAAACATTTTTTAAAGCCAATTAAAGTTGGGGAGTGGGGGCTCGCTACGTCACAATTCAGCATAAAATCTACCGGAGAGTGACGTCATGCCACATTTTAACTCAATGTATTGCCGTAATCATTTGATTAAATAAAAAAAGAATAAATATGTGTCTAATATTTTTTAATTGACTATCTGAAGGACAATTTATTTTTTCGTCAACGTCCTTATTCATGATAACCTAAAGTTATAGTTTACCAGCGCCTTTATATCGTAGCTGTCGTGACTTTTCGGATTCATGTGCGTATTGTATAATTATCACTTGCTTCAAAATGGTGAAGGAAAACATCGTTAGGAAACGGGCATACCTAAAAGATATGCAAAAACTCTGACACCAGGTTTCTCACTAGCCATACAGAAAAGAAAAAAAAGATCGTAGCTGTAAGACTGCATCCTAGTTACTACTAATGAAGAGCGGTTAGCCCTACGTCTTTCTGCACTTAGATTAAAAACACATATGTAGGTGAAACGAACCCAAGAGCATTGTTGATTTCCTTACTTAACTCCGGAAGTTGTTGCCTTGCCTCTCCTAATGTTAAAATACCTTGAAAGAATCGACAAGAAAATCCGTGGCTTATAAAACATATTGTTACAAAAATTGGTTAAATCATTATGTTGGTTACCAAATTACATTTTTCCTAACAGATACTAGAAGAAACAATAAAGAAGAAGATCCCAAAGCCGCTCTTCCAAAACCCGGCGCCGGTGCGCGGCCCGGACCGGTACCGGCTGCAGTTCAACATTGACGAGAAGACGGCCGACTCGCTGTTCCAGTACCGCACCAAGTTCGTCCAGCACATGCTGACCAGCGCGATGTACGCGAACAGCGCAGTCGGGAAACCTTGGGAGATGATTGGAAAGTAAGTATGCCAATATCTAGACCAGCGGGTTAATTGCGTAACACAGTAGCAATTGCAAAGCTTTTCATTTTGTCAATTCGACAACATTCATTGCGTGATTTGCGTTGTTGAATAGACGAATTTTTCAAACATTTCCCTTTTCTCTTCGAATTCATGTGGGTATTGTATAATTATCACTTACTTCAAAAACGGTGAAGGAAAACATCGTGAGGAAACCAGCAAACCTGAAAGATATGTCTCGAAGGCATGTGAAGTCCAATGGCGGCTTTAAAACCTGACACAAGATTAATCAATAATCACTAAAAACACGAAAAAAATATAATAAAGAATTTTCTTCTAAATGCTTCGGATTGCGATAGAAAGTGTGTTACGCAATTGGGGTGCTGGGTTCCTTCTACTACTTCAAAAGTATAGCATGGTAGACCAGAGCATTTAACCGGAGACCTTCTGTTTAAGTGTTGTGCATGAATATCAGAGGGCATCAGTAGGCGTTCGGACTGACACCCTGTATGAATGCAATTACATGAGCGATCTGTAGTCCCTCCTTCAAGTGCTGAAGACAGTTCCAAATTAGTTGTAGTTGATAAAAGTCCGAATAACCTCTTTCTTCACAAGTAATAGGCTGTTAATCCTTAGTATTAAATGAGTAATATTCGTTTATCTATATTAAAAAACAGAATCACGTTCTCGAAAACGACTCCAACGATTTCGATGAAAGTTGCAATATAGGGTTTAGTAGTTTAGTTTACGGGGGTGATAAATCGGTCTATCTAGGTATCTGGGAAAATTCGTTTTCCATATTTTCATAGCCTCGGGAATGTGATACAACGTTGGTATACCTGGACGATATGTTTATCTAATTTCACCCGAGCAGAGCTGGTACTAAGGCTGCCTGTTCACTGAAGCGGAGAGGAGAGGAGAGGAGCGGAGATGTGCCAATATTAACCAATAGAATCTAAACTCCGCTCCAGAGGTGCGATTCTATTGGTTAATATTGACACATCTCCGCTCCTCTCCTCTCCTCTCCGCTCCAGTGGACAGGCAGCCTTATACTTTAAGCCGAGAATTACGATATATCTTGTATAAATGATCTACATAATAATATGATATCCAGCACCAAAATTACAAGCATAAAGATTCAGAATGCCGATTCCATGCCTGCAAATAATTAAGGAGGACATTGTTTCACGAATACTTTATGAAAATCTCACTAAAGGACATCCAATGTCAAGAGGTTATCCACTTAATACTTACCACATTACTACATGTCACAGTCATAAAACATCGAAATAATGGCAAGACGTGACCGAGGAGAGTAGTAAGGGGACGAAAGATGACGTCACGGGCTGTCTGCCCCTTCTATTCCATCCCCCTTCGAAGTCTACCTTATTGTTATGTAGTAAAAGCAACAAAGTCTGAGAGTGGTTTTGGATGCCTATTTATTCATCCTGTGTTTTCCATTTTTGAAGAATGATAGAAAGAATATTTAAATGTGGAAGGCAAGGTGGAGTTCTGTAGTTTCTGCCAACCCTTATCAGGAGAAAGCATGAGTTTATGAAGTTAATTTATGTATGATTGAAAGTACGTAAGTGCTAAAGTGGATGTGCTGATGTTCCCGTGTGTCAGTCTTCGGTCGAAGATTTCAATAGTGTGAGTTAGATTGAATAAATTGTCGCTTTCCGTTGAATAAGAATATAATATGCTATAGGGACGGTGAATAATGGGTCATCGTTACACTTGTGTGGATGGACAGGAAAACCCGCCTGTGAATCTGTGTAGTAGGGGGAGTTATATACAGAGTGCCGCTTTAACGGCAACATTAATTTTACACACGTATACGGTTTCACGTTTTCGTTTTATGAAGGTATTTTAATTTCATTAGCATATTCAGCCTATAATGCTCCTACTGCTGGGACACAGGCGTTCTCTCAGTGAGATAGTGGGACGTAATCTACCACAGAGGCCCAGTACGGGTTTGTAGATGTCACATGTCTTCGAATTATTTTATTTTATTTTTTATGATTACTGCGCTACTAGCCCTACCCCTGTATTATATTAATGTCACCATTGTAGCGGCACGCTGTATAACAATTTTGGCGATGTCATTATGGAGCCTCCCCAAGTAGACCTCCGGCGTATGTTGGGGACCAGGATGGCATCCACACTACCATTCCACGCACTGGCTGATCTCTACACAGAACATGAGCTATTCTGATGTTACTAATAGGACACGAAAACAAGACTATTTTATCTTAAGCTATATTTTGCTGATTTACCAATCATGGTAGTTGACCAGCTGATATCAAGATAACGCGTGAACAGTTTACCAAAATAAATGGTGGTAATGATCTATATTACTCGTATAAATATTGAGTAAACTCTGCTCGGGTGATAATAGAGAAAATGAATTTTCCCAGAAATGAGACTTAGCTAGATCGATTTTCCGCCCCCGTAAACACCTTTATTAAAACTTTCATCGAAATCGTTAGAGCCGTTTTCGAGAACGTGATGACAAAAATACAAATTGATGGTCACGCACTTCACTATTCTCTATCTATCGGTTAACTTAATCAAAAAACAAAATGGCTCTCAAATGTTGTAACTAAATTGTTTTGATTACAAAGACTTTCTTTGTTAACTTTTGATTAGCGTTTAATTATATTCCTAAAATATATAAATATTAAACAGATAAACATATCCTCCAGATATTATACCATTGTGTATAATATTCTCGAGGCTGTGAAAATAGAGATAACGAATTTTCCCAGATATAAGACCTAGCTAGATCGATTTTTCGCCCCCGTAAACCAGCAATTGCAACTTTCATCGAAATCGTTACAACCGTTTTCGAGAACGTGATTACAAATATACATATACAAATATTGCTCATTGAATAGTATAGTATAGGATATATGGCTAGAAAGGGGTTGACTACTAGAGAAGATGATGACTAATAGAGAAGTATAGAAGAAGAAGCAGACATGTTGTGCCGAGGTCAATTAAGTTAGGATATGGGCAAAACATGATAATGATGATGATCTATCTATATTATAAACGGTCTATTTCTTCCCAGCATCTCCGAACAGATAATCGACGAGGTCCTACTAAGCTGCGTATCGAAGATGGAACTCCGGGAAATGATACAAGACTTGTACAAGAATGAGACGTGCTGACTCTAGTCGCATGTGCAAGAAAGAGACGGAACTATTTGCCCAATGTGGATTGGATACTTTTATTTTAATACATTTGTTTACCTGTAATTTACTGTTTATTTTTTTGTAGATACTCGATGCCCCAAAATATGTGAAAAAAAAACGAAAGGTAAAACTTAAATAAGTATTTTTATTAAAATTGGCGACTACATACACTCTTGAATCACTGTTGAATTTATCGACAAGTCGTCTACAATGGTTCCGTCAGTCTTACTGATCATGATTCTCTATACTTCGAAAACACACTACTTACAAACTAAAATTCGTATCCGTATTATCGTCTACAAAATAGTCACTGTACAATAAAGACATTTAAAAAAGACACTACTTTGCCATTCAGTCATTTTGTGATTTTGTTGGAAATCGTGAATGCATTCATACATAAATATCTGTATAAAATAAGGCACTTATCATACGACTAGGTATTATACCCGGGTATCAAAATATTTGAAAAGTTTGTTGAATAATTTACAATCAATTGAAGTCAATCCAAATTGGCTATAACTTCGTGTAAGTTAGGATCAAACGTCAATACAAATTGTAACAATAAGCCACTTATTTCGTAGAAAATATGTCCAAACAACTTGTACTGCTTCACTTAATATCACTTTCTAAACAAACTACACTTGGTCGTCTTGATTCATACTTAACCGGATTGAATTCAAAACTAAACCGAATTTCGCTCTTTGTCTCTTTAAAGTATCATTTTTGTCAACTTTAGGTAATTTGGCTATACTTTCTGAGCTAGAATTGTTACCACTTTGGTTTGACTCTTCTGGTGCTGCAGAATTTGACTTCATAAGTCGCGGCTTCGTAAGCTGTGGACCACCTACTGCGAATATACCTTCTAATTTGTGCTTTAAGTCTTGTCTACTCAGCGACATATCTTCTTCTTCTTCGGATTCAGATGGGTCAGGTTCTGGAGTCTTTTCTTCTGTGTTGACAGGTCGTAAATTTTGTGCTGCCTCTCTAGACAACAATTCTTTCTTTAAATCGTCGAACATAGATGGCCGATCGCGGCTCACTGACAGTTCTGCATCAGGGAAGTTCCCGGTTGAATTTGATCTTCTCCTAGGTTCTTCCCCTTCTTCGCCAGGGTCTATTGTTTTCTGGAATATATTGTTCAACTTGGACATGAATTTGAGTTGTCGATCGCTTCCAAATCTAATATTGCCGTCACCTTGTGAATTGCTTGACTGTATGCTTAGTCTAGGCTCACTGACTTCGTTGTCTTCTACTTTTCGTGGCAGTTCTGGTTCAGTATGTCTATAATTTACTGTATAAAATTTCTTATAGTTATTATTAGGCTTAAAATAGTTTTCATCTAGAGGAGGCGGTGGTGGTGGAGGTGGCGGCGGCACTGGTATTGTAGACTCCTGTGTATCATCTAATGATTCACTGAGTGCTTGTCTGTCGATTGTGTCTGAATATCCAGATTCATCTGTTCGTGAATTCGTGTCACTGTCGTTAAATGCAGTTATTTCTTCATCTTCGAAGTTATGAATGTCTTCATTGTTGTCTAATCTTTCCTCTTCTTCGCTTACTTTTGGCAAATCCTCCCTGTGCACTTGTGCAATCACGTCGTATTTTGATAATCCTTGATTACCTAATGACGCGTCGGAACCAGCATCTGACAGTTCGCTCAAAGACTTTCTATGAGGGATGCCAGTTTCATGTGTTACAGTATCGTCTTCTTTGCTCTCTTTTAAGCTAATATCTTCTCCGTAAGTATCTTCTTCAGCTTGTAATACTTGATCTAATAAGTCTATAATTTTTGCTTCTTTTTCTTCATTATTTTCGATTTGTACCTGTTGTACAGTAATTTCTTCAACTTTTTTCGTATCTATCACCTTATCTCTTAACTCCTGATGTATCTTCTTCTCATCATCATATTGTGCCATATGCTCGTCTGTCCGAGCCAATGTATGCGGAGGGGTGGGTGATTCTACTACGATTTGCACAATTGGTGATTTTCCATTTTTATTAGCGTGCGGTTTATTATTTGAATCTTCAGGTATAACTTTGCCCGCGTTTTGTTTGTAGCAGCATATGCATATAAAATAAATTGGAATTCCTGAAATTTACAAATAATAATATTATTTTGGATGACGAATAATGGATGAATAATTGAATTCACATGGCACGTTCCGCTTACCTATTAAAATCCACAGCATAACTCTGATCCACGTGTGATAATTGATGAGGACCATTAGATGCAGGTTAGTGTATACGCTGATGCAGGGAATGAATGGAACCAGCGGCGTCTGAAAAGAAGTATTTTAATATACATGCGAGGAAACACAAACATTTCATCGGTCTACATAAGATATTATTTAAAAGATACCTATCAGTGTTAGTTAACGAGACATATTGAAGGAGGGTGTTGTATTCGATTCTCGTCCCAAATAATATTTTATTTATTTTATTTTATTTTATTACTTTTAGGAAAACTTACAGCTAATACATTTCTATAAAACTAGTACAATGTGTAAAAGATGGCCAATTACAAGTTTCCACAACTGATTAATGTGAGTAACATTGACAAATACGCGCAAACAGATAATATCTAAAAAGATACCTGTAACTTAACTTTTGACGTAGGTAAGTATCCAAAATATAATAGGTACAAGCTTCCATATGAACTTTATTTGAGGTTTTTCCAAATTCAAATCACATTATTGACTTTGTGCGATACAGGATCCACTTCCTCACCCCACGTGGTTGTGACTTGTGTCGGTGTCAGTATATAAGTTTTATTTATGCATGAACTATCGTCCTAATACATAATTATATAACTAACTCCCTCTCACCGAAAGAAGGCCTGTGTCCCAGCAGTGGAAACACAATACTGTAAATCTGTATAGCTTTTTCACCATAATCATCGGAAAAAACTGCAATCACTAAATCTAAATAACTATTAAAACAAAACAAAGGAGAGAACTTACTCTAAATGTCAAATCCTCACGGTTGCAGGGTTGCAAGGCCATGACAACAACTATAAGTAGAGCGAACACGTGCAGAATGATGGCAGGGATCAAAGGCTCCGGTGCGTTGACCACCACCAGAGCTGTCGTTAGACAAACGCAGACTGAAACAAAAGAACAGCCTGGATAAAATCTGCCTAGGTATCATTGTGATAATCTTAAAAAGCGGGCTGAGATCGGCTGAATGGATCTATGTATTTCAATTCAACAATAATGTGAGGGAACGTCTAGGAAACGTTGACGCGATTAATTGGAAGTTACTTGGAAACTGTCAAGTGTCCAATGGATGGGATTTTTTTGCGATTTGTGGCTTTGCTAGTACTATTATTTTGTGAGGCTAGAAGAGGCTTTTCATTAGTTTTCATCCTTATACGAAATGACATCGATTGGCATCATAAAAAAAAAAAAGTGAGAAATTATGTTTTTCTATACAATTTGTCAGTCCTTCTTGAATGCAATTAGCAATTACTCAAAAAGTTAAGGACAGTCTCCTAAGAACGTTTTGAGACGTAACGTACCTAAAACTTTTAAGACATCTGCACTTCGGCTGACTGTCCACTGGAGCGGAGAGGAGAGGAGCGGAGCGGAGCTGTGCCAATATTGACCAATGGAATTGCATAAATCTCCGCTCCGCTTCAGTGGACAGGGATATGCGAACTAGTTTAAAAATTCATACATAACCGGAAAGCGGAGCGAGGAAGCGAAAAAAACCCGGCCGCGGGGTATTGCAGCCCACTCAAATTACTCGTCGCGTAAACTCGGCATAGCTCCGCACCGTCCGCAACTCCGCTCCGCACTTCCTCGCTCCACATCAATGGACAGACACAGTGCGCAATTCCGCTCCGCATTACTTCCTCGCTCCGCGTCAATGGACAGGCAGCCTTACTGCCTCATCTCAAAATCCACCCTATATACCTATACAGGTCAGAAGACCAAGGGGGAAAAGAATCATATTACAATTGGCTACTTACTGAACAGAAACATGGCTGTGTTCATGATTCTGGAGGTGGTTCTTGTAGCCTTTATGTCTCCTCGCCCGATGAGCTGCTTCATTATACTTGGCGAAGTCTCTGACTCGTATTCTGAACAGTATCTGAAATACAAATATTAGGATCAGTCGTATACTCTCCATATCGCAGTATGCTGGGCTTGGGCATCTTCAAAAATATATGTAGCATCAAGTGGTCGCTAGATTGATAGCAGTAATAAAAGGGTATAAATTTCAGGGTATTTAAGTCAGGAAATCCTCGATAAAACGACTTGAAGTGACGAACGCTGACAGATTCTCAGCTTCTAAATAAAATCATTATATTATGCGCTACGTACAGAGCTGGACGAATATTTGAGAAAATTTATGTGATATATAAATAAATCTTTTATCATTTTGTCACACACTCAAAGATGGACGCATTCATTGTAACATTGTAAGTAAACTTTACGATTGTGATGAGCTAGACTAAAATAGGAGTCATGACATCGAGGGAGTCGCCAAATGAACACACAATATTATGCCAAAAAAGTAGTAGTAGGTACGTGCGATTCCTTTGTTTTAGAATGTGTGGTAAGATGTGTCAAATCTTTATGGCAGTTATATTATATTATCTTAAAAACGGAAGCCATCACTATGGCCAATATTATTCCCCTATCTTGAAAATTTGACCTATTATATGGGACTTCAGCATAACTGGTGAAATGTGAGTGTACTATAGATATGCTCTACCTGTTACTTCGGGGATTACGGGCAAAAAATAATTTCAAACCTTAAGGCCCAGTCGAGAGATAATTCAGAAAAAGTTCACACCAACAAAGCTCCAACAAAGCGTGCGTGCATCCAAAAATTTAGCAATGTCGTAAATAGCTGTCAAATATTACCCGTTTTGATTAATTTGAAAATAATTCTGTGTGGTACTAAGAAATGCGGCTAACTAGCGAACTAGAATATTGATTATCAAATGCAATAAATGAAGGTAACAACGAATATTTAGTTTTAGATGTAAAAAAAGTATTTGGAAACTTTCCAAATGCCTTTTTTACACCTAAAACGGGTACAACATCAAATTCAATGTTACAATTTATTGCCATTCATTATTAATATTCTAGTTCGCTAGTTAGCCACATTTCTTATTTCCATACTATAATGCCAAATTAATCAAAACAGCGAAATATGTGACAGCTATTTGCGCCGTTGCCCACTTTCAGAATGCACGCTCTTAAATAACTGAGGGCCTAGTGTGAGTTTCATTTGACCATCTCGATCATACGCATCGAGCGCGTTCGGCGTTCCGATTGGCCCTTCACCGGTGAAGGCCGGCCGGCTGCCAATCGGAGCGCCAAACGCGGTCGATACGTATGATCGAGATGGTAAAATGAAACTCACACTAAGCCCTCTGATCTTTGTTCACACTTCAGCCTCATTTTGGTGTCACCGCAGTTGGGTCAGAACACCTACCTGAGTAACACAACACAGGTGGCCACGATGGTGTAGGAGCAGAGAGTTCCGATGCACATCATCAGAACCAGCTGCTCCAGGTCTAGGAAGGCGGCCAGCAGTGCTGAAAATATAGTAAAGAAATATTTTAGCTGTTACAGGATCATAATGTGGTTAAGTATACAATGTGGAGACTACAATACACAAAATACAACAAACAACAACTGGCACTACTAATGCATATGAGTATTTTGGAACTATTATATGCTACTAGGGTGGATTCTCGTACATAGGTTTCCGAATATCCGCTTTAGGGTGGTTAGACGGAATAACCCGAGCTGTCCATGGATTTTGCCGATCTTCTACTAGCTATATTGACTAAACTATTCAATATATTCAATTAAATTTTTGTACGCAGAATGGGAACGTCATTAGAGCGTTCAATTTATTGTTGTATTGTTGTGTCCACCTTGTTAGATCTCAGATGGCTTCATGTAAAATAATGATTTAGCCGCGCATCCAGATGGACTGAAAGCAGATCGATGATTTTTAACAAACCCGATTTCCATCATCTATATTTAAGGGATTATGTCAAAAAAACTCCGAATAATTATGATGACTACGCAAAATAAGTGCTTTGGCATATCCTACCTACCGTACAGCTGTATCGTAATGCAAAATAATTACCTAGTGATAGAAAAGTAGCCTTTTCCAACAAGTGTCCGCTTTTTTGGTAGAAAACAAACATACATTGACAAAAATATAGTTTCACCTTATTTTGGCATTAATTTTGGTCTTAAGCCAACATTAATTTGTCTACATTTCAACTTGGTCTAACGTATTTTGACAAGAAAAGATTACGTCCTTCATAAATCCTTTCTAAAATAACACTACGTGATCAGTCCTGTTTACTCCTACATATGCAGATATAGACATTGGCGTCAGTTTGTCTGTTGTAGTTTATTTTAATCTGGTGTTTTAATAGTACAAATTATACTTGTAAGTGCGCGGTCAAGGCTGCATAAAATACCAATCGCATTCTTCATTTTCATTGGCTGTTACAGCATCAATAGTCAATACAAACGATGATCGTAGTTCATTGCACTTATAGACACTCTGCGTGCTCGCTTATTTATTAGGTATAAATAAATTGGTTGAAAGTCTTGATCTACACTTAGCCTTCTAATGATGACTTGAACAATTATATTTCTGAGACACATTAGAGTGGCTTGTGGCTAAGTAATAACAGCCGCATGAGTCTATCCACCAGGTTAAGCTACGCTTGCTGGGGTTGGTCAGTGGATGGGTGACCATCTTAACATACCGAGATTCCTCCGTGCCTGACTCGGAAAGCATGTGAAGCCATTGGTCCCGGCTGTCATTCGTTGATCTTTGACAGTCGTTACGAGTCGTCAGAAGCCCGAAAGTCTGACACCAGTCTTACCAAGGGGTATCGTATTACCCATTTACTGGGTTGTGGAGGTTGGATAGGCAGTCGTCCCATGTAAAACACTGGTATTCAGCTGCACCCGGTCCGGTTAGACTGGAAGCCGACCCCAATATAGTTGGGAAAAGGCTGGGCAAATTGATTGGTTGAAAGTCATGATCACCACAGGGATAATGGACAAACCAAAGCTACTTGGTGGCAAGAATAAATATTAGAGCGAAGAAGAGGTACAGTCAGCGAAATTAATTGTTAAGCAAATTGACACTAAACTTCAATTTACCGTTGTATAGCCACCTCTTACCACTGTCGGAGAATGACGGTTAGGATTTGAATAAATGCAAAGAATACTAAATTCCTACTAAGTTAAAAGTGTCTTCTTTTCTCGTGGTTAGTGAATAACCTGGTGTCAGAGTTTGAAAGCCGCCCATGGGCCCCTGACTTGACTTCATACGCCGCGCCGTCGAGAAATATCTCTCAGGCAAGCAGCATACTTAGAACTATCGACTTACCAATAGCCGCAGTAGGTACAACAGTGGCGATGATGGGCGACTGCCTGGTGGTGCTGACTCTACCGAACCAGTGTATGAACAGTCCATCCTTCGCCATGGAGTACAGCAGCCGCGGCAAGGGAAACAGCGCACCGAATAAACTGGAAAAAGAAGATGCAGTGTCTACAATTATTATGGTCCTTATTGGTACTGATTTCATAGCAGATTTGGTCAATTAAAATGTTGGTATTGGATTTTACTGATGGAGCACATAATTTAGGTAACTTTTTAAAACACTAGCTTTTACCCGCATTTTTCGTCCGCGTGGAAGTCAAATAACTATAAGTACCATTATACATATCCTAAGGCAGGGGCCACTAGAATCAAATCTACTTTCTTGTAAATTTTGACTTTCAAAAGTACCTTTTAATGACCTACTTGGAATAAATGGTTTGACTTTCGACTATGGCACTCGTCGCTAATACTGTAGCTTTCTATCAGTGACATACTTTTTGTAAATGACTTCCAGAGATCGTTCAGGCTCAGAACACATACATATATACATAAACGAACGCCTTCTTCCTATGGGCTAGGCAGAAACTACAGAACGCTACCTGCTATGACCCTTATATACTCCTTTGCCTCGTTTACGTTCATACATCTGGTAATACACGCACGCCGGTTGCGAGTAGTGCCTTTCTGAATAACATCACCAATAAGGTCAGTATTTATGTCCTCTTAGGGCGTCCCCTTCCTGCGTTTCCAGTCACATCTGCCTTGTAAATACATTTTATTAGTCGCCTTTCATTGATCCTCTCAACATGACCAAACCATCTCAGCATACTCATTTCAATATTTGTTACTACATCTTCTTTTAACTCACACCGTTGTTTTATCACATCATTCCTCAACCTATCATTCATAGTCAAACCACACATGCTTCGCAAGGTAGGCATTTCCACAGCATTTATTCTACTTTCATGCTTTTTTTGCCACACCCAGCATTCACTTCCATACATAAGTGTGGGCACCAGCACACCAACAGCTACTCGAACCTTTTTGGACATCAACTGGTTGGTCACTATCGCATGTATAGCACCATTCACTTTATTTCCCGCATTTACTCTCCTTTCCACAACTTCATTAATCTTCCCATCTCTTGTAAACAGACTCCCCAAGTATACAAACTCACTTACTTGCTCCACACTCTTATCATTTATTTTCACATCACACACCGATAAATCCTCTCCTCTTTCAAACACCATGACCTTCCTCTTTATTCAAATTTATATTCATCCTTTTCATCTTATATGCTTCATCCACCACAGGCACCATGTCTTGCAACTGTTCTGCTGACGATGCAAGTAGAACTTGATCATCTGCGTAGAGAAGGCATTTGACAGGCAACTCATTCATCCTCAATCCGCACTCACCCTCTTTCGAATCTGTCAGACAACTATCCATGTACAAGTTGAAGAGCCATGGTGACGCTACACAACCCTGTCTAGCACCCCTCGAGATGCAGAACCAGTTCATGTATGCCCCATTTATCCTAACACAAGCACTGGAATCCTTGTATAAAGATTTCAGTGCCCGTACCAATTCCCAGTCCACACAGTACATGGATAGTATCGACCAGTTCTTCCTTCCCCGCACTGTCGTAGGCCTTCTCCAAATCATCGAAAGCACAATAGACTTTCTAGTGCTGTGCCAGATGTTTTTCGGCTATGCACCTTAGGGAGAAGATCTGATCCATACAGCCCATTCCCGCTCAGAATCCTGCCTGCACATTCCATATTTTCTCATCTGTCACTCTTATCAATCAATCTCTCTCTTTTGTTAATCTTACAACGCACTTTACACTTTTTTATTTTCAGTTTTTATTTTTTATTATATATTTTACTTGTACTTAGTACAATATGTTTTGTTGTGTGCCTTTGTCTGTGTCTGTGCTAAATAAATGTAATTTCTTTCTTTCTTTTTCTTTCTTTATCACTCTATGTATTAAGATCTTCGCATACAGTTTGCCAAAAGACTAATGCCACGGTAGTGCACAAATTCCACGTGCATAAAATTCCAAAACTACAATAATCGTTAGGAGCGATCCCCAAGTTTTGAATTTAATCATCATCACTGGCAGCCTTGTTCCGCCCACTGCTGAGTAAAGGCTTCCTCCCTTTTGTACCATGGTTTTTGAACTTACCTGGTGGTAATACCGAAGACGGCTCCAATGGTGACTATCCACCGCGCCCACTCCCATCCTACTTGACTGAAAGCCGTCGACACTGAGGCAACAGCTACCTGGAATTATGAACAAAATCTTATCATTATTTTCAAGACACTACTGTGCTCTACAACTGGACATAGTCTGCTTCCAAAATGAGAAAAAATTATGTGCGGTTGCACATCATTGGAAAAACTTGCAATACGAAAATCGTCCTTACTGCTACGACATAAAGGCTCTGTTAATTGTGACCACTGATGTGTGACTGTCCGTAATTGTGCGAAAAATTGATTGCCACGTTGTATTAAAATGTTAAAAATATCGTATAGGTAGTTTACTTCAGTAAAAGCCTCAAAGGCAGTAAATTAGTAAACAAATTAAGGTCTAGGAAAAAAAATTAGGTTTAGGAGTAATTTAGTAAAAAAGTTAAAGGTCGAAGAGTAAGACTCAATTTCACCATACTCTGTTAGATATAACAGACTGTTAACACACATGTCAACTGCTGTGATTGGCTGTTGTCATGTCAGTGAGCCAATCAAAGCAGTAACCTGAGTTTAATGACCTGTTAGCTAATTTTTGTGTTTGGTGAAATTGGGTCTAAGTTAGTAAAAACAGTGAAGCTAGTTATACAGAGCCGAAACCCAGTTTGAAAGGACTTTGTTAAGCAAATTCAGTGTTCAGGTATTTCACGCATGAATTAAAAGTAACTCACCATCTCGTAATACGGGACCATCATAGTCACGACGATGCTCACGCCAGCATACACAGTGAACACTATGCACAGACACGACAGGATCGCTATAGGTATCGCCTTGCACGGCTCTCTGACCTGAAATGTGGGGAACACTGTTCTATAACTGGTGGAATCGAGTTCCAATTCATTTTATAACATTACCACACCCGGGGCAGATGCTGGGCAAACCGCTAAAGCAAGCAGGTAGAAAATATTAACCAGGGAGGACTATTTAATTCATGGCATATCTGATTGATGACTGCACCATGACGTTATTTTCTACCATTGTTAATAAACACCATCGTTCATAACAAAGGTATGCAATCACGAGGTACTTTATTTAATTATGATGGTCTGTGCCTATTATATGTATCTTATTTTGACACTAATCTTGTTTAAACTCCACCCGTCACTTCTCCTCCTCTACTCTCTCTCTGTTTTCTTCTTGTTTCTTGTTTAGACAATAGTCTCTCGAATCTGGTAAGTGGAGTTTTTGGAAGCCAATGAACCTTCCAAAAGTTTCCCTTTCAAACCTCCTTAGTAACAAGTCCACTCACTTCTTCTCCCGAGGCGTTGATGACGTCGAAGCCGACGAAGCCGTAGAAGCAGATGGCGGCCCCCTTGAGCATGCCCCAGGCGCCGTACGGGAAGAACCCCCCGTCGCCGTAGCCTTGGGGCACTTGCTCTGGGGGTATGCTCCAGTTGGCCGGGTTCGCTGGAAATATACAAATAACATTTCAAAAGTAGGTAAGTACCTTTACATTGACCAACGACGAAGTTATGACGCAGTTTTTTACAGTCCTTGGGCACTGTAACCAGAATCCTTTTTCAGTTTCATACTCTAATTTGATAATATACCTATTTTAACAGCCTATACAGGGTATATATCAAGCTCTATATAAAACACGGAACTTTACAAGCGGTCATCGAAATAAAAGCATTATAGCTTAAAATAGTCGAGGGAACCTTTACATAAAAGGATAATAAATACTTACAATATATTCGATCTGAAGTAGTCGGAAGTCACACACAAAAAAATGGATGGTCCAGTGCTATACAAAAGTGGAACTAACCTTTAAACGCTCCAGCAAATATAATGAAGATGATGACTATAAAGTTGATTGCCGAGAACACATTATTGACTGCCGAAGACTCGCGCACGCCGAACGACAACATAACTGCGAAAGATAAACACTATTGTCAGACACCGCAGACACGTACGCTAATCAAACAAATGACGACATAGCAGTTGCTGAAGTGGTTCTGTAATTCGTCGAGCATCTTTCTGGACACAAATTATGTGCCGTAACCCATTTGTAAACAGCAGCATATCCTGCTGCTGTTTTAAGTTAAAAATTTAACGTATCTGATTGCATCCCAGAAGTAAACAGAGTTCTCTTATTTCATGCTTAAAGTAAAAAACAAAACGTGCCGAAACAGTAACAAGCTAGCCAACATAGCGAGATACCGATCGTATCATGTAAACTAAAACCGCTAAATACTGGTCCCATTTTAGATTCACCACCAGAAAATGACTACTTGAGTTACAACTGATGTCTTTGGAAAAGAGAAACAGGTTTTGGTGAAGCTGATAGAGAGCTTCACTCGAGTAGGTATAGGTAAAATTTTGTTTAATTACATGTTTACACGACACCGATAAAATTATATAGATAGTAATGAACATTAATCTGCCCCTTTCATTTAATTGTTCGATCATTCGGTAGGTGAGTGAAAGATCCCGAGTGCCGAAATTCGGCATTGGCCTCGTTGAATCGGTTTCCGAAACATCATTCATGTCCATGGTTGGTACGTGTAGGAACTAGGAACAGTATTGTTAAGGACCTTGCTGATAGGATGTACGCTACCAAGACCTACAAACGGTGCAGCAGTGGCTACAAATAGCCGTGTAAATGTTTTAATTTAAATGTAATTTTGATTATAATTTAATTTTTTTATTTTAATTTGATATCATTTTTTATTTTTTTTAGTTTTAATTATGATTTTAATTCTAATTTTGTTATTATTAAATTGTGTGTGTTTTTTTTACGGATCATCTGGTCTGCATTAAGGATTTTTTTTTATTTATTTTTTTATTTATTATTTTAAAGGCAAAAATGAACATAAAGTGAAGCGTCTGATATCGGCTTCACAGATACTTACTTCCCATTACTAAAACGAAGAGAAAAGCGAAAAGGTCGAAGTAGAGGGAGATGCCGAAGTGTTCAGGGACGGGCATGGCCGCCTGGAACCACCTGGACATGTTGTGGTCCGTCACCACGTCGATGTACGAGCTCAGACCACGCGCCACACTCGCTGACCCTGGAATTTAGAACAGGGAATTTTAAATCAGGTCAATCTAATCAAATCAAAAGTGATTTATTCAAGTTAAGCTGATGAACAGCACTTTCTAAACGTCAAAATTACAAAAAAAACGCCCACCCTTCACCCCGTCTTAGTGCTTTAGCTGGGAAGAAGTGGCAATAAACTCCCCAGCAGCACATTTGTCTGTTAAGAAGAACTTGATTCTATACAATACATAGTATGCAAAAGAAATTACATTACAAAAACAAAGAAAAACCAACCATAAATTATGATTATCTACTTTTACACCTCCGATGAAAGACATCATCATCTGCCTGCCTTTCCCCAACTATTTTGAGGTCGGCTACCAGTCTAACCGGATGCAGCTGGATACCAGTATTTTACATGGACTGACTGCTTACATCTCTCCTAATATGAAACGTAAATCGTTTTTGTACAGTGGACTCGCAATGCAAGCGAGTAGCTTTGGTATTGGGCTGGAAATTCGTGTAGTTCGTAGTATAGTTTCACACTCATCATTGCCGGTCATAAAGTCGTGATAGTGCATTGGGTGTGTGTGTTGAATGGGAGGTATATTTGGGGAGCTGATGGCGCTTTCCCTTTTGTCACCATCTCGTTGTTGCTACTCTGTTCACAATGTTAACGTCTCCTCCATTATTCGTGCCAGTCTTCCTCGTGAATTCGTTTTTGAACCGATAGTACTCAGTCTCCAATTCGACTCACCAAATATAAACTCAAGTATGTTGTTCCATCCGACCATGAAGCCGACCATTTCTCCAACGGTGACGTATGTGTATATGAAGGCAGACCCTGCCAGCGGGACCCTGGCTCCTAGCTCCGCGTAACATAGTCCTGAAACACCAAATATTAATATAATGCTGATTTACGACGGTTTTTAAGAAGACCTTGAAATTGGCCTCCCATCGTGAGGAAGTGTGTTGATCAACGCTCGTACCTTCTCTGTATGAGAAGAGGACTTTGTTCTGCAGTGGCGGTGGCTGATGTTATAACTTATCTTCATGTCTGATTAGAAATAATGTTTAAAACACGTTCGTTATGGTAAAAATATAACCATCACGCCTACTGGTATCTACTGATGAAGAGGTCCCAACGCTATACAACTTGAAAGTGCCTTTGCCCAGCAATAGTCTGCTATAGTTTGAGCTCAGTCAAGGTGAATCCATACTCTAGCTCTCTAGGGATATAGCACTGGCGTTGTATATGCTTAGAGCGTTCCGGGGTAACATAAATAATCCGGGTGTGCTACAGGGGATAGGCTTGTGTGTGCCAGATGGTTACGTGCAGCGCCGGCGACGGCCCAACTTGTTCGCAGTGCCGCGCGGTCGAACTAAACTGTTGGACAAATGTCCCTCTGAGGCGAACAATGCGCACACAAAATTTGGTTGCCGACAAAATAGATATTTTCTCAATTTTTCTCATGTTCACTGAGCGAATTAGCATGGGCAACGTTACACATGTTATGTTTTTAATTACACTACCGAATTGGGACGCTGTAATGGTAGCGTATATAATAAATAAAATACTTTAATAACATTGCTGGTTAAAGGATAATCACAAAGGAAATCAAATAAGAAAGTTTAATTGCTGTTACTGAATATTGTTGTACCTATCTTTTAAACAGGTGACCGACTCGTCGCATGCATCATCCTGTTTTCAAGCTAGATAACATAAAAAACAAAACAATGATTGTTATCAAATAAAGCGGCTTCGATTTCATACAATATTCTAAGAATTGAGTGACACAATAAATAAATATCCTTGTTATAGATGCTAGCCGTAAATTCAGCAATATGCATTATTTATACACAAATATGGATATACATTTCATATCTGCATAATACGTATTCGATCTCTATTTACGATATTCAAACAATCGAATCGATAATTGTCTGATAACAGTAATTCCTAAGTTATGACGATGCTGAAGTGATGTTTGTATGAAAATGATATAGGATGGAGACAACAATACGACAATAAATGAAAACACTGGCAATACTAATGCAGAAGAGTATCTGGAACCATCAAATAAATCCCAGCATCAAATTAAAAAATGATTTTTTCAAACAAACTAAATAGTAGTAGTGATGGGCCGACTATGGGTTTTGTCAATATTTGACTAGCTATAGTAACAAAACTATTGGATATATTTGATTGAATTTTTGTATCCAGACTGAGAACGCCATTAGATATACACAGTTTTATTTATTGTCGTAATGTCGTCTCCACCTTATATACAAAATTATAACTTTGTGAAACAAATATGTCGCCGGCAGACGACACAACTCAGATTTAAGAAAGAATTTAATTAGGAAGAATGTCTTCTCCATATACCTAGTTAACTGGAGAACTTACTGTTGGCATAATTTCCTTGTATACATATAATAATCTTCTTCGTGTTTTATTATAAAAGATTTAGACCGTTATCAATGCTGGGTGTGCCAGCACAAACAATGCCATGTAACGAGATTACAATACGAACACGATTATTTTTCCATAATATTCGAGAAGTGCCATTTGCTAGGTCATCCCATCGAAAGTCTGCTTCCAAGGACAGATCGTACGACAGTAGCAAGCTTCAATTTATGTCATTTTAGTCTATCGCAGTCCTACTGTACATGACCTGATGATGCTGCTCAAAAGACCATTTCAGACACTAGTCTACATGGTCCCCATATGGCCGGACCAAGATTATGTCTGGACTTTAAAAGAGACTGTGACCTCTGAGTTTGTTTCGGCCTTTTTTCTCAGAGTAGTCAGATAGGAAACGCCGAACTCATCTAGCTAATTTTAACATAGTTGTTAATATGCCGTGTAAAAGTGATTCCAATATCCTATTTACAGAATAAACAATTTCATTTCATGGGTTTCTTTGAACCACCGACCAACAACATTGCCACACGATATTAGGTTTGCCGTCTTTAGTTCTAAATTATTTTTAAAGGCAACATCTAATGCATCTACCTGGTTTGTGGTATTCTTGATGATGGCTTCGACCATGGGTTCCAACATCAACCATGACATCGTTGCCATGAACTTCCTCTTACTTACTCGTACAAACATATCCTAACGAAAGATTATAAATGCGAAAGTGAGTTTGTTTGTTTGTTACGTTTTCACGCTAAAATGGCTGAACAGATTTGGATGAAATTTGGTACATAGGTAGACCATGACCTGGGTTAGGAGATGGGATATTTTTTATACCGATTTTTTCACGGGATCGAAACTTATGCGGGTGAAACCGCGGGGCGCAGCTGGTTATTCATAAAGCAAATTAATTTATGTGCAAAATACATAAAGTTGTTACTAAAATATCATAACCAATCAGCATAGCATAATCAGCCAACAATATCCACACAGACAGCTGGACACACGCCTCCTCTCTGTGAGAGAGAGTGGGCCGTCATCCACTACGCAAACTCAGTGTGGGTTGGTGGATGTCACCTGTCTTAGATTGTTTTAGTTTTGGTAAAGTTAAATGTTACCTGCAAACAGCGAGGTGACGGCGGCGATGAGGAAGGACAGCAGTATGGAGGGCCCGGCCGTCTTTAGCGCTACCGACCCCACCAGCACGTACACGCCGATGCCCAGCGTGCTGCCCACGCCCAGCGATGTCAGGTCCCAGCAGTTCAGACATCTGGGGAGTACATAATAATATGAGGATGATTTTCTATAGGAAATATACAGCTTAGGGTGTAAGGGATATCGACGCGCAAACTGTTACCATGATACTCTGACTGTACAGATTCATATGCGTATTGTATAATTAATTATCACTCGCTTCATAAACGGTGAAGGAAAACATCGTGAGGAAACCGGCATGCCTGAGCAATATTTCTCTACTGCTGTGATGTTCGTTGAAGAAGCTCATCATCATCATTCTCCTGCCCTTAATCCAATTTATCTTAATTTATTTAAGGTCGGTGATATCTTTTTCTTTCATAATATATCTCTATTAGTCGTCAGCGTCGCTGAAGAAGCTTATAATAAACTACAAGAAGGTGACTCAGAAAAAAAAAAAGTTTCCAGGAAAGGAAACCTTTGAGCAGACCTTTGACCTTTGGGTAGGGTAGGTTCAGGTTCAGGAAATAGGCGGGATCACACAATATAATAAAATGGAAAAACGATGTTTTATACTAACACAGAACGCTGTTGCTGCAAAACTAAACAAGCGAGTACTAAAAGAACTGCCTTCAATCTATGGACGAAGACATTTAAGGCCGGGGGAATTGTAGAGCTAAGCTTGTTGAATGAAGCATATTGAAAACAAATTAAGTATTTAACAAAAAATTATAACACACCCTAATCATCTTAATGATGGGTTTAAAAAATTATGGTTTACAAACTACAACTTTATAATCTCGTAACTTCCAGATGATATGCAAGCGGAACACTTCACATCCTTCTCACCTCTTAAGATTCCCTGGGTCTGTCTGTTCAGATTGAAACACTCGTTTTCTCCAAACGATCCTGCAGATGTTCCGCCACTTCCCCTCAGCCATTGATCAGGGTGTACCTCCTCTGCCACATCTGGACTCACGCCGAACACCTAGAACAGAACCACGATCAGCTGACGACCAAAAAACATCCGATGCAGACATTTGAGCACATTTGAAGACTTTTGCAGTGAGAAATTCGGACAATTATTTATTTTGACAGTTTACAAACAGCTGGTTGTCAAGTCTGATGGAAGAGAAAGAGTTTAGAGAAAATGAGATTCTACATATTGCAAGTTTGTGTTAAAGAAGGTTCTACTCTATCGTAAAGGTACCATTCCGTACCCGACCGCAGGAGGCAACTGCAGGCGACAACGTTTCGCCGCGACACGACTGGTTTTTATGAATTTCTACGAAATACCTTGCGTAGATAGCGACACCTCGTTGGTAGCTATGGGCCAGCGACAGGCGACATGTGTAGTCCGACCGCAGACCAGTAGTGCCGCCAACGCTCCAGCGATAACACGTTTTTCTGTCCTCTATTTCCGACTGGAATACGGGCTGCTGCCGCGTTTTTTTGTTTTTTGGTTGCGAAATCATCAAATAACTTCTGACTCTTACTGACTAAAACCACAGTAGGACGACGCCTGTGATCTCGTTGTAAATGCCAACAACGTGTAGGCATTTTCGCGACAGCTAGCAATTCGGGAGCGCGCGACCCCCGTCGCGCCCCTCACGCCCCGCACGATTGCTTTGTCCACGGTAGCATAAGCAGTTCGGGAGCGCGCTTCCCCCGTCTCGCCTCTCACGCCCCGCACGATTGCTTTGTCCACGGTAGCATAAACAGTTCGGGAGCGCGCTTCCCCCGTCTCGCCCCTCACGCCCCGCACGATTGCTTTGTCCACGGTAGCATAAGCAGTTCGGGAGCGCGCTTCCCCCGTCTCGCCTCTCACGCCCCGCACGATTGCTTTGTCCACGGTAGCATAAACAGTTCGGGAGCGCGCTTCCCCCGTCTCGCCCCTCACGCCCCGCACGATTGCTTTGTCCACGGTAGCATAACAGTTCGGGAGCGCGCTTCCCCCGTCTCGCCCCTCACGCCCTGCACGATTGCTTTGTCCACGGTAGCATATAAGCAGTTCCGGAGCGCGCTTCCCCCGTCTCGCCCCTCACGCCCCGCACGATTGCTTTGTCCACGGTAGCATAAGCAGTTCCGGAGCGCGCTTCCCCCGTCTCGCCCCTCACGCCCCGCACGATTGCTCTGTCTAGACGTTTTCGTCGGACGACTGTATGATGTTTAGACTGTGCTAAAAGTCTAAATAAAACCCACCGTGTTCCTTCAGTTGCCTGTACGTTGCCACGGGCTGCTGCCGCCTGCGGTCGGGTTCGGAATAGTACCTTAACATACATAAACTCACGCCTTTTTTTAATATAGTTGGGCTGAAACTACAGAACGCCATCTGCTATCTCCTTGGGAATTTTATTGGCTACTGGGAAGTTGCATTGCATGTAATCTTAAACTCGTTCTTCTAACTTTATTATCTATCTATACCTACATAGTATAAAAAAACACTTTTCGTGTGAAGTATAAATCTTCTGAACTCCACAAAGTATTTTGATGCGGTTTTCAGTGTAATTTTAGAGCATTTACTCCGAAAGATTTATTAATATTTTGACCTCGATATAGCACAGGAATCTCGTAGATTTGACATGTCGTCACTGCATCCCTGGGAAGCAGGGGTGGTTCGTTAGTAATATCCACTGCCATTTATCGGCGTCCTCGGTTCACTAACAGAACCTACAGTTTTAGGTAAGCTGTCATCGTTCTGAAGACTCCAAAATAACTAGAGGAATACCAAATCCAAACAGGTAGAGCTGAATGTTCAATGGACCCAGACATCCGATGTTGCAATTCTATGGATCAATCATGAGGCAACACTGGCTGAGTGTTCCACTATCTCTGCCTACCCCGCTCCCGTACTAAAGCAACAATGTGTAAGACAAACAGATAGTGTTACTCCGTAATCTTGGTTCACATAATCTGCGATCTTATCTCGCGGTTAACTCGCGGTAACCTTACGTTCCAGAGCGTTTCACAATTCTGATAGCCAGTTACTTCCAGTTATCAGCATTGAAAGAAAAACTCTAATCTCTTAACGGTAGGAAAATACAGATTTCAAAGCTGGATTATTTTTTATGGTTTTGTTCAATACTTCTTCACGTTTACATTTGGGGTTTTCCTTCTACGAGTAACGATACTTGAATAGCTATCCCTACGTCCACTGCACCCTAAGCAGTTAGCCCTGCTAGGAACCTCGTTGACTAAATAATTATAGTCATCATCATCATCATTTCAGCCGAAAGACGTCACTGCTATGTCCAGCAGGTCTCCCCCAAGCACCGCCACTTCGACCGGCTCTGTGCTTGCTTCTCGCATGCTGCGGATTCCTGCGGCCTTCATCGGTGCACCGTGTGGGGGGGCCTTCCAACGCTACGTCTTCCGGTACACAGTCGCCACTCCAGAACCTTTCGACCCCATCGGCCATCTCTTCTACGAGCAATGTGTCCTGCCCATTGCCACTTAAGTTTGCCAATTCTTCGGGCTATGCCGGTTATCTTGGTTCTTCATCGGATCTCTTCATTTCTTTTCAAATTCCAAGCATAGCCCTCTCCATTGCCTTTTGGCACACGTGCTAGTCAAAAACTTCCACCGGTCAATAATTATAGTAATACAGTGATTATCTGTCCCATAAATTTGGGTCAAGTAGGTATTTATGGAACAGCTGATTATTTTTTCGCAATTACGATGTTATTCCTATGTTATTCCCATAGAGAATGTTGTTCAAATTAATGGTCTGTACCACACCCTTACAAATGACCACGCATGTCCAACACGCTCTATAATAGCTTATGAGACACTAGAGAAACGTGATTCTGCTTCAGTTAAATAGGTAGGTAACTTATTTTCTCACAAAACTACGTCAGCTGACAAAACATTATCCTAATTAAGATTCACAAGATAATTATTCTTGCATAGGTGCTCATGAGTTCATCACCAGTTTTTAATAATACAAGAGGACTAGATCAGGTTCTAAATCCATCCATCATGGTTTAAACTACGAAACAAAGACAGTGACAGTGCGATATAGCTTTTGTCATGTTCACTGACCGAGTTCGCAAAGGTAACATTACCCCGTGTTATGTTTTTAATTTGTAAATCTTAAGGGTCCGCTTGTCAGTCATTCTTCCTTAAAAACGTTGTATGGTGATTATTCGTCAGTTTCACAGTGTAAGTTCAAAACTAAAAATTATATCAATTTATTTTGTCTTTGTCTAGCCCTGTATGGGGAGGAGCTCGTGGCTAAGTAATAACAAGCCGCACGGATCGATCCATCAGGTTAAGCTACGCTTGACGGGGTTGGTCAGTGGATGGGTGACCATCTTTACATACCGAGACTCCTCCGTGCCTCGGAAAGCACGCTAAGACATTGGTCCCGGCTGTCATTTGTGGATCTTTGACAGTCGTTACGAGTCGTCAGAAGCCCGAAAGTCTGACACCAGTCTTACCAAGGGGTATCGTATTACCCAGTTACTGGGTTGTGGAGGTCAGATAGGCAGTCGCTCCATGTAAAATACTGATATTCAGCTGCATCCGGTTAGACTGGAAGCCGACCCCAAGATAGTTGGGAAAAGGCTAGGAAGATTGATATTTGTCTAGCCCTGTATGGGAGCAGAATTGGAAAAAAAATTGTTCGGAAGGAGCGTCGAAACTTCTATATATTTCAACACTAATTTTAACTTGTCTCTGGGCGTAAATAAATAACTTTTGTAGTAAAAAATTGCCATAGAAACCCTATAGGGATAGATAAATTAGTCAAAGTTTCAAATAATTTTATTTTGAATAAATACATCCAGTAGTTTTTCCATAATATCTATACAACATAAGGTCTGTTCAAGAAATTTTACGCGCTCGTTTTCGGTATAAATCATCGTTTATTTCACTAAATAAATTAATAAACATAAAAATAAAAACTAGATAAATTAATACTAAATAAATTAAATTATATATTTACACTAATATACATAACATGCTGCTAATAGCCACGCCCACCAACGAGTTTGAGCCGTCGCGTCGACTAGTGCACCCTTAATATATTATCAATTATTTCATGCTGTTATTTAACTACTACTATATTCCGAGTTTTCCAACACTGTAATCTGTAATGGTAACGTATGTAAATAAATAAATTAAAATAATAAAGTCTCGTTCTAAAACACATTGACCTACATACTCGTACCATCGAATTCAGGACACGAGATATCTCGTTACGCACCAATGATTTCCATCGATCTTCAGTTACAAAAGCATACTGCATGAAAATCGATACAGCCCTTTCCGAGTTACAATCTGAAGCAGACATACAAGAATGTTGCATTACATAATGATGAGGTATGTTTAGTGTGAAGTGCTATCAGGCTGTTTAATTGTAGAACGGCGTTATGTACTTAACACTATGATACACTAATTATAGTCGAATGATTCATCGTTTGTTAGTTTTTTCGAAATGCGTAGGTAACTGTGAGTGTAACTTCAGATATGAATAATTAAAACATGAACTGTCGTTTATATTCCTGGTGGGTTCCTATATAAACAAGGGTCCGTAGTCTGCTTGGTACGTTTTCACTGCTACTTTGAAATTGGGTTTATAGTATTTAACAATAGCTGAGCAACAATGTTACGCAACTTTTGTTAACCATGGTTAACACCATCAATCCAACATTTTATTTATCTCTTACTTCAATTCAAAGCGAGGAGCTTGTCGCTAAGAAATGCCGCCATAAAACAGCCGCACAGGGCGATCCATGAGGTTAAGCTACGCTTGCCGGGGTTGGTCCGTGAATCTTTACATACCGAGACTCCTCCGTGCCTCGGAAAGCACGTTAAGCCGTTGTTCCCGGCTGTCATTCCTGGATCTTTGACAGTCATTACGGGTCGTCAGAAGCCCGAAAGTCTGACAACCAGTCTTACTAAGGGGTATCGTATTACCCAGCTATTGGGTTGTGGGGATCAGATAGGCAGTCGCACCATGTAAGATACTGGTACTCAGTTGCATCCGGTTTGACTGGAAGCCGACCCCAACATAGTTGGGAAAAGGTTAGGCAGATTGATCTTCCTTCAATTCAAAACTATTCATGCCTATAGATATTATCATTATTATAGACATACATTTTAAAGCAATTATAATTATTACAGTGAATGCCGAATCCTCGAGCAAACAGATAGCTAGAAGAACCCGACTCCGCGGCTCTGAAAGCAAGGTTGTGTTGTTCACGTGTCTGCACGTATGGTAGTAGCACGTTTATACTAAACTGCTTGAAATTAACGGTCAATGCGTTGTGGAAAATTGAGAAATTTTCAGGATATGTGTGATTTGTTGTCTATCGAAGGAAAGAAAATTGATTGTTTCATGTCAATAAGTATTTTTTTGTGTGTTCTGTTTATTGGGTCTATTGATATACAGGGTGGCAGGGACATCGACGCGAAGCCGGTTACCAGGGATTCAGTACATGATTCTGAACCCCCCTGCGTTGAAATTATTCGTCGGTTATTAAAAAAAAAATCAGCTGTTCCATACATTTTGACCGCGTAGGTATTGCACTTTTCTATGAAACAGCAGATTTTTTTTTTAATAACCGACGAAAAATTTTAACACAGGGGCGTTCAGAATCATGTACTGAATCCATGGTAACCGGCTTCGCGTCGATGTCCCTGCCACCCCGTATATGTTATAATCTTGAAAGCAAATGTTGATAAACTTAAGGCACATTTTAGAAAAACATGCAAATATTTTGATTTCCGCCAAGACGCATTAAAAGTAATAAAAAACAATATCCAGTACATTTAGGCCTTGCATTAAGATGTCTCTTGTAAGTAAGCACATAAAAATCAACCTCTCTTTCTTTTCGTGTGGTTAGTGACTAAACTGGTGTCAGAGTTGTCAAGCCGCCCGTGGGCCTCTGACTTGGTTCACATGCCGTCGGGAAATATCTCTCAGGTTGCTCACGATGTTTTCCTTTACCGTTTTTGAAGCAAGTGATAATTATAAAATACGCACATGAATCTGAAAATTCAGAGGTCTCCTTGAAGTGCATGTAAAGGGTATGACATCGTTTAAATGTCCACCGCAGCTTCGAACGGTGGCACGGATCCGATAGGTCCAATTTTCAATTACTCTACAGTCTACTGCATAGATCCGGCTGAATTTGAGCGATGGCCTGCGTTATGTTGACTTTCAGGGCATCGGTTGATTGCGGATTATTGGCATAGACCTGCGACTTGAGAAAACCCCACAAGAAAAAGTCTAGCGGGATCAAATCGCACGATCTTGGTGGCCAACCAACCGACACCCTTACGTCAAAGGAACACCAGATCGGCCGAGAACATCGCTGCTGTCCGTGAGAGCGTGCAGGAGACTCCGAGGCAGTCGATTTCTCGCCGTGCACAAGAACTCGGCCTTTCGCAGACTCCAACTTGGCGAGTTTTGCGTCGGGACTTGGGCCTACACCCGTACAAGATCCAACTGACTCAGGAGCTCAAAGTGAATGACCATAGACAACGCCGTTTGTTCGCTGACTGGGCTACAGAACGTAAATAATGGCATAAATGGGCCTTTCAAATAAAAAAATAATTTCTTTAATAAGTATCTCACATACAGGTGGTTTTATTTAATTTCAACATCGACCCGTCCTTGTTGAAAGACCCTTTAAACATAGTCATTCTTCTCCATAGGTACCTACTACGCTTTGGAATGGGCTCTATAGATCTAGCTTCATATTTCTGACTGAACGACTCCTTGACAATTCAAAAGTGCCTGTAAATGGTTTAATTGAAATAAATGCTTTGAGTTTGAGTCACACGTACGTAGTTATCTATAACAACAAATCGTAAAATACTCATTGTGAGTTTAGTTCATCATCAGCCCAGCCTTCTTAGACCTTTTTATGTAACATTGGACTTCAAAAAGATTTCTCCACTGTACCTACCTAGCGTGCGTTTATAGGCTTAAATATGACCTACATCTGAAAACGCGCTGTAAGTAAAAAAACGTTATTCTTTAAAAAAAAAAACTATACTTTTTTCGAGGGAAACTCCTGTTCACTTTTATCAAAAACTGGATATTTTTACACATTCCCTACAAAAAAGCTTACCTTACACTAAGAACTACACATACCTAACCATATTCCTAACTCCTAAAAATACAATCATAAAACAATTCTCCCCTTTCACCCCTCTCACTTTTCACCCCCACCCCAACTCACCCCAAATATCCTTCACACTTCTCCACACATTTTCTCAACAAGAGAATGTTAACGTGACACTGCGCCCGCGCACACCGCGTAACTAAACAACAGATAACAATAAGGTCCCCGTGATAAGATAAAAAAATAATCGGAAGATCTTTTTAACTTGTTTCACCGAGATACTTGACTGTAGTGAGAATATTGTTTATCTAAGACGTCATACAATATGTCTATAGATGTAAGAGAGTATGAAATTTCGTCTAGTCTTGGATGTTGATTGCTGTTCTTCTTAATATGCGTGTCGGCATGAGTTACACAAATTTTTAAAACAATATTTTTATTTAAAAGAGCGTTGTAGGACCCTATGGAAAAAAATGGGCAAAACACTCCACGGACATGTCTGGCCTGTTCTTCTCCATAGGAACCTACTACGCTTTAAAATGGGCAACTAGCTTCATCTTTCTAACCCCTTGACAATCAAAAAGTGCCTGAAAATGGTAAAAAAATTGAAATAAATGCTTTGATTTTGAATTGGAATAATATAACATTATTGTTGCTCATGACGGACTCCTTTGCTGCACCCATCCCAGTAGCTGTTGAAATTGAGATAATATAGAAGCGTAATCTCATGCGTGGTGTATCTATTTGGATCAATTCTATTACATTTTATTTCTTTCTTTTATAATAAAATGTTACTTGATGCATTTTTATCTTATAAAAGAGATCCACGTGGTCCACGCCGTTGTGGATATGTCTGTCATTACTCTTTCTGTCCTACAGTCTTTAAGGCGCGGGTTGTTACTGTTACATAGAGGAAAAATCGAATCTAAATTGGAAATGAGATAAACCACCCCAATTTTGGTTTTGTTAGAGCATATGCTAACGAATGTATGTATAATTTAAACTCGACATACTGATACGAACCATTTTCCAAGATTTTCATTAAATTAATGAGGTTCTCTTAGAATTTCCAACTAATATTGTTACGAAGTATTGTTATCTACTGATAAGATTTAGTCATAGAAATGAGATAAACGGTAGTGGCTTACGCATTCTGCTAACGAACATAACTGAGTACCTTGATTGACCAAATCAAATCAAAATCAGAAGTCATGTATTCAAACTAGGCTGAGAATCAGCACTCCCCAGCAGCACAACAGTCCCCCAAAACGCCCGGCTTTCACCACTTCCTAGTGCTTTAGCTGGGAAGAAGAAGTGGCGCAACAAACTCCCCAGCAGCACAGCTGTCTGTTCAGCTAGAAGAACTTGATTCTATACATACCTTTACCTCGTCTATCAGAATATTAATTACTTAAGTGTCTAATAATATGGACTTAGCAACACTTGGTCATTAAGTATCTACAGTTCTAGACTCCACTCGATTCCTGTTTACATGTTATTCAATTTCAGATTCAAGAGTAAAAGATGGTATGTGTTCGTTAAATTAAACTTTCATGGTTATTTTAACTTTAACAGTGAATCATTATAAGTTATTTTCTAACGTAGGTTATTAAATAATAATAGTATAATAACTAGTTTTTTTAATTGCATTATTTATTCAATGAATGGAAAGTGGTCAACTGGTCCAGTATCCAATTTCTAAATGTTGTGCAGAATGTGAATAGTGTTAACCGTTGTTAACCGATAGACAAAAACCTCCACCAGGGACAATAAATATACCGAAGTTAATCAATCAAGTAAGGTACTTGATTAAATTTTTTTTTATGTTATTCGGCCATCAAGCCATCTACATACTGTTTCAAATTGCCATTTGAAAAAACTTATACTTACCCTCCATAAGTATGCCTACATATACCTACATATACCTACGTAGAAGATATTACTTACAGTAAACAAGAAAACGCGGCCCGAACTCAGTTTCATCAGGCATTTTCTTGCATAAAAATTACACCACAGGATGACATCGAGTTTTCTTCCTTAACTTTCAATTTTAATATGAGTTTTTTTTATTTTTTAGCGACGGAAAGAAAAGGAAGAGGTTCTCAAGTCGACGCGTATATTTTTATATTTAAAACTTATTATTTGTTTACTCAGAATTGCCTACTTTGATACATTTATATGCGATTAGCCGTCATAGATAGATAGATTGCAGATTCCATTCCATTAGATTACATACAGATTGCTTGCTTGCGTGCTATAGTAGGTAAGGCATATCAAACATTATCACAAGTAAATAGATTCGTTCCATGTAACAATAAACACCTTTATAACCTATATCTTATTCCTCAAAACAATTGAATTACATTAGGTACATGACAAAACACACGCTCACACTTTCACAAAACAATACCTTAAAAAGAACTTCCAACGTAGAAAAAATCACAAAAATTCACTGAGCCACAAAGTTTGACACTTTTAGTACCACTTCAGAACTGTCACTAACTCATTTCTGGTACTTTTTGAACTGAAAAGTCGGCGATTGCTCCGAAAGGTGTAGCCACACTGATGCTGTTATCAGATAGTGTCGACGATTAGTTAGCTGTTATTATCTTTGTTTTAGTATGAACACTCGGTAAATTGGCGGACCATTTTGTTTATCGTTCGTTATACCTGCTTGATTAGCTTTTTGGTTGCCCTTTGGTGATAAATACCTAATTATCATTAATTTTTATTTAATTTAAATGAAATTACTATCTATTTATTACATCTATGTGAATGGTTTTGTGCATTTGTGACATATTATAAAGGTTTATACAAGAATCATCTAGACTGAATAATACTGAAAAAATAGGCTATCTAATGACTATATCACAAACCGCAGATGTTGAAATGTATTTGTAGATATGTAGAGATAAAAAGTAGGTACCTATAACAATAAGATAGAGTAGTGCTCAATGGATCAATATGGACTACCTATGAAAAACATTTAAATAAAATACCAAATTCATGAAACTGTTTTACTGTTTACATGCTGATTTTGTAGTTTTTCTATTCTCCTACTGGGCCACCCTGGGTGGTATCGGCCCGGACTTACGAGTTGTAGGTCGTGGGTTAGAACCCAAGCAGGCGCTTTACTTTGTGTAAATAATTTCATCACCACTGCTCTCAAATCGGTGAAGGAAAACATCGTGAGGAAACCGGCATGTCTTAGAACCAAAAAATTCGAGGACATGTGACTTCTACCAACCCGCACTGGGCCCGCGTGGTAGATTACAGCCCACTCCCTCTCACAGAGAGGAGGCCTGTGTCCCAGCAGTGGGAACATTAATAGGCTGATGATGATGATGATCTATTCTCCTAAGAGTTTGTTTATTTAGAGATTTAATTTAATGTTTATTCAGTAATTTTCTTTAGAGTTAATTGATTGTTCTTATAAAACAGTAATTGTTTTTCATGATCCCACATATATCTTATTTTCAGGATCTGCTGAAAAGAAATTATTGCTCCTTATGAACTGGCTTGCTGTGAAGGTATTGGTGACCTATCTTTCCAATGTTTTTATATAATAATGCTCCTAAATTCAATAATGATAGCATTATTGAAGACCATGAAACGTTTCCTTTGCGTCAGTCGCCCGGATATGCTGACCGATAACGATCTCTGATAATCTTGTAGATTTGTTATCTACATGCAGTTTATAGGTAAGTTAATTAGCATTTTTAATAACACTGCAATAGCTGATAAAGTAAGTTTTGTTTGGGTAGTGTTGGTGAGAGTCGATAGATGGCGTTAGTGTAGTTAAGATGGCAAATGCTAGGTACTTCAGTTTATTTGCATTTCTATTCAGACAATTCTATCCTCTATTTTAAAGCTGACATGTAGACTATAAAAAAACTGTAGATATTTTTTGTAATCCGTTCAAATTTTTATTATTATTTTGGTGTTGGTTTTCTACATTTCAGAAATTTTCAGGAAACGACAGTAGAAACCCTCACCTGAAAACTTACAAATATCAATTACCGTTCGTAAGTACGGTTTTCTTGTAAAATAGGTTGGTATAATTCAGCAGCTGGGCTGAACTGAAGAACTGAAGCGCCTGATAAAATTCTAATACTAATAGTCTTGTCGCAAACTTCTCGTTTGTTTTTATTACTGTGGCACTTAATTTTTATAAATCTTTTAAATTTAAAGATTCCGAACCTGCACCCTTATAGCTTAACACACGATCAATCACAATCTGTTTAATTCTGACAGTTCAACAAAATTCATTGCGTTATTTACGTTGAGCACACAAATTTTTCGAACATACATACCTATGGGCAATGGATTAGCAATATTCTTCAAAATTATTCAGATTGTGATTGCTCGGTTGTAACGCATTTAGCGTGCTGTTCAGGGGCTATATCAGACTTATTAGAGGTTGTGAAAACAGAAGATTAATTTTCATTTCCCTGCTAAGTGCCTAACGATTTTCGCCGATTAGGTAAACTCAACCGTATTGTGGCAACCCGTTGCTAATAGTAAGCAATCAGAAACAAATCACTTATTTAACAAGAATCCCTCTTAAACAATTTCGTCATCGTTGTTTCGTCGTTCGTAAATGATTTTGTTCTCTTTTCACAATTAAAGCAACTGTTATTACATTTGTTGTTCGCAATTGTTTAAAAAAATCAAATTCTGGCTTCGAGTTATAAAACCTCCAGGAAGGTAATAGAAAAGCAATAACCAAATTAATGAGCCAACTTGCAGTCACAAAATTACTTATCTATGTTCTAAATCAGTTTAGTGCAGTACCATTTAACTGCTGTCTTACATAAAGTGCAACACATTTAATTGATCAAATCTTTGCTAGATCAATACTGGTTTAATTAAAATGCTGGCATGATTGACGAGAACAGGAAATATATCAACTATGCGCCAATGCCAATGATTTATTAATACTGCGGGCCAGTTATCATGGCCGTAATGATCACTATTATTCATTATTATCAGCCTCTAGCACTAGGTTTTACCATTCATTCAGAACCCGAGATCCACCTACTCATCCAGTACCTATAGAGATAGTTATAGTTATAGTATATTACCGTTAGGAGCTTCTGTAATTAGGATAACAAGCATAAATCTTAAAACCTCCGACACAAACATTTCCTCATTTCTCTTTCCTACTCCATCACCAGACCCTGTTCACCATCTATCTATAACCTATTCATTGAGACCATTCCAATGACCCCAAACACAATACCTGTGCTGTAAGTTGCAAATTCCAGGTAATGCTACAGCATCAGCTCAAGGTTACTTTTTCTTCTAATATCATTGAAGTAACAGAATACCAAATTTCAAATCGATCAGACCAGTGGAAGAAGCTCACATCCATTCATCAACTAGAAAAGAGCTGATAATCTTCAAACGGCTGAACCGATTTTCTTGAATCATAGCTAAGAACACTCTCGATAAAGTCAGCTTTCAAACAAAAACAACAAAAACAAAATCGGCTCAGCCGTTTGGGAGCTACGATAGCGCAGACAGACACACAGATACACACGTTAAACTTATAACACCGCAATATTTGCCAACATAAGCGAATAAAGTATAAATCATATTAGTTAAAAGTATCGCTATTCCCCAACTATGTTGGGTCGGCTTCCAGTCTAACCGGATGCAGCTGAATACCAGTATTTTAAATGGAGCGACTGCCTATCTGATCCCCACAACCCAGTTACTGGGTTCCCTTGGTTTCTGACTACCCGTAACAGTCAAAGATCTGCGAATGACAGCCGGGACCAAAGGCTTAGCGGCCTTTCCGAGGCACGGGGGCATCTCGATATGTATCTAATGAATGGTCACCCATCCAAGAACCGACATCAACAAGCGTAGCTTGACCTTAGATCGACCCATGCGGCTGTTATTACGTAGCCACGAGTCTATCGCTATTTCTATTTAATAAGAATAATACATAAAAGGTATACTTTTATACTGACAAAATAACATACCGTTAAGTGGGAACCGTTAAGTTTCCATTCTGTATTATTAAAATAATTATGTATTTGTATTATTAATTTTAGTTCTATTCAACCTTGTCAGGGTTTGCCATAACATTTGCTTAATTTTCTCTTCACTGCTATGTGCTAAACAAGTTCCATTATTTCGAAGTACCTATTACATATTATAAAATTAAAGTCACTCCGTCTGTATGACCACGTTGTGCTTCTAAACTACGCAACTGATTTTGATGCGGTTTTCACCATCTTATCCTATACTATTAAATGAGAAATGTTTAAATATATTTATATTTGTAATCACTTTCTCGAAAACGGCTCTAACGATTTCGATGAAAGTTGCAATATAGGGGTTCACGGGGGCGATAAATCGATCTAGCTAGGTCTTAAATCTGGGAAAATACGTTTTATCTATTTTTATTCGAACACAGCTCAATCGCCCAGGTACTAAAGATTTATTTATGTGCATCATCATCTGCTTAGCATCCCATCATTTATTTATGTGTGTAATGCATTAATATTAAACTCACATATAATAAAGAAATCCCAAGTCGTAAATAGAGCGGCGATACAGGGGTGGGTCACTAGTATTATTATATGCAAATGGAAAATAAAAAAGAACCACCGCTGGATGACATCATGGCAATATTGTCGAGCGCGAACTTCGCTTTCACCTGGTATTTGTCAACGAAGTAGGTAAGTACCTATACTACCTAATGTAAATAAGTTTTTTATTTAGTATTTGCGTAAATTCAAGTTAAAAAAAGTTCATTATTTTTTATATTATAAATGCGAAAGTGAGTTTGTTCGATACGCTTTCACGCAAATACGGCTGAACGGATTTGGATGAAATTTGGCACATGGGTAGACCATGGCCTAAGTTAGGACATAGTATACTTTTGTCCCGTGGTGAAACTGCGGAGCGAAGCTAGCTTATAATAAAAAATACAGGGTGTAAAAAGACCCAACACAAAGGCGTCATGTATGCATTCTGTAAATCAAATTTTTATATTTGGTGTGTTTACGGTAGTGGGAAGTCCTAAGGGGAAAGTTTCGGATAGTCCTAAGGGGAAACCGTGGCCCCTGGTAAGGCAAGGGAAGGAACACGGGTGGGTTTTGGTTTGGGGAAGTCGGTTAAAAAAGACCAGGTGCAACGGTACAGGGGTCGAGGATTACTTGAATTTACGCTGGATCCGCAGTTGTAGCCCGCGAAATTCAAATTTTCCTAAGTTTTTTTGCAATTGTCAGGTCAGTGTCCGGTCGTATTGGTCACAATATGATGCGCGACTATAACAGATACGAGACACGTATTTACCGAATTATAATGATTAGAATCATTAATACATAATAATATTATCTAAGTTAGAGTTGTTCCATAAAAGTTTTTCATTTGTTCTTATGGAACAAATCCAACTTAGAGAAACTTTTGAACTCACTTTAGACATTGGCAGAATCGTCGACATCGGCTTTGCTTGCCATTCAATAAAAATAGAATAGGATAGACTTTCAATGTCTCCGTAACCAGAGGTTTCCCAGGTATGGTACAGATACAGAACAATAACAATGGCAATGACGGAAAGAACATGTGACTCTCGGCTCTCTCTCTTAACAATCTAAAAAATAGTTAAAGGTTTTTAAGATTGCTCATGAGCCATTTCCTTTCCTCAAATTCGGCAAACCCTTTGCAACATTCCAGAAACTGCCCTACTATTACTATAAGTGTATATTTCTTTAAGTGTGGGAAAGAGATGAAGCTCTACAGGACGTATAGCTCCATTTCCTTCCCCACTAAAGTAAGATTAAAATAATATTGCTAAAGGTGGTGGTAGGCCCCCAGAGCAGTATCCTTTGTTACAACTTGCCCCGCTCTCCCTTACCACATCGATTCTTTTCATGGTTGCTATAGGGCAGTTTTTGGAATGTTGCAATGGTTTCCCGAATTTTGATATATGCATCAGAGCAGTGTCCTTTGTTACAACTTGCCCCGCTCTCTCTTACCACATCGAGTTTTTTGTTTTTATCCTAAGAACCAACAGCCTCGCAATATTACTTTCTGTTCATTCAGCAGTTTCATTGTGGATTCAGCTGATAATCCTAAAGAGGCGAAATAAAGATGACTAATAATTAAAACGTAAAACATGAAGCAGAATTACAGAAAACGCTCTTGTTGTTACTAAAAATACTTAACGTTTTTTTGGCTAACTTTCCTGAAATCATTAAAAACACACCACTTTTCTAATTATTTATTTATTTATTTATTTAAACTTCTCGCACACATTGAGGTACAAAGGCGGACTTAATGCCTTAGGCATTCTCTACCAGTCAACCAAGGGTGGTGAAGAGATAAGATGGCAGGTGCTCTGAATAAGAGGAGAAACCGTAAAAAAAAATATTAAAAAGATATCTAAATAAATGCATTATAAATAAAATAGGCACACAAGTACATATATAGCTTAAAACACACATACATACATATTAACTATAATATATACCTACATTATAATATATACATATATAGGATACAAGTAAAAAAAAGAGGTAATTGAGATGACTCTACCCTATTTGTTTTGAAAATAACTCTGCAATTTCCGCTTAAATGCATACCGACTGGTGGCCGTTCTGATATCAAGAGGAAGCGCATTCCATAGAAGAATGGACTGAATATGAAAGGAAGAATGAACAAAGTCAGAAGTATGAGAAGGACAAAGTAGAAGAAGATTGTTGGAAGAACGCAAATTCTTAGCGTGTGTAGAACAAAGATATTGGAAGTGAGACATAAGATAAGAAGGTGGGGTGGGAGAGTTCAGAAAGGAGAAAAGCGTGGTCAAAGCGCGTAAACTTCTTCTTTGGCGAATGGACATCCATTTGAGCTCAGACCTGTAGCTCGACACATGGTCATATTTCCTCAGGTTGAATATGAACCGGATACCATTGTTGAGCAGTCTGTCGAGTTTATCCAGCAAAACTGCATTCAAGTCAAAGTAGCACACGTCACCATAGTCGATGATAGGGAAAATTAAAGTCTGCACAAGCATAGCTTTCGTCTTAGCGGGCAAAAAGCTCCTCAGACGATACAGGGATCGCAGAGTACCGTTGACCCTTTGACTAACACTAGAAACCTGGCGTTGCCAGCTAAGTGTCGAGTCAAGATGCAAACCGAGATCTAATTATTCATGTTTTTAACCGAAACCACATCATAAGTGCATGATTTTTGAAATTTAATAAGTAAATCAATATAGATGGCACGCGATTCTCGAGCTTAACGAATTCGTGAACTTCGTCCGCTTCAGACTTTCGTTATGTCGCTTCTGCAGGAAAGCCACGCGACTTGCCTTAGTTTATATACGACATAGTCCTTCTCTAAGGTTGCTGTAATACATTCCACTGCTTTACAATGTTAACTGCTGGATAATTATGTTTCTGATTGTTTAAATTCTTTCCTTGCTTGCCGGTCATAGAAGCTGACCTCGCGATTAGCTGCCATTTATTTTCCTTAAACTTTTGATTGTTTTTTCGTACAGTAACGTTTTGAAAAAAAACCCCAAAACGAATACGAAATGAAAAAGAAACTACAAAAGGAAGGAAAAATATTTCTTGCGTGCTCCTTCCTCATTATTAAGCATTTAGCATAGTCAATTGATTAGTAAGTCAAGCTTTCATTATCCTTATAAAAATCCCTGTTACGTAAGTATCATCTTTCACCTATGGCAAAGAAAATTATGACTTATCAAAAACGTCACCATCTGAGTGTATACGTCATTCTTCTAATCCCATTGTGACGAGCCTAAAAAACAGGAAATACCTGTTTGTTTTTCCTCTATGATTGTATTGCTGACACTTGAAGCTACGTGCAAAGGTTTTATAGGTGTACATTACCCTTGAAACCCTTTGAATAATGGTGTAATTACCGAAATAATTGGCCTTACGCATTGTGTATGACAATGCGCAAAACGTTCAAACTCAAACACAAAACATTAGTTTCAATTAAACCTACAGGCACTTTTAAATTGTCTAGGAATCGGTTGGAGAAAAAGATGAAGTTAGTAGCCCATTCCAAAGCGTAGTAGGTTCCTATGGAGAAGAACGGGCAAGAAACTCCACGGACAGTCTATGGACGATCTTAGTTCAACCACCGGCAAGTCGATAGTCTTCTGGACGTTTACCCCAGTAGCACACCTCCGCCACGAAACCGTAGCAGCGAAACCGTTGCAGTTCAATTCAACTGGCTTGCGTCATGTTGCGCTACTCGAGTTCCGCTACCCGAATTTCGCGTAGCGGAACATGACGCGAGCCAGTTGAATTGAAGTATTTGGTTTTGCTGCAATGGTTTCGCGGCGGAGGTGTGCTACTGGCATTAAGGTCGTCAAGTGTACCGTCGTTTTCATTGTTGATTGTATGATGGACGTGTTTTAATTAATTACAGGTGCTTAAACATGATCTATCTCGAGGAACTCTAACTCTGTGTATGATAACTATGATAAGTGTATGATAGACAAGTCATTTTATTTGTTATGTGCATTTTGATTGTGCAGAATAAAATTGTTTTTTTCTTCTTTCTCATCTCGATCTTGAGTATATTGACGTTTCAAAATGAAGGCGTATTTTCACGTAAACTAGTTTGAGAATAATTAATTACTGTGTTTTTCAGCTAGCCATCTATCGGTCATTCGAAGTTCTTACCAATTATTATTTGGTTTTTATTATTACCTCTCTGTTCAAATAAATTGTCGGTATCTACTGCCGTACAAAAACCCAGTTACCTGTTACAGGAAAGCTTGAAAGTCTGACCACGGAACCAATTTTACCTCAGGAGATCGGTATTTCCCCTTTACTAACGTCGTTTCGCGTCGCTGACCACAACATAACTCATTAAACAACGCTAAGAAAATCTTGTCTATGTTTATAATGGACGGCGACCCGCTCCAGCTGCGCATGGTTTTTAAAACTTGACAAAACTTGAGTCGGTAGTTTTTTTTTTTGTATTTGTTTTTTCTCTTTTTAGTTGTGTTTCCTACCCCACACAAATTCGAATACCACTACTTGCTATGTAAATTAAACAGTGACAGGAAGTTATTATAACATCATCCAGATAGACTAAGTGGGCAAAAATACGTATTATTGAAGCTAGCTCAAAACTACCTACCTACCCAAGAAAAGTTAACAAAATGTATGTGGGAACACCGCACAAGCTTCTTCTACCAAAAGAAAAAAACACAAAATCGGTCCACAGTTGATAAAAATAACTATAAACAAAAAAAATACAAACAGACGAACATAGATTCAAAAAAGAAAGTATATTGCTACTGTGTCAGTAAGAGAGGAGAGAGGAGCTCGTGGCTAAGTAATAACAAGCCACACGGGTCGATCCATCAGGTTAAGCTACGCTTGCCGGGGTTGGTCAGTGGATGGGTGATCATCTTAACATACCCTGACTCCTCCGTGCCTCGGTAAGCACGTTGGTCCCGGCTGTCATTCGTGGATCTTTGACAGTCGTTACAAGTCGTCAGAAGCCCGACAGTCTGACACCAGTCTTACCAAGGGGTATCGTATTACCCAGTAACTGGGTTGTGGAGGTCAGATAGGCAGTCGCTCTATGTAAAATACAGGTATTCAGCTGCATCCGGCTAAACTGGAAGCCGACCCCAAGATAGTTGGGAAAAGGCTAGGAAGATTGATTTATTTTGTCAGTAAGAGAGGAAGTAATACAACGAGAAATAAATGTACGAAAAGATTTGGTGTGCAAGTCAAATTATTAATGGACTACTTTCGCAAAGATGTAACGAAACAGAGTTACCTTACCAGATCAAATCTTCTGTGGCCTCAATTCCCCTTTCATTGGCATTTCTGCCAAAACCCTAGAAGGGTCGCTGCGCTGAATATGTTCCTCTTTCAGAAAGAGAAATCCCTTAGTTCAGCAGATGTAGGTTCTCATTATAGATGAGATTCCCGTGGTCACAGATGGATTGGTATTTGTTATTACGCTGCTACCACTCTGAAACTCCGTAATCTTTCTTCACGACAATCAAATGTGGAGAAAGCAGTCCTATATGGCGCCAACAACGACAAAACCTGACTCTAAGAAGATGGACTGCGAAAAACTATTGACGATAATTAAAGAAAAGTTTATGCTAAGGAAGGCTAAGAAAAAACAAAAGAACAATAGTCCCTTATTCACCAAATACATGATGGCATCAAAACCTATGACGTAGGTAACCAGCCCATGTCACATTTTTCCCTGAAGTTTCAGACCAACGTCACAAATATGAAATTACGAATAGTAACCACAAAATTAGGTTCTTTACAGTATGATTTATCACTGAAGTGAAAAACAAAGTAGGAGCTAAACTAACCTTCAGTTGGCGGGCAGTTGTTACAAGGAGCGCGCGCGCTATTGGTTGCGCAGGAGTCGAAATACATCGATCTTTTTCGTTGTTTATTTATTTTGTGGTAACAGTGTTGTGTTCTGTGAGTGAATTATCGGATATTTATTTATTATTTTATTCGTTAAGGTGAGTTGTTTTTATCGTTGGAGTTTGAAAAATCTTATTGTGTTTTTTTTTTGCGGTTTTCTTTTTCAGAATATTTTTGGCATTTCTCTTCGATTTCTAAATTATGAAAAGTACCAAAATAATTCATAATTTATAAATTTTTTTCATGGTAATATTTTCTTTTATCCACATTTCTCAATTAGTTTCAAAACTGTGTGTTTATAAATAAATAATTTTTCGCTCATATTTACATTTTTTTTTTTGAATTTGTAGCAAAATATTATTAAAACGTAATCATAAAATCAAATCCACCTTTCATATTATTATAGAAAAGAAATAAACAGTTGAAAAAACTTTTTTCTATTGATTGCTTTTTTTAAATTAATTAATTTCGGAGAGATTTTATTTTTTATTTTGTCTATAAAACCGCACCTTTCAGTTCATTTATATTTTAAGGCATAATTATTATAAAACTAAAGAAGCCTAAAAACAATGTCCAAATATTATTACAAAAAACCATGTCGAATCTTTGGATAATAAAATAAAACAGAACTTACAAATCCAGTTTATAGATAAATGACCTATTAGTTTCCCCATAATACAATACAAGCCAATGTCATTAGAATTATAAATTAACATACAAAAGCTTGATGATAAATAGCACCATAGAAATAGGACAGAACTATTCCTTTCAATATTGTATTGGTCTGCTGAATATACCTTTTTTTTTCATAATCTATATATATAAAAATCAATTGCCGTGCATTAGTCTCGCAAAAACTCGAAAACGGCTGGACCTATTTGAACAATATTTTTTTTGTTTTGTTCACCTAAATACAGGGTTGGTTCAAAAAAAAAATTTGAAAATCCCAAAGGAAGAGCCGAAAAACTGAAATTGAAATTTTTACAGGACAACGTCAGACGGGTCAGCTAATTGGATATATTTATTTACAATTTTATATATACAAGGTACACCATAGAATTAATTGATTCGATCCAGCCTGTCCCTTGCTCCGCCATAGATGCCCTGCGCCGAAGTTCGTACTGCACAGGTGGTGCCCTTAATGTGTAGTCGCATATTTGATCATTAAGTTCCCTTCAAAACGGTTGAGCTAAATGGTGCTGATCCATGCGTCATGTTCGTGAACGGGCGCCGTCAGTGGGGACTGGTCATCTCTTAGCTGCCACGGCTTATTTTAATTTAGAATTGATTTTGTTTTTATATTTTTATTAAGGACGTTTTTAACGTGCACGTCTTTCTACATTGTTCTCACATGTTTAATTTCTACATGAATGATGTAACCAATATTTTGTAACAATATTCTGATTTAAAAGAGTGTCCGTGGAGTTTCTTGCCCGTTCTTCTCCATAGGAACCTACTACGCTTTGGAATGGGTAGCTTCATCTTTCTGACTGACCGACTCCTTGACAATTCAAAAGTACTTATGATTGGTTTATTTGAAATAAATACTGTTTGAGTTTATAAGTTATATATTATGCTGGCCGGAGGACTTTATTTATTAAGGCATCCATAGTGTAGCCCGGTTAAGCAGCCGACGACCACCAGGATGACCTGCGAAAGGTTTTAATGGCGAAAAAATAAACATGCGGGGCAGTCTTTGGAGACTGCTGCTGGATGTGAAAACTAAGTAACGCCATCTAACGACAATGTCAGAAATTTATGCGCCTGTCAGTACAAGAACGAAACCTGTAGCTCCATTAAAACAATTCCAAAAAAAATTCATCATACCAAATAGTGCTCAACGCGCCTAAAGAAGTATTCTCTTTAAAAAAAAAACATAAATTGTACAATAGACTACTCTTACGAGTATACTAGCTGTCTTTGGCCAGCAGTGGACTTAGAACAGCTGATGCAATTGAGAGGAATCCGGCTTGTTGTTTGTTATCTCTGTCTGCGGGTGTAGTGAAAGTTGCTAAAACTGTTGGGAGCCTAGATTTGTTACCAACATAAAACCTGTAGCAACTAGTTTCAAATGATCTACTCGATAATATGAAGTAGAAACACACTTGTTACGTTTTTACAGACAGTTTTATCGAGGGAAGTACCTCGTACCGTAAGTGATAGGACGGTGCCTGTTTCAGTAAAGTATTGTTACATTGTTTTGTTCCAGTTCGTATAACTTGTCTTGATTTTTTGTTCAAGGTCTGCAACGCATCGATCACCCAAAATGTTGATACCATAATCATTTTTCATAGCCAACCTAATTGTGTGATCACGTGTCTGGCAAAAAAATACATTTTATTTAATTTTGGCTTTTAGACCCTCTGGGACTTACCCATGGGGTTCCGACAGCTACCACTGTCGGAACCCAGGTTGAGAAACCCTGACTCTAAGCGATTGAGCCAATAAGATAATGATACCGTTAACGATTATTCAAAAAAAGAAATACGATAACAAATGATGATTGTTATTATGAGATTTAAAAGTAACAGACACGACGCCGACGGGACGCCGGTTTTGAACCGACGATCACTGAACGCACCTTTGCTTTAACCACTGAACTTCAAGAAAAACTCGTAAGTTTTTTAAAGAAAAAGGACTTTGTAAATTCCTAAAGTTATGTTTATCCTTTATCACTACAAGTTCCACAAGCTACATTATTTTGCGACACGAGAACATAACAAAGTTACCAACACCTTTTCATTTTTATTTATACAAGGTGTTTAACAAAAAAATACGCCAGTTTATTCTTTGATATGGTCTCATTCTTATCCTAGAGTTATGGGATATAAAAAAAACACCTTGTATAGCTTAAGTATGGATGTACCTGTATATCTTCTTTTTTTCTTGTAAGTAATCAAGCGAGCTACCTAAGAGACTCTCCATCTTTGAAATGTACGGCCTTGGATCTAAAATAAGCAACATTCTGAAGAGGCTCCAGAGGGCCTAGACAAGGTGTCATTATATTAGCGATAACGATGATAAGCTACCCAAAAGCAATCTAGCCTGTTGAAAGTCATTGTAGAAACATGAAACGATTTGAAATCGATTGCCACTTGTATGGGCCCTCAGGCTGTATCAGCATATCAAACCCTTGGTGCAAAATAATACATACTTCATATTTTTATCAGCCATTGTTTTATATAGTTACCCCATGGTTACCCCTTTACTAATAAACGTTGTATATCGCCTGTATAGTTACACAACGCTTTGTCTTCTTCTTTCGAATGTCAAATTACTGACGACTGAAAGAGAGAAATCGGTGTGTAACTATACAGGCGATGTACAACGTTTATTAGTAAGGGGGTTAGTATAGTTCTTGTAACATCTACAGGAAGTTGTGTAAATAGCTTTTATTTCTAAATTTTTTATGAAACGGGAAAAAGGTTTCCTCACGGTGTTTTCCTTCACCGAGGATATCAAAGATAAACTCAAAACTAACATATGAATTGAAAAAGTCACACTAGGACTTGCCCTGATGCCCGATTCTGTGAAGTCTCTCGAAATCCTAAATAATTCACCAACATTCAAGAACATCGCATTTCAAGATAACAGCACAGTTGCAGCAAAACCTTTACCTCGACAGCCGCAAAAACATCGTTAAGTTGCAGCAAGCTTATCATCATAACAGCAGTATTACGGTAATAGCGTGGTTGAGTACTGCACGACATTGACACAAAAACAGGCGATATAAGCAACATCGACGCACGCAACGCAGCAAGGTGAACTGATGAGCCCAAATGTTATGTAGGTACGGTTAGCAACAAAAGCCGATTCAAAAACACAAAACCAAAATTATACAAACTCGGGCGAAAGTCAGCACTTTTTAAACGTCAAAATTACATAAACGCCGGGCATTCAACACTTCCTAGCGTTTTAGCTGGGAAGAAATGGCGCAACAAACTCCCCAGCAGCTCATCTGTCTGTTAAGTTAGAAGAACTTGATTCTATACAATATTTTGCAGAGTAAATACAAAAAAACACAAAACTAAAAAAAAAATTGCTATATGTCAGCTAGCATACGCGAATATTAACACTGCTACTTTCACGCATCACCTAAATTGACACAAAATTATTCGATACATTATATATTATTAGAGATAAGAGCTAATACACTCGAGAGCAAAGAATACGGGTCACTTAAAGAATGTTAAAAATCTCGGAAACTAAAAATGATAGGTTAATGCAATAAATTGTATTTAATAGACAATGTAATACTCCTTAAATGAAAGTAAAAAAAATATGAGTCACCATACATTTTATTAACACAAAATTACATAAAGAAAAAAACTGCTGATCCCTCCTTAAAACAAAAATAGGAAACATGAAATTTTTGAACTTTATTACGATTTTCTTGAATTTTAATACTTCGTATTGCCTCCTCGTGCTTCCATTACTGCGTTTACGCGGTTTGGCATGCTGTACACCAAGTTCCTTATACGATTTTGGGGAATATTCTCCCATTCCTCTGTGAGAGCAATTTTGAGCTCACGAAGCGTGATTGGGGGAGGGTTTCGTTGTTTTACGCATCTGCCTAGCTCGTCCCAAGCATGCTCGATCGGGTTGATATCCGGGCTGCGCGCTGGCCACTCCATACGAGTAATGTTCATCTCTTGAAGGTAGTCATTCACAATCCTACCTGTATGAGGTCGGGCATTGTCATGCATAAATATAGCATCCTCACCTAAATTGACCATAAATGGACCAACGTGATCATTGAGGATTTCTTCCACATATCTTACGCTAGTTAAAGAGCCGTTTTCTATGATCACCAGCTCTGTGCGACTTTCAGAAGAAATTCCGGCCCACACAAGTACAGACCCACCACCGTAGGCTACTTTTTCTTCGATGCATGCTTGCTTGAATCTTTCCCCTGGTCTTCGATACACTCTGTGTCTTCCATCGTGCTTGTAGAGCATAAATTTTGATTCGTCGGAGAACATAACTTTTGACCAATCTTCAATACTCCAATTTACGTGGCTCTGGGCATATCTTAGTCTTGAAATACGATGCCCACGCTCCAGTTTAGGGCCGTTTGCAGGTCTAAGGGGTTTTAAGTTAGATTCAGCAAGCCGACGTCTTACTGTCCATGCACTTGGGTTACTTCCTCCGAGGCGTCGAAACTGATTTGTGAGTTCAGTTCCTGTGAGAAAGCGATTTCGAAGCATGGTGTTCACCAAGTATCGGTCTTCTCGTGCTGTGGTACACCTGGTTCTGCCCGTTCCTGGTCTGCGTAGGTTAGAACCAGTTTCTTCGTAACGTCGGAGAACTCTTTGTACTGTTGACAGCGACACACCGACAGTCCTGGCTGTATCGCGCTGACTCCGGCCGGTTTCCAGCATTGTAAGTATTCTGGTGCATTCTTCAGGCGTAAGCGACATAATTTCAGCTTGAATAATGAATATAGAGCACTATCAACATGGTTTATGTACCCATATAAATGACAGATTACAAACAAAAGCAAAACCAAATGCTGTAATTTCGTAGTTCCATCTTCGAAAGTGGCCCTTTTTCAAATTTGATTTTTTTATGATATAACTTAACAATAACTAAGAAGTTTTAATACCTTCATTTAAGGAGTATTACATTGTCTATTAAATACAATTTATTGCATTAACCTAGCATTTTTAGTTTCCGAGATTTTTAGGATTCTTTAAGTGACCCGGATTCATTGCTCTCGAGTGTATTCTTTTTATTTCAATTCTATTCCGATTTTCTTGACTTAAAATCTTAATAAGTAATTAAATAATTATTAAGATTTAAGTCTTGTCGCCAACTGTACATACGGGTCCTACTTGACATACGGGTTTATCCTTATCATTAATAATGTGATACTTTTTTTGCATAGTTTCAAGGGAGAAACTTTTGATTACAAGGTGTGAAGGATATTTCGGATCTAAGATAGATCCAAAATATACTAGACAGAGATGATCTATCTGTCTATCTTTTACCTAAATCCTCATTTGTTTCTTCACTTTCATAATGATGCGTTACGTTATCGTGTCCTTGTTGTTATTCAACATCCTGGATTTTACAGTACGATATCTTTTTCCAAAATTGGTTCAACCTTTTTTGGATAGATTTCCGTAAAAGTTTGTCCCAATGAGGGTCTCTCCTAAAGGTCTCCTTGGTATAATTAGAAACCGGTAACTATTGCTAAAAGATGGGACACTTATTTCTTATAAAAATGCCTCTAACAAAAAGTTTTCTTTGCAATCTTTACTACCATGAACAATTTGAGTGAAGAAGGATTTCCAATTAAAATTCCATTCATTGGAGCATACCAATTATTTATGACTCAACAGAACTAGTATCTACTAGCACGGTAGTTTCAAGTATTACATAACGACACACTACACGACTTTACAAAGAAACAATTCTTATAATTTGATTGAAATGCAATTACTTGTAAACGAAAATTTGGTCACAATATTTAATTGTACACCACAGCATCCGTAATGAGTAAATAAAATAAATAAATAAATAAACGTCTCGTTTTTATTCTTTGTTTACATTGGTTATGGAAGCAAAACTTGAAAAATATATCGTGAGTCTAGTTATTAGCTTACGCACGAACACTAATTTATCCACGGCTGAGTTCCTAAATATAATTAGAACTATTAATTGATTTAATTTTAAATACTATCAAAATCATCACAGGAAAGATGTTTACTGGCTTGGCTACTTGTCTAAATCCTATATCTTTGGCCAGATTTCGGACGTAAACAATAAAAAAGTCATAATAGTGTAGAATTTACATTCGCTAAACGTGACTTTCGATAACGTTAATTATGTCAAAGATTTCAATCGTAGTTCGCTGTGCCGCGTCAAAAGATGGTCGTGTTTCTGTTTCCTTTTGACAACTTTGACACACAGAATGTTGCAGAGACTTGATTGTCATGAAAACGCCATTATTATTGTGTGAGCTCAAAAAGTCACACACAAAATCGAAGAAGTATCCATACTGAGTCTTCTCAGTATGGATACTTCTTCGCTCGATTTTGTACGGTGAGGGCTAATCTAAAGATTTAAATCTTTGGTATGTCAATTGTTTTTCTTTTTGCTTTCGCTTTGATTTTGGGAATATTTATTAGACCAACTTTTGCATAATGAACCTTTAATTTTCGTACTGATTGGACTCAGGGCTCCTCTCTGTTATAGGTAGCCAAAGAAAGGTTTGAAGTGTTATTTTTTTTAAATTATATACATCATTTACCATAGATAATATATATAACACCATAGACGTAAGCCAATCCCATTTTTATGGCATGAGTTATTACTCTGAGGCATGAGCATATAACATACCTAACATCACACCTGTAAGCCCCAAAGGGTTAATCAGAGGTGTATGCACACCATTTTATGAGTGTGTGGTAAATACTGAAAGGACGTAAAAAAAATCCTTCTTCAGTTATCACTAGTTGGTTGAAATATAACAAGTTCGGTTGCAAGAGCTAGAAAAAATAAACAAAATTAAGAAAACATTTGCTTCCGCCTGCTGTGATTTGCTTAGATTGCTTATAAATCAGACCGAGCACAATTCATGGCTAAAACAACATTTTCAATCCGATAAACATTGTTGTATGAAAACTGTAGCCGTGTTGACTTTCCTAGTGCAAAATATATTTTTAGTTGTGGTTGATAGACGTCACGCAAAATTCTGCATCGCGCAAGCAGAGTTAATACAACGTCCCGACATCATTTGTCGGCAGTATTCCACCAGACACAACATCCGTCTGGTCGGAGGATCCTAACTTTTTTATGGAGGATGAGTGAACTTTACCCCCTGTTCCTCATACTCCTATTATATGTAGGTATATCAATTTCTATTTCTAACGTTTATGGGGAACCATCAGACGCTGAAAGAACTGTGGGCCGTAGAAGCAGTAACACGAACGCGTGACGTAGGTAACACAACTATCCTATAGCATTTTGGTTTGAAGCGACGAGCATAATAATATCACCCATAGATATGAACAAAATCTTCAAAGTAAATATTTTTTTTATTTAGTTTGAAGATTTTGTGTAAAACGAGTATTTCCTATTGGGCAGAGCCAGCTTGCAAAGCTGAAGACCGATGATGGCAGGATCGTATCCGCCAAACCTGAAGTATTGAGAGAGATCGAGAGGTTCTATGGACAGTTATACACGTCATCCAGTAACCCCGTTACGAATCTGGCAAACGACCCAAGAGCTAGATTAACCCGACATTATACCGAAGATATCCCGGACGTCAGCTTGTACGAGATTAGGATGGCTCTAAAGCAACTTAAAAACAACAAGGCGCCGGGTGATGACGGAATTACGGCCGAACTCTTAAAGGCCGGTGGGAAACCCGTTCTAAAGGCCCTCCAGAAGCTGTTCAATTCCGTCATACTCGAGGGTAAAACGCCACAGGCATGGAGCAGAGGTGTGGTGGTACTCTTTTTTAAAAAGGGCGACAATGCCCTGCTTAAGAACTATAGGCCCATCACACTTCTGACCCATGTCTACAAGCTGTTTTCAAGAGTCATCACGAACCGTCTCGCGCGCAGGTTTGACGACTTCCAGCCTCCCGAACAAGCCGGATTCCGTAAAGGCTTTAGCACCGTGGACCACATACATACGCTGCGGCAGGTTATACAGAAGACCGAAGAGTATAACCTGCCTCTCTGCTTAGCGTTCGTGGATTACGAGAAAGCCTTCGATTCGATCGAGACATGGGCTGTACTGCAGTCTCTTCAACGGTGCCAGATCGACTATCGGTACATCGAGGTGTTAAAGTGCCTATACAAAGACGCCACTATGTCAGTCCGACTCCACGACCAGACCTCGAAACCTATCCTTCTGCAGCGAGGTGTGAGACAAGGAGACGTTATCTCTCCGAAACTGTTCACCGCTGCACTGGAGGATGTCTTCAAGATTCTGGACTGGAAAGGGCTAGGCATCAACATCAATGGCGAGTATATCACTGACCTTCGGTTTGCCGACGATATTGTTATCATGGCTGAGACCATGGAGGACCTCAGTATAATGCTCGATGACCTCAGTAGAGCCTCCAAAAGAGTGGGTCTTAAAATGAACATGGACAAAACAAAGGTCATGTCAAATGCCCATGTAACACCCGCCCTCATAAAGATCGGAGACGCTACGCTCGAAGTTGTAGACGAGTATGTTTACCTAGGACAAACTGTTCAGCTAGGTAGGTCCAACTTCGAGAAAGAGGTCAATCGTCGAATCCGACTCGGTTGGGCAGCGTTCGGGAAGCTACGCAATATCTTCTCGTCCCACATACCACAGTGTCTCAAGACGAAAGTCTTTGACCAGTGCGTGTTGCCAGTGATGACTTATGGCACTGAAACGTGGTCGCTCACAATGGGCCTAATTAGAAGGCTAAAAGTCACCCAAAGAGCAATGGAGAGGGCTATGCTTGGAGTTTCCCTACGTGATCGAATCAGAAATGAAGAGATCCGCAGGAGAACCAAGGTAACCGACATAGCCCGAAGAATTGCCAAACTTAAGTGGCAATGGGCAGGACATATTGCTCGCAGAACAGATGGCCGATGGGGCCGAAAGGTTCTGGAGTGGCGACCACGTACCGGAAGACGTAGCGTTGGAAGGCCTCCCACAAGATGGACCGATGACCTAGTAAAGGCCGCAGGAATTCGCTGGATGCGGGAAGCACAGAATCGGTCGAAGTGGCGGTGCTTGGGGGAGGCCTATGTCCAGCAGTGGACGTCTTTCGGCTGATATGATGATGATGATATGATGAGTATTTCCAATTCCAATCCAAAAATCATTTGAATTTACGTTACGTTTTCTTCGCGAGATCAGTTCGTGCTCAGCGCACTGGTCCTTGCACCATTCACCAAAGGACGTCCACTGCTGGATAAAGCCCCATCCAACCGTCGGCTTACATAACTGGTCCTGTGTTTCTTTTATCCAGCGGATTCACCCCTGGTTCTATGTTTTATGAAAAGTTATCATTTCCTGCAAATATAATACTTCTTTAATACATTGAGTTTATGGAGCATTTTAAAGAGGCGTAACGACTATATTTTCACGCTTATTGTAATATCAAAATTAACTGTAGTACCAGCTGTTTATAAGGTCAACTGAAGCGAATAACTGTACCTATTATCATAAAGCCACTTGTGTATTCCATTATCATTATATAACTAGCTTTTGCCCTCAGCTTCGCCCGTGTTAATGTCGGAAAATATCCCACGAGAACACACTACCGGCACGGCATTACATACCTAATAGCCGAGGAGAAGGTCATTGACTCCTACCGCTGCGCCCGCGTTGCTGTCAACCATAATTATTTTGTTATGCGTAATTTTGAATGTGATATATTATAAAGTATTAATTTTAATGACATGATGTCAGGCATAGTTTAATCTAAATTAAATGCACAATTTAAATAACATTTTATTGAATAAGAATAAATATAATACCGGTCAAAATACCTTCGGAAATAACAATGAAATTTTTATCAAATTCTGAAAGAAAAAAAATGGGTATTGATGGTTATCCTTAGAAGATAGACATATGCCATTGTATACTTTTTTGTTGAATTATTTAAGACGTACAATCCTGTAGAACATAAATTTTATTTATCTCTCACGGTCTAGTCGGCATGATTTTTTCCGACATCTTGAACAATACTCGTCACATTTCAGCCAATTTACATAAAACCGTAATGAATTATACATCTAAACCTTCCTCATGAATCACTCCGTCCATTGGTGAAAACCGTTTGAAAATCCGTTTAATAGTTTTTGAATTAACAAAATGAACTGTAGTTGTGTACAACTACAATAAAACTTGTTCCACGGTGTATAATTAACCAGTAGGCTAATTTCCTTACGGATATACTATACACCATCCCAGTAAACTTATAATGCCAATAGAATACACAACCACGTGGGTGAAGCCGCGGGCACAGCTAGTCTTGCCATACATTCGCTCTACATACATAGAAATGTTTGTACGTAGAAACATACCTACAAACTAATCGTCTTTAGTTCATCTAACTGTTTCTTCACACAACTCAACAGCGCTGGGAACTCGTGGACTTGTTCAATACAATATTGATACAACTATTACCATAGATTTAGTACATGATTCAGCCCCCTGCGTTGAAAATTTTCGTCCGTGCCTACAAAAGTGCATTACCACGCGGTCAAAATGTATGGAACAGCATTTTTCCAGAATCATGTACTGAGTCCATGGTAACAAGCTGTGCGTAAGGTTTTTTTTATTTAACCATAACAGCAAAGCTCTTTGCCTGCATCTCACCTGATGGTAGATGATGATCAGGCCGAAGGTGGAAGCGAGCTTCACCCGGAATCCGCAACCACAGAGGAACTGGCAATGTTACCTCTAACTGCCGTAGCACAACAATGCTGTTAACTTGTTGTTGGCGGCAGACTTAGATAAGATGGTGGTAGCTAGCCAGGCGGGCTTCGAACAAGCCCTACCACCAAACAAACCGTGCCGAAAATTTTGCCCCCATTGGGAATCGAACCCGGGACCTCTGGGTCTAAGTGGTCTAACCACTAAACCAAAGAGGCGGTTAAGTCCCTGCCACCCTGTATATTATAAGTTTATCTGCTCTCGTATGGGCTCAAACCACATAACAATAGCTCATGCTGTGGTAGTTCAAATATTGGTGGTCAGAAAGGTGCTCGCTGACTGCCCAGGGGTCTTCGTACGTACCTACATTCAAATCGCCAATAGTGAAGGCTATTCGCATGCACCCCTCTACTGTCTGCTGAAGGACTGTGCCATTTTCTAAGCGCCCTTCAGGCCCCTGATGTCTAGTACGACAAACAGTTTTAAAATAGGTATAATATTTCTTACTAGCAAGCTCTTTTATGATAGCCTCTGCCGAAGGCTGTTTCCATTCTACCGACACAATACCATTTAATATTTCCGTTACAATATTACAATCCTAACAGTATTATTTATATGATTGATTATCATCATTTTCAATGTTATATGCAAAACTTTTTGTAACATTTCTTTGAATGTCTTGCGTGGGACGTATCTCTGCAATACTCTGTGGCATTGTCCGCAACATTTTGACTTACCAGTCTAACCGGTCTGAATATTTATGAAGTCATCATCATTATTCATCATCTGCCTAGCCTTTTCCAACTATGTTGGGGTCGGCTTCCAGTCTAACCGATGCAGGTAAATATTTATGAAATAGGTAAATACCGAAATAGTTATGCATTTTGAATGACCAAATAATAGCCGCCTGGTCGATTTACCTTCGAGTTTTGACAGGACTCGCTGCGGTCGGACAGCACGCCTGGCATAATAAAAACGGGTTTTGTCCACGGAAAAGAGATAAAAAATTACAATCTGTCATTTTGTCTATACTTCAGTCGACAAAACCCGTAGAAAGCCGTTATCTATGGTAGTCATGCTACGCGTGCTGGTCAGTGATAGTCAGAGGTGAGGTCTGATGATATTAGTAATTTATCAGTCGCAAGTGTAACTGTAAACCGAACAACTATATTTGGGAAAAGGTAAAGAAAATAATGAGGACGCGTAAAATATTTTAACAGCCCATTCGTACAAAAAAACATCTCCCGTATGGGAGAGTCGAAACCGGTGCGATAAAATTTGAGCACCAAAAAAGGATAAAAATAACTTGCCCAATCAACAGAGAAACTTTAAGATAAGTATTAAGAGAAACAAGATTTCCTTCGAAGGAAATTAACAAACGAGCCGATCATACTTGTGTCCGTTCGTTAGCGCTAAAATCTACAGGTTTAACTCGTTTGTCCTGCCTTACTGAGTGCTAGAAAGTAGTTATGTTAATACCGTTTAGAGCATACTAAAACTTATTTATTTGACGTCGATTCGAGTTAAGGGCTTTTTGAGCAAGTTCAGGATTCTGTAGATTCTCTCGAGTATTTAAATTTTATGATTTGATAAGCTGGGACGGAGCTTGTTGTATCTAGTATTTGTCCTCATTTCAAGTTTCCGACGGGTTGTTGTTGCGAGTCATCTGAGCAAGTCAGAGAGCAATAAAATGGTTCTACCTAATTTGCATTTGAAGCTTGTCAATACTCATAGGCATTCATAGTTAAATAAACAAGTCTCATAAAAACGAAGGTGTCTAGATCCGGCCTCCTCTGATGCCAAAGTTTATTCTATATCCAAACACGGGAGTTGAAATTATATAAACCTATCATGTTCATTGATTGGGTTGCTAGTGTTTATTTCTTTTATTCAGATTCATCCATCATCATTCTCTACCCAACTCAATTTGGGGTCTACGCAACAACATGTAATTTTTTTCCATACTTCTCTATTAGTCGTCATCTCGGTAGTCACTCCTTTTCTAGCCATATCATCTTTCACGCAGTCTCGCATTTAATTTCTTATTCTTTTATCAGATTCTTTTGGCTATTTAAGCTTATTTGTAACATCGTTGTCAAATCAATCTCCTTTTTTATCTAATATCAACTTATCAGCTTAGTTGCATAGTTTCAGCCACTAAATGCGTTGTAATAACGCTGTAGGTATTTCCTGAAAAAGTTTGCAGGTTTGTTTCGAAGCAAGTTAAGGTATGTAGAGACGAAACAAAAACAGGCAAGAATTTAAAATCTTTTAGACTCTTCTTTAAAAAAAATCACCAAATGTAATTATTAATTATACTCTACAGTTTATGGTAATTAGTGCCGATATCGATAATTCTGCCAAGTTTTTATGGTAAACTGGGTATTCCCACACTGAAAAGAAGAATAAAAGGAAAATACTGAATGGTCAGTCTATTGTTTTATCCTCTCGAGACTAGTGCAGCAGATCAAACAGATTATGATCTGTTTGATCTGCTGCACTAGTCTCGAGAGGATAAAACAATAGACTGACCATTTAGCATATGATGTGACATGTCATTTAAGGAAAGATTAGAGAAATGATAAATTGTAAGTAAACATTTTGAGTAATTTATCCCTTGAGAATTGTATGTCTAGAATTGGCTAAATTCTGTTTATAATATTTGATGAGAGAGTGGACAATGAGTCTTTCAATTAGATTTGTTTGACAAACAAATAAAAAAATACGTAGTTACGATACAGAAGACTTTTATTAAGAAACTGTAGCAAACTGCAATGATGATTCATTGCAGTCATCAGAATGGCGATTATTAAATATTCTTCATCTAAGTTATCTACATGAGTTACGCTCGATAAAATGCAACATTATTTTAATGTTATTAATATGTTCATGTTAGGCAGTGAGCTAGCAACCTGTCACTTCACGTTATGCAACATGTTCCAGTTGGGATCTTGTTACCAATAACCTTAAATACCTAGATACAAATATCTATTTATCAATATTGCAAAGGCAGGGCTTTAGCAGTATTAGCCAGTTGAGCTTCAAGAGGCTCATACTCAAACCACATAACGTCACGCTTGTTTTCACCGAAGGGCTAGGCAGAGGTGTATCTAAATCCGGCCACCGTAGGCGCGGGCCTGCGGACGGAGAGCAGAGGGCAGAGCTCGCCGTCCGATAAGGACCAGGCCCGGCTCGACGGCGCGTCGTGTTCCACGCGCGCCTCAAAGAGATGTCAGCAAAACTGACGGGGTCCGCTAGGGCCGATGCCTGCCGGGGTTGCGGGTAGTCCCAAGGGGAAACCGTGGCCCCTGGCAAGGCAAGGGAAGGAACACGGGTGGGTTTTAGTCAGTAAAAGTCTGACACGCCCTTCCGCTCCGCCCAGAGCGGGAGAAGTCATTTTATGATTTCCCACCCAAAAAAAAAAAAAAAAGAGGTGTGTCTAAAACTTAGTAGATACATCCACATTTAGCCATCAGAAAAGCGATAATCTTTGCAGGTTAGCCATTAAAGGGTTTGTACTTTAGAAGATAAGTAAAGGCAATGTTTGATACGGTTTCGAAACTTCCCAGACATGTGTATCGTCATCATTAGATATGGGTCTAGTGAGAATTTTCCCAAGTCTGAAAATTCGCCTGTTAATTAATTGTTTGTTGTATAAAAAACAGCCTATAATGTTCCCACTGCTGGTGTAAAAGCCTCCTCTCTCTTCAAGAAGGAGTGGGCCGTAATACACCACGCGGGCCCAGTAGGTACGTGTTGGTAGATGTCACATGTCTTCGAATTTTTGGTTCTAGGACATGCCGATTTCCTCACGATGTTTTCCTTCACCGTTTTGAGAGCAGCGATGATGAAATTATTTACACAACGTAAAGCGCCTGCCCTGTTTTGAATCGACGACCTACAACTCACAAGTCGGGGTCGTTACCAATGGGCCACCACTGCTCACTTTATTTACTCATCATTACGAAGTCCACTATAACAAGACTGGGAGCTCAATGATTCCATTAATTCTTTTTAACAATTGTAACAAAACTTGCATGAATTTCAATCGTACTCACTCTAATTGATTAAAGAAAAAACGTGTTCTAAGAGGAAAACCTTTCGTTCTCGACCTTAAACGTCAAAACCTTGAAGCGACGTGTGCGCATTGAATTAACTAACGAACTACGGAGACTACGATCGTGTATAGTATGATTATTATTTTGATAATAGCTGCACGCTATGCATTTATTAGTTAGTTAATATGTTTACAGCCAAATAAACATAGTAACTAACTAATAAATGAAAGCCAAAAAAAATAATAAAAAATCATTTAGATACACATTGCATTACAATAAATTAAAAACAGACATAGCTGAAGTAATTAAAAACATACAGATAAATATGGTAATTAATGTAAAAAAGGAAATTGGTGATTGTAGTTTTTAGACAAGAAAAATATGAAAATATAGATTAATAATATAGATCAGACTAACGACTTACTGGTTAGGTTAGATTCAGATTCATTTATTGTAAAACATAGGTACATTATAAGTTCTTAATAGGTAACAGAGGGCGCTATGTTTTGCCTCTAGGGCGTACAAAAGTAGTGATGCATGCAATATAATTAAAAAATAAATTAATACTTATACAATAATATGAACCACAAATATTTTTCAATCATACTAAACAATGTCGATTAAAAATAAAATTAAAAATGTCCGCAGTTATTGTATTAAAATTAAAATTGTCAGCACTTAATTATTTAAAGAATGTCAAAGAAATTGAATGATGTCATAAATTAAAATTGAAATGTCAATAAGGAAGATTAATAATTAATTGTTACAGAAATTTTATAACAGCATGTCATTCAAATATTCAGTGATCGAATAATAACATTTGTCTATTAATAAATTCTTTAATTTTCCTTTAAAGTTGTGCAAATTTTCATTCTTAATGCTATCAGGAATTTTATTGTATATAGCCGGACCCATAATATGCTTAGAATATTTCTCCTTGCTAGTGCTGTTTTGTATTTACCTGTACACAACATGGTTTTGTATTGGGACTAAGTTGATTGGTTCGTTTTCTAGTATCTACTATCGCAGGAAACAAGTTCAAGTTACATTTGACAAGCACTGCTACTTCAAATATATACAGGCATGGGAACGTCAAGATTTTTAATGACTTGAAGACAGGTTTACAGCTATCAGTAGTTTTTAGACCTACCATACATCGTACACATCTTTTTTGAGTTCTAAATATAGTTTCTCTTTCAGCACAGTTGCCCCAAAATATTATGCCGAATCTCAATACTGAGGAAACAACCCCGTGGTATGCTATAAGTACTGCTTGTAAATTAACTTTCTTTAACAAGATGAAAAAAGCATAAGCAGATTTACTTAGCCGCGCACATTAGGTTAGGTTACCCCAACCAAATGACTGTCTGGAGGAATTACCACCACACTCGAGATCGACTGCACATCTGAGTCACGGAGGGATCCGAATGATCGTAGCAGCAGCGGTCACCCATCATGCTGATCGTGGCAACCGCAGTTTAACCTTTTAGTTAGATAAAACTTGTGCGGTTATTTATCAAGCGTTACTTGCTACATATATTTAAAGATACATTTACAACAGTGTCGGTAAAAACCTTGTATCTATTCAGTAACTGGAGCACGATCACTTTGAGTGTTAGATATTTATTAATTATGTTTCCCATTCGTAATAAATTATAATAAAATTAATACAATATGCTGTGCAATAATTCTTGTTACAAGTTAATTTAACTATATTGCATAAAAAATATTCTAAACTTGTTTATAAATGATTCGAATATTCAACCTTGTCAACCATGGCCTAAAGCTGTATTTCTATGAATTATTTGAATCGCATTTAATATTTCAGTCGTCATGGTAATATATGTATTATTGAAGCCTGCATCATCCTCTTGCCTTTATTCCAATTTATTTGTGGTCAACCCAGCATGTCTTTTTCATCCTTATACCACATTAACGCATTTTTCTTTCTTTCTCTTTCTTTCTTTCCATATATATCTCTACCAGCACGCGTAGCATGACCACCATAGACAACGGGTTTTGTCGACGGAAGAATAGACAAAATGACAGATAAACAATCACAATCTGTAAATTTTTCTATTCTTCCGTCGACAAAACCCGTTTCTATGTACTGCAATCTTCTCAGTGTTCAGTTCCTTTCTAGTCATATCAACTATCTTTCAATCTTTTCGTTGCCTCTTTTCTTATAGTCTATACTTTCTAATTTCTTGTGAAGCCTTCCTGCTGTATGCTATAATAACAAAATATTGCAATTTTCACAAACCAATTTGTCTGTCTAGAGCCATACGTATCTTCTCCATACGAAAACTACCTTTTTTAAGGGGAGACTAGAATCAATTCTATCTATTTTTTTTGTAATTTTTGACGTTCAAATGTGCCTTTTATGTGCCTAATTGAAATAAATTATTTGACCTTGAGCCACATCAGTAGTAAAACCTCTTTTGATTTATCGGATGCCCATATTCAATAATAATTGACGTATTGACGTATGAACGTAATTAGGTAACTAATTGCTTAGTGGACTTTGACATATATGTACTAACTTTAACAATGTAAGCATGTAAGCAATAAGTGCTACAGACAATAGCCAGTTAAAATAATACATAATCATAATAATTTAATAAACAGCCATCCGAAATTAAATTATTTGATGTTTGTTGAAGATAATAATAATATGGTAGTAGCTACAATAGTATTTTTTGCTTTAGGATGAATTTAGTCAAGTTCATTTAAATTAATTCTGATGAACACAAATCCGGGTTCACTCTACAAAATAAGTAGGTACTTTTTAGTAACTTTGTATACAAGATGTAATTAACAACTTTTACAATGTCTTAATGGGCTATAAAATCACGAAGAAAAATCACACTTGTTCATCATCATATTCATTCATTTTTGACATCGGAATTTATGGATTGTCTGTTTTTTTTGACGTTTTGTAAAGCTTGCAAATTGCAATTACAGGCTTGGTCGTAGTAAAGGTTGGTCATAAAGATAAGTACAATGACCCCACACTAGTATTAAATAATTGTTCTTATGTAATAACACTGAAAATATGGTAACCTGAAAGTCCAAAGTCTCGTTTCTGAAGCACGAGGATGTGTGTTCAAACCTGTCACATTCCAATGAGTCTCATCCAATTTTCTTATTCATTTACCTACTACATGGTAACTTTCCCATATGATTTTAGTTGCATAAAGTACCAACCAAACATTGCATACCTTCTATACAAGTTAGTAATGGATTGATGAAAATTTACAATATTGTGTGTAAAATATACACGTGTCCGGCAATGATCGTTATATTTTTACAATCAAAATGTCATTGACTATATTAATACGAGCTATATTTAGAACACATACTGCATCCAAAGCTCTATAGCATCTAGTAGTACTGGTTTCAGACTTTTTTTGCATATATCTTTTTGTTATTCTCGAGAAGGTAGTCTTATTGACGGTATGACCTTAAGGTTTATGGCTCTACTTTTTAGCCAACAAGTGCCAATGTGACTTTTTCCATGGCAATTTACTCTATTTTCATGTTGTAAAAAACGGAATATCCCTTACGGTATTTTTTATTTTAACGAAAGTATCGTGAACAAAATGGAAGACTTTATATCTAACTACTAGCTTCTGCCCACGACTTCGTCCGCGTGGAATAGTTACAATGGGCTTCTTTTTTTTTTGTGTGGGTAATCATCAAATTACTTCTTCTATTCTGGGCGGAGCGGAAGGGCGTGTAAGACTCTTAGTCTGTTGCTGACTAAAACCCACCTGTGTTCCTTCCCTTGCCTGTCCGTTACCAGAGGTCACGGTCTCCCCTTAGGACTTCCCGCAACCCCGGCTGGCATCGGTCCTAGCGGACCCCGTCAATTGTGCTGACATCTCTTTGAGGCACGCCTGAAACGCGACGCGCCGTCGACCCGGGCCTCTCCTTATCGGGTCCTTATCGGACGGCTAGCTACCCATTACTCTCCAACGCTAACTTTAACCCGCGACTTCTTTTAAGTAGAAGGTGAAAATATTTTTAAATAATACGTATGTTAGGGAGCTATTTTAGGTACCTACATCACGCTAGATAAAACTGTTAAAGTACTGCCGATAATGCGTCTCCTTGCACATTCTAGATGCGCACGCAGTACTTGATCATTATTTTGCTGCGATGTTATTTAAAAACTGCGATATCTCCTAAGATATTCATTGAAATTATTTAAAGGGCAGTTTTGTTTTAAATTAAATACTTGTGATGAATAACGTATTTATTTGGATAAGGTTTATAAAAACACTTTCGCAAATAATGCATTATTTTAGAACAAAGGTTAGCATAAAAAAGGTTATAGTGAGCCAACCTTAAGGCTGCCTGTCCACTGGAGCGGAGCGGAGAAAAGAGGAGCGGAGATGTGCCAATATTAACCAATAGAATCTTGACTTAGGATCACTGATCTAAACTCAGGGGCGGAGTCAAGATTCTATTGGTTAATATTGGCACATCTCCGCTCCTCTTTTCTCCTCTCCGCTCCAGTGGACAGGCAGCCTAAAAGATAGACATAATTGCTGTCGCGGACTTTTTTTTTGAACTTTAAAAAGTCTTTTAAAAAGTCCACGATTTTTCTTTGCTCTTTTAAAGAGGAAAAATTCCGTCATTCATGATTTTTGCGAAACTTTAACCGTTTACGCAGCGCACGCAGCGGAAGCTCTCAAAAGGAGAAAGAAACCCCCGATTTTGAAACATTCTTCTTTGGTGATCCGTTCCTATTGGTCTTAGCGTGATGAGTGATGATATAATTATATATAGCCTATAGCCTTCCTCGATAAATGGACTATCTAACACTGAACGAATTTTTCAAATCAAACCAGTAGTTCCTGAGATTTGCGCGTTCAAGTAAACAAACAAACAAACTCTTCAGCTTTATAATATTAGTACAGATATTTTCTATTGTTCTTATGTTTAACGATATCTTGGAACACAATAATCGAACAATCAATATTAAAAAGACAATAAACAAAATGTTAATCCCCTGAGGAAGTTTGCATTTGTTTTGTGAAATTTTCTATTTTATTGCAAGGAGATAAGGACTCAAATTGCTTCTGGTGGAGAGGTTTGTTTACTTTAAAACCACTTTCCTTAGAACCGCTGTTTTACCGTTATCAGTTTGTTGACATTTTCCTTTTAGAACCTGTATATTTTCTGTTAGTGAACGCTAATAAATAGTGTAAATATTTACAGCATCACACAAAAGTATTCTGAATTTCTGATAAGTATGCAAAATACGGCCGATTGCTTAACCTAATTTAACCACCTTTATTTAAGTTTTTATTTCATATTATTTACCTAATATCATTGAGAAAGTCCGAATTTACCTTTGACGTAAGACAGAGGAAGACACACAGATGAATAAAAATGAGTATGTACGGACCGCAGGTAGCGTTCTATATAGTTTATGGGGGTCATGGGAAGAAGGCGTGAGTTTTTGCATGCATGTACTCGTAAGACAGAGGAAATTCCAAAAGATGTGTTTTGAACAAAAAGGTGTACTTCGGACACAAAAATGATCTCACTACTACTCAAGATTTCTCTTTTTGAGAGAATGTTGTACTTTGTATCTTTCGATTATTTAGTTTGACTCGTAGATACGACTCCACCAGATTTTAAACTTTTCGCAACTTTTCCCTGCACCACAATAGGGATGTCGACTGGGGAAAAGAAAACTATTTAGTCCGTCAGTCCGAAAATAAAAAACTATTTAGTCCGTCAGTCCGAAAATAAAAAACTATTTAGTCCGTCAGTCCGAAAATAAAAAACTATTTAGTCCGTCAGTCCGAAAATAAAAAATTATTTAGTCCGTCAGTCCGAAAATAAAAAACTATTTAGTCCGTCAGTCCGAAAATAAAAAACTATTTAAACCGTCAGTCCGAAAATAAAAATCTATTTAGTCCGTCAGTCCGAAAATAAAAAATTATTTAGTCCGTCAGTCCGAAAATAAAAAACTATTTAGTCCGTCAGTCCGAAAATAAAAAACTATTTAGTCCGTCAGTCCGAAAATAAAAAATTATTTAGTCCGTCAGTCCGAAAATAAAAAAATATTTAGTCCGTCAGTCCGAAAATAAAAAAAATATTTGACACGTATTTTTTGCTTTATCATTAATAAAAAATTATTTAGATAAAACGCATTAAAGTTGGGGAGAGAGGGCTCGCTACGTCACAATCACAAGTCTGTATTAAATCTCCTGGAGTGACGTCATGCTACATTTTAACTCAATTTATTGCAGTAATCCTTTGATGACAAAGAAAAAAAAATGTGTTCAATATTTTTAAATACTCTATTTTGTCAACATCCCTATTGCGAAACACACTTTCAATCAAAATCCAAAAAATTTTGAAGGAAGTAGCTATTCCATTGCTTCGGTAATGTTTCAAAAAGTCATCTGCTCCATAGTGTAAATGTCGCAATGAATGTTGTTGAATTGTCAAAATGGAAGACATTGCCATTGTACATCAGTGCGTTACGCAATGACCCCAAGAATGACATCAGACATATTTAAAACGGCACTGATTTTTAAAGCGGCAGTTGTTTATTACAGTCTTGGTTAATAATTTTTTTTAAATGCATGTTTAATAAATTCGGCAGTAAAAACTGAGCAGTAACCTAAATAAAAATGAGTCAGAAGTTCATAACAAATAATTATTTAAATGGGTAATTAAATAAATAATTAAGCAGTAATATGATTGAACGGGCAGTTACGTGTTAACGGGCAGTCAGGCAGTTAAAAAATCTAACTTGGAAGTAGCGCTCACCGGCCGCTACCGCGGCACCGCTCGTTTCGCTCGCTCGGCTCGCGCGCATTTGGTCACAGTTCTACCTAACATTATTTGGTCAGGGTGCCCCCTGGCTTAGTTACTACGACCAATTTGTTACCGAACTATTTATCTAACTGCCCATTCCAACATTCCGCCGAAAAAATAAATTACTGCCCGTAATTTTTTCAACTGACCTCCCAAATGTTTAAATAAAAGATTGTTACCCTTTATAAAATATTAGCAGCAGTCAAGAACACGTTTAAAAACTTACCTATAAGTAATCCAATAATTCCCATGTTACTAGGTATGGAAGCAATGTTGAAAAAATCAGTCCGATAGAACAATTGGCAATCACCTACGACATCCATTGTTAACATTGTTTTGTTACCCATACATATATTATAGTTTTAAATAATATAGCCACCAAGATTCACGACCATCTACTATTTTTATATGGCAATCAATTCTTAGTCCATGTGTGATGTTGCTATTTAATAAAACAATGGTATCCGGCTGTTATATAAAACAAGACCAGCTGGCAATGTGAGGAGATAATTATTTAAAATTATATGACCTTAGCCATAGAATAGAATAGAATAACGTTTATAGCACGGATATCTAGTTTATAGTATGCAGTGTTACAGCTAGTAGTAGTGGTACATACACAAAACTATAATACCGGAAGCAAAAGGTGCTTAGGTTAGCCCCTAGCGGGTTGCTAAGCGCTGTTTTTCAGCTTAAACCCTTAGACTCCTGTTTACAAAAGAAAAGAGTTGCGTTTAGCAACAAAAGATAAAAAAAAGCAATCTTCCTAGCCTTTTCCCAACTATCTTGGGGTCGGCTTCCAGTCTAACCGGATGTAGCTGAATACCAGTATTTTTACATGGAGCGACTGCCTATCTGACCTCCGCAACCCAGTAACTGGGTAATACGATACCCCTTGGTAAGACTGGTGTCAGACTTTCGGGCTTCTGACGACTTGTAACGACTGTCAAAGATCCACGAATGACAGCCGGGATTTCCGAGGCACGGAGGAGTCTCGGTATGTGAAGATGGTCACCCATCCACTGACCAAGCACCCCGACAAGCGTAGTTTACCTGGTTGATCGACCTGTGCGGCTTGTTATTACTTAGCCACGAGCTCCTCCAAAGAAAAAAAATATATAATTACCTATAAATTATGATGATCATCTAATAATATTGAATTAGAAATAAAATATGTTTTTTTAATAGTTTGTGGACACGACTGGCTATTCTATTACTTATCTATAAACCAAAATATATAGATATATAGGACAACCCACTGAACAACGATGGGCATGTTTGGTGGTATTTTTTTGGTAGCCAAAGACTAATATTACGGATAAACTCGATACGTCTAACAGAATAGTGCAAATTAAAACCAATTCTAAATGTTTGTCGTGTAACCTTATATAATTAATTTCACACGATAGAAAAACACGAATCAATCATTAGCAGGGTAACGTACACATGCACATTGCACACATGCGCGCAAGTAGACACATGCACAAAAACATACAAACATGCGCAAACACGACACATTGGTGATATTTCCGCAGTAGCTTGTTTTAATGCCAACAAAACTGCTGCACTTTAAATAAATGGACAATTATTTAATTATAGTTATATTACTATAATTAAATAATTGTCTAATGTGAGCAGTGGTAAAAAATATTAATAAAAATATTATTATTTCGTTTATTCATTTATATACATATTTATTTACATTTTTAACTAGTTGTTAAAAAAAAAAAGATATAAAAAACATTTAAAAATATAAAAAATTGTGTTCCGCCGGTGTCGGGAGCAGGGTCCAAGCTACCGGTGGTTAGGGTTGCAGAGATATATTATTATTATTATTACTCCTCAAGAAGTAAGCTTCAAACATCTGTGTTACCGCATCAAAATGTTTTAGATTTAAGCTAGCAAAGTGTACATATTATCATAAATTATGATTTAATAAATTCCGGTTAGTGGTGGCCCAGTGGTAACGGCCCCGACTTACGAGTTGTAGGTCGTGAGTTCGAACCCAAGCAGGCGCTTTACTTTGTGTAAATAATTTCATCACCACTGCTCTCAAAACGGTGAAGGAAAACATCGTGAGGAAACCAGCAGGTTTTAGAACCAAACATTCGAAGACATGTGACATCTCACAGAGAGGAGGCCTGTGTCCCAGCAGTGGGAACATTAATAGGCTGATGATGATGATGATGAATATATCTAATGTGTATAGAACAACCCAATGACTAAAAAAATTTACGAATGAGGTCCTAGGTGCAATCGAGTGGAGCAAAGTGTTTTTGAGTTTTTCTATCGAGAAAATTTTAGTAGCACCGCGCAGTTCGAATTTATGTGGGAATTTATATGGATGGGAATGTAATTGCCTAAATGTAGTTGTACAGTGCAAGCTTTGTAGCAATATAATTTTAAAAGAGTGTCCATGGAGTTTCTAGCCCGTCCTTCTCTTTACGTACCTACTACGCATTGGGCAACTAAATTCATCTTCTTGTCTGACCAACTCCTTTGACAATACAAAACTGCCTGTTTTAAATAATATAGCTATAAGCTATAAGTCGATAAGTCCTCATCTCTACCTACTATCTTTCTTTTGCTGTGCCCGACAGGGTCCACGATTGTTTCTCAAGCAAATGTTTACCACCTAAGCACATACATTGTGGAATGCGATAAGGTATTGAGTATTGAGTATGCTGTAAATGGTTTAATTGAAATAAATGTTTTGAGTTTGAGTTTGAAGTGTACACTAATTGCCTTTTTTTGTGTGATGATAATTATAATATTATGATTATGATTGCTTGTGATCCAAATTCTGTAAAAAATTGGATCAGTTATGTTCATTTTAGGCGGAAATAACCTACCAATAGATTATAATTGACAGCACTCAAGAACCTAATTATGTATTTCCGATTTGATTTGTAACCACTGATATTACATAACAGCATGCAACATTATAAGAAACATAGTTACTTAGTAATTCGCAACCATTCTGGTCGTAACTTTCACATATAGGCATTAAATGCGACCATAAAGTACGACCAATGAATTTTAAAGATATATTTGGCAATTATTATGCGACCACAAGAGTAAGGTTGTATGGCTTGTTTTTTTACTGATTTTATCAGAAGTTTTGCGACAAATATCCTCACAAATGGTTTCCCTTTTAGAGCGATGAGAATGCTAAGTGCATGTAAATCTGTTAGTTTCATATTGTTTTAAATGGTGGTGGTTAAAAGTACGGCTATTACCAAATAATTTAAGAGGTCATTAAAATATTATGGTCTCTTAAAAAAATAATCAGTAGTAGATATACGGGGTGGCAGGGACATCGACGCGAAGCCGGTTACCATGGATTCAGTACATGATTCTGAACCCCCCTGCATTGAAATTTTTCGTCGGTTATTAAAAAAAAAATCTGCTGCTCCAAACATTTTGACCGCGTAGGTATTGCACTTTTCTATGAAACAGCAGATTTTTTTTTAAATAACCGACGAAAAATTTCAACGCAGGGGGGTTCTAAATCATGTACTGAATCCATGGTAACCGGCTTCGCGTCGATGTCCCTGCCATCCCGTATATCTACTACTGATTATTTTTATATAAAAATTAGCATAAACTGTAGTTTATAAAGTTTTCTCTTTATTCGTTTTCTTTCATATAAAAACACTAAAAGGAATATTAAGGTTTTTTGTTTATGCTTTTATGTTATGTATTTACTCACAAAGTTATTAAAGATTTGTGATGACTTACTGTTATCTACTATCCTTGTATTTATGTCATTGGTGAGGGTGAGCCTTGCTAAATAAATAAATTACCTACGAACACTAGATTACAGGACCATAAAAAAAATCAACAATTTTTTTCAGAATTTTTCTCCGGAGTTATGAATTGACACATTATAAAAACTTGTGGATCCTAAGAAAAAACATGTTAAAATGTTGCTGATATACCTTGAGCATAACATTACTTGCAAGTTTCATGATCTCTCTCAGTATTCGCGACGAGACATCTTTATGTTTACCTTTAGCATTACAATAAAAAAACATTATTTTTCGCGTGGGTCGAGAACCGTCGCTCGCGAACGCTGTAAGGTCGAAACATTATTTTATATACCTGTTTGGGGAATAACATTTATACCTGATATCCTTAACACAGATGCGGCAAAACCATTTATGGTAGTCTTTGTTAATCCTTTGTCAATATCAAGAAATACATTAAGATGTAAGTGGCCTTGTGTAAAATTGGCATTAAAAAACAAATAGATTAGTAGGTAATAAATAAATAATCGTTTTTTAATGTATTTTATAAAAATATTCAAAAATGTTAACAGTATGTATTGAAAATAAATAAACGGGAAAATAAAATATAATATTAATATTGGGATAATGAAACATTTGTGTAATGAAATTTTTATAGACGGCTACTAACCGGTGTTTTACATGTTAGCAAATAAATAATTCTAGAATTTGTAACATCAAATGAAATACATAGTTAAAAATTTATATGATAGCAGCCCGCAAACCAAGTCCATTTCCAAGCATGGTTTATATAGCGACGGCCGCAGTGGGTTACGGAGTCCACCTGAACGCCAGATGGAATACGCCAATTCCTGGTAGAGAGTGAGAAGAATGCGCAAGTTCTCTAACCACCAAACCAGAGATACTTGAAATAACATCTTGTAATTTTAGTCAGTGAGAGTCTGATAGACCTCTCCACCAGTCACAGGGCAGAGGAAGGACAACCATCAGGATAATCACACAAAAAGATAGTTCCTATAAAAACACTTCAATTTCTGCAGTCATAGTACTCGTTCACTTAATACCCGTCGATGAAGTCACTTTTACTCGTCACAATACAATCAATAGGCACACGAATCTAATCGAGAATGTCAACAGAAATCCCAATTTCACTATCTTACTCTAACCGCACAGTAACAGACACCTTTTCTTCATCACCCTTGTCAAAAACTAGTGAACCAATGAAGTAAGGTCAACGGTTTTATCACTCAATGATGAACAGTTTTCTGGAATCCTCCAAATCCTTTGCACACAATGATAAAACATTTCTTTGTTATAATTGTCATCGCCATCATTGTTTGAAGACATGTGCATTTTTATGATGTTGTATACTAGGAGGTAAGGTTGGATTTTCTTGCGAACTCTTTGGAGGATTAATAAAAATGTCTTCTGTTTATTATTTGGCTACTACTTTATTTTTTGCCTCATCATTAGCTTTGATATCTTTCTCTAAAAAGTTATTTCTCTGCGGTTGACGTTCGTTTTTAAGCTATTGCATAGCTTCTATCGCGGGCCTTGAGCGTGGAGACCTAATCCAGAAATTTCGTAACGAAAATACTACCTAAGAAAAGAGTGTTTTGTATTGAAAATTATGTTTAACTGCTTGACAACAAAGTTCAAATTTACTTAAACGAATGATACGAGAGTGTTGTATTGAAAATTATGTTTAACTGTTTGACAATAAAGTTCAAATTTACTGAGACGAATGATCCTTGACTATTAATAGTTAAATTAAAACCTTTTTATTAGTTTGATGTTCCCGGCCATTACGTTGTGTCAAGTTTTAAAAACTATAAATGTGAATAACAGTTCCTGTCAATGTCATCATTGCTATTTCTTGTATTCGGGTTAATATTTTACAATTGCGTAAGTTGATAAAAAATGCTATGCAATAGCTTCGCCGGGGCAGTCCCCGAGTGCCACACGTCTTTTTTCTTCATTTACTTGTGGAGCTCATATATCCTCTTACTATCTTAGAAATTTTTATTTTCTTAATAAGTTACTTTTGAAGACTTTTTTGACGTAGGGCCTTTGTCGTCTTTTTACTCTTGTATCTTGGAAATCCTGACTGAACTGAAGTTTGACTTCAGTTGCATAATGTACACGCAATGGCTCTGCTTCTATGCCGGATTTCCTTTATGAGCTCTTAAGAAATCAACAGCAAATATTTTGTATGTCAATACCCTTAGAGAATTCTCGAGACATTCACATTGCGAATGTTGTTTATGTTTAACTTGGTCATTTTACGCAACCTGTGACCGTTCTGTGAATGTTGCACATTATTAGATTGTATTTATTATGTTCAGCCTCTATTTCTTTCTTCCTTTAGTTATATATTTCACCATCATCATTTGTCTGTAGGCTGTCCACTGCTGGGCAAAGACCTCTCCAAATGCATGCTTTTGATCTTTAAAATGATCATCTACTCTCACCGTCGTTCCTCCTAGCCAAAGGACATGCAACCTTACATTTACCAGTTGCATATGTGATTCTATATGAGATTTATATCTGTAATTTATATGGTGTTCATAGTAAAGAGTACCTATTCTATCTATCTATCTATTATTGCTGTTGAATTATAACACATTTATATATATATATATTTAAAGTAGATCGGGCGAAGGTTATACGGGAGATTATAGATTATTATTGGTAGTAAAAAACCTGCCTTTTTAGGGTTCCGTACCCGAAGGGTGACAAACGGAACCCTATTCATAAGCCTCTGCTGTCCGTCTGTCTGTCAGCGAGCTCTATCTCACGAACCGTAATAGGTAGGCAGTTGAAAATTTCACAGATTGAGCATTTCTATTGCCGCAAGAGCAACAAATAATAAAATTAAAAAATAAAGGGGGGTCGCCATACAATAAAATTAGATTTTGAAAAAAAAATAATCTGACCCTGGCATGTGGGGTATCATTGTCTAGAGCTCATTAAGTAGAAAATAAATATAATTTTTATTTGTTTTTATCTTCAAAAATGATGAATTAAGGGGCCGTAGAAGTTGTCTGTTTTAGACCATCTTTGTACGAGCTCTATCTCAACAACTAAACAAATTAGGAATTTGAAACTTGTGTGTATCATGTACCATATACTGCTTATAATCAACAAATACTAAAAACGCCGATTAATAACGTATTTTATATAATATGTGCGATTTACTGCAACTTAAAAATAATATTTTGTATTTCATGCTAATATTATGCGATATAAATTCCACAGATAACTATTTACTAGTCGGAGTAATGACATGGAATTAGTAAGTACCTACTATCATGGCAGCATATACTATTTCGATCATCCAAAAAGGTCTACAAAATAAGCTCTCTTCAAAAGATTTTAAAACCGGCCAGTATTTTTTGAGTTTAAGAACTTTATCGACTTTTTTCAAAGTATCCCTAGACGGTGTTAATGTGTGTACCTCATGTTAAAACTACACTCCAATAGACAATAATATTCAGTAACATTGAAATGAATGGTGGTACGTACAGGGTACTATTCAGTTACCTTAAGCCGTTGTGGATACAATTTCATATTGAGAAAACTTATTTGTGTAAAAATATTCAGCCACGGCGGCCAATCTCAATGGAGACTAGCCTTCGGCGCGGGAGATATTATAGTGCACAAGTGTATGCGCAGACACGAGTGCACTCTCTCTTCCCTCACTCTCATAGTCCGATGGGATGTGTAAAAATAATAAGTAAGAAATAATAGATTTCTGTATGCTGTATGTATATAATGTAAGCGGGCACGCCCTTTATGCCAGGAGGCTTTATAATTCGGGTATTAAGTTCTGTTTACGTTTTTAGTTTTTATTTTCGCTTGAGTTTAGATTTCGAATTTTTTTTTGTTGGTACATTGGCCTGTGCTAGTTGTCATTATGGCAAATATATTTTATTTAATGTTTTGTGTTGAGTAATGTAAAATATTTGCATACTATTGTATAGAATCAAGTTTTTTTTCGTAACTGAACAGACAGCTGCGCTGCTGGGGAGTTTGTTGCGCCACTTCTTCTCTCCAGCAAACGCACTAGGAAGTGGTGAAGGGCGGGCGTTTTTGGGGGACTGTCTTATGTAATTTTGACGTTCGAAAAGTGCTGATTCTCAGCCTAGTTTGAATAAATGACTTTTGAATTTGAATTTGAATTTGAATTATGACTATCAAAAATAACGTAAATAAATACCTGTATTGACGGAATGTTGTAATTAAAATTTGGCGTACTACTTACATTCTATTTTGTACAATATAGTCTGATGTAGCAAGAGAAATCCTTTTATTTATAAGTAACTAGCTTTACCCGGCCCGGCTGCGTAAAGCCAATCCCTGTATATGAGCCAACACTGGATGGTGTTGAATAGTACACAGACATTGTTGTGCACAATTTTGAAAACAATCATACAAATCTGTTTCGAGCCAACACCTTAGTTGATTGGTTTTTAACGCACAGAGTTGGCCCTCATAACTTTGCAACAGGAGTAGGACAATCATGTTCGCTCTCAACACTTTTCTAAAGCTACGCGCGATACCGCAACATGATTGTCCGATAAAGAAAGTAAGGCGTCTAGGAATAAATCTGTGCCGAATATGGAGTGAGTTAGAGCGAGACAAGTGTATTGCATCATAATTTACTTTCGTTTGTTATTATTTCGGTCAGTTGAACTATGACATTGACCTCGGCGCTTGTTGAATTAATTTCTTTCTGATAAACTATCACAATATTAGTGTTTGTTTCCGTAATTTCGTGAAAAAAGATGAAATTGACGGAGGAAAATGACTTTAAAAACTTTTCAAGTGTGGTGTGTAAAGAATATCGTATTATAAACTACGAATCAAGGAATATCGATAGTTTTGGCGCGAAAATTCTGTGCAAATGGACCGAAAACAAAGGATCGCCGCTGCGTGATTGCAAGTACTTCATTGAATATTTGTCTTCTGCTACTTGTACTAATAGGATTGTAAAGAGTAGACCGCTGACTAAAAGATTTGAATTTAGGAAAACGTTGGCTTACGTTGATTTCACGTATAAAAAAAATAAAGATAATTCGAAACGACGAGAATTTACAACATGGACTAAATGTGATCGTAAAAACTAATTTTATACATTGCCACAAAACTGAAGTAGCCAAAGCCTACAATTTACTGAGATGCAAAGAAGACACAAAATTGTTTTTTTTTTATATTTATTTTTGAAAATATTTACATACATTTATGTACAAACAAACATACATACTTCTGAAAAGATACTACATACTTTCTTATATCAGAAAGGAAATTATAAATAATATTATCAGTAACCATGAGTTAATTCGTAACAGCTTTGTCCATTAGAAAATTCATAATATACATAAAAACGGGGACGCAAAATGTTGTGGCTCAACGCCTAGAGCGTTGGTTCATACACAGATATTGGCTTCACGAAAATTCATAACATACTTAAGAACGGGGACGCATAATGTTGCGGCTCAACGCCTAGAGCGTTGATTCATACACAGATATTGGATTCACGCGGCCCGGCTTCGCACGGTTAGCACTAAGTACTTATCCATGGCGCACCTACCTTTCCTAATTACCTATTTCTACCTAATTACCTACCCTACCTACCTACCCTAACTGCTACCTAACCTAACCTACCTACCCTACATATCTACCTGCTTACCTACCACATATACCTATTTATACCTACTAATACTATGTTAGTAGCAAATAAATAACTTTGACTTTAGTTAATGCATGTTACTAAAATAAATGAAATAAACTTCTACACCTATAATTTAACACAACAACATTTTTTCATTAAAATTAGACAATTTCTTTACAAATCTTTATGTTTTTTTATAGCGCCTCTGTTGTTACCTTTACGAAAGTATTACAAAAATGCATAGTGTTAAATCTTGTACAACATGGTATGGAACCCTTCGTGTGCGAGTCCGACTCGCACTTGACCGATTTTTTGTTGTTAATCTACTTAGTTTAAGTCTGAATAGAATCGTCACGCGATCCAGTTTTTTAAGATCGTTTTGTAATGTGAAGGACATTCATTGCGAAGAATTGAAGTGACGAAGCGATTTTTATTTTGATGCTTGCTGTGGAATTGTGGAAAAGAAAGTTATGTTTATAAAAGATTCTTCAATTTCTCTCATAAAGATTCTTTAACTTTCGTTGTAAATGCCCATCGTGTCCTGATTATTTTCCGCATTCCTTTTTTATTTCATAGATCTGTGTTTGCCTTATTTTTTGCTGGTAATTTTAGAGCTTCTTCACTTCGTTACAATAATCTGTCAGTTTTCCCAATATAGTGCCCATCGTACTTCTATCTCTCATCCTTATTTCTTCTTGCGCCAAATCACAGACAAACGCACAAATCATCAGCTAAGACATAGGTATCCTTCAATTTGCATACGGATTACCATCAGTTGGTGATAACAGAGATACGGAGGCGAAACATGGTTGTAATCACTCATTTTACATCGTCATTATTTGGTGTCAAGTGACTGGCTGCTTTCAATTCAGCTTTGTTTTTAATTAATTAATTCTTTGATTTACAGTCTAGTTCTGTTTATTGCACATATTCAAAAATGGTGAGTCTCTTTTGTTTATCAAGTTGGCTTTTGTTTTTATTTGATTTTTTCTTCTTGCTCAAGGAAAATCTTGAAGTATCTGACTGATGTGTTTTTTTCCTTGTCTGTGTTCGTACATTGATATTCGCGAGTGTAAGAGCTACAAATGGATAATAATTATTTAGTTTTGTATAATCTTATCCGTTTACTTGTCATCCTGCATAATATCTAGCAATCACGTCGATTGATGGTCATATTGACATTGGTAAATGACGGGGTTGCATTCCAATTTCCCTGTTCCATACCGGACAAAGTAATCTTGTCTACACTTTGCCTTCTAATGACGACTTGGACAATTATATTTCTGGCATATAATAAACCGCATTGACAGCCTTTCAAGGATGCGAAATCCCCGTTCTTCTTATCCACAAAAATCACGTAGATTCATAAATCAATGTACCTGTATACTTCATGACACGCGAAAGATAATTAACTGCATTGCTTAGCTTAGACAAACAGTTAAATAATCCCAAGAACAAGTCTAATTGCTGTAATCTCAGGTTGATTGTCTAGATGATTAACCAAGTTTTAACTTTAGCTTTGACACAAGACAATATTTGTTTACTTTATAATACAGGGTGGCAGGGACATCGACGCGAAGCCTGTTACCATGGATTCAGTACATGTTTCTGAATCCTCTGCGTTAAAATTCGTCGGTTATTTAAAAAAAAAACAGCTGTTCCATACATTTTGATCGCGTAGGTTTACTACACAAGTAGGTAGGTCACTTTTCTATGAAACAGCTGTTTTTATTTTAATAACCGACGAAAAATTTCAACGCAGCGGGGTTCAGAATCATGTACTGAATCTATGGTAACAGGCTTCGCGTCGATGTCCCTGCCACCCTGTTTATTATTTAAGACTAGCTGAGCCCAGGGATTTCATCAGCTTAATAACATTTTGTCGCAGCGGACTGGCTGTTTACTTAACATGTTTATTTAACGTGTTTTGTTAAGAAAATTGGCGCAGCGGACCCGGCTTTAGATTTTCTCTGCCAGACGAAATCGTAAACTTTGTTTAATGACGATAAAAGTGTGTTTAATAATGTCATTCTGAATTCTTCACATTTTCTTGAGACAACTCGGCTTAACATAAACACTGAAATGATAACCGACAATAACAGTACTAGAGTTTTACAATGCCGATAGTAAAACATACGCAGAGTAAGTAAGAAAAAAAAGATGAATAATGAGGTTTACATAATACGCGTCGCATATTAATATTGTTATGCATTTAAGACACGTGTCGGCTATAACTAACAGTAAGTCCACACTTTAATATAATTATAATCAGTAGGAAACAATGATCCGAACGATTAACTTTTTCAAGGAAATAGAGCAATACAATAGTTTAGTACTGATACGTATGCGGATATTACGGAGGGCGAAGGCCTGAAGGAGAAATGAAAGGACGGATAGCTGCCATACCATAGCTGATAGCACACTGACGTTTATTTTACAAGTCAAGATGACAGCTTATCAATACCATGGGTCGGTCGCTTAAAGTTAAGTGACGGTCAACAGTCAAAAATGTGTATTTAAACAGTCGCTAATCATTACTTAACTTTAAGCAGCGTTTATAAACCCCAAACTATATAACATAATCTATACACATAATAAAACAGTGGAATCCGGTGTCTGTCTGTCTGTTTGTTCGCGCACATCTCCTGAACTCCTGAACGGTTTTTCATGTAGTTTTCACAGGTACACAGAGATTAATTTGGAGCAGAATATAGGCTTTGTTTCATGAACATACAAGTACGACACGTGCACAATTTCTCAAAGCAGCTTAACAAAAAGTACTAAGGTTGCATGAATTCTAAATAAAAATCTATTGCGGCATGTATGAAAGATCATCACTCAAAGGCTCGACCGATTTGGCAGTTTTTTTTTTTTGTTGTATTTGGTATTAATTGTTTAGACAAGGTTTCCAAGAAAGAAAGTTTTGGAAAATACACCGGAAGTGTTGGAAATACACCCAGGCGACGCCGGGCATGAACAGCCAGTAAGAAGTATACAATGCCGCCCTGAATATTCATGAAAAATTATCGAAAATTAACTTTATTAATCTCTGGTGTTATTGGCTCAATTTGGATTCTGTTTATTATTTCTAAAAGCATATGAGTTAGAAAAAAATAAACAAGAAAAAAATAAAGTTTCTTGGTGGTTTCTTTTAGAAATAATAAACAGAATCCAAATCCAGCCAATAACATCAAATTGTATCATTTGCCATGACTCATGAGTTCATGACACACATGACCTTTCATTCTATTGTAACAAATTCAGTTGAAACGACAATGGTCAAATCAATTTACGGTGCAAATACCCTAATGTTAGGACCCATGCCTACCTACTATACAGATAGCAGCCCATTAGGACACAGGCCTCTTCTTCGTGAGAGGGAGTGGAGTATGATCCACCACGCGGCCCCAGTGCGGGTTGGTGGATAGTGCCGGTTGGTAGAGCAGCTACGACACGTATTTCCCACATAATATCAAACTTCCGTGAGATACACACACTGATAATCATCTCAAACGTGAGAACAATGGACTAGTAATCTGTAACTTACGCACATGTGTGATAAATAATTATAATTAGAATTGAACTCGAAAATACCTTCCTTTCTTGGTTTCATATGTTTTTGCTGTTGCTATCTGGATGAGCTGACAGGAGCAATGTAATGAGCTTACTCGTAAGTATAATATAGTAAGCTATTGCCCCCTGCTGGCTGCTTCCACAGTATAAATATGGACAGTACCTACCTACAGAAACTATGTAAAACGTTCGAAACGGCACACTCACACTGACGCGCTCGTTGACTAGACCCCAAGCGATTTTCGCGGTGCTGTCAGTTGCGGGTGCCATGTCAAGACGAATGGTCACCGAATCTTTTTTTAAATGTTAACATTTCAACAAATAGGCCTAGTTTCCATATGACGTGGCTTGCGATGAAATCCTCTCGTAAGGAAGCAAACGATTTATATCTCTCTGTCTCTTTCTATTATCATATTTTTATGTTGGTCCCATAGTAAAAGATGTTCAGTTTCATGAGTACCTACCTACTACACTGTCATAAAGTATGTCTTTTCTCTTACCTGTCATACTGTATGTACTTCAAAACAGAAGCTGTACTACTAGTTGAATAGCCTCATGGTGGTATAATGTAATTTTCAGGTATAGCATACAAAATCATTAGAACCATTATTATAGTGACAGCAAAACCGTGCGAAACAGTCACAACATAATTCAATAAAGAGCATCGTCACAGCACGAATCCGTCACTGCATGCCTGCCTGTCACCTCCGTGATCCGTCACGCTCTGTGGACCGTGATTAGTTCATTACTGGTCAGCTCGTTACTGTGTCTGCTTCATTACGACGTCATGGCCCGTGACATTGATCTGATACGCTGCATTTCAATCAAATACTGCCTTATTAGATACAAGCAACCCGCCCTTGCTTAGCTCGGTAAAAAACGCATCACAATCCGTTGCGTAGTTTAGGAGAAGAACACGGTCAAAGAGAGACAGTTCAACCCCACCAACTGTTTCAAATACGTTTCGAAAAGCTGTTCAACTATATTGTATACTAGCTGTTGCCCGCGACTTCTCCCGAAAAAAGACTAGAGTCTAGAATAACTCATTATAACACAGCTATCTGCCAGTGAAATTCCCGTCAAAATTGGTTCAGCCGTTTCAGACATTAGTCAGAACAAACAGAAAGACAGACAATTTTTTTTTTAAATCACTTCAATTTTAGTTATTTAACTATCGATTGTAAATTTTCATGTTAAGCACAACATGAGATTTGACAAATCTATTGACGAGTTTCTCGATGGGGTCTCAAACCGGAATAACCGAAACCGGGGGTAACTGAGTAAGCAATTTATAATGTCAGGGCTACGAGACGAATTAGGCATCGTAACGACCTCCTGCATAATAATAACAACAACCTGCGATCAGCTGTGATTATGGTAAATTGACATTCGACTGTATATGTACCTAGCGGTCATTAGGAGGCCCGTGATTGTCATCAGTGATAATTGCGGTACGGGCTAATATTATGAAAGGGACTTCATCTGTCTACAAAACGAATTCTAAGTTTGATCCAAGCTTAAACCTTTCAACCAGTTTCTGTATTTCGAATCTTATTTCAGTTGAAATAAAGTTCTTAATATTAAATTGGCCACTTAGGCCCGATTGCACCACGAATCACTAAACACATCGGTCTATTTCCGTCAATCGTTTAAGACAGAATGACGTATTAAATGCTGAGTGATTTGTAATGCAAGTTTTGGGTTTAATAGTAGATAATCCACTAAGGGGATTGTTAAAAAAAATTGTTTTCCAAGAAGTCAAATTTTGCGGAAAGTGCCACTTTTTCACACTAGTGCTTTTTAATTATTTTATTATTTGAGAAAAGTTTTACAAATTAGTGCGGTACAGATTTTAATTATCATTCATACAAAAGGTACAATGAAAACTAATACTTCATTTAAACGCGTTATTAATTACTTTAGATTTTGATTTTGATCAATAAATTTATTTCTCAATAATTTTTTTTCTCGCGCGTTTCGTAGTAAATATTTGTATGATACACGTGCGTAAGTAACTATTTTAGTTGAGGTTTTTAGTGTGATTTTTTTTTTTTATACGGGGTGTCCGGGACATCGCCGCGAAGTCTGATACCATGGATTCAGTACATGATTCTGAACCCCCCTGCGTTGAAATTTTTCGTCGGAAATTAAAAAAAAAATCTGCTGCTCCATACATTTTGACCGCGTAGGTATTGCACTTTTCTATGAAACAGCTGTTTTTTTTTTTAATAACCGACGAAAAATTTCAACTCAGGGGGGTTCAGAACCATGTACTGAATCCATGGTAACCGGCTTCGCGTCGATGTCCCTGCCACCCTGTATATTGCAACTTCTTTTTGTCGGTTTTATTTCGACATTCAAAAATGGCTCGATGGATCTGGGTGTAAAGATAAACCCTGTTTTGTTATGGCCGTAGGTATTTGCTAAAATCTATATTGTATTGAAAACTCTACTTTACTCTCAATGAACGTTCGACATGCTATCGAATGTTTTCTATTATGACGCAAGCGTACTACAATGCCACTACGTCACGGTCAAGGGCGAGCCGCACAATGTCGTGACGTCATGATCGTGGCTAATGCATTAGGAGCAGTATTGTATACGTGTTTATATTGGAGCAATGGCACGGAACGGTTTAGGCGAATACACAGATTTGACTCCATTAATGTAGATAATTTGCAGTAGTATCTATATGACGGATAAGGTATGTGTCTCTTTCCTTATTATCAGCCATATTTTAACTACTGTGTGCGTACTGTGGGTAGTGTTAGTTATTGAGCAATAGAAAAGCCGTTTGCAGTTCAGATCAAATTATAATTTACGATCTAATTAATCACACTAGCAATTCACACACACACAAACTACGAGTATAGCGCGTTCCGAATAGTTGTGTCGTGTACCTACAACACGAAAAACTATTCAGAACGCGCGATACTTTCTAAACGTGTTCACTGCTCGACAGCCACCAACGAACCCTGCTTAGCTCCGGCCGGTCCGAGCGTTATGGTGTAGAAACTGTAGGGCGCCGATAGGCGGCGCTGCACGCTGGCGTCCCGATTAGTCAACGCAGTAACGTATTTCCGACATACAGGGTGTCAGGGAAATCGACGCGAAGCCTGTTTTGAAATTTATCGTCGGTTATTTAAAAAAAAACAGCTTTTCATACATTTTGACCGCGTAGGTATTGCACTTTTCTATGAAACAGCTGATATTTTCGTCTCTGACACCCTGTATATTTATGCCAGGAGGGACATCCGCTCATGTTTGTGATGCCCTTCAAAAAGTCAGGTGCTTGCAACTTGGGCGGGGGACCAATGACGTATGGGAAGAAGTAATGACCGGATGGATAATTAAAATTCGTAACTTCGTCCACCATTTACGGTACACAACTACACACCTGAAGAGAGCAGGTGTCTTTTGCAGCTGGAACCTATAGGGTAACTTTAATTCATTTTTATAAAGTCAATATACCCATATCAATGCCAATTAGTCCAAGTTTGGCAGTGACAATTTTAATGACGAAAACGAAGTCTGGGCAAGTGTGCATGGGTAACACAGAACAGCTATCTAATTACGTAAAATATTGTTGTAAACGATTACGACTAATCTGTTTAATTTTGGCAGATCAACAACATTCATTGCGTTATTTACGTTGTTGAGCAGATTTTTTTTCGGACCTATGAAGCAAGGGTTAGCAATCTGTTTTAAAACGATTCAGATTCTAATTGATCGTGTATTACGCAATTAGGCTACAGTTCTATTTCTACTTATTACATTTTATAATTACTAACTGTTACCCGCGACTTCTTCGTGTATTTCATAATTTTTTGTACAAAAAAAGCAGCCTTTGTCGTTCCCCAGGACCCAGGCTACCAATCCGTCAATATTCATAGCGATCGGGTCAGTAGTTTAGGCGTAAAAAGGTAATAGACAGAACGGTCAGAGTTACTTTCGAATTTATAATATGAATAGTATGAATTTATTATTATAATAGTATAATTTATTAGTCGGTAGTGATTGAACTTTTAACAAATGAGATTTTTACATCGAAATGAATATCAGTTGGTTGGTTGGTTGGTTGGCGGCTTAAGAACGCGGCGACCTTTGAATTGTCCATACAAACGTAATACCTAAATCATTTCCAATTCGAGCATATTTCCACCAAATAAATTTGATATTCGGATTGAGACAATAATTATCTAGGCTTCCAATTCTTTTTTTTTTCAAAAACCTACCTCTACATGAAGTATTAGCGAATTGCATTTCGTACATTTTTACAGCGTAAATGACTTGTTTTCATATTGTTTTTTCTTTATTATAAACAACAATATTTGTAATATTGTTTCATCACAAGCATAGCTTATATTATCAAGTTACAAATTATAGAAAAAAAATTGGAAAAACATTAAGTTTTCATTCATCATTTTTGGTATTACGGAACACATCCAAATTTCTCATAATTTCAGATAGCTAGTAGTGCTATCGCGTCAAGCAATAATTGTCAATGTGTGTGTGCTCCCTGTAGGTGTTTATCGCTCCGACAGGCACAAGGCACACTAACGCAACGTGCTTGGTTGGAGTTCGTTCATAGTATTTTTTGTCAACTTTAGACGATTAGGTACTTTACAGTGTGCTGTACCTGTACGCGCGTACTTATTTGTTTGCTAAATTGTATTGTATGTAATATTTCTGACACTCCTCTTGACTTGACCTATTTTTAACCGACTTCAAAAAAAGGAGGAGGTTCTCAGTTCGTCCGATTTTTTTTTAATGTTTGTTCCCGGAATACTCGAAGACGGCCGGACCGATTTAGAAAATTATTTTTTTGTCAGAAAGGGTATACTTCACAGGTGGTCCCATTGTCATCAAGTCAGGATTGGATGATGGAATCCTGGAGAAGTCGAGGGAACTCTTGAAATATTACAGGCGCACCTATAGCGATTTAGGTATTTTTTATAGTTACTCTTGAATTTGATCTCGGAAAGCACCATTTAGTGAAGTGGAAGTGATGATGAAGACCACAGATGGCCACCGGAACTTATCAATAATACGTATTTCACGGGTTGCGATTAGAGAAGATTACTTTAATATGGTTGCCAAGCAATTTATGCCCGTCACAATACATAGGGTGAAGTGGAGCTAATGGTGAAGTACCAGGAGAACTCCTCAACAATGAACGTCCCTGCATCGGGAAAAGCAATATTTTGTAAAAGGTGATAAGCAGTTGACATTAGGCTATTGTATCTTAGATAAATTACAAACCGACCCACTAAAAAGGAAGAAATAAAAACTTTTTCACTCTTCTTGCTCAAAAAATCCGTCATTGTAGCGTACCAAAGCGGAGATAAAATAGCATATCATCCTCTAGGGGAAAAAGTTTTTTTTTAATTTTTGTCTGTTTCCAACGAGCCTACCACCCATAAACGAAAAAGTCTTTGTTTGATCTATAATGTGTTAATTTACACTTATCCTTGGATATTATGGTGAACAGTAAAACTATAACCAAAATTGAGTTGCTCTGCAAAGAGAAAATTTTATTTTATTACATAAAGTAGGTTTAACACTTTTACAAAATATTCCTTAATATTAATTAAACACTTTACCTGCAAAGAGAAACAACATTTAAAGCTATTGTTTCACCAGTTCTTATTAATCACTATTCAAATTACAATATATTTCTCACTGGTTTAACCTCACATAACCTCTCAATTAGCATGCTGTATCTGTCATTCAATATGACCGGCCGCTCCATAGAATCAACCAAGTTCACAGATAAATAAAATTATACATAAAAGTTATTACGCGGCAAATTCAGACTGTACAAACTAAATGAAGTGTCACGCACTTTGTTTACATCTCCCCCCCTTCTAAACTACAAAGTTTTACTGTTTTACTCTACTACTGGAATAAGTTTTGTTATATGAAAGAGATTAGACTCTGACTTTTTGTGACCCGTGTTTACTTTGTAAATTGTATTGGATATTTTGTCTACAATTTGATAAGGTCCTATTTTTAATTCATCCAGTTTTCTTCGGTTTAACCGGTTTCCGTTTTCAACATATACAGAATCTCCGACTTTTAGTTCATAATGTTTTCTGTTTTTATCAAATCTTTGTTTATTATAATTGTGAGATTTTATACTATTTTCTAAGGCAGTTTTTCGGTCTCGCAATAGATGATTATGTGTTATATTTTGTTTCAGTTCATTTGGTAGAATGTCAACATTTTTTCCCTCTAATAAATATTTTGGAGAGAACCCTGTAACACTATGTTCAGTTTCGTTATATTTTTCAGTGCATTCGTGAGCAATAGTTGTCCAAGCAATTTTTTTCCTCCTTTCATTGATCTTACAACGAATTTTATTAACCAACGTTTGGTTTAACCTTTCGTTCAATCCATTTGAAAATGGCGCATTGACTGCAGTGAAAACTATAGGTATATTTTCTGTTTGTAAAAAAAATTTGAATTCCTTGGAATTTATGCCTGGATATTGGTCTGATAGAATTAAGTCAATTTTATAATCTTGTGTTACTTTTTGGACAAGTTTTATAAAATCATTCGCACTCTGGGTTTTGGATGTCAAAATATAGGCGTAACGAGTGAAGTGATCTACTAGGAGATGTAAATAAGTTTTGGTTGAACGAGCACCACCAAATCCCCCTATGGTGTCTATAGACACTATTTCGAATGGATAGGTAGCGGGACCTAAGTGAGACATTAGTCCAAACTTGTATTTTCCTCTAGATTTATTTTTTATACAGACATCACAGTTTTCGCAAATTTTTTTTATATTAGCCAATATATTTTTAGCTTGATAAAATGGTTTAATTTTGTTTTCCATTTGTTGTCTTCCTATGTGACAGTAGTAGTGATGTACATGTTTTATAATCCTTTTACTATACTCCTCAGTTAGTATAATCTTTTCATGTTTTCCTATCTTTTTATAATAGATATTATGTTTGAAAATAAGTTTATTTTTATTCTGTTTTATATTTTCATTTTTATCTTGATCATTTTGTATGTCTTCTAATTTAACAAAATTCACTACTTTTAAACTACTATCTTGATTTTCATACGATTCTAACACAGGGTTTCTGCTTAAAGTATCTGCCTCTATATTATATTTGCCCGGAGAATATATTATTTTAAAATTGAACTGCGACAAATAATACGTTAGATCTCCCAGTTCTTCGTCCGTTCTGGCTTTTATATTCATTTTTTCTAAAGGCTTGTGATCTGAAAAAACCGTGAATGTTTTTCCTATAAGCCAGTGTTGCCAGTATTTTACCGCCTCCTTTATTGCTAAACACTCAAGATATATGGCTTTTTTCTTTTTTTGGGAGTCGTTTAATTTTTTTGAGAAATATGCACAAGGCTTTTCATCACCGTTAGATTGGATTTGTTTTAAAATCGCACCTATACCTTGTATGCTAGCATCTGTATAGATATGTATTGGTAAGTCTGGATCAAAGATAGCTAGAATTGGTTTTGAGCAAAGTAGTTTTTTTATAGTATCAAAGGATTCTTGACATTTAACGGACCAAACGAATTTTTCTCCTTTTCTTAATAAATTATGTAAAGGATCCAGTATAATTGAAATATTTGGGACGTATTTTCCATAGAAATTAATTTTTCCTAAAAATTGTCGGACGTTTTTTGGTGTTTTTGGAATTGGAAATTCTTTTATGGCAATCAAATTATCTTTTAATGGAGTGACAGTATTGTTTTTTATTATGTGCCCTAGATATTTTACTGAGTCCTGTGCAAAGTTACATTTCGTGAATTTTAATTTAAAACCTTCATTTAAAATTGCTTCCAATAACAAAGATATGTGCTCTATGTGTTTTTCGAACGTTTCTGAAAATACCAAAATATCGTCGATGTAATTGACAGTAAAATTTGACAGTTTATGCTTTCTTATAATGCTACTCAATATTCTCTGAAAAATAGCGGGAGAAGTTTTTAAACCAAAAGGTAAACAAGTCCATTGAAAGTGTGCCTCTTGAGTAACAAATGCAGTTTTGTGTCTATCTTCAATTTTAAGTGGTATGGACCAGAATGCTGAGTTTACATCGAATGTTGAAAAATATTTACATTTCCTTGTTTTAACCATTAGATCCTCGATTAGTGGAAATGGTTGCGATTGAGGAACTACAATTTTATTTAAGTCGCGAAAATCTATACAAAGCCTTGATCTTCTTCCTTCTTCTTTTTTAAATGCTAGTGTTATCGGAGCAGCAAAAGGGCTATATGACTCCTCGATTAAATTATATTTTAGTAGTTTTGATATTTGATGTTCAATTTCTTTCATATCCTCAATAGAGCACCTATATGGTCTTTTACTACAGTATTTATCTATTAACAAATCAATATGGGCTTCATAACCTTTTACAGTTCCTATATCATATTTGTCTTTAGCGAAGACTGAATTATATTTGCATATCAATTTATCAATTTCTGATTTTTCTTGGTGATCTAAATTATTTACTGAAATCTCAAAATTGTCGACTATTATATTTTCATTAAAGTTTATTTTATACTCATTAATGATAGTTTCTTTTTTATATTTCTCTGTAATATCCACACCTTTTTTGCTGTTATATATATCTTGTTTATTCCCTATGTCACTACCTGAATTGCCAGGATTTTCTTTAGTGTTTATAGGTTGCTTTTCTTTATTTTTTATGTAGTCTTTATTATTATTGCTGAAAACATTTTGGGTGATTTTTAAATTCTCATTTTGTGTTAGCTGAAATTTTTGTATGCAGTCTAATCCAACTAGGAAATCATAGTCGAAGTCATCTTCATCTATAACAAAAATATTAACATGTTTTTCTATTTCGTATATTTTTATTTTTAAAGTTACCATTCCTATTGATTTTTTTACGCCATTAATTGTTTTTAAACCTGCATTTTTATCATAAGTAGGTATTTTTTTTAAACATAATAATCTTGAATTTATTAAGGACACATTAGATCCTGAATCATAGATTCCTGATGTTTCCAAAGTGTCATTTATTAGCAGTTTTATTTTTATTAATGGCGGCACTAATAGTTTTTTGGATTAATTTCGTTTAATTCTATCTCTAATTCTGAATTGTTAACACTCCTTATTTGGTCATTTTTTGGCCTATCATTATTTTTAATTTTGAACCAACATTGGGATTCAGAGTGGTAACGTATACCTTTATTCTCTTTTTCACAAATTTTACATGGACTAGCCAAGGACTTCACATTTTTCTCTTTGATTTTGTTTTCGGAAATTCCTAACTTTTTATCAAATGCTTTTTTGTTTACCATATGCTCTAAACTTCTTAAATTATTAAATAAGTCTTCAGTTTCCTTTAAACTGTTCCTATCAATCCTATCTACAATAAAATTCGGTAATCCGGTGGCAATCAGATCAATTAGAGTGAGTTTGTCTATGGACTTATTTATTTCTAATAGTAGTCTCTCTTTCTTTAACGCATACTCCAGTAATGAGCCCTGTCTGTATTTAAATAACATCGCATACCTGATCGGTGACCAACCCTTATCCGCATATGTTTCACAAAAGTTCTTTTTCCACCTTGCCCATTCTGAATTTATTGTATGCTTTATAAGCATGGAACTATACCAATCTAAACAGGAGTCTTCTAAAAATAACCTAAAAGTTTCAATTTTTTTGACATCTTCTTCTATTCCTATACGGGCACATTCCGCTTCAAAGGTAGTCATCCACTGGGACACATTAGTAATCTTGCTATTAAATTTTTCTATAACCATTTTTTCTACCATTTTCCCCATATTAAAGGGTTTTGATGACTCTTTCTTTATTTCAGCGAAGCTTTCCATGATTCTTGCTAGAGATTCTTCTGAAATGCCTGTTGTAGAAGTTTGTGGTTTCGTTTGTTCCTCTAATAGGTAACCCATAAATTGTTTATTTCCATCTTCATCACAATAAACCGCCTTCAACTCCGGAGTCATGGATATCCACACCTGTCGTTTCTCATGCCGTTTTTGTAATGTAGCCTTTACTTTCTGAAAGACTTGGGTCTGTACTATTCCATCATGTAATTTTACAGGTTGTAACTTATCTGGGATCGCAAAGGTCCGGCCATCTAAATCCGTGATTGTCGTTACACAAATTATATTTGTTTTTACATCTTCACTGGCTTTGACCATGAACTCGAATCTTAATTTTTCCATTATTCCTGGTAATCAGCTGTAGAAATGTTGTTTTATAATGTGTTAATTTACACTTATCCTTGGATATTATGGTGAACAGTAAAACTATAACCAAAATTGAGTTGCTCTGCAAAGAGAAAATTTTATTTTATTACATAAAGTAGGTTTAACACTTTTACAAAATATTCCTTAATATTAATTAAACACTTTACCTGCAAAGAGAAACAACATTTAAAGCTATTGTTTCACCAGTTCTTATTAATCACTATTCAAATTACAATATATTTCTCACTGGTTTAACCTCACATAACCTCTCAATTAGCATGCTGTATCTGTCATTCAATATGACCGGCCGCTCCATAGAATCAACCAAGTTCACAGATAAATAAAATTATACATAAAAGTTATTACGCGGCAAATTCAGACTGTACAAACTAAATGAAGTGTCACGCACTTTGTTTACATATTATATAAAAAAGAATCCCTATTTCCTTGATCACGGCATCACGCGTGAACGGCTGGACCAATTTCACTAATTCTTTTTACCCGACTGCCCCAGAAGGAGGGTAATGTTTTTCGAGAGTATGTATGTATGTATGTATGTCTATTTCTTTGGCACGCTCTGTAGCCTAAACGGCTTGATGGATTTTGACATATGAGGTGTCGTTAGATTCGTCTTAATTGTAGAAGTGTCATAGGCTATATAATATTTATATATTGCATCTGCAAATACAAAAAAAAGGGACGGGAAGGTTTAAAAAAAAAAAAATAACAATATTGGTATCAAATAAAAGCTAGTAAGAGTAACGAGTCAATGCCAAATTTTGATTTTTATTAATAAAACTAAAAAGCTTGAAATAAAGAAAATTATTCAAAAAACAAAAAACCTGACTGCAAAAACACATTTAAACTGAAAAGAGAAAAAAACAAGCATTATAATCTATAGAATTTTGGTATCGCAGGCGGGGCAAACAAAACTTACACCATACGTATATCCGGTTATTAGTTTGTCCCCGGTTATACATACCTACCTTCCTACTTAGGAAGGTAAGTAAGTAGGTAGGTAGGTAGGTAAGTAGGTAGGTAGGTATGTATGTAGGTAGGTGTAATTAGGGTAGGTAGGCGAACCGTAGATGAGTGCATACCCGTGCGAAGCCAGGGCGGGCAGCTAGTTACTAATGTTATTCGATAGGTACCTACTTATGTGTCTAAAGAGCCTCAGCTATGGCCTCAGCGAGTATTTTGTAGTTTGTAAGTTACACAATTGACATAAAGTTCATTATGCTTTGACCCAATTTCGTGCCAAAAACTCGCTTCCATTCCGTTCTGCGCCAATGTAATATGAGCCGTAGCGTGGTGAGTATTGGCCGAGACGGTATAAGCTAGTTGCTCTCCGTACGCGACGAAGCCATAGCCACCACCAAGTTGTAGTATTGTAAGTACCTACCTATCATAACGCGGTTGTACGAAGTTTTGTCATGTCATGTCACTGTTCCTTTTCTTTAGTTATGTGACCGAGCGGGCGTAATTATTGTCTCAAGGACACTATTGAGAACACTGCTCGCTCTAAATTGAGTTCGCAATGTATTTGCCAAACATGTAAACAAACACGAGTTTTCCACTTAGACAAATATGAACTTTATGCTAGTGTAAATAAAGTTGATTTTAGACTGACTAGTAATGTTGAAAATGTCATAAAAAAATATGAAGTTGTAGCGCAAACTGAACCTTATGTGTAGTCCATAACAGTTATTTTTCCAAAAACTCGTGTTTGTTTAGATGTTTGGCAAATGAACTGCGAACGCAGATTTTTATTTGTCGGTGCAGCAGCGGTGCGACATCAGTATGTTCGGATGATGAAAATATACCGCCACCACGTGTCGCTTGCACTTACGCACATGTCGGTAAAAAATTATGCAGAGCTGCTTGTGCCGTCGCAAAATAATGTCGAGTTCGCCCAGGTTCGCACCGCACGGGCTGTTATTTTCCGCGGGATTTTTTTTTCGCACACTGGATTTTCAACGCGTGTTTTTTCAACGCGCTAGGACGAGAGTGTCCCAGCGCGTTGGATTCTCAACGCTCGGCTCAACACGGAGAGTTTAAAATCCAGTGCGAGACCACCAATAAGAAGTGGAGACCACTCTAAAGGAAATAAATAAACACAAACAGACTTAAATAATGACAATAATAATAGATACTTATCCCAATAATTTATATTTACGCGACGTGCATATGACTACTCTAGCGTCGTCCGTCGGTCCGCCGATCTACCGTGGTCGTGCCACAGCCACAAGTCCATGCTCGATAACGAAGTATAGGTACCTACACTTCGCGTCAAATAACTTTGCCGCTCTGAAGTTAGGTTGCGCATGCGTACCTACTGGCATGCGCGCAGTCATATAGAGTCTACTTCAGAGCGGCAAAGTTATTTGACGCGAACTGTTGGTACCTACCTACCTTATTTGTATGACGTATCTACTAGCTAGGTTTTCTCTACAAGGCCTTCTATCTTGAGATTAGTCGAGATATCCTAAAATATTGAGACATCGGCATGGTAAAGAAATTTCCAAAAAACGCATTACTAGTCTGTACATTCACTAGCGATTCCCCAAATTAGTCAACAAAAATAAAGCAAATAATGAACATACCTAATTATTACTCAAATAATATTTATGCTGTCGACTCGCTATGAATGAATGGCATACAGTACCTACATCTAGTATTATCCGCTCACACACACTGCGAAGCGCGCCCGTAATCTGTGGCCCCGCCTTCTTTTGTCGAACAGAGATAGCAATATTCCAAACGCATTTTGCTCACGTCTCGAGTTTGCATTTCGTGCCGTAGTACGTCGGCCTCTTAAGCCGCCCTCCGACGGTGCGCCATATCGCGGAAGCACGCGCACGACGCACCGTGGGAAACCTAGCGTGCGTGGTAGCGCAGACGCGCGTTGTACGCGTGCGAGGCGGTGCGTCCTCGTGCGGGCTGGTGCGCGTCCGCGATATGGCGCACCGTGGGAGTTGGCTTTTATGAATATTTTCCACTCTAGCGCATTCATAAAAATGACAAACATCGCAATTTTCAGCTATATCTTAAACGGAGCTGAGAAGTGATAATTACAAAAAGCAAATTACTTAACATAACATTTGTGGTTGATTAGTCTTACAATGTAAAGTACTCAGGCATGACTGCAAACAATAGAATGACATTTTACGTCGTTTCAACTTTTCTTTGATAAATAACCTCTACAAAGATATGCCTAAACCTCAAAATATCTTAATATTCGCGAGAACAACGTTAGTCGTGACGAAACAATTCACGATGGAAATGAAACTGGTATTTGCAATAATAGTTTTTTTTTGACATTGGTATTTTCAGCGTTTTTTCCTTGAAATATATAGAATGAGTTTGTTTAGGAGTAGACTTATTTATATAATTTAACATACGAAGGTAAACTGTGTGATGTGTGGTGACTGAAAAGTTGTGCGGAAATCGATTGTCATGGTCATCATATATTTAGCCTTTTCCAAACTATGTTGGGATCGCCTTCCAGTCTAACCGAATACAGCTGAATACCAGTATTTTAAATGGAGCGACTGCCTATCTGACCTCCACAACCCAGCCTTCCATATAATATTCATACTCAAAGGTTGTTTCCTCACGACATATATCTCGCTCCTCCGTATTACATGCCCATACCATGACAACCGAAGGGCTCGTGGCTAAATAATAACAGCCGCACAGGTCAACCTTCAGAACGCTTGCTGAGGTCTGTCCCTGGATGGGTGACCATAACATAAGGAAATCCCTCCGTGCCTGGGAAAGCACGATAAGCCGTTGGTCCCAGCTGTCATTTGTAGATCTTTGACAGTCGTTACGGGTAGTTAGAAGAATGAAAGTCTGACAACCAGTCTTACCAAGGGGTATCGTGTTACCCTGTAATTGGTGTGTGGAGGTTAGATAGGCAGTCGCTCTATGTAAACTACCGGTATTCAGTTGCATGATTAGAGACTTGAAGCCGGTTACATTTGAGAAAAAGCTGGGCAGATGATGATTCCACTGTTTGCAAATGAGTGAATTCTATAGGTAATGAGAATTCAAACCATTTATTTTCTTCTTTCCAGATGGGCTGCGGTCGGATATTCAACGCTTTACGTCGCTGCAAGCAGCTAGAAGACGGCGACACGTCCACACAACTAGACAGATGCCTCGGACTCATAGACCTGACGGCTCTGGGCGTCGGCAGCACCCTCGGTCTTGGGGTCTACGTGCTGGCGGGAGCGGTCGCTAAGTCTGTCGCTGGTCCTGCCGTCTGTATCAGCTTTTTGGTTGCTGCTGTTGCGTCTGCTTTTGCTGGTAAGTTCACAATTATTAAGAGAAACTCACACATGCTCTTTAGAGGACAACGACGATATTGACGTGGCCACCTACAGGGCCCAAATAATTTGACAAGACTTACAGGTCGACATAAACAGTCTAGCGTGGTGACATTTGGAACTAAATATTTTACTTGATGCAGACCTTGGTCCATATTGGCTCAGGATCGAGTTGAGTGGAAAAAGGAAAGGGAGGCCTTTGCCCTGCAGTGGGACAATATGGGCTAATTATTAATATTATTAGACCTTAGACCATGATGGTACTACTTTGCCAACAAGTGCTAGCAGGTTTTGATTTGAGTCACCCACAGGCAGCGTTTTTTGTTGCACATTTATTTCCCATTTGAAGTAACCTATGTGCAATAGTTGCGCCTCCATTTTCATTTTACTCTTTTTGCTAAGCTATACTATCGATACGAAAGAAGATGATTAAGTAGTTGAAATTCTTGAAACTTGAGGTTGAGGTTCATATTTGTATAACACAAATGGAACGATTACCAAGTTGGGGCGTGCCAGTAAATTGAGGATACATAAAAGAGCTTGATTTCATGGTCACGGTAGTTGAAGTTCAACTGGCGTACAGGAAGTTTTCAGTTCCACTAGAATCTATTTCTTTTCAATTGTGCGGATACAAAAAAATACAAATCTCTTTCAAATACTGTAGATAAGAACCACAGTATTTTAAACAAAGTAATACAATATCCTTGAAATTTGATGCAACAATTGGTATGATCTAACACATTTATCAAACAAATATCGTCAAATGAAGTTTATCCTTTTCCAATGATGACAAATTATAATAGCCACTTTTTCGTAGTGTGTCTACGGCAATCTAAATAGGCCGCCTATTGTATATTTTGTAGTGTCAAATTTATCTTTTTTGTTATGTATTTTTGTGGTGTACAATAAAGTATAAATAAATAAATAGAGTCAACCCAGAATGTGCCACCTTCAGTAGCGTCCATCAGTTCAGGCATCATGCAGGCAATAGGACACGCTGGCGTTTGTTAAACAGCGCCACAGTTACAGCCGGGACCAACGGTTTAATGTGCTTGCCAAGGCACATTAGGCACAATAATTATAATCAATTCAAATTGCCCAAATATAGGTACTTACATATATAATAAAGAACCCATGAATGAGAATTTCTCAACGACTATTAAAATCATTATAAACTCGTAATTTGAAACGTGCAAGAGTGAACGGCCGGAGAACGGTCCCTTCACAAGGTTGTCCATTGTCAGCACTGATTGGCTGAACACACGTGAACATGGTCAAATATTATGTGACGTATATTTGGTGGAAATTATTCGCTTCCTCATAGCTGGCATTTTGTTTCAACTTGCAAGTGATTTAGAAACCATTACGTGTATTAGTTTAGGACCGGTAACTTTGGTTTCTTAAAATTATGTAGTAGTTGCAAGCAGAATTTAAGTCTTCTTGGCGTATCTAAGGAAATTTGAATAGTGTCATCTAAAACTTGGCTACATGTAGATAGAGTACGTTTCATCGAATAGTTCCTATGCCGTAATGTTGACTCCCCTGCTAAACTATAGCAACGGACCAAGTACGAGTACGCCACGGCGCTACGGGAGCCAACATTAGGTACGGCATACGAACTATTTGATGAAACGCACTCTACACATGCAGCATTGTCACTATCGTCGAAAAGTTCCAATCCGTTCTTTAACATGATGTCATGTTGAAATTGTCCATGAACTCCAACCAGAGCTGTCCCTTACTGAGTTTGACTCTCAGGCCCATCGTCCATGAGTCTACTCAAAAGTAACGTGTTACAAACTGAAAACACCAATGAGTGACCAGAATGTCACAGCACTGCACACTGGTAGGTATTTCAAAGACTGTCCAGTGTCCGTATACGACTGATTGGTTGTGTTGTGACATTCCAGAATATTCAAACACGACTGTCGCGTGCCCAAACCAGTTATAGACAGACTTAAATCACCAATATAAGTGGCCAGCCACTCATTGATGATTAATTAGTTACTTTTGAGTAGCATAGAAGACCTTAATCATCATTTTGCATCGCCAATCCGTCTGCCAAGCTGGATCTTAACAGCTATTCACACTACCTATATTTATTACTTCCCTCAGTACCTACCAAAACGTTTACTAGGTACTGATATTCTGCTGATCAAGTGCGGCTAAGAGGCTTGTTTAGTGATAAACAGTGATAGCAACAAAGAGGGCACGTAAACCCTTTGATAAAGTAGTCTTGTAGACAATCCCAATGATTTGCATTAATTTCTAAGTAGGTATTAATACTGAAGAAGTATCGAGTACTAGATACATAGTGTACTCGAAAGACAATGGACGTAGATAAGTCATAATATTTTATGATCATGAAAAACATCAAGTACTTACCTATAGAAGATACAATGTTGGATTTAACAATAAGTCGAAACGTGTAACATATTATTAATTCCACTTATCAACAACACAGTCAGACAATTTATTTATAACTAGCTGCGCCTCGTGGTTTCACCCGCATAAGTCTCGATTCCGTGAAAATATTGGCATAAAAGGTATCCTATGTCCTTCTCCAGATCATGATCTATCCATGTGCCAAATTTCATCCTAATCCGTTTAGCCGTTTTAGCGTGAAAGTTTAAGAAACAAACTCACTTTCGCATTTATGATTATAATTAGGATTAGCAGGTGCAGTTTAAAATGAAAATGGATAAAATAAGAAATGATTATTTAAATTTATGGGGAAATTTAAGAGTAGCGCCAGTTGAAAGGAAATCGTTTGGCTTAGTATGGGTATAATTATGACGAGGAGGGAGGAAACTCCTGTGACAGACTGTGACTAAAAGAGTGATGAATATAGAAGATGGATGAATTGTGTGAGGAATATTGGTGACAAGCTAAATAGCCGGGCTCGCCATAAAGACAGACTACGGTTGCCACAAATAAAATTAAAATTGTTCAAGAGAAACGTCTACTGCATGTCTATTATAATTTATAACCATTTGCCGAATTCCCTTCAGGATTTGCCATTGACATTGTTCAAAAGAAGTCTCTTTAAACTATTACTATATAAAAAATATTATAACATTAAGGAATATTTGGAGGATAAGTCGATGGAATCTATAATTAATGTAAATTTGTAATAATTTTAAATAATATTAATAATCATAATGACTGTAATTCTAATAATTTTAATTGACATGTAAATGTATTTGCACGCCAAATCATGGCAGAATATGCTGAAACCAAAATGACTGTAATATCTATTGTACCATATTTTAGCAAATAAATATTTTTGATTTGATTTGATTTGAATGATAAGAGAAGGGAGTCGATGATAGCGTGACGATTGACAGAGGAGAGTGGAAGAAGAAAACGTAATGCGCCAACCCCACGTCACATGAGACAAGGACAGGAAGATGATGATGATTGTGTAGCTTAAAATAGATAAAGCCAGGTATTTCGTATTACAAAAAACTCTAACTGCAAAAACGTGTCTAATTTTCACAAAAAAATCTTGAATCTATGAATATGTACCTATTTACTGCTACAGCGCATTTCAAATGAGGTAAAATTAGAAATATTTATCGAGTTAATTGTGTAGGTTGGTATTTATAAGTTGCATGATTGCATGGTGGACCCCAGAAAATGCAACAATTCAAAGAGTTTACCTAATATCTACTCTTTCAATTATTTAATTTTTTTACGTGGTTAAAATAAAACTAAACAGAGGTCCTAGTGTGAGTTTATTTTAACTATCTCGACCTTATGCATCGACCGCGTTCAGCCTCACTGGGCTTCACTGGTGAAGGGCCAATCGGAGCGCATCGCAGCCTCTGATGTGACCTGATTCATTCCTTAATTGTTCCCCAGTAAACCTCGCTTTTCCCTTATCAATTGACATAGACAGCATCCTAAAGATTCTCTTCCAACTTTCAGGTATCTGTTATGCCGAATTCGCATCCCGCGTGCCCAAAGCCGGCTCTGCTTACGTCTACAGCTACGTCAGTGTTGGCGAGTTCATAGCCTTCACCATCGGCTGGAACCTTATTCTGGAGTACGTCATCGGCACGGCCAGCGTAGCCAAAGGCATGGCCTTGTATATTGATAGCCTTTGCAACAATTCCATGGCCAGGACTATGACGGAAGCTGCTCCTATCAATATTGCGTTCATGGCAGATTATCCTGATTTCTTTGCGTTTGCGCTTGTGCTGCTTATTACTGGTGAGTGTGTTGTATTAAGTTTTGTTATAGTATTGTTGAACTCGTGTGTTTTCTTTACTACTGAGGTAGTAACTACTGAAGCTTCAATAATCAGTTTTTTGTGATGATCTTTAAAGTAAAATAAAATTCTTTGATTTTAGAATATTAAGTACGATTTGATGAAACGACGAAATGAAATGACGAAATCAATTGATGAAGTATAAATAAAATACTCATCCACTGAAGAAGCAGCTGCCTCCATTATAACAATTAATATCATTTGAAAGTTACTATATAGTGCATGACCATATGATTCCAGTGCTCCTGGGCATTGGTGTGAAGGAGTCGACGAAGCTCAACAACGTGTTCACAGCACTGAACCTGGTCACCGTCATCATTGTAGTCATCGCTGGAGCCGTCAAGAGTGAGTACATCTTCTTTATCTATTTAGGACATCTCACAAAACATATGACTAAAGGTTATCCGTCTTATTACAAAACGAGTTCTAACTGTAATCCAAGCACAAACCTTCAAACTCGTTTTTCTATTATAAACTTTATTCAGAGCACGGTACAAAATTGACAACTTACTCTCGTGTTTCACTTTAGTTCTAAAACCTTACCTTTGTCAGAATAGAGTTCCAAATTAAAAATGACTCGATGATTTAAAGCAGGGCCTGGTTTTGTAAGCAAGGTTTACCTTTAAAACTTATACGGATCTGGGTAGATCCGTATATGTTTTGTGGGCCATCTCTTGTCTTAGAGTGGCGTTTCTTGCTCTTTCTATCCTCCATATCCATAATACTTCATGATCGCGTCCTTGATAGTCAAAAAGTGCCAGTCTCATCAATCATCAACCATAAGCATAAGACCCATCTTTCAAAAATGTTCATTCCATGTTCCATACAACATCTTTAAGTGCACTGGATTGACAAATTGGTCAAAATTGCAAGCAACTGTTTTATTATTTTGGCCTTTATATTATTGCTTAGTTCCGTGCATTGTTTTTGTTTGAGTTTGTTATAATGAATGACCGCATAACAAAAACGTGAAAATAGTCAGAAGATTCTTTAATTCTGGAGCCAGACTGGCCAGACTACATATTTTTTTATGGATCATAAGTCTGTAGATATTAAGTTACATTTACCTACTTAGGTACTTGTGATTCACACGCATTCCTTGTCAGCAGCGGAACAGTCAACTGCACGTCAGTGACAACCATCATTAACAGCGTCTTTATTTCAAAGCATTTAGGTCGGTTTCGTAGTTCAAGTGTGCTGTTGACCGTACAACAGTAATATGAACTTCGTAAACGGGACATCCACGTGAGTCCATTTATCAATTCCTGCCTAGATGGAGTAACTATCAGCTATTTATAACATCTTCCACGGATGAGAGACAATTGAGAAAAATGGATCACCACGGAGCAGGGACACGCCGCTGCCAGAGGCGGCATTGTCAACACTTTCCCTAACGGAACGTTTGTTTGTAATGTATCATCCAAGGCGAGCTTGGTTACACGAGACGCGGCGAACGCTCGCTTCGACCACATGGCTCAGGCGCGCTCCATTTCTTGTTACAAAACGGAGATACACCAAACATGGCGAACGCTCTCTTCGAGCACTTGACTCATAAGTGCTTCATTTCTATTCAAAATGGCGGACGTAGAGGTTGACATACTACTGCACTGACTACTGTAACGCGTTTCAAAGAAATCCACGAAAAAGCCGACAGTCGAGTGGAGGATCCGGCGCTCGCATCGAGGAGCTCGGCTCGCTGCACTGACTACTATAACGCGTTACAAAAACTCGATACATTACAAACAAACGTTGCAAGTCAGTCTCCAAAGTGTCATCGTTTACTCGCACTCCGACACAAATTTAATTAATTTAAATAATGTTTGTGTTGCGTAGTCATTATTTTGCATACTATTATATAAAATAATTTTTTTTCTAACTGAACAGACAGCTGTGCTGCTGGGGAGTTTGTTGCGCCACTTCTTCTTCCCAGCTAAAAGCACTAGGAAGTGGTGAAGGGCGGGCGTTTTTGGGGGACTGTCTTATGTAATTTTGACGTTCAAAAAGTACTGATTCTCAGCCTAGTTTGAATAAATGACTTTTGAATTTTGAATGATGTATAGAAACTGACGGCTTTGAATGGCGGTCTGTGGCAGAAGTTGTGCAATCAACACATTTTGGCGCCGCGAATTCAAGAACTGCCTTCTCTAGAGGCTCCCGACGTGGCTATTCCGTGATCTGCGAATGATTTATGGGGAAACACGGAGAAAAAAAAAAGATTTTGGTCGATGTAGTACTAATTCAATGATCATGTCAAAGTCAAAATCAAAATCAAAAGTCAAAAAAGTCAAAAAAAAAAAAAATCTAATAGGCACATACAAAAAAGGCTCTTTTGAACGTCATGTTCATTTTAATTTTAACTGTCTCTAGACGATTCCGTGATCTGCGCATGATTTAGGGCCCGGTAAAACACAGTTTTTATTTTTTGTAATTTTCACGACGTAGGTATTCAATGATCATGTCAAAATTAAATCTTCTATTACAAATAGGCACATAAAAGGCTCTTTTGAACGTCATAGCCATTTTAATTCTATGACTATTCTAATGTAATGATTTTTATTAATAAATGTGGTTGTACCTAGGTACTCATTCGTTAATTTTAATCGAAGTGTATAGAGTGCCGCGAGTTTCTTGTGGTACTCTAGTGTCACTGCCTCGGCCCGGCTAAGGGTGCCGTGAGCGTTGCATTGTCACTGTCACTTGTTATTTAGGTTAGGTTAGGTTAGAACTGTAACCACACAACACACGAGCCGAGCTAGCGTAGCGAGCGGTGCCGCGGTAGCGGCCGGCGAAGTGCCAGGGTCCGTTTAGGCACAAGAGAATGTAATGTTTTGGGAATGTGGTGTTTTACAGCGATCTAACCTCGACAATCAAACAAAATACCAAGTGACGTGACTTAGTGACAGTGACAATGACAATCCAATGCTTGCGGCACTTGAGCCGGGCCGAGGCGGTGTTACTAGGGTGCCTGTAGTGGCACTTTATCCGATAGGGATAGAGTGCCAATGGTGGCACTCTATACACTGCCAATTTTAATTGCATTGACAATTTATTTTATTCTCATCTACTCTGACATTAATATAATAATTGAGAAATTTTATTTTGTGTATTATAGAGTTTTACTTTCCCGAACTAAATGATTTTTTATACAGAAAAACCAGAATCAAGAAAGGTTTCACGATTTTGTAAATAAAATATGCCACTACAAACTAATGATAAAAATATGCCACTTAGAGAAGTAATTACGACAAAGTAATTCCTTTTTATTTGGACCAATCCATTATCGTATGGGCCAAATAAAAAGGCCGAAGTACTTAGTCGTAATTATTTCTCTAAGTGACAAAATATGGCGATTTAATAGCAGTTTACCTATTTACCAATGAGTTGTTATCAGTGAGTGTCTAGGGCTCAGCTACTTGTACAACAATACAGTTTTGCCACTCAGACAGAGCTCAAATACCTGCTTCGGTGCATTCGAGCAACACGAGTGCTGGCCGATTAGATAAAATTGGAGAGAGGGATTACAGATACAATTTATTATAGGAATGTGGTTATAATGATGGGTTTTATACGGATATGTCGAAGAGCCACACGTGTAGGTATCTAGAATTCTAAATAGTTGTTATGGTGGTAGATGTATCTGTAGCTATATAGGCTACTTCTGAGTTTTCCCAAGTTTATCCGATTTTTTTATAATTATTCTCATTACCTACTATCTTACCTAGGGATTCCCAAACGGTGGGAATAAAAATATACAGTATAATATACAGGGTGTTTCGTGCAACGTGTGCCAAATTGAAATAGTCGACTGAAGGGGTCATCTGCTATCCTTTCAGACCCCTTAACATCTCTCATGCCCTGTGGATTTTTTTTATCGATTTTTTGTCTCGATAAAAAAAATGATTTGTTTCCACCCGGTTTACGCTATGCAAGATAGAGATAGAAGATAGATTTTACTTCGCAAGAGTGAAAAAGCAAATTTTACCTGTTTATCTTGTAACAGTTACGCAAAAAGATTTTTTTAAATCATAATTTTGAATATTAGCCTTATGTGACTCGATTCACAATTCTAGCAAATTCACAAAGTTGTTACGAGATTTTTATGGCATGTGGTGGTCATTAGCAGGAGGACAAAATAGACAATTTTTGAGGGAGTTGGAAGATCCCGGTCGCTTTTGTTTTTTTTTTTTTGTAGCCATGTAATCAGCTGTAATATGTACAGCTTTAATTTAAGTTTTACCTTTACGAGTAAATAAAAAAAAAACTAGATGACTAATGTCACTAATTTTGTATTTAAAAGTACTCTAAAACAATACACATCTAAATAAAATTAAAATTCGGAGTCTACGCACTATACTTAAAAAAAAAATTGTATTTGAATGTAAAATTTGGGTCTTTTTTTAATAAAACAATAAAAAATCGATAAAAAAAATCCACAAGGCATGAGAAATGTTAAGGGGTGTGAAAGGATAGCAGATGACCCTTTCAGTCGACCATTTCAATTTGGCACACGTTGCACCAAACAACCTGTATAATAGGTATTTAGTTAAACTGGAAATCGTCACCAGCCAGATTTGGATCCTCCTAGTAATAGGATAACATAGTAATATTCTTGTTAATAAGAAATACAAACAGGCTTTCGCCTTGTACAAGTACCTTGTTAGTTACTTTCACTAATAGGTACTTGTCAACGAAGTAATCCTACGGGGCTGTCGTTGAGCTATTGCACGTGTGTAGGCCACCTTCTTTATCAATATGTAGAACTCAATAGACCTCGGAACAGATGACACAAATAAATTAGATAGTAACTAAGTTCGGAGAAGTTAGATTCTGGAGTAGCGACCGCGTACTGGAAGACGTATCTTTGGAAGGACTCCCACAAGGTGGACCGATGACCTTGTGAAGGCAGGAGACCGATGGATACGAGAAGCACAGTATCGGTCGATGGTGCTTGGGGAAAGCCTATGTCCAGCAATGGACGTCTTTCTGCTGATGATGAGTTAACTAAATACTCAAAACCTTTCACTCTTTCTAACACAACACCACGCCATAACGTTCGTGAAATTGTATTGTTACCCGCACATCTCCGATGTAAACTATTCCTAACTTGTCATCCTACTTTGTAACAAACTGTACCTCTTTTTTATTAAATAAATTGAAATTGAATAACGCATGTTTTCCCCAAAGGGAGGGCACAGGTGTACCTATAGAACACCCACATTTATGTTGTTGTTTTACACTTTCTCTTACTCTATCTTTTCCTTTTCCAGGCAACCCAGCCAACTGGAGAATAGCGCTCGAAGACGTGCCAGAGGAATACAAAAGCCAGGCAGGAGCTGGTGGGTTCGCGCCCTGGGGGGTTGCAGGCATCATGGCCGGCGCAGCAAAGTGTTTCTTCGGTTTTGTGGGCTTCGACTGCGTGGCTACCACCGGGGAGGAGGCCAAGAACCCTAAGAGAGACATCCCACTGTCCATCGTGCTGTCTTTGATCATCATCTTCATATCCTACTTCAGTATTGCGACGGTACTGACTATGATGCTGCCGTACTATTTGCAGGTCAGTTTGTGCGGTATTTATGATGTTTTTGCTGTTTTAAGCAGTTTTTTATTTCTTTATTGAGCACGCCCAACAAAAGATGTCGAATACAGTACAGTTAAGTTTTAGTCTCGTGCATTACTTCAATTACAAGAGGCCACGGCATGTTATATATAATTACCGACTCAATTAACTAAAATGTACTTTATCAGTAGGTAACCTACTTACTTAAGATTAAATAAAATGGTCAAAATGTGAAATAGAAACACATGAGTTTATAAAACATGACATAATAAACTACTTTCAAAGATTTTTTTTAAACTGGGCTTGTTTCACCACCTACGATTACCTAATGGTAGATAATTTCATACAAATTGTGTTCCATTTTTTAATTTATTCGGTAAGTAAGTAGTGGTTATTTGGACATCATGAAATAGGCCCTTACTGATATAAAACTGATAAACTCAAATTTTCCATTCCAATAGACATAAAATATAGAAAAATATAAAATCTTCGTGAAAGAACTACGTTGTCAGTGTCACTCTGGCCACTTTGCCTTACGAATGAAGGTGCGATCGACAGGTACTCTCTGGGCAGTAAGCCCTAGGTATCCTTCTAACTGGCTATACTTAGTCCTGTTACCACGCCGCAGTCAGTGGTGGAATGGGTAGCAGTAATAGACTGAAAGACATGATGTGTATTAGTGTATATCCAACTAAGAGTAAAGGCTGGGCTAATAATGAACTTTAATATCATAACATCAGGCCACTTCTCCTTGTAAAGGGCAGGCAGAGCAGAGGTATACTTGGTAGGAGGTACACCTACGTTACAATAACATAAGTGGGTGAAGTCGGAAGTGTTAAAGCTAACACTTTCAACTCCACGCACTTTTCCACGCGCCAACTCTATATACTAATAAATGTACTTACTAATAAATCGTGTTAAAATATACATTAGATTATATTTTCACAGTTTATAATGCGGTATTCGCTAAGAAAAACCTACATTTAAAATGAGCCCTCCCCGAGGGCTCCCGGCATCCCATGTACGACTAGGTGAACCCCTCCAGGAGAGCTCTCGGCACGGAACGTGTTAATTTTCATCACGTTTTTTGGGTTTTCTGTTTTATACTCACTAATCAACCAAACAAATTCTATCTCCTCTCCCAGGACGCCGACGCGCCGTTCCCCCACGTGTTCACGGAAGCCAACCTGCCGGTCATCAAGTGGATCGTTACCATCGGCGCCATCTTCGCGCTGTGCACCAGTCTCCTCGGCGCCATGTTCCCCTTGCCCAGGGTGCTGTATGCCATGGGCAGCGATGGTGTGCTGTTCAGGCCTTTGGCGGCCATTAACAAGAGGACTCAGACGCCTGTGATCGCGACTATGCTGAGTGGACTGTTGGCTGGTTAGTATTTTTGTTTTATTGGTAGATTAAGGCTGCCTGTCCACTGAAGCGGAGAGGAGAGGAGAGGAGCGGAGATGTGCCATTAGTAACCAATCAAATCTAAACTCAGGGGCGGAGTCAAGATTCTATTGGTTAATATTGACACATTTCCGCTCCTCTATTTTCTCCTCTCCGCTCCAGTGGACAGGCAGCCTTACACCCGAACTCTAAGGGGCCATCCATAAATTATGTCACACGAATTTAATCATTTTTGGAGTCCCGTCCTAACCCTTTACAGGGTATACGCAAGAACTAGGTAATTAGACATAAATCAATATTTAAAATTATTAATTCATTTGTTTTCCAGCTATCATGGCGGCTCTGTTCAACCTGAATCAGCTGATTGATATGATGTCCATCGGAACACTCTTGGCTTACACCATCGTCGCTACCAGTGTGCTTATTCTAAGGTAACTGAGATATTGGTCATTTCAACTGCGAATTATCAATAAAGTTTTTGTTGCCGTCGGAAATCATCAATTTTGCCTTCAGCGTGGAGGGGCTGAGGGAACAATTCTAGTTAATACTGATGAACGCTCTTAACATTAGTTAGCATATTTGGTAGATTTCTGGAGCGTCTGAGAGCAACTCTAGTTACATAGGTACTGTGATCCGTGTCTTCTCAGCAAAAAATCCAGTTTGTTTGAGGAACACCACACCCAGTTCTTTCACAGTCTGCCCATAAGTCTTGGGAAACCTAGGCTAAGAATGAGCAGTGGCCCATAGATATTTGTCTAATTTTGCAGTCACGTAGAACATTAATCGGTACCTAGTTCGTGAATCCATACGCAAAATACGGGCTTGGACGTGGAGTTACGGACACCATCTCAATGTAAAATACAATAAAGAATCTTGTCTTGTCCTGTCCACATGTTAAATTAACGAACTGTTGCCAAAATTGAGACATCCTCCGCTAGAATCCATAATTAAAACTCTAGACCGAATCTAACACCACCTTTTCTCCTTTTCCAGATATGAAGAAGAGTCATCGATCCAACTGCACGCCACTAAACCAGCACCGGAGACTCCCTTCAGCGTATTCAAACAACTGTTCAACCTGCTGGGACTGAAGTACCCCACGCATCTGTCCTACACCATCGCCAAGTGGACTATCCTTATTTTCTGTAAGTACCTATTTGTTTTATGCCTTTTTATAATAACAGATTATTATTGTTCCACTGCAGGGCAAACTGGCAAAGGCCTCTTCTCATACAGAGAAGCCATGAGCAATGATCACCATGAATGCCTAAGGCGGGTTGGCGATTTCAGACTTACCTATTTAACATTTTTACTTTATCTTTCATAAACTAATGAAAGTTCCCCTTGCTTCCAGTCCTGGTGGCGCTGGTGACGTGCTCGCTGCTGCGCTGGGAGCAGGCGGCGCCGGCGCTGGGCGCGCTGGGCGCCGTGCTGCTGCTGCTGCTGGTGGTGCTGTACCGCCAGCCCAGGAACAGCGTCGAGCACCTCTCCTTTACGGTACGTTTGTATGGAGATACGAGTACGACGAGCTGTCGTGGTTGCTCGAATGCTCGTATTACTGGTATTGCAGCTGTTTAGAGGAGTAAATCCTGTTTTTATTAAGATTTGACGTAAATTGTCAATACTCAACTTTGATTGCATTCCATATGTATTACGACCCTATGATGATGATGGCCCAAGGAATTTGAGAATATGTAGTTTTAGTACGTTTTAAATTATGGGAATTGGCCTTCAGGCCGGCTATCCGCCTGTTTCCTATTAATTAATATAATGTAGGTACTTGGCCTGGCAGAAAACAGGCAACAAACAGTCTGAGAAATTTCTTTAAAAAAATCCATGTAAATAATTATCTCTTGTGACAATAAAAGGGTAGTCAATTGTGGGGCCCTCTTCATAAAATCCTTATTCATAATCCTCATAAAGTAACCATCAGATCAAGGATGCTCTAGAAGCTAGAGCATCCTATACCTTGATGCAGTTCTGGACTTCTAGGTCAGATCATCAGACATCACGTCAACTGCTGTAAATGTTTTCTAACATCAAAATATTTTTTACTACAGGTGCCACTAGTACCCCTAGTGCCATACCTGAGCGTATGCATGAACGTGTACCTCATGGTGCAGCTGGACTACCAGACCTGGGTGAGGTTCATCATCTGGCTCGTGATTGGTAAGTTAATCCTTGATCAATCTATTACAAAATCACTCGTATTCAATCAATTAATCAATGATAGACGCAAAATTTCTGTCGTCATGTCATTTCAATGTAATGTTCTCGAGGAAAACCAGCTGCTAGTTTATGAAGATATTTTCGTTTCCATAACGTCGATTTATTTGGTAGATATATTGTGAGCGCTATTTCAACGAGGTGCAGTAACTTAATAATGCAACTCTTTAAACAACTTTTCGTCCGTCTATTCCAGGCTACCTGATCTACTTCTTCTATGGCATCAGGAACAGCTCACTTTGCGAGAAGAGCGAACCGGCAACCACCAATGGAGTCATTGACGAGAAGCGACAAGTGGTCACTACAAAGTTCTAACGTTGACTGACATACGTATTGTTTAGCCATATTAGTGTACAATCGTGAATACTTAGGACTGTGGTAATTTGATATACCAAGGCAATTTTAAGCCAAGGGGTATTTCTGATTTGCTAAGTTTGTAAGATCCGTAAGCAAAAAACACCCATGAATTTTATTTTGCTTCTGACTTTTTAAGGTGTACTGTGGCTTTAACCTATTGTGGGATCAAAAACGTGTTCGCAAAAACGATATATATTTCGTACTGTATACGATATATTTTAGATTAGCAAACTACTACTTGACACTACTCTACCACTACTAGTTAGTTTAGTTTTCTACTTTACTATTACTTTGGCACGGCACTAGTAGCAAATCGGAAAGTTCTTGTGCATATGAGGAAAAGTGAATTTAATAGAAAGTCCTAAAGGGCAAACAGATGGTACTAGCTTGTTAATTTGTTTGTTGTTATAGTCTTTTAAAACGTGACAGGGTCATAAATTACCTTAACACGATAATTTTTTGGTACGAGACGTTAGAAAAATCCTGGAATGACATGTCCATACAGATTGCTTGATTTTTTTCAATATTCGAGAACTGCTCTTTTCAACCTAAGTTGAAAGTTAGGTTTAATCGGTTTCCGAAGTCAAGCTAATCTGTATGTTGAGATTCGAGTTTATTTGATAAGAATTGAGTGCTTATTACAGGGTTTTCTAGGACAGATTATAATATAATAATTAATATTAGGATTGACTATACTTAGATAAAAAAATGAATTCACATATGAAAATGGCACACGGGCGTACAAGTTAAAATGAAGTGATTATTGAAAGGCAACTGTTACTTATTTCATAAATAAGTTAGTACTTATAGGATTTTGGCAGTCTTCATAGTAAAACACAAATTTTATAAGACTAAAGAAAGATATCCATTTATGATTTAAAAAGATATAGAAGATTTTTTTTACTGTGATTACGTAGGTAAATACCTACCACATTTAGGTACTACCTATTTTATTACATAGGTACCTCTATTTTAGAAATTTTTGACCAAATTAAATTCAAAATCAACACATTTTGATGTACCTATTTGACTTAAATATAGGTATAAGATAACTAGAAAATAAATTATGCTGCATTTACCAACTTTATACCAGATTGGGTTCCGTTACCCAAATTCAAGAGGGCCAGAGAACCATTTTGACTTTAAAATAATTTGACATTCCATTTATTTTACTTTTACTGTACAATATTTGTTTTAATTAGCTGTAGCTACGTCGTTATTTGGGGCCATCCATATATTACGTCACATGGATTGCACGATTTTTGGTAAAGTCGTTGTAACTGGTTGTCATATTTGCGTGACCCTACCCTGGTGAGACGTCACTTATATTTTGCAATGTTAAAATAAGCCTTTTAGTAATATTGATAAAGTTGGCATATTTTGAAGATTTTCGTTAAGAGTTGAAGTTCTTCAGATTTGTGCGTGTAATGTCACAAAGCCTACGGTTCCCCCTTTCCCTTGTCACACTGTTGATCCCTCCCTTTAGGTGTGACATAATCTATGGATGGCCCTTTGTTTTTATGTAGAAAAATACTGTGTAGGAATAGGTCTTCGCCATGTAGGGCTTAAAAACGTAGAAATGTAAAAAAAATCTAAGGATATAAAAAAGTTCAAAACGATGTTGTTGTTTATGATGTTGTGTACTATAGACAATTATTAGATGAACTATGTTGTGATAGATGTGTGATCCACAAGCGTTAGATTAATAGGGACTTGGTCATTTATAAGCATTGTATTTTTTCAAGAATTTATATTGCCCAGTGGTTCGGTAATATCCTTTATACCATTGCTTACTCTGCACTATTATAAAAAGAAATGAAACGTCTGTCTGCAGCCACAGATACAGATGTTTCATGCCGCAAAATCATTTAAATAAAAAGCGACTCTTGCTACGACACAATAAAGTGCAAGTCAGGTCGCACAGCGCTAATTACCTACAGTTATATTCACCTAGAAGTTGCCTCTCTTTCTATCGCGTAACTCTTATATCTTCTGACTACGTCGTTACTCGTCTTGTCAGGCCAATTCAGTGAGTTTCCACTCACTGAATTGGCCTGACAAAACGAGTCCACCGCGTTCTTGTAACTTCATACCTAAAATGCGGAGACCATCTTTATTTTTACGAATCCTAGATGAAAAATCGTTTCTTTTAAATAATTATGATACATAATCATCACTCATCATTTTCTTGCGCTTATCTCAATTTATTAATTGGAGTCGGGGCAACTTTTCTTCTTCCATACTTTCTATTAGTCGTTATTATCTATACATACATACATTACATTACAAATAAATACAATTTTATTTGAAGTGTCTGTAATGTCAAAATAACAGATTTTTACTAAATGCCTATAAAAATATATACGATCCATACAAGAAAAACACTTTTTTTTTTGTCTGTCTGTCTGTTTGTTCCGGCTAATCTCCGAAACGGCTGGACCGATTTGGACGGGACTTTCACTAGTAGATAGCCGAGGCCACTGGGCGTAAAATAGGCTACTTTTCATTCCGATATTCCCACGGGAACATAGGGATTAAAAGAAAAAACTACTTTACGCGGGTGAAACCGCGAGACGCAGCTAGTTATTTATAACTTTACAATGTTTATAAGTGACCAACGTATCAAATTAACTTATTAGCTATAATTAATAAAATACGTAGGTTAAGCATTAACAAACTGTGATTTATTGAATGAGTCGACTTAATTATTATTTCAGTGAACGATTAAATGATTACAACTTGCCTACTTTGTGTTTGTGTATTTTATAATCTTCATCATCATTCTCTGGTCTTATCCTAATTTATTTGTGGTCGGCGCAACATGGATTTTTCTTCAATATTTCTCTTATTATCGTCATCTCGGTAGCCACCCCTTTTTTTTTGGGTGGGGAATCATGAAATGACTTCTCCCACTCTAGGCGGAGCGGAAGGGCGTGTCAGACTCTTACTGACTAAAATCCACCCGTGTTCCTTCCCTTGCCTGTGCCAGGGACCACGGTCTCCCCTTAGGACTTCCCGCAACCCCGGTAGGCATCGGCCCTACCGGACCCCGTCAATTTTGCTGACATCTCTTTGAGTCGCGCGTGGAACACGACGCGCCGTGGTAGTCACCCCCTTTCACACAGTCCATCCATCGTTTCGTTGGTCTTCCCCTACTCTTATAGCCATCGACATTCATACTCCAAACTTTCCTCACGACATTTTCCTCATTCCTCCGCATCACATGCCCATATTTTCCACGATCGGTGAATTTATAGTAAAAAAAAACAAAATTATTATTTCAATGCATACCTATTTATTTTTAATTTTACAGATACATTTTCCAACTTGCTGTTTCACAGCCAATAAGTACCTAAAACTATCTCCATACTAAACTTTACAAATTATATATTTGATTCAGCGAAATTAATACCCAGATGACCTTGACCTTGGAAGTAACAAACCAATAGAAAAATGTATGTATAACTGAAGTCAAAATATTAAAGCAAAAGCAAGCCTTATATGGTAGGAATTAAGGAAATCAATGCAATTCTTAAGACAATCTTTCGAATATCGTCAGGAGATAGTAAAATAATATTATAAGTAAACATAATTTAAACACAGCTACAGTACTAAGTACCACGTAAAAATACTAACAACGAAAATAATATAAAATACTTTGGCGAAATACGTTATAGGAACCTTAACGTCGAGATTCAAACTATTCTAAAAAAACTTGCCTAAACATCTAGTCAATACAAAATGCAGGATGTATAATATGCATTATATCTCGCGCAAGTTGAAGTCTGCAACAGAATTGCACAGTGTAAACATTTTCTGCAAGTAGACTTGCACAGTGTAAACATTCATTGCAAGTAGAATTGTACAGTGTAAACATTCACTGCAAGTCACCTAACTCAGTGTTTAAATTTATAGCAAATATACTTGCACAGTAAGTAGACTTCCACAGTGTAAACATTCATAGCAAGAAGACCTACTGTGACATAGCAAAAATAATTGCAGAAATCAACTTGCGCAATAAAAACTTGTCAGTTGACATTGGGCATTACTAAAAACTAACAAGAGGAAGTACAGACGCATATAAGGGTAATACAGACAGTCTCTTAAATAATTAAGTGGGAACAGCCAGTAATAACAAAGCAAGACATTGTTATTAGCCACTGTTATTGTATAAAATTACATAAGTCATGTTCATAAAACCACTTAGTCACAAGTTCACAGTTTTAAGCAATTTACTCATCATAATTCCGAAGTCAAAAGTAACCTAAGTATTTACATGAACATCTAGATTTCTATGACAATTCCAAATCTTGGGTATGATATGACTGCAGAACTCTCTAATCGCTCACGGTCTGAAACCACTTGAATGGCAAATGGGTGCTTAAGGGTATAAGACCGCCTATCAAGCTATAACTTGCTATAATTAAGTTATCACTAAATCTACAGGGTCAAAAAATTAGCTAGCGAAACTCCGCAGACGTGATGGGAATTTTTAAATAAACAAGACTATACAAAAAAAATTATGATGTTTTTGTGAGGTCATCGCACGCAGTTACGGAGTCCGAGTCACTTGAAATATCAATTTTAATAAATATGTAGTTTTTTTTTTAATGTCTAAACTGCACAGAGATGATGGGATTATGAAAAAAAAAACCCAACTCATACTTCAAGTAACAACACAACAAACGGTCGTTGAACCCCCAAAAAAAAATTCAAATCTTTTTTATTTTTTATTATCTTGTGTAGATATCGATACGTCTGCGGAGTTTCGCTAGTTAATTTAAATTGGACCAGCATAGTTAATACTTAGTAGCGCACTTTAAGCCGCATGTCAGTGGTAACACTTTGACCTTGACCTTCGGTCTGGCGTAGTTCGGAGTTTCAAGAGAATAAGAGGCCAGCTTATACTGGTTTGTTGTCACTGACGTGGGGCCTACTGTAAAATGTACTTGACCTTAGACACTACTTTAATGCACAATAATAAATACATATTTATATTAATTACTTACACTAATCACATAATATCAATTTATTATTCGATTTTATATAAGGCATAGAATGGGAAACTGCAATACTTAAGCGTCAAATATCCTCGTCGCAATGGGTTAACATTAATATTCTTTTGAGAAGCATACTTTACTGCATTTAATTCATATTCAATGATGATTCTATACAAGGTGTAATGTAAATAAATAAAATCCTCTAATCAGCTGCTCTATACATTTATGTTCGCATTCGCCCGCGGCTTCGCCCGCGTGGATGTCGGAAATTATCCCACGGGTACTGCCGGGATAAAAAGTATGCTGTATTAATCCAGGTTATAACCTGTCTAAGTACCAAATTTCATCCAAATCCATTCAGCCGTTATTGCGTGATTGAGTAAAAAACATACAAACTTTCACATCTATAATATTAGTAAGATAGTAGGATATCTCGACAAAACGTAGGGAACAGCTGATTTGTTTTCGCAATTTCAGGGTTGGTCCCATATTATAAGTTGTTCATAATGATAAGTACAATGACCCCTTAAGAGGTTTAAGTTGTAACAATTGTAGACAAAGCCCAAAAATTTTAGACATAGCCTGTGGTATTTCTCTTTGTTTCGACAGACCACACGCAGTCGTCTCAATGAGCTTAAAATCATTTATTAATTAAAACAGCTTTTTGAAATTGGGTTTGTTATGTTACACGTGGTTTAATATTTGACCTTGACCTTCAATAAGAAATATTAATAAAATAAATATTAATATTAATTTTGAATATAAAACATGTCGTTTTATATCAAATATTAAAAGAGTCGTTTTTTATATAGAAAGATTCTAGTTGCATAAAAAAAAATCTAACAAGCAAATAAGAATGTGTAGTAATTTTGATAAAGTATGACGGGCATTTTTACTATGATTTATTGTTTTGACACTACGTCATAAGTTCATAATACAAGCAAGCTTTTTAATTTCCTTATAGCCACAATTACTAAAGACTACCTAATTAGTTTTATGATCTATACTTCTCATTAATATCAGGTGTGAACACGTTTATTTAAATATTCAAAGATAAGCTTAGACGAAAATATTATGACGGGTTTTAATAGTTAGGAAATAACAAAAAAAAAACAACTATAACGTCTTTAAAGATGATGGTGCTAATTTAACTCTTACATTAATATAAATAAGTCTAAAAATTATTATAATTTTATGGATGCGAATATCAACGTGAGATAACCTTGACTTTACGGTCGGCCAACACTAAAAATAGCTTCAAGGCTTGCGCGATATTAAAGCGGCCGAATACCTCCCTAGATATTATAATCAAGTCATTCACCTATGAATGACCACCAAGTACAGACGCCAGCACATCAACCTACTCCAATCTGTCAAATTTTCTCAATCAAAATTGAACGTTATTCTTTAGCCATAAAGTTGAAAATCTATTAAAGATATTTGACAGATTGTAGTAACTTGATGTGCTGGCGTCTGTACAATACGGCCGATGATTCATAGCGGGTCCGAACTTCGCGCAGAAGGCTGCGCAATAATATTTTTTAGGAACCAAATGGTGACATGAGGTGAGTAACAGAGCATGCGCGAAAGTTCGTAGTGCCTATATTTCATCGGCCGACCGGCCATATTATACGAGTACAATATAGGGTGTAAAAAGGCCCATTACAAAGCCGTCATCTACGAATTCTGTGTATCAAACTAAGTAACATCGTACAAAAATAATTGCAAAATCTCTGTTTACGGTAAATTGGTTGCGTATAAAAAGGCCAAATAAAAATTGGAACTTTGACCTTCAATATCTCCGAAACCAGAAGATATGGACCAGTACAAAAAAAAACTTTGATGGGAAGAACAAGTGACTTTCGACTTTGTTAAGCGCCTTTTTCACCCGTTATTTCTAATAGTTAGATTTTATGTTTTAATAAAATCTTGATACTCCTACTACACTCAACATTATCGGCAATCAATACTGGTCAATCAAAACGTATTTTAAGTTACTAAATGCTAGAAATAAACGACACAACAGTACTTGTGGGACTAACGACCCGGTCCTCACAGGCGTCAGGTTTGGGTCCCGGTTTAGGTATTTGTCAGCCGAGGGCGTGCGTCAGACCGTTGTTCAGCAAGGCAGTCTGACTGTCATTGTGTAAGTCAGCCATCTGGACAGAGTCGATCTTACGCTTGCGTTCTGAACTGTGCCATGCGCCGTACGTCGCGTAGATTATGAGACCTGGGAACAAAGAGAACAAAGGTAGGTCATTACGGGTAGTCAGAAGCTTGAAAGTCTAACAACCAGTCTTGTGAAGGGGTTACCCAGTAACTGGGTTGTGAAGGTCAGATAAGCAGTCGCTCTATCTATGTAAAATACTGGTATCCAGCAGCAGCTGCATCTGGTTAGACTGGAAGCCGACCTAAGCATACTTAGGAAAAGGCTAGGCAGATTGATTAAATGCAGTGCTGTTTTTGTACATTGACGGCCCAAAATGTCTCTCCTTCCTTTCAATCCCTCCAAAGGTTGCCATGAAAGAGATCGCCTTGGCTTATTGGTCGATTTGCACGTATTTACTCGTCATTTTTAAATTATATTATTTTTTCTATAGGCGATTCACAAGAAGTTAATTTATTTGTGGAAATGGATAAGAAATACGTATTATAAAATTGGCACATTTTAAATTTTATGCAATCAAAGCAAGAAAAAAATAATGGCAAATATAGTTCCTAGTGTACTTTTTTCTTAACTTTGTTGCATAAAGTTTAAAATTTGCCAATTGCCTAATACGTATTTCTGGAGTTTTTGATTATACCATATTTATAAACAAACTGATTAAAACTAATTAAAAGTAATGAAGTAACTATTGGATTATTCATCTTTTGAGAAACTGTTTATATCATCAGGAAGTTACAGCCCATGAAGATTCTTAGCAATCAATAAATTAGTAGCTAAAACATCGAATAAAATTGGTTACCATTGAATTATACGGTTCTCCGGATATCCCATTAGAATAGAATAGAATTATCTTTATTCAAGTACCATATTATGACTCAAAAATGATTAGTAGACTTACAACAATATTACTAAGCACTAACACTTCACAAAAACAAACAAATAGTAGTGGATCACCGTGGTGGCAACCCATGTGAGATGGCACAACAGCGACCCACGAAAACACAGTCTAGGCGACTTGAAATCATGTTTAGGATACTGTTGGAGTTGCTCCACACCCTGCGCACCATGGAAGCGCACCTTTTGCTCATAGTTGTGTAAAAACAATCTACATGCGCATCTGCGAACATCCCCGACGCACTACAGAAGCGGGGCAACCCCACCAGCATCCAGAACGCGTTATTATACTGAACGCAGAGAGCGTTGTACGATCTTAAAAATTACTTTTTTGTATTTTTTGTTTATTGATTAGTTGGTATTCGGGAAGAATTAATGTAACACTCACTCCCACATCTCGTCTCGTCTCACAACATGACTCAATAGCCTCAGCAGAATGATTTAATTGCTATTGCTTCTTCTTCTTTTATTTGTCTTAAGCATATTATTCTTTTAACTCCTACTTAGTTCTTATTTTTGTTATGATATTGTTTAATTTAGACTCTTGCACGGTATCTAGTTAAAGCTAATTCTAGCCGTGGAGGGGGCCTGGTGACCTGTAACACAGGTTTTCCCAAAAACGTATATCAGGCACCAGTCTCTCACAAATGTGCAATACAGCCGAAACATTTTTTGTACGCATTACCTTTAAGTCAGCTTTGTGAAGAGAAAATAAATGATTATTGATTTGAATGTTAAACTGCTATGCAAACCAAAAAACAAAATGAATACTAATCAGATAAATAATATGTTCCAGCTGTTTCAGAATCTATAGAAAGATGACGTAATTATAAGGGCAAACGGAAGTGACTAAACCCTCCAAATAGTCACCCATTTTTTGGTTGATGGAAATAACCACAGCTTAACCTCATGAGTTCCGCTAATCCTCGAGGTTATCAACCACGAGCAAAAGGGAATAACAAAAATCATATCGATACAATATTTAAAGTGACATGTTACAAGCACAAAGTGCTCTAGGTTACATGGGCAAGGATGGCCAGGTCCTAGAGAGAACTGTTAGCGGGTTGAAATATGTAGATGAATAACGTACAATTTATAATAATCATTACCGTCACCGTATTAATGACCTACATTTTGTACTTTTAATAATATAGCGTCATGTCAACAGTAAAGTAGTATAGCCTAGAGGTGTAACCGTCTCTAGTTAGACCCCAGGCATGCACCTTTGACTGTCTTTTCGGATTCATGTGCGTATTGTATAATTATCACTTGCTTCAATAATGGTGAAGAAAAACATCGTGAGGAAACCGGCATGCCTGAGAGATATTTCTTGACGGCAGTGGCGTGCACACAGTTTTAAGACAGGGTAGGCAGAAAATTTTACTCACCAAAAATACTGCACGTTAGTTTTGTTTCGTCGTCTTGTCGATTGATGATGTAGGTAATTGCGAAATGCCAGCTCAAATATCCATAGATTGACTGATTTTATAGATTATTCATATCAGATTGTTCATGTTTTCTCGCGGCGGTAGGAAAATTATGAATATCAGCGTAACCGATGTCGTTCCAGACGGTTTTATTATTTGAAAATAGTAGACAAACGAAACAAAATAACCGATTACTGTGTATGCAACCTGTCAGCCAATGATATGAATCATATTGTTTTTTATGGAATCTGCGATTCACTTTACCTTTAGTTTGTATTAATTGCAAATCCGGTGTACCACCCACGACCTATCTCGATAACTTGTTTTTTTTCACCGAAAAATAGTTTTGAAAACGCATCATGTTTTATTTTCTCAATACACACACCATCTGAACAAGTTTCACAGACAATATTATCCATTTTACACTCTTATTATCAACATTAAAATTCTAAATACCCGATAGCGTAGTCACAAACATAACACACATCAAACAATACGGCGATTATTGACTTTTGAAAATAAGTAGTAAAAAGAGAAACATAATACGACAAAAAATTATGGTCATCTACTATATAAAATTCAATGAAACAATGTTACTTTCTAAAATATTTGCATTGCATAGCAAACTTTCGTTCGGAAATGTTCGGTACGAGTCGTAATTTTTCGTGTTAGCTGTTTATAATACTACAAAAAGACACTGGCTTTTCATGCAGTTGTGTGCGTGATTTTTGTCATTGTGTGTCAGCAAAACCCACGTAGCTATAGGAACGCACACACATTAAATCCGCATGACCATGACAGCACACATATAAGTCACTAAGAGAGTAATAATTTGTGTCTTTTGCCGTGGCAATGGCGAGGCGCTGCTAGTGCAGCGCGAATCGATGATGCAAAATTACGTCTTAGTCTTAATGATACCACCGGCACTCGATAGGTGGAGCTGATTTATGAATTAGGTATTTTTATCTTGTTTTGTTTAGGTATTGATAAAATAATATTAGATCTATTATCAGAACTAGGGTAGGCAGTGTCTTTCTGTCTTTATGGGCCGCACGCCACTGCTTGACGGCATGTGAAACCAAGTCAGAGGCCCATTGTCGGCTTTAATACTCTGACACCAAGTTAGTCACTAGCCACACGAAAAGAACAAAATGCCAACAGTTATAATAAGTTATAAGACTTACGAGTTTAATAGCGAGCGAATTGGAACCATGTTAAAATTATTAGTTTCTTTAGCAGATGAAACAATTTCATGACGACTAATTGACATTCTTTCATGATGATCATTTCTGTCATGAAATAATGTGTTTTTCAGGTTTTGAAGAGGCTTTTAAGCTATCAGAAAGGAAGTGAGGTGAACCGTTTGCTCATAGACACCTGTAATTACACTCAAGGATTGCCTGGAGAACATACAAGCCGCCCGCCACATTGTCGACCTTATATTATAAATGCGAGTGTTTGTTGCGCTTTCACACTAAAATGTCTGAACGGATTTGGATGAAATTTGGCACATGGGTAGACCATGACCTGGATTAAGATTCTTTTTATCTCGGTAGTATGTTCTCGTGGAATATTTTCCGATATCCGCGTTGGCTAAGCCGCAGGAAAAAGCTAGTATTTTGTATAAAATGTTTACCCACCTAGCACCCGTTTATTCAACCTGTATCGTGCTACGATAATAGATACGGAGCAGACAAAGGTTTTTATACATGCGAGAAATATTTAAAAAAATACTGGTTTTTAGGGTTCCGTACTCGAAGGGTGCCAAACGGAACCCGATTACTAATCCTCTGCTATCCGTTGGTTTGTCCGTCCATTCCATCTGCATGTCAGCGGGCTGTATCTCATGAACCGTTTTAGGTACAGTTGATTTTGACAGATAGTGTATTGTCGACAACAAATAATACAAATAAAATAAAGTTAAAAATTAAAGGGAGAACATACAAGAAACGTGTTTATTTCGGCGTTCTTTTACTACATATTATACGACTAGCTGCTGCCAGCGGCTTCGCCTGCGTGGACTCTTTTTTGTACTATAATATGTATGTATTATACATATAAACCTTCCTCTTGAATCACTCAATCTATTAAAAAAAACACATCAAAATTCGTTCTGTTGTTTTAAAGATCTAAGCATACATAGGGACAGACAGCGGGAAGCGACTTTGTTTTATACTATGTAGTGATAGTGATGGTACGGAACTCTTGTGAGTTACCGATTCGCACTAGGCCGGTTTTTTTCGGCAGAATTTACATAACTTATCATAAATGTATTTTTTTTGAATAATCTAAATTTTAATTAACTTTGTTACAGCCTACTACTCTTTATTGTTTAATTATTATGATTTATTTAAATTGCGCTCTGAAAGTAATAATATAATGACAAGGAAACTAAATGTATTAAGTTTACGATACCTCATGTTCGACCAGGAAAAACTAGTGCGCTCAAGAAAAGGGTGAAGAGTTGAATCCTGAAGATACCAGTGTTCTTAGGCATAGCTTTGGATGCCAAGCCTCAACGGGGGCCACATATAGATAAATTGTCGAAAAAATTTAGCTCCGCAGCAAACGCCGTTAGAAAAACTCGTAATTTAACGGATTTAGAGACAGCCCATTTAGTTTACTTTAGTTATTTTCATACAGCGTTCGAAAACCGGTTAATTTTCTAAATCGGTTTTGGTAATTGATCTAGAACCAGAAACGATTGCGGTTGAGATTTCTGTTACCGGTATTTTAACCGATTAATGGGAGACCCCGTCTTTTTGGAACGAAGTTCCCTTTTGCGCGTTGCGAAAGTGGGCTAGACAGAAAAAATTGGGACCAAAAGTTGAAACGACACCTTTTATTTTTTATTATAACGCCATCTGTGAGCAACCACAGGTACCAATTAGTGGCATGCCTTTGTGAGGCTCATTTTGTTATTATAACGCCATCTGTGAGCGACCACAGGTACTAATTAGTGGCATGCCTTTGTGAGGTTCATTCCATAACTTCGTTCCATCCGGGTGTCCCTTGACAGCTCTCAGCTTTTTTTACAAATTTAATTTCTGTTGAGCGAAAATTAACCGGTTAATTTGAGTTTCGACAGTATAAACGAGTTCTACCTACGATGGCATCTCTCTTACCCCTACAATAACAAAGCTCTCGCTCTATACCAACGCATACGCAAGTGACAAACGGCGGCGGCGGGCGTGCGTTTGTGTAATACAGGTTTTATATTATTGTATATTTAATACTATTATATTTTGCTTATTGTTTTTAATACAGGTTTATTGTTTTAAAATTATTTTTTCTGTAATAACCGGTAACCAAAATGATTTAGGTTTAGTCGAAACCGTTTTGTGATTAACCAGTTAATCGATGAACGGTATTATAACGGTTTTATAAACAATATTAACCGGTACTTTGAAACCCGTTTCAAGCCCTGTTTTTACAGTGTGATGTCGTACGGTATTCTATTGTGGGGAAATGCCACCGATTTTCAGACAATTTTTGTTTTACAATAAGGGCAATTCGTTCAAGTTATAAATCAAGTCCCAGACACTCCCTCACAAATTTAAGGAGATTAATAATAATGACGATGCCTTCTCAGTATATTTATGAAAATCATTTGTATGCAAAATATTAAGCTGTTAAACAATACAGTAATATCCATAATAATAAATACTAGGAAAGAAACAAACACAAATATGTTTTTCCTACAAGCAGGCCTAAGAAAATCGGAGGCTCGTTTATATGCTAATTAATGTATACGTTTTTATAATAAACTTCCTAGCCACATTCATGAACTAAGCCTAAATAAATTCAAATCTTTTTTTAAAGCGGAAACTACGCCAGAAAGCCTAATTATACTGTTAAAGATTATATTGAGGACAAAAAGGCTTGGGATTTAGCTGCTCCAATTTACACAGTGAATCCTTTTTTTTTCTCTACCCATAAACTCACGCCTTCTTCCCATGGGGGTAGGCAGAAATTACAGAACGCCACCTGCTACGATCCTTACATACTCCTTTTGCCTCGTTTACGTTCATACATCTAGTCATACACACACGCGCGTTTTTTTTTTCATTGTACTGTTTTACCAATATACAATGACATGAATATTTACTTTGTAAAGTATAATATTACTACCATGGTCTGGCAGTTTGAGTACTTTATGCGGCCTAGCCAAATGTCCCTTCTTTGGTATTGTTCGTCGAATCGTTGAGCTCCTTAAGTTCTGAGTTGAGCTGAACGATTACTGACAAATGCGTGCACTGACTGGACAGGTCCACTCAATCTGTGTGGTTCTTTCATCAAAAGACCATTTCAGACACCAATCTTCGTGGTCGCTACGAGATCTGACCAAGATTATGTCTGGACTTTAAAGAGACTGTGACCCCTGAGTGGGTCTCAGTTTGTTTCGGCCTTTCTTCACAGAGTAGTCAGATAGGAAACGCCGACATCATCAAGATATTTTGAAGTGAAAAGTTCTTTAGCGGCGTTGTGCACTTTTTTTTCATGTTTGGGATAGGTAAAAAATGTTAAACTCGCGTCAGGACGTGACCTTAAGATCCGTTGCCTAGCAACCGACAAAGTAAATATCAAAATCTTCTTCTCATAAACCACATTCATTCATTCTTCTTCTTCTTCTTCTTGTCTTTGACATTACGTAAAGATTGCGAGGTAAGAAGTTTTACCCATATTAATCGGTAATAAATTGTTTATTTTTGTTAGACTATATTTTAAAAATAAATAAATATACTACTACTACTACTAAGTAATGAATATTGCATTTAATCACATAAATGATAGTACTTTTATATTGATAAATAAAGCAATTCGTGCGAAATTATTTCCTAACCATTCCAAAATATTCAAAAATGCACAATGTTCAAGTTTTCACTTCTGCCGGCACTCCCGGAGTGCAACCCGTTGTTTTTTTTTTGTTTAATCAAATTCTTTTTTTATTTACTTTAAGAGCGTAGAAATCAAAACTAAACATAAGAGGGAAAAGTGGAATATTCCAAAATGAAAAGGGGGATTAAGGGATTTTTTTTAATATTAGGACTCAGTTTCCCCCTTGAGGGAGATGCTCTCAGGGGGGAAAAGGGGAACGACTCAAAATGAAAAGGGGACTTTCGGGAATTTTTATTACTATAGGGTCCTGTTTTCCCCCTGAGGGGGATTCTCTCAGGGGGGAATAGGGGAATAAGCCGTACAAATTTACTTACTGAAAATAAATCATTTATCATTAATTCATGACATATCTTTACATAAACAAAGATAATTCATGACATATCTTTACATAAACAAAGATAATTCATGATATATCTTTACATAAACAAAGATAATTCCATTTACTACTCATGCATTTCAAATTTGTGAAAAAACAAAAAAAAATTAAAGAACAGATTTATCTAGACGAGGTAGCAAATTCTTTGTTAAGAAAAGTGACGTTGCGACTAAATGAACATAGTATTTATCGATGTTATAACATAAAATAGGTCGCACAGTATATAAGACGAGGAACACATACGTTCGCCTTTATTTCATACGGACTCAGCGAACGTGAAGAAACTCGCTCGTTTAAAATAACATAAACTTGACTTCAAAATGAACCGCGTATTTTTGGGCCTTGTGATCTTTGCCAGTGGAGTTTTAAGCCAGATTTCCACACATATGGAAATGCCAGAAGAAGCCAGGATGACCTTCAGCGAAATTGCCAACAAATATGGTCAGAAAGCTGAAGAATATGACGTCATATCTGAAGGTGGATACATACTGAAGGTCTTTCATATTCCAGGAGACAAGACAAGACCGCTTCTTTTCGTACACGGCGCCATAGATTCCGCAGACAGCTTCATCATGAGAGGAAACACGTCATTGGTTGTCGCCCTAGCCAGAGACAACTACGATGTCTGGGCAATGAACTATCGAGGCAACCAGTATTCTCGACGACACACCAGAATGGACCCAGACTCGGACCGAGCCTTCTGGAACTTTAGCGCCCACGAAATAGGATACTACGATGTCCCCGCTTCCATAGACTTCATTTTGAACAAAACAGGAGAACAAAGATTAAGTGTCATCGGATATTCAGAAGGGACAATGTCAATGTACGTGCTAGGAGCAACGCGACCAGAATACAATGACAAAATTAAGATTTTAATTTCATTGGCACCAATATGTTTCTTACAAAACACAGGTCTTTTTACATCCCTCGTTTTACATTTGGCGCCGATTTTCAACATTGGTCTGAAATCCATAAATAGTGATGAACTTATCGGCCACAACTCAACAACCAAAGCCGTAATAGACGAAGTGTGTAGCCAAAAATACTCAGGCTATCAAACATGCCTTATAAATGGCCTGTTCCTTATGACAGGTTCAGACGCCATCGAAATTGAACCGGAGTTCCTTCCTACCATAGTAGGACACTTTCCTGCCGGGACTTCAAGGAAGAATTTGAACCATTTAGTGCAGATAAGTCAGACGAAGAAATTTTCCAACTACGATTATGGGCTTGCACAAAATATGGCAAAATACAAGAAGCCGACGCCGCCAGAATATGACTTGAGTAAAGTGACGATGAAGATAGCGCTGATAGTCGCGAAGAATGATAAGATATCTACCATCAAAGATGTCGAACTACTGAGGAAGCGACTACCCAATGTGGTCGATTACAAGGTGATGAAGAATAGTGCTTTCAATCATGTTGATTATGTTTGGGGAAAGTCTACCCACAAGACATTGTTTCCGCATATATTTAGGATTTTGAATAAGTATAATAGATGAACGATCCAGTTTAAGGTAACTGGTATAGTTTGGGTAAATAAATGTTTATGTTGAATTGTTAACAAAGTGGTGGAAAACCAAAACAAGTGCGGAGTTTGATGAACTTGAAATCGTTCTTAGTGGTAATGTATACCAGATAACCAAAAGGTATAAACAGCGAAATGTGTTGTGTTTAATGAAAAGTCTGCTGTTTAGTGTTTCAGTTAACTATTGACAGAGATAAATACAGATGGAACACTCCGTATTTTAGGTATGAAGCTACAAGTACGCGACGGGCCCATCTTGCTGGGCCAATTCAGTGAGTGTAACGTAGTCAGAAGATGAAGAGAGAAAGGCAACTTCTAGGTGAATATAACTGTAAGTAATTAGCGCTGTGCGACCTAAATTGCACTTTATTGTGTCGTAGCAAGAGTCGATTTTTATTTAAATTACTTTGCGGATTGTCCCATCTGTATTAATCTATGCTATTGGGTAATAAATACCAAACATAATAAAAAATATGTGTTAAAAAGGTATGGTACATTTTTTCATGAATAAATTAGGTATTTATTTACATACATTTGCTGAATTCGGTAACTCAAGTAAGACAATTTGCATCATCTTCCAAATCAGTCTGAACTTGTTATTTCCGCATAAGTGTTTTATTTAACTTGTTTTAATTTTAATACTTTAAGTAAATAATACTTTTGGAGGCCAGTGTCTGTCTGCGAGAATTTTGAAACAATTGAAATAAAAGTGTACTCACGACATCTTTGAGTTAATATTTAACAACATCGTGTTATTAAATTATAATGTAATTACTTACGTTGGTTATGTTCGCGTGTAATTGCGACTTCCGTGTTAAAATTATTATTAGCAATTATTCATATGCTTATTTATATTTTAATCTTGACCTTTAATGAAACGTGAAACGTACAATTTCTTAAGCGCAGGCCACACCGCCAGCTTAGCGGGCGGAGCAGGCGTTCGTTTCACCTCTTTACATACTTCGGTTCACACCGCGAGCTAAATATTTCGCGTAGTTTGTATAGTTTCCTTTCGTTCGCTTCGCCCGCTCCGCCCGCAGCTGGCGGTGTGGCCTGCGCTTTAAACAAGTTAATAATAACGAATGTTCGGTAGAACGATGTTGGTTAATTCTTTTGTTTTAGTTTTACGTATAAATTCTGAGCGCCAAGCAATGTTTAAAACTGGTGGTCAGGCACTCAAAAATAAATAGAAAACCAATTTAATTTCATCACTTTCTATTCTATACCCGAAAGATGCCAAACTGAACCCTATTACTAAGCTTCAGCTGTCCGTCTGTCTGTCAGCAGCCTGTATCTCATGAACCGTAATGGGTAGGCAGTTGAAATTTTCACAGATGGTGTATTTCAGATACAAGTAACGTTTTCTTTTTTAATAAAGTAAAATACGTAGTGTTAAGGGGGATGCGCCAAGTAGCCCGCGAAATTCAAATATTTTTTTACGTTTTTTGCAATAAGCAGGTCAGTGTCAGGTTGTATCTTGATTAAAATCATATTTGCGACCGTAACAAATATGGCTTTACAGATTTATAATCATTAGAATCAGCAATATAACTCCTTGAAATGCATTTTTAATTAAATACCCAGATTACTAAATTTTAATTACCGTTTTATTGGATATTTTAGCAGCAATTTAAATTGTCCATGTTTTATTTTTTATTATAATATTACTTCAGTGAATTTTTGAACAATGAATGCGCGAATCTGTCCTAAAAATAATTTTGTGTGTACAATTGTTTTTAATTTTTGTTACCAAGTGCAATTCAGCTGGGTAAAGGTAAACTTAAATAATAATAACAAATATTTAAGTAAATTAGTCTCAAAAATCGTTACTGCACTTCCTCAAATTCAGTCCGATTTTAATTCTGCATTGATTACACTAATTTAGCAATAAGGAAATTTTAATTTATTGAAATTATGATAATGTAATGACTTATTACAATTATTAAACTGCCCAAATACTATTCAATCTTTAACGGACGGGTACCATAAATTATAATGGCATATTTTCACCATCACCACGCGAAGGCAAAAAAACACCGGAAGACAACGACACTACTACGAAATAAAACTGATATAATTAACAATGAATAATTAATTAAGGTCACAGTTAATACAGGGCGGCATGACATCGACGCACAACCTGTTAACATGGATTCAGTTAATGATTCTGGACAACCTAGCGTTGACATTTTTCATTAAATATAAAAAAAAAATTAGCTGTTCCATACGTTTTAATACCCTGTTTATTTGATACTAGCTTCCGTCAGCGACTTTTCCCGCGTCATATGAAGTCATATCTTTATAAATTAAAGATAATGTTACTCAGTGATAATATAGCATTCGAAATAAAATTAAATGAAATGAAATTGTTTATTCTGTAAATAGGATATCGGAATCACTTTTACACGTCATATTAAAAAAACTATTAAAAATAAGGTATATGAGTAGGCTTTTCCTATCTGACTACTCGAGAGAAGAAAGGCCGAAACAAACTCAGAGGTCACAGTCTCTTTTAAAGCCCAGACATAATCTTGGTCAGGCCACATGAGGACCATGTAGATTATAGTGTCTGAAGTGGTATTTTGAAGAAAGAACGACACAGATTTGAGTGGACCTGTCCAGTCAGTGCAAGCATTTGTCAGTAATCGTGGAGCTCAACTCGACGAAGAATACCAAAGAAAGGACCGGTAGGGTAGGCCGCATCAATTACTCAAACTGCCAGACCATAATCAAAACTAACTAAGAAATAAAAAATAAATGATGGAGTATTTAAAAAAAAAAATATTCACATAGTCCTAAAATTTCCAATAATTTTAAAAATATCTTATGGTGAAATAATTTTTAAAATCGGTCCAGTAGTTTTGAATTTATTCACTACAAACAAACATACAAAAAATCAAAACTTTTCTCGTTATAATATTAGTTTAGAAAAACCGTCAAAGTCAGCAGTGACGTTCATCTAATTGAATTAGGGTCAAAAGCGGTTATCGACACTAAAATTAAGGCTCATTTAAAATTTAATTTAAGTCAAAGATTCAAGAAGTTTAGAATACGGTATCCTCTCGTAACAGTTTTGAAATGCCTTAGGACTCCAAGCACAAACATTTGTAAATAGTTAATGGAAGAAATTAACAGGAATACGAGTACAATTTGTAACCAACATTCAGTGGCGTATTTACCCTAGGGCCAAAAGGGCCATGGCCCGGGGCGGTAGGCTGCGAAGGGCGGAGCAGCCTAACCTATCCGAGCCAGGGTAGTACCAAGCTCGCTTCGATCGCTCTTGCATCAAAGATTTATAGTAACAGTAGTAGAGTAGTAACATTGCCTTTTGTACATACACATAAAAAACTTTTTTGCAAAATATTAAACCGACGAAAAAAAACTGAAAAGCGAAAAATAAAAACTTTTTTGCAAAAAAAAGCGAAAAATAAAAAATAACTATGTATTTAGTGACAAATTGATGACCTTCAAATAACAAATTTTGAGGCGGCGCCTAAAACACATTCAACGAAGATCTATCAAGCTAACATTTTACGCTTTATGTAATTATAATATGTTTGTTTGGCGCCGCCTCAAATCGGTTCATAGTTGAAAATTCAGTACGTGAAACATCAATCAACCCCAATTTTTTTACACTTAGGGATGGGTTTCAATTTTTATTTTTTTATGGGACCAACTTCGAGGTATACCCTTCCCAATAAAAAAAGAATCGTTCAAATCGGACCACTCAGTAAAAAGTTATGCGTGGTCATACATAAAAAAAAAAAAAATATACGTGTCGAATTGAGAACCTCCTCCTTTTTTTTTCGTCGGTTAAAAATGTTTTATTGCGCTAACGTCAACACTCAACCAAAACACCAAGTGACAATGCAAAGCTTTTTTTTTTTTGGAAAGGAAATTATCGAATAACTTCTCCCGGTCTGGGCGGAGCGGGAGGGCGTGTCAAACTTACTGACGAAAACCCACCCGTGTTCTTTAAGCTGCCTGTGTGTTGCTAGGGGCGACGGTGATGTGCTGACATTTCTTTGAGGCACGTGTGGAACAAAACGCACCGTCGACCCCCGCCCTGGTCCTTATCGGCGGCGAGCATTGCTCACCGTCCGCAAGTCCGCGCCTACGGTGGCCAGGAATCGGCCTGGGATTCCCGACGCCCGGGGCATCTCCAGCGGCGACTAGGGGCACGAGGGCGCCTAATTTGCATCTCCCTCACGCTTCACAATGCCTATGCCTCCCGCTCCGTACCATGGCCTGAACCAGGGCCGGACGCGAGAGGTCACCGCCGCCGATCGCCTCCACGGGGATCCGCCCAAGCCAAGCAGACCTCCACCGTATGCTCCACCGTGTCCTCAGGGCGATCCACACAATGGTGACACCCGGGCGTTTCCTCCCGCTTTATCCGGAACAGGAACCTCCCGAAGCAACCGTGTCCGGTGAGGACCTGCCTCAGGCGGAAGCGGAGGACGCCGCCGTGGCGTCTCTCTAGCCACTCCTCAAAGAGGGGACTTATCGCCGCAATTGTGGCGTGCCCAGGGCTGGGTTGCGACAATCGCAGTCTCCATGTCGCCATGAGATCCCGCCGGAGCTATATCTGCTGTGCCGTGATTTCTCGCGGCAGTGGAGTTACGCCACTCCCATATGTGCGAGAGGACTTTTGCGTCCAGATCCCATGGCGGCAATCCGGCAGGGAGGCTCGCCGCCTCACCGGAGACCGTGCAGTATCCCCGAACCAGCCGGATGGCCATGACCCTGCAGTCTGGCCGCCGCTTCAAGGAACGCGCCAACACCGGTGCCCCATAAAAGGCCATGAACCGCACAACCCCCGCGTGTAGAGCCTCCGGCAGGAGGCGTTAGGACCCCCACCGGCAGGAGCCGCTTCAAGGCAGCCCCAGTCCACTCCAGTCTGGGAGCCAAAAGTCAGAAATGCTCCATAAAGTTCCACCGGCTGTCGAGGACGAGTCCCAAGTACTTCATCGTCAACTCGACGCCGATGTGAACCCCTCCTACCGTTATTCGGGAACCCGACGGTGGCGTGTTCCGAGGTCCATGAAAACACATAGCCATGGTTATATTATAATATTGAAAGTTTTTGCTTTTTTTCGCGAATTTTTTCGTTAATTTGCCGCCCCCATAAGGGGCGGTAAACCTTACAGGCCCAGGGCGCTGAATCTTAAAATACGCCACTGCCAACATTGGTAGTAATAGTAATATTCAAAGATTTCGCTGACACAGGAGAATGGAAGAAAAAATCGCGTTGCGCCGACCCCAAAGTAACATGGCACGAGCGCAGGAGGAAGAAGATTTAAAGAAAGATAGAACGAAAGAAAAACGCGTTTATTGGCATTACAGCAAAAAAAAAAAACGACTCAAAACTATAAACAACGAAATCAATTTTCATAAAAACAAGGCTTACTACAAAAAAAACTGTCGCAAAGTGGGCAAACCTCTGCTTACCTTCGAGTTATGCAGTTGTGATATTGTGCTAATAATCAAATGAAGAAAATAATGTCGATGGTAAAAATGCAAAGTATGAAACCAGTTTTTTTACTAGCATTTTGAATTTGTTGTTTAATGTATTATCATTTAAATGCAAATGTGTCTAAACAATTAGATAATATTTAAATCAAAATATTCTTAAAATCAATAATAAAGTTATTTTTATTTTATATATAAACGCATAATGATATTCAACTCTATGACCAAAGAGATAAGGTACAAATTCACTTACCAGCAGCGATCCACACAGCGAACCTCACCCACGTCATGTAGTCCAGGTTCAGCATGAGGTACACGTTGATCAGGATGCTGATACCAGGCAGCCAGGGGACCAGCGGGACCTGGCACAAGGGGAATAATATAAATATCCACTTTAACTTTATACTATAGGTCCCGTCAGAAGCAATAAATATTGTAAACAAAAAACTTCTAATAAGTTACTTAGCGACAATTCAATAAACAACAAATAATAACAAATTAACGATATAAAACACTGTCGTCTAATGTTATGTGGTACAGGAACGCGCCTGAGTTCCAGTACCACAATACATTAGACGACAGCGATTTATATCGCTAAAATATAACCCGACCAAGTTAAGAGCGTGCATTTTAAAAGTTGGCAACGTCGTAAATAGCTGTCAAATATTTACCTATAATATGGAAATAATAAGAAATGTGGCTAACTAACTAACTAGAATAAGTTAGTTAGTTAGCCACATTTCTTATTATTTCCAAATTAATGAAAACAGGTGAATATTTGACAGCTATTTACGACGTTGCCAACTTTTAAGATGCACGCTCTTAAATTGGTCGTTAGTTTCGTATTACACGTATGTTACTTTGAGTTGATTGAATTTGGGATTATTTATTTCGCTACGTAACTTAGTATAAGTTCTTTGTTTACAAAATGTATAGCTTCTCCTGTCAGGGACCTTAGGTCCTAGGGTAGACTGCGGTCCGGCTGTCGAGAGAATGCATTCTTGACACTTGTCAGTGTCATACTAATTAATATGGGGTTTATTTATAAACGTTGCTTAAAGTTAAGTGACATTCAAACGTCAAAAATGTATGGTTAAACAGTCGCTAATCATTACTTAACTTTAATCAATAGTTTTTTTTTTTTTTTATATAAGGAGTATATAATAAGGAGCTAGTGGCTAATTAATAACAGCCGCACGGGGCGATCCATAAGGTTAAGCTACGCTTTTGGTTGTGGAGGTCAGATAGGCAGTCGCTCCGTATAAAATACTGGTATTCAGCTGCATCCGGTTAGACTGGAAGCCGACCCCCACATAGTTGGGAAAAGGCTAGGCAGATTGATTGATTTGAATCAATTTTACAAGGACGTGCAACTCTGTGTTTAGACGAGGCAAAACTTGCATGCAATAATAGCCTTGCAATAATTACCTTGGTGTACAGAAGTCGTACGAGTATTGTATGCCATTTTATGAAAATCGTACGAGTGTAAACAGTTGCATGCAATTCTTGAATGGCAATAATTGAACGTGCTTTATGGCATGCGATTGTTGCTCTTGAACGTTCCAGAAACTTGCACCGTGTAAATGAGGCTTAAGGTAAGGCATATAGGTACTGCAATAATATTACAAAAAAGTTTTTTTTTTTTTTAGTTATTATTCAATTAATATTTTTTTTTTTACTTTTAAATGTGAATGTGTAGATTTGTGTGTTTTTAATGTGAATTTTAAACAGCAATAACTTTTTTATTTTCAATAAATTAAAAAGTTATTGCTATTTAAAATTCTTATTTTTAGTACCAAACTTACCCCAAATCCAAAAAAAAATGAAATTTTTCAACAGGGTTCTTAAGTTATGACTTGTAGTCACCCGCTAAACGACGGCCGCCGGCGCCCCATGTACACATAACCCGGTAAAATTCCCCATGGAAAAAAATCTGGCGAGTTTTTTTTACATGTTGTATAGTATACTTACAGTGGAGGAGCTCGTGGCTGTGGAGGAGCTCGTGGCTAAGTAATAACAAGCCGCACGGGTCGATCCCTCAGGTTAAGCTACGCTTGCCGGGGTTGGTCAGTGGATGGGTGACCATCTTTACATACCGAGAGTCCTCCGTGCCTCGGAAAGCACGTTAAGCCGTTGGTCCCGGCTGTCATTTGTGGATCTTTGGCAGTCGTTACGAGTCGTCAGAAGCCCGAAAGTCTGACACCAGTCTTACCAAGGGGTATCGTATTACCCAGTTACTGGGTTGTGGAGGTCAGATAGGCAGTCGCTCCATGTAAAATACTGGTATTCAGCTGCATCCGGTTAGACTGGAAGCCGACCCCAAGATAGTTGGGAAAAAGGCTAGGATGATTGATTGTATAGTATACTTACAGAGAAGGCCAGCTTCTTGTCAGACACAGGCTGCCGGGATATGGCGACGAGCGTGGCCAGCACGAGTGTCGCGCCCACGGCCAGCATGTATAGTATACTTACAGAGAAGGCCAGCTTCTTGTCAGACACAGGCTGCCGGGATATGGCGACGAGCGTGGCCAGCACGAGTGTCGCGCCCACGGCCAGCATGTATAGTATACTTACAGAGAAGGCCAGCTTCTTGTCAGACACAGGCTGCCGGGATATGGCGACGAGCGTGGCCAGCACGAGTGTCGCGCCCACGGCCAGCATGTATAGTATACTTACAGAGAAGGCCAGCTTCTTGTCAGACACAGGCTGCCGGGATATGGCGACGAGCGTGGCCAGCACGAGTGTCGCGCCCACGGCCAGCATGTATAGTATACTTACAGAGAAGGCCAGCTTCTTGTCAGACACAGGCTGCCGGGATATGGCGACGAGCGTGGCCAGCACGAGTGTCGCGCCCACGGCCAGCATGTATAGTATACTTACAGAGAAGGCCAGCTTCTTGTCAGACACAGGCTGCCGGGATATGGCGACGAGCGTGGCCAGCACGAGTGTCGCGCCCACGGCCAGCATGTATAGTATACTTACAGAGAAGGCCAGCTTCTTGTCAGACACAGGCTGCCGGGATATGGCGACGAGCGTGGCCAGCACGAGTGTCGCGCCCACGGCCAGCATGTATAGTATACTTACAGAGAAGGCCAGCTTCTTGTCAGACACAGGCTGCCGGGATATTGCGACGAGCGTGGCCAGCACGAGTGTCGCGCCCACGGCCAGCATGTATAGTATACTTACAGAGAAGGCCAGCTTCTTGTCAGACACAGGCTGCCGGGATATGGCGACGAGCGTGGCCAGCACGAGTGTCGCGCCCACGGCCAGCATGTATAGTATACTTACAGAGAAGGCCAGCTTCTTGTCAGACACAGGCTGCCGGGATATGGCGACGAGCGTGGCCAGCACGAGTGTCGCGCCCACGGCCAGCATGTATAGTATACTTACAGAGAAGGCCAGCTTCTTGTCAGACACAGGCTGCCGGGATATGGCGACGAGCGTGGCCAGCACGAGTGTCGCGCCCACGGCCAGCATGTATAGTATACTTACAGAGAAGGCCAGCTTCTTGTCAGACACAGGCTGCCGGGATATGGCGACGAGCGTGGCCAGCACGAGTGTCGCGCCCACGGCCAGCATGTATAGTATACTTACAGAGAAGGCCAGCTTCTTGTCAGACACAGGCTGCCGGGATATGGCGACGAGCGTGGCCAGCACGAGTGTCGCGCCCACGGCCAGCATGTATAGTATACTTACAGAGAAGGCCAGCTTCTTGTCAGACACAGGCTGCCGGGATATGGCGACGAGCGTGGCCAGCACGAGTGTCGCGCCCACGGCCAGCATGTATAGTATACTTACAGAGAAGGCCAGCTTCTTGTCAGACACAGGCTGCCGGGATATGGCGACGAGCGTGGCCAGCACGAGTGTCGCGCCCACGGCCAGCATGTATAGTATACTTACAGAGAAGGCCAGCTTCTTGTCAGACACAGGCTGCCGGGATATGGCGACGAGCGTGGCCAGCACGAGTGTCGCGCCCACGGCCAGCATGTATAGTATACTTACAGAGAAGGCCAGCTTCTTGTCAGACACAGGCTGCCGGGATATGGCGACGAGCGTGGCCAGCACGAGTGTCGCGCCCACGGCCAGCATGTATAGTATACTTACAGAGAAGGCCAGCTTCTTGTCAGACACAGGCTGCCGGGATATGGCGACGAGCGTGGCCAGCACGAGTGTCGCGCCCACGGCCAGCATGTATAGTATACTTACAGAGAAGGCCAGCTTCTTGTCAGACACAGGCTGCCGGGATATGGCGACGAGCGTGGCCAGCACGAGTGTCGCGCCCACGGCCAGCATGTATAGTATACTTACAGAGAAGGCCAGCTTCTTGTCAGACACAGGCTGCCGGGATATGGCGACGAGCGTGGCCAGCACGAGTGTCGCGCCCACGGCCAGCATGTATAGTATACTTACAGAGAAGGCCAGCTTCTTGTCAGACACAGGCTGCCGGGATATGGCGACGAGCGTGGCCAGCACGAGTGTCGCGCCCACGGCCAGCATGTATAGTATACTTACAGAGAAGGCCAGCTTCTTGTCAGACACAGGCTGCCGGGATATGGCGACGAGCGTGGCCAGCACGAGTGTCGCGCCCACGGCCAGCATGTATAGTATACTTACAGAGAAGGCCAGCTTCTTGTCAGACACAGGCTGCCGGGATATGGCGACGAGCGTGGCCAGCACGAGTGTCGCGCCCACGGCCAGCATGTATAGTATACTTACAGAGAAGGCCAGCTTCTTGTCAGACACAGGCTGCCGGGATATGGCGACGAGCGTGGCCAGCACGAGTGTCGCGCCCACGGCCAGCATGTATAGTATACTTACAGAGAAGGCCAGCTTCTTGTCAGACACAGGCTGCCGGGATATGGCGACGAGCGTGGCCAGCACGAGTGTCGCGCCCACGGCCAGCATGTATAGTATACTTACAGAGAAGGCCAGCTTCTTGTCAGACACAGGCTGCCGGGATATGGCGACGAGCGTGGCCAGCACGAGTGTCGCGCCCACGGCCAGCATGTATAGTATACTTACAGAGAAGGCCAGCTTCTTGTCAGACACAGGCTGCCGGGATATGGCGACGAGCGTGGCCAGCACGAGTGTCGCGCCCACGGCCAGCATGTATAGTATACTTACAGAGAAGGCCAGCTTCTTGTCAGACACAGGCTGCCGGGATATGGCGACGAGCGTGGCCAGCACGAGTGTCGCGCCCACGGCCAGCATGTATAGTATACTTACAGAGAAGGCCAGCTTCTTGTCAGACACAGGCTGCCGGGATATGGCGACGAGCGTGGCCAGCACGAGTGTCGCGCCCACGGCCAGCATGTATAGTATACTTACAGAGAAGGCCAGCTTCTTGTCAGACACAGGCTGCCGGGATATGGCGACGAGCGTGGCCAGCACGAGTGTCGCGCCCACGGCCAGCATGTATAGTATACTTACAGAGAAGGCCAGCTTCTTGTCAGACACAGGCTGCCGGGATATGGCGACGAGCGTGGCCAGCACGAGTGTCGCGCCCACGGCCAGCATGTATAGTATACTTACAGAGAAGGCCAGCTTCTTGTCAGACACAGGCTGCCGGGATATGGCGACGAGCGTGGCCAGCACGAGTGTCGCGCCCACGGCCAGCATGTATAGTATACTTACAGAGAAGGCCAGCTTCTTGTCAGACACAGGCTGCCGGGATATGGCGACGAGCGTGGCCAGCACGAGTGTCGCGCCCACGGCCAGCATGTATAGTATACTTACAGAGAAGGCCAGCTTCTTGTCAGACACAGGCTGCCGGGATATGGCGACGAGCGTGGCCAGCACGAGTGTCGCGCCCACGGCCAGCATGTATAGTATACTTACAGAGAAGGCCAGCTTCTTGTCAGACACAGGCTGCCGGGATATGGCGACGAGCGTGGCCAGCACGAGTGTCGCGCCCACGGCCAGCATGTATAGTATACTTACAGAGAAGGCCAGCTTCTTGTCAGACACAGGCTGCCGGGATATGGCGACGAGCGTGGCCAGCACGAGTGTCGCGCCCACGGCCAGCATGTATAGTATACTTACAGAGAAGGCCAGCTTCTTGTCAGACACAGGCTGCCGGGATATGGCGACGAGCGTGGCCAGCACGAGTGTCGCGCCCACGGCCAGCATGTATAGTATACTTACAGAGAAGGCCAGCTTCTTGTCAGACACAGGCTGCCGGGATATGGCGACGAGCGTGGCCAGCACGAGTGTCGCGCCCACGGCCAGCATGTATAGTATACTTACAGAGAAGGCCAGCTTCTTGTCAGACACAGGCTGCCGGGATATGGCGACGAGCGTGGCCAGCACGAGTGTCGCGCCCACGGCCAGCATGTATAGTATACTTACAGAGAAGGCCAGCTTCTTGTCAGACACAGGCTGCCGGGATATGGCGACGAGCGTGGCCAGCACGAGTGTCGCGCCCACGGCCAGCATGTATAGTATACTTACAGAGAAGGCCAGCTTCTTGTCAGACACAGGCTGCCGGGATATGGCGACGAGCGTGGCCAGCACGAGTGTCGCGCCCACGGCCAGCATGTATAGTATACTTACAGAGAAGGCCAGCTTCTTGTCAGACACAGGCTGCCGGGATATGGCGACGAGCGTGGCCAGCACGAGTGTCGCGCCCACGGCCAGCATGTATAGTATACTTACAGAGAAGGCCAGCTTCTTGTCAGACACAGGCTGCCGGGATATGGCGACGAGCGTGGCCAGCACGAGTGTCGCGCCCACGGCCAGCATGTATAGTATACTTACAGAGAAGGCCAGCTTCTTGTCAGACACAGGCTGCCGGGATAAGGCGACGAGCGTGGCCAGCACGAGTGTCGCGCCCACGGCCAGCATGTATAGTATACTTACAGAGAAGGCCAGCTTCTTGTCAGACACAGGCTGCCGGGATATGGCGACGAGCGTGGCCAGCACGAGTGTCGCGCCCACGGCCAGCATGTATAGTATACTTACAGAGAAGGCCAGCTTCTTGTCAGACACAGGCTGCCGGGATATGGCGACGAGCGTGGCCAGCACGAGTGTCGCGCCCACGGCCAGCATGTATAGTATACTTACAGAGAAGGCCAGCTTCTTGTCAGACACAGGCTGCCGGGATATGGCGACGAGCGTGGCCAGCACGAGTGTCGCGCCCACGGCCAGCATGTATAGTATACTTACAGAGAAGGCCAGCTTCTTGTCAGACACAGGCTGCCGGGATATGGCGACGAGCGTGGCCAGCACGAGTGTCGCGCCCACGGCCAGCATGTATAGTATACTTACAGAGAAGGCCAGCTTCTTGTCAGACACAGGCTGCCGGGATATGGCGACGAGCGTGGCCAGCACGAGTGTCGCGCCCACGGCCAGCATGTATAGTATACTTACAGAGAAGGCCAGCTTCTTGTCAGACACAGGCTGCCGGGATATGGCGACGAGCGTGGCCAGCACGAGTGTCGCGCCCACGGCCAGCATGGCCGCCGCGCCCGCGTGGCCGGCCAGGATCAGGTCGCCGTACTGGTTTATGCTGGCCATCATTATGAAGCACCATACACCTGGACAATACAAAATATATTGTAAATATGTGAGATATGTACTTGGAAAATAAGATTGTTAAATAAATCAAGACCTCACAGATTAATGAAGCTACAAGTACGCGGCGGCGGGCGCGTCTTGCTGGGCTAATTCAGTGAGTGTAACGTAGTTAGAAGATCTAAGAGTCACGCGATAGAAAGAGAGGCAACTTCTAGGTGAATATAATTGTAGGTGATTAGCGCTGTGCGACCTGAATTGCACTTTAATGTGTCGTAGCTAGAGTCGCTTTTTATTTAAATGATTTTGCGGAGTGTCCCATCTCTATTAATCTGTGCCCTATCACATAAATTATTGTAATGAACTGTAAAAGCAATGATGTTTTCATTTCATTTTTTGGCAGTACTGTGTGACTTATCACACAAACTACTTCGATTCCAGAAGCCAAAAAACTACCATTAACAATTTAAATTGAACCTTACCTTCTATTTCATAAAGCATAAATTGACTTTCACACTTTCCTTCCGACATGAATTTATGACGATAATATCGTGAGACACTTACCATACAACGTGACAAGTACGGACACAGTCAGGGAACTGAGCTTGGTCGGCAACGTGTGTCTGTCTGCGTTGACGATCTGTCGCAACGCGTTGCGGTACGAGAAGTTCAGCGGCTCTTGTGTGCGGTGAGCGGGCTGGCTGTATTCGTACCTGGAGGGAGAAACGTTTTGAAATTGTAGTCATTATGTATTCTTCAAAAATATACAACAATTTAATAATTATGGAAATACACTATAGGACACTTTGTTTCTATGAACAGATTTGAACATCTGTGTCTGAACTAGATATAGAATATCTGTATTTCAGACATCGCTCTCCCCTGTTGTAGGCGGCACTTAGCAAATAACTTTGTTTGTCCTCTATACACATCTTGTAAACACAACATTTTTTTATCAAAGAGAAGGATTGAAATAACAATAAAAAAATATTAATTCTTTATCTGTACTAGAACAGAAATAAAGAATGCTTATAGCGGCCGTTCACACGGCACAGTACTGTACAGTATTTTATGGTAAAATGTTGGGATCACACGTCAACATCCCACTCTTAATACGGTTAAAAACAAACGCAGTATGTAACTGCCGTGTGATCCCGACATTATAGAGCCGGCGCTTACTGGCGGATGGCAGGGGACAGCGTCGAGGAGGATTCCTCTACCCGCCGGCGCACACTGACAAGAAAAAGCCGTCAGCTTCCCGGAGCATTCGCCGGTATGCCGCGGCATCCGCAGAGTAGCCACCGCTCGCCGGGATTAGAATATTCCATTAGCGACTACGCAGTCGAAATTTCAAGTTTATACGTATACCGGCGCATTCCGGCGCATACCGCCGCCACCCGCCCTGGTATCCTCCAGCGTGCTCTTCGATGCTCTAACTCTAGAGAAAACTGCGCTGCGATGTTCCAAGGTCGATCACCGAGCATTGAAATATATACCTTATTTCGAATGGATAACTAATAAATTCAATTGATAAATTTAAAATCCTGTGTCGTCCCATCCGCTAGTTTGCGCAGACTCATAGAGTGAAATATCGTTGTTTGTATAAAATTATACCTAAAAATACAGGCGACCTAGGATGTGTTTTATTTAGAAAGAATCTTGTGGTTTCTTACCTAAGTAGCAGTACACAGGACGCGACCATAGAATAGGCTAACAATGTGCCGATGGACATCATGTGGATTAACTGCTCGAGCCGGAAGATCATCGCCAATGTGCCTGCAAAGGACAATTATATTAAAATTATGTTTTACTGTAGCGAGACCTAAATCATATCCATTCCGAATTCTTTGCCAAAAGGTCTACTAGTCTATAAATCCTTTATGTGTCTACACATTTGCACTTACAAACGATTATCATTCATGAGTACTTTTTTATTCAAAATTTTTCCGAACTAAACGTACTTCTGAACTACAGATTCAACTTGATGTTATAATTTTATTTAAATCTTTTATTTTAATTAGAACGCATAGGATTCGGTCGTCGGACGTTGAAGAGCACGGACGCTCCCAATTGTACTGCGCCAGTTACCTTTAGCGAAATGTGCACACAAAATGTTGCAAGTTTGAGTGACAAGCAGTGTTTTTGTTTTGCTGTGGTTATAACTTTATGTCGCCAAAAATACATTAAAACAGTACAAAAGTGGGTGGACTAAGCGTTCCTGATCTCAGGCAAGCGGTCTAGTTGCAAGCTTATCTGGTGAGATCTTTCCATATCTTTCGGGTACTGCTGAAGAATGTCCACCTAAAGTCTGATTTACCAAATCATACTAACATAAGATTATGATATTTAGTTAATAGTCAGGCTTTTAGCATGATAATATTCTATTCGCATACCTGTAGAACGATGAGTACTTGAATTTACACGTGGTGTCCTTACCCAAAGGTAAAATGGTTCCACATAAATAGAATAGGTATACCTGTAAAGAGCCCGGCGATCATGGTGCCAATAAGCGGCGTCTGGTACTTCTCGCTGACCTGCCCCAGGAAGCGGTACAGCAGCCCGTCCGACGACATCGCGTAGATGATGCGCGGCAGCGGGAACACCGCGCCCAGCAGGCTGATAAGGAAATAATGGAAACAAGGAAATAATGGCTGAAATTTGTGCACTGTAAGTGAGCATTGTTATTTGCATTAAATATGATAAATATAAGGACTAGTAAACTACAAATAAATTAAAATAAAACACACACACGTGCACAGCTTCTCGGCTAAAAATACATTTGACAAGTCTATGTAAAAATTTACACATAACAAAGTTAAGTTACCATATAAGTACACAGTGTGTAATGCAAAATATTATCGAGTATTAAGTAGAGAAAGGTTTACCTGGAGCAGAGCGCACAGATGGCTCCCACACTGACGGCGTACTTGGCCCACGGCCAGCCCAGGTGGTCGTACACGAACGGGAAGGGAGCTTTCTCGTCCTACAAAAGGCAACATTTAATTGTTAGCTAATATAAGTGGAAAATAAGACTGATGGAAAACTAAATATTTTTTCTGTGTCTTTAGATTCAAAACAAAACGGAGTTTGAGGGACACTGGTCCTTTCAACCAAAAACCCTCCTATCCAAGAGGAGATATGCTAGATAGGAATGTTTACCTGCATATAATAAGGCACCATCAGAGTAAGTACAGATGAAACTCCGCAGTAAGCAAGGAACACCACGAGCAGAGAGGCTACCACGGCGAACGGGATCGTCTTCTGAGGACGACGCGCTTCCTCGCCCGCTGTGGCGACACAGTCGAAACCTGCACGTGGAAAAAATCGTTGATTAAATGTTCTTAACTTTTAGAAATTAAGTATTTGTTTCAGAGTCAAATCATTTTCTACATATATGTATATGAAACTAGCTTTCGCCCGCGTGGAGGTCGGAAATCCCACGGGACGTACTACCGGGATAAAAAGTATCCTATGTGTTAATCCAGGTTATAAACTATCTGTGTGCCAAATTTCATCCAAATTCGTTCAGCCGCTTTTGCGTGATTGAGTAATAAACATCCAAACTTTCATATTTATAATATTGGTAGGATTCTCTCCACTGCCAATTAAGGTCTATTCAGATCCTTGTTTCCAATTGACGTTATTTCCACTTAAACAAACATCAACTTTATACAATTGTAAATAAAGTTGTTTTTAGACTGACTGGTACTGTTGAAAAAATCATAAAAAAAATATGAAGTTGTACCGCAAACTGAACCTCATGTGTAGGCATTACAGTTGTTTTTCCTAAAACTCTTGTTTGTTTACATGTTTAGCAAATCAAATTGTTTTTAGATACTAGCTATGTCTGTAAAATAACAAAAACAAAGCTGCAAGCCGCGTTAAAGAACTTCATTCCAATAAGTGTCTTGAATTCCATAAAGTCTGGTTTGGCACTGACTGTATCATTCAACAAAACCCGCTAGTTATTCGTATTTTGGCTATCATTTATTTGTAGCTACAGCTAGAATTGGGGTGCTCTAAATTAGGTTTCCAATCATAAATGTCGTCTGGCATAACCTGAGCACTACGGGGCAGTCAGCCCCAACACCATTTTGCTTAAGGGCTTATAATTTTGCCGCGACATGAGCCATTCTTATACAGTTCTCGAGGATATGAGAGAATTGAATAATAAATAGACAGAAGATATCCAGGGCTATCATAACGATAGTATATCTCACCAATAAACTCGTAGAAGCAGACAACAGCTAACTTTATGATGCCGACGAGACTGTTGGGCGCGGGCCCAACCACCCCGAAGTCTTTATGCGGAGATTTCGGGACCTCTTCCTCTATGTTACTTCCCCCGTCCTTTTCTCGCAGATAACGTAAAAAAGAGACAGTAGAAGTTGAGTGTCTTACCAATAAACCCGTAGAAGCAGACAGCAGCTCCCTTGATGATGCCGGCGAGACCGTAGGGCGCGAACCCACCCGTCCCGAAGTCTTTGTGCGGAGACTTCGGGACCTCTTCCGCGGGAATACGCCAGTTCTTTGTGTCCGCTGTAAGAGAAAAATTAATATTGTAAGAGCTTCAAAAGTTTTGTCAAGATTTTAAGCGACAAAAAGTAGAACACAATGCCAATGGGATTATGCTCAAGGTTTAATTAAATAATTAGTAACATGACGGCTGCGTACTGCTACATATTCGGATTTCTCGCCCGTATCCAGTAACATTGGATGCAGTTGCACCTTTAATAATGACGAGGTCCGACGCCTAAATTAAACATTGCATAAAAACGGCTTTTCGAGAAATCTCAAAGCATTTATTTCAAATAAACCAATTACAAGCACTTTTGAATGGTCAAGGGGTCGGTCAGTCAGAAATATGAAGCTAGATGCCCATTCCAAAGCGTAGTAGGTTCCTATGGAGAACAACGGGCAAGAAACTCCACGGACACTCTTTTAAATCAAAACATTGTTACAAAATATTGGTTACATCATTCATGTTGAAATTATACATAATGTAGAAAGACCTGCACGGTAAAACTGTCCGTAAAAAAAAAGATAAATACAAAATAAATTAAAATAAGCCGTGGAAGCTAAGAGATGGCCAGTCCCTACTGACGGTCGCGCACCGTCAGTAGGGACTGGTCATCTCTTAGCTCGAGACGGCACGAGTAGAGAGTAGACAATAAGTTGTCTACTCTCAATAAGGGCTGATTTCACCAATGAAACTGAACGCGATCAGTATTTCCAAAACCACGTTCAAGACTCCACTCGTCCACTGTCAGTGTCAAAATTGTTATGAATATTGTACACTGACAGCTCTTGAACGCGTTTAGATGTGCTGAACGCGTTCAATTTCATTGATAAAATCCGCATTAAGTTGTCTACCACAGTTACCTTTGAAAGATCCGGATATGATAACAAACAGCACGACACATAAGTTTACTCCGGTGCAGAAGTTATTGAACCTCGTCGACTCTTTCACCCCGAATGCAAGCGCCACTGGAAAAAATAGTAACATTTTAGTCAATGCTAATGTGGCACACAACTAGCTTGAGATTATGCAAAAGGATTTTTTAACAATTACTTTAGTTAAAGACATAAACAAAGTATTCAACTACTCGACAGTCATACGCTCATCTCACAATACTCCAGACATACTGACAAGATCTCCTTCTATTCATCTGCGAACACATCACAGTCAGGCTTAGCGTCCAAGAGAGCGTTGAGCGCCGAGTGTGTGCGAGGGACAGGAAACTGGGCTCGAGCGACGACGCCGACGGCTCGAATCCGAGGCACGGCGAACAATCGGTGCCTTTTTTTTTTGGGTGCGAAATCATCAAATGATTTCTCCCGCTCTGGGCGTAGCGGAAGGGCGTGTCAGACTCTTACTGACTAAAACCCACCCATGTTCCTTCCCTTGCCTTGCCAGGCGCCACGGTTTCCCCTTGGGACTACCCGAAACCCCGGTAGGCATCGGCCCTATTGGACCCCGTCAGTTTTGCTGACATCTCTTTGAGGCGCGCGTGGAACACGACGCGCCGTCGACCCGGGCCTGGTACTTATCGGACGGCGAGCTGCCTATTGCTCTCCGTCCGAACAATCGGTGCCTAGGATACTCGTCAATAAAAATCACTCGGGTGAATCGAAAATTACAGCAAGTAGTAAATATAACTCAAAGACTACTTTTTTATTATTTTTGATGACGCCTGATATACTGGAAAAATTACATTTAGCTTTGCCAACCGCCTTGATATTTTGCCAGGTAAAAACCCAAAATAGAAATTGTAGCCAATCCAGAATCCAGACTACAAATTGAACGAATCTGCATAGCATCTTCTTTTTGGTTGGTTATTATTATTATAAGCCTGTGTTGTCCCACTGCAGGGCAAAGGCCTCCCTTCCCACTTTCCACTTTTCCCGGTCTACTGCGATTGTGGGCCAATCTATTAAGAAGGAGTCCAGCTCATCCCGCCATCTCTTTCTGGGCCTGTCGCGTAGTCGTTTCCTGTGATTGGGGATCCACTGAGTGGTGATTTTTGCGAATTGCTGCTCCGTGTGGTTAGTGACTTATAACCTGGTGTGTCAGTTTTAAAGCCGACTTGGCTTCACATGCCGTCGAGACATATTTCTCAAGCATGCCGGTTTCCTCACGATGTTTGTCTTCACCGGTTTTGAGGCAAGTGATAGTTATACAATACGCACATGAATCCGAAGTCAGAGGTGCGTGCCTTGGGTTTTAACTCGAGACAGTTATAATTTTTCCACTGCTGGGACACAGGCCTCCTTTCTATGGGGAGGCCTGTGTCCTACCGTTATTTCTGTACAAAATAAGTATTTTAATACAACTGACCTGAGAACGCCATAATAACTGAGAAGGCGAAGACATCAGGGTACCGCGCTAGATGTGGCGTGTCGATAGGCATGGCCGCTTCTAGGTGGGTAGATATAGCCTTGTTCAGTAGCGAGTCTAAGTACTCGCTGAGAGCTTTCACTACGGATGCCGCACCTGAAATATTTGTTAACTATAATACATCTGAGTCTAAGTACTCGCTGAGAGCTTTCACTACGGATGCCGCACCTGAAATATTTGTTTACTATAATACATCTGAAATAACCCACATTACTTACATGTGACTTAAACATTACTGGCGAAATGGATGTGAGCAAAACACTGATACATATATTGGTGTAGCTGTAAAGCTAAAAACACACATAGCAAGCTCAAAATACACACAAAGCGGATCGGGATCGGGAGCGGGAGCCGCGCACGCTTTTCGTGTGCTGATATAATACAAGGAATTACACTATATACAAGCCCGCCGTACTCCCGCCGTATTTTGAGCTTAAAGGTGTATCTCTAAGGGCATATTTCACCAATGAAGGGCTGTCATTGTCATTATTGTTATGAAATATTCACACTTACAGTTGCTCTCTTGAACGCGGTTTAGATGTGCTAATCGCGTTCAATTTCATTGGTAAAATTTGCCCTTACATATCATAATCAGCGTAATTCTTGCCATTCTTGGCTTTATGACCGTGACGGCTTATAAATAATCATCATTGATAACTTAATTATTTTTAGTAACTTACTAATCTGGTTCAGCCAACATAACCAGACAATAAAATGAGCCAGACAGTCGTAACATTTGTATCTTATCTTAGTGATATCTTTATGGAACTTGTTTAAGTGCTTTGAGTTATTCGAAGAAATAAACCGCGAAGACACAGATAAGTAAAAAAAACCGATCAAGAGCGAGTCGGACGCGGACTTTGCAGGTCAGTGTCAGGTTGTATCTTTATTACAACCTGACACTGAACTGCATATTACAAAAAACGTAAGAAAATTTGAATTTCTTTCTTTCTTTAAGTGAAAATAGCATTACACAATTGGAAACAAGGATTTGAAGAGACCTTAGGTACAGACGCCAGCACATCAACCTACTCTAATCTGTAAAATTTTCCTAATCAACATTGAACCTTATTCTTTAGCGATAAAGTTGAAAATCTATAAAGAAATTTGACAGATCGTGGTAAATTGATGTGCTGGCGTCTGTCAGTACACCTCTGCCTAACCATTCGGGGAATACCGGCTTGATGTTATGTTATTTAAATAAGTTTTATGTTCGATTTTAGTCAACATAAAATATTGCTGAATTTCTTACCTATAATATACTCGAGTATGAGGTTCCATCCTATAATGAAGGCGATAAACTCGCCGACGCACACGTAGCTGTACACATAGGCTGAGCCCGCTTTGGGCACGCGAGCGCCGAACTCTGCGTAACATAAGCCTGAAACAAGAGAACACTTCGTTTAGCGAATTCCTAAAGCCTGGACTACACTACACTACTCGCAAAGTTGATCGAAGTTTAAGCGAATACGAGAGTGAAGAAGGTCACTTCTGTTCGCTTCATACAACCTTCGCTCGCCTCGTCGGGCGACTTCCAATCAAAGGACTCGACTCGACATAAAAGCTTGCTGCAACGATTGCATGGAGTTCGCCTCGGGTGACGTAGTGTAGTTCTTCGCACGAATTATAGTCAGGTACTTCGCACTTCGGTCAACTTCGACGACTACTTCGTCGAAGCAACTTCGCGAGTAGTGCAGTGGGGGTTTAGGACATCAACATAAAAGTAACAGTAGGTACCTACAAAGGTACGTAACTTGTTTTGTCTTATACAGGGTGGCGATTTAGTCACCAGCATCCGTCAAGGGGGTGATTCTACCTGTCATAGTAAACACCTTTCACCATGAAACTCATATCCGATTCGCGAAAAAAAAACAAATTTCTATACAAAAGTAGACAGACTATTTCGATTCACGTATGACTTTTTTTTTATGAATCATAAACTTGTAAGTGTTTTATAGGGAAACTTGTTTGATATGGCAGGTAGAAATCACCCCTTGACGGATGAAGGACACTAAGGACTAGGGACAAGGACTTAAAGACCCTAATGGTCAGTCTAACTGTCGAAAGACAGACATCTGGTAAGCCAAAATGCCCGTAGTTTTAATCACGGAGTACTTTTATTTACTTCGTGGTCTAAATCTCCTAGTTACAAAATCATCGGAAAACTATTTTACACGACAGCTATTTTACATTTCCACATCAACACATTTTACTTTCATTTTATTTTCTTTAAATTGCTAACTTATGAATCTTGAAAACCAATGTTCTAGAAAAGAATATTATTACTCATAGCAGACATAGAGACAGTTACAGTGCAATTATTTTCTTAATGTCCGTCGGCAAACTTCGTGTTTCGTCAATTGCCCTTTGCACCACAGAGTACATTTTATATAGGCTTTGCACTTGGTGCTTGACTGCTTGTACGTATTAACTCCTACCACTGCGCCCGCGTTGCTGTCAACCATGATTACCAAGTGCAAGGGGCAACCAAGCCAAGTGTAGAAATCTGACGTCTGACCAAATACGAAATTTTCCGAGGGACAAAATAAATAAATAAGAAAATAGTTGTACTGTACTAATGAGTACAGACGCCAGCACATCAACCTACTCCAATCTGTCGAATTTTCCCAATCAACATTGAACCTTATTCTTCAGCGATAAAGTTGAAAATCTATTAAAGAAATTTGACAGATTGTAGTAACTCGATGTGCTGACGTCTGTACCTATATTATCTACTTATCATTTGAAGGCTTGACTAATAAACCTTTTACTAAGCGATTGCGTATCAATGTCACATTATTACGCTATCATTTTATCTTTTCCATCGAAAGTGTCCTTTTGTACAACAAACAAACTATCATTGTAGCTATTATCACTGATAACATATTGACTATTGGAACGAAGTTATTTAACGCGGCTTGCGGTAGGAGTTGACTGGTAGAAATCGTCACGTAAGGAAAAAGCGTTATGCCCGAAAAAGTAATTTTCCCGGCTGTTATTCGTGGATCTTTGATAGTCGTAACGAGTCATCAGAAGCCCGAAAGACTGACACCAGTCTTACCAAGGGATATCGTATTAGCCAGTTACTGGGTTGTGGAGGTCAGATAGGCAGTCGAAAATACTAGTATTAAGCTGCATTCTGTTAGACTGGATGCCGACCCCAACATAGTTGGGAAAGGGCTATGGCAAATTGATTGACATATACAACGAAAGGAACTTCGTTCCAACTGGATGCCTCACGACATATAAATACTGTTTAAAAAAAAATGTATTAGTTGCAACTGCCTGGTTGATCACATATAGCCCCCTAATGGCGTACGTAACAACGCAACGTACGTAACAACGTAACGTACGTAGCAACGTAACGTACGTAACAAACTTTCAATAACGCTTTACCTACGTTTTCACGCTGCTCTTTACAAAATAGCACTACAGAACAATGAGCTCTAAGTTAATTAATTTTCGATTGATAATCATTATCAATTCCAGCAATCTCCATGTCAATTGATTGAGACGTCGCATGCTCAATAATCGGCACGCGTAATGATATCTTATTGATACAGTTATTGGCAGCACAAACACAGATAGCTTAGGCCATTCGTTTATCAAGCCAGCTCCTTCGTTTTATGGACAGCCTGATACAAAATCACTACAGCAATAAAGTTTCTGGTGTCACTGACCAGACGACTGCGGTCATACTTTCTGGACTGCTGAGGAAAACGCAAACCATCATCATCAAACATCGGTTCATAATTTTTCGGTGAGAATAGAACATTTATGACAATCAATACTTCAGCAATAGACGTCTCACAAAAAACAGCAAAAATTTTGGTATCACCGGGAAAAAGCGATATCTACTTTCCTGCTCATCTTTTTTTCCTGTGGTTAGCGACTAACCTGGTGCCAGATTTTTTAAGTCGCCCATGGGACTTGGTTCACATGCTGTCGATAAATATCCCTCAGGCATGCCGGTTTCCTCTCGATGTTTTCCTTCACCGTTTTTGAAGCAAGTGATAATTATACAATACTCACATGAATCCGAAAAATTTGAGGTGGTTTCCTGCTTATGAGCCAACTTTAACAATAATTAAATAATAAAGCACAGCAAAGGCTTACCAGCGAAAGAACTAGCAATTGCAGCCAACAAGAAGGAGACCACAACCGCAGGCCCTGCGTAGTTCTTAGACACATCAGCTGGCAACATATACACTCCGGCACCTAGACAACTGCCTACCCCCACCCAGGTTAGGTAGAGAGCTGATAAGAAGGCCCTTGAACCCAGGCGAAGACCAGCGATAAACATGCGACCGCTTTTCAGCCTGATAATCATTATAATAGCCTAGAAATGCCACTGGACTCAGGCACAGTATAAATTACTTTATTATACTGTGACTCGGGGGAAGGAACATTCACTAACTTGATGCCCTTTTCATCCCATGATCGATTTCAAAATAAAGTCGTTTTCAGAGCCAAAAGAGAGGCAGATTGTTTTTTTTTTATAATTGTAGTGTTACATGTCAAATCCAAATCCTGCCACTGTTCGGAATAACTTTTGAACATTCCATCTACAACAACTTTGTTATTTTATAACACTTATATTTAACGTTTTCATTTTAAAAGTACTTCACTGAGGAGTCAACTAATAATACTATGTAAATAGAATCACCACACAATGATGAAACCGATCAAAATTTCACAGTATGTCCGCTTTAGATGACAAAGACGAACTGCCACAACATACCTACAAAATGGATTGGAAAACACTTCACATTTCCAAGTTAGATGCACTTAATGGTTTCCTTGCATTGTAGCGATAAAACTGCCGATCGTTACCTACGTTTTAATTAACAATATTAATTAAGTCAGTGTTTTCTGAAAATGTTTACTACGCGCACAGCCAAAATGAGGAATTAGTTCTTTTTTTCTTCTTCAATCGGTTCCTCATTACTGAGGATCGTGGTCAGTGAACCCCTTTAAACGTACAATCTGCCTCCATCGGTTCTGATCCAAAGTTGCCATCACCACCTGCTGAAATTTGCTTGAGGACGTAGCTTCTTTTACTTGGTCGGCCCATCGTGTTGGCGACCGGCCTCGGCGTTTGGCTGTCCAACTAGTTCATATAATCCACTATAATTCGTCAACCTTCAATATAAGGCTAACCGTTTGCAGCTGAATACCTGTATTTTACAAGGAGCGACTGCCTATCTGACCTCCACAGCCCAGCTACTGGGTAACACGATACTCCTTGGTAAATCTGTCTGACAGACATTCAGGCTTCTGACTACCGGTAACGACTATAAAACCAAAGACCTACGAATTTCAGCCAGGACCAACTGCTTAACGTGCACGAGGTACAGAGAGGTCACGGTAAGTAATGGACCCATCCACCGTCCGACCTCGGTAAACGTAAGGGTGCTTGCATAAAGCACCGGGCTTTCCGGTACAGATCGCTACAGGTTGATCTAATCTGAGGAAATACTCGCATCGATCGGTACCGACTTGCCTTTACCAGGAACCGCAAGCACCACACCACAAGCAAGAGTGAATAAACATGTTCTGAGACCGCTTGTTCCATCATGAACTATAACTTAACTATTCCTAAAGAGTAATAAAAAAGAGTAATCTTGTAAGAAAGCGACACGTGTTTCACCTGCATCCTCAGGATGACGAATGACTTGTCGGAAACCCGAACACGACGTGTTGCCACGTCGCGGCCGAGAGCTGGTCGCAGATACTCTGCGTCCAGCGCTCGGCGTGACTTTTGCTTGGGTTTTTAGTGACTCTTTAGGAATAGTTAAGCGGATTAGGTTAGGTACTTAATATATCTACGACTATTGTATTTTATAATGACCTCGTCCATCGCTTTCCACCACGCTAGATTAGTAATAGAACAAATAAATTGCCACTCGCTCAACTCACCTGCAAAAACGCTAGCAACTGCCGCCAAAAGGAACGATAATATCACTGCTGGGCCCGCATAGTTCTTCGCGACGTCACCAGCTAGCACGTAGACTCCTACTCCTAGCGTACTGCCTACGCCTAGCGCAGTGAGGTCTAGGGCAGAGAGCACTCGGGCTAGGCGAGCGGCGCCTTCCTCTGCGACTTTACGACGGGAGAGGACGCCGTATGCTAGCCGGGCTACGCGGGTCACACCGGCTTTGAGGCCACCTGTGGATAGAAGAGACTTAATTAGTCATTACAGTTTATATCATACCAGGTAATGAATACTTTGAATTCCATTCGTATCTTAGTTTACTACTTGGATTTACTAAACTTTAAAGGAACCGCGTTCAAGACGCTATCAATGCCATAATATTGTTGTTCAATATTGGAAACACCATGAACGCAGTTGAGATGCGATGGTCGTGTTTAGTTTCATGGTTGGTATCGACAAGCTACTAGAATCTGAAGCTGCAACCAGTGCCAGTCCGGGTATGTATCGCCCTGATTATGTGCTATCATCTATATATTGGTGCCATAAAGGAGTAACTAGGAGAATCCTATGTCCAACTGTGGACTAATGGCTGATGATACGGTGACGATCATGAAAGACATCATCCTCTGCCCAGCCTTTTCCCAACTATATTGGGGTCGGCTTCCAGTCTAACCGGATGCAGCTGAATACCAATATTTTACATGGAGCGACTGCCAATCTGACTTCCACAACCCAGTTACTGGGTAATACGATACCGATATTATGGTAATGAAAGACTTAAATAAATTGTTATTATTTCAGAGGAAACTAGATTATAATTATTTCAGAGAGCATCCGACTTAGCGCAGATCGACGGCCTTTTAACCAAAAAAATGAAAGAATCCTTCAGAGAAGCTATTAGTAACATCTAGTTTATACCAATAGGGATGTCAGCAAAAAAAATATTGGACACGTACCAATTTTTTATATTTTTACGTTATCTAAAGATTACGGCAATACATTGAGTTAAAATGTGGCATGACGGCCCGGTAGATTTTATACTGACTTGTGTGACGTAGCGAGCCCCCACTCCCCAACTTTGATGCGTTTTATGTAAATAATTTTTTTGTAATATGATAATGATAAAGTAAAAAATACGTGTGTAATATTTTTTTATTATTTAACTGACGGGTAAATTTTTTTTTATTCTCCTGTTATCTTCCCTATTCATGCAAATCTTATGCCATATCAAAGAGACTGATAGTGAATTTCACTATTTATTCTTGAAATACATTAAACATCTATAAAATAAATTAAAAAATAACACGATACGTACCGATGGTCAATAAAACGACGCTAGCCATTGGAGAGGTTATTCATCTAGCACTCCGCGAGTAAAACTGGATGCCAGTGATAAAAACTACTATCAATTGTTCTGACCACTTAGAACACAGTTCGGGGACATACTTCAAAGGATTGTAGCCGACAATCAAGTCTAGAATATTTCTAATTGTTGTGAAGATTAAACGAGACCGCAAAATTTGGCTTCATTGTACTCGTATTTAGTTCTATTATTTTATTAATTCATCTTTGATTTTTTTTTTTGTCATAATTACTTTAGTGCCTAACTCAAGGCAGTTCCGTCAACACTAAGTTGCCAGTTTTTTGGGCTTACAGTACTATACTGGCTTAGACCAAATACTCAATTTCTTTAGTCTACAAAATATTTGTTTTAAAGAATACTTTTACAAAAAATACACTGTTCGTTTCAATACACCTTTGACACTTGCCCTAATTTTTACCATTACAACATATGAAACATATTTAATCAAATATTTAAGTTCTAACAAATCTATTATGTGGAACAAATTGTCTATTTGTTTATCTAGTCCAGACACTTGTATTGCGTTAAAAAAGCCTTGACGACACAGTACGGTCAGCAAAACTGCTGAGTCTGAACAAAGTGCATAGCGAGTCTATTGCCTATGATAAATACAATCGCGCTCAAAACGGTTTTATTGAAAAATTTGTGCAATGCAACGATACTCAATATATTTATTACATTCCACAATGTGAACATAAAAGCTAGGCTATTTAGTAACGACAGCGATGTTTTTTATGCTATCAGTGTGCTGAAGAGACTACTACGATTGGCTATGGATACTAGGAATAGCAGAAGGATTGTCGAATTGGTATTGCGTTACCGATAAAAAAGATAATTCCATAAATTCTAAAGTATATGTATTGGCTTTTGGCACGGTTGTTCAATGGAGGTGCTTTCAGAGTGAATTCATATCGGCTGTATGGATTTTGGAAAGATTGGGATTCAATTGAAACACCTTTTAGAGGGCGACTGTACCAATTATGACCATTCGCACTTTTCAGAAAACGTCAGTTTAGCATTTTTTATTGGTCACGAGTGACGCAACTTACACATATTCTTCTTTATTTATTTCACGAGACACTTTTTTATGCTACGTTCTATTTAGAACTGATGATCGTAGCGTGGACTAATTTTTAAGATGAGAAAGTGAATCGGCAATCGTAAAATGTAGGGTAGGAAACTTTCGGCCTAGCTAAGTCGAGCACCCATCTTCGTAAAATGTCTGGTAGTAGCTGGATGAGAGTGGTCCAAAATCGAGCTCAGTGGCATGTAATTGTAGAGGCCCCTTCCAGCAGTGCAAGGTATGCACTAGTGATGATCTTAATGTAATCTTCAGTTCTAAAAATTATCATACAACGCCAAACTATATCCCTTCTAGTCTATACTATAGAAATAAATTCCATCCAAATAATAATTATTAAATCAAACTTACATAGCAGTATCAACATCACCCACATATTTGACAACTACAACCCAGCCTCCGTTGAACAAGACTGCTGTAATTCAGGCAGAACTGACCGCCCAATACCGTTCAATTGATCACTCAGTCATTAAGATATTATCAATACTGGGCTCACCAATTGATACAGAATGTGGGCCTTATTTAATATTGCTCAGTTGACCTTTGGCCAGACTGGTGTATAGGGTGTGTTCATTAGATGCTCCAGTTATATTTGGCTGTTCTTGGTCTGTTTATTTATTGGCAATAAATTATTATGTCCAATGTTCAAGTGACATATCATATATCACTGTATAGCACCCCTTCTTACATATACATCATAGGTATATATGTAGGGGGTACTATATACTTTCACGGGTCGATATCATTATGATTAGGCTCAGCTAGCGGAAAAAGGGCCGTATCATGCCGAATCATACCGACCCGAACAAACGTGTAGCCCGCCTGTAATATGGGCAAGTCAGCAAGCAGTGCATATAGTTTCTGAGAGTAATTGCTAATATATTTTGCTGTAGTTGAATTTCGTTAGGTTTATTATGGTTATACTAGCTTCTGCCCGCGACTTCGTCCGCGTGGAATAGTTACTTTGGGCTAACGCAAAAAAAAACCCCCGATTTTGAAACATTCTTCATTGGTGCTCCGCTCTTTTTAGTTTTAGTTTGATGATATATATATATATATATAATTTTTCAAATCGGACCAGTAGTTCCTGAGATTAGCGCGTTCAAGCAAACAAACAAACTCTTCAGCTTTATTATTAGTATAGAAGATATAGATAGATAGATATAGATAACTGGTTAAGTATCCAATCTGTTAAAATAATTCCTTTGCTTCTGAAAGTACATTATTTTGTGGAGTCCAGCAAAAAATAAGTGTCTCTCAAAAAGTGAAACCACTCTGCTTTTACGCCTAAATCTGAGTGAAAGTACATTTTTTGTATTTTATTTACATTTCCACACTTGACTGATTCAACATCAGGGAAAGTAAGACCTTTTAGATTAAAGATTTAATAAGTCCTACCTTTTGACAGAATGGTACCCTAGAGATGGCAAACGTAACAGAGGATGACAACGGAAAAGATGGGAGGACGAACTCAGTCTCACAGCAGGTCCAAACTGGACAAGAGTTGCAAAAGACAGAAAGCAATAGAAAGCGTTAGAGGAGGCCTACTATAACTGAAGAAAGAAAATAAGCCATTAAACTAGCACAAGAAGGGAGTTTCAGGATAGAAAGGGCTATTGTATTGTATTGTTGATAAGTCCTATCTAACAAATACATTTTACATTAAAATTATGGCTTTAGTTACAATTACTTCTACAACACACAACTTTTGAAATGACAGAGCATTGTCTTCTCCTTATTAGTTAGTCCAGAAATAATTAGGTATCCCTAACCTTATCTGAACTTGCTTTACAACACCCTGTACTGTTGTACATCAGGTATACACCCAATCAATTAAATATACAGGTACAAAATGCCACTGATTCATAAGAACAAGGCCAGACTTATAAGTTCAGAAAACAAACAGCTTCTTTAGAATTATTACTTTGGAATGATACAAGATACCATTATTATGATTACCTACCCATAGAATTAATGTAATGACGAATACTTTAAGATAGATTATGCTAATTTAGTGATATATGATATCAATAAAATCCTTTTACACAGACATGAGTTATAGACACTCTTCATTGCATTTTGTACTGGTTAATATTAGTTCAGACAGCATTGCAGACATTATTTCATGTTGTTTTTATTTTGCTTAGTTTTATATAATTTTATCTTTTAAGTTTTTATGTTTATTTACATTAATCAATAATGTGTATGTGTGATATCATCATTACTGTATTCCCCAAAGGGTTGGGCAGAGGTGTAACTATGGTACACCACATTTCAACAGTTATGGTCAAGTCCCATGTAATAGGAGGCGAGCCTATTGCCATGCAGCGGGCAGAAATCCAGATTTCAAGCTGCTACTGAGAAATTCTAGGTGAAAAAATCCAATAACACTTTACCCGATCAAGGAATCGAACCCAGGCCCTCATACTCAGCAGTCGCACTTGTGACCACTAGACCAAGAATGCAGTGTATGTGTGATATATATATGTATAACTGTAAAAATATAATATTCACTGTAGCAATTAAATTAATTTAACTTTACCAGCCCATTGTTTGGAACAGAGTCTGGGTTTTCTTTTATGCTTTCTTTTATGCCTGATAAATGGTTGTCCTTTTATTTAAATAGTATTCAACAATATTTTAACACTTAGTATATAACATAGGCAGTAAGATCCCTTTACGCTACCACGCTGACCAGCTATAATGCCAGCTATAATGACCAGCTATAAAGCTGTTTTATGAAGATTATGGTATGACTTTTTCTAATAGGAACCTGTTATGCTTAGGTATGGGCCACATGACAAGGTGTTGGTCAACCAACCAATACCTTTACCAATATATTGACAATTCAAATGTTCCTGGTTATTGGCTTATTTGAAAAAATGCTTTGAGTTTGAGTTGCAAATAAATGATTCTTATTCTTTTGAGTTTGAGTATGGATACAGTTTGAAGGAAAAATTATGAAGTACTTAACTAATTTTAAATTAAAATTAAGCAATATAACACAAAAATTAAATTTCGGTTTAAAATTTAATTATGACACTTTGATAAAGTTGCCACAAGGCAAATAAAAGTAACATTTAAAATTATGCTCCATTTATGTGTCAACTGAATGTTTGGGTATTTCCGATTATATTTTATGATATAAAAACGTGCATATTTATACAAAAACATGTCTTTAATTCAGTGGTTTTAAATGTCCTAGAAAATATTTAAAAATAAATACTTATGTTATGTTTTATTTTTAAATAGGTACTATAATGATAATGAAAATTAGACCTACATATCGCATACAATCCCTAAAATTTCTTTAGCCACGTCACAAAACCATGGCAAAACAACTAACTCATATATTAAAGAGTAGAAGTCCCCACGACTTTGAATAAATTATTATGTAAAATAAGTAAAAACTTACCTTCGGCATAAGCTTGTTGCACTGTGAGGCTCTGGTCATCACGGCCACGCACAGGTTCATAGTTTTCCATTAAATGATCACCCGGAAAAGACATTTTAGGAAAACAATAAGAAAACCTAACCTATTCGTACATAATTTGCTTACACAACATGAAAATGTGTAAAACTTATCATAGAATTTCGCTATTTTATTGCAGACTATAATAACGACTGAATTACGTTCGTAAATCGAGTACAGTAATTAAAATTTACTTTCGAAAGCCATAGCCGCACAAATGAAACCACTGGTGAAACGTGAAACTGACATTGACTTTGACAGCTGCGAATGGTTCGCACTTTCGCAGGCTGACTGACATTTTAAAATAGAGATGTGATCCCGAAAGGTGTCGATAGAAGTTTTTTTGTATGTTTGAAGAATAAGTCTTATTTGTTGTCCTAAGACTAATAGTTCTGCGACCAGTAGACCTCGCGAGCACAAACTTTTTTGCAACAACACTAAATTTATTATAAAACGGAATATTTACCATGTTTTTTGTTTTTAAAACATGGTAAATATCCGAATTGTCAAGTTTTGTGATGAGACGGTGGTGGTCGCAGGTGCTCCACAATCTCTACCTAGTTTTAAAAAAAAAACAACGGGTTGCACTCCGGGAGTGCCGGCAGAAGTGAAAACTTCAACATTTACGTTGTGCATTTTTGAATAAACACTTTTCATGAAGTATGTTTTGACTGTTTTTTTTTTACCCATCAAGAAGGTAAAGGTAAAGTAGGGCTCTTTATCGTTGATGGTAGATGGTTACGGAAATTGAAAAATAACAATTGGATACCAAAAATCAAGGAGTACTTTCGAACTTATTTTTTTATGCATGGCTACAGATAATTTATACTGTTAACATTAGCATGCCGCTGACGATGATTTTTTCCTACCAAAAATAAATCAACGCACCTAAAGAAGTTTTCACTTCAAAATCGAAAACCTGCTGCATTGTTTGAAAATTAATGCTTGAATTTAATCGCAATCAAATGATACAGTCTAGTCTGTCTAGTACTAGCCACAATTATAGTCAAATTAAATCAACCAACAGACATTGAATAGGAATGTATTTAATTATTCAATGTGAGTCGATAATGAGGGCGTCACTACTAAACGAATCCGATGTCAAAACGTCAAATATTGCATCATCTACGGGTGCGTTCACAGAAAACTGATTTTAAACGGCGTCGATCACAATAATTTAAGCTCTCTGTAAAATAATAGTAATCTGTAAAATTTTCCCAATCAAGATTGAGCCTTAATCTTTAGCGATAAAGTTGAAAATTTATTCTATTTTGAAAGATTGTAGTAAATTGATGTGCTGGCGTCGTACAAGGTTCTTTAGGCCTGAATGATCATAAATAATATACTGTATAAACTGAAAACACATTTATTTATTTAATCAAACACACAACAAGAATAACCATTTACACTTTCATCTATTATTTTAAAGTTATTTTTTCTTTGGTACCTATAATTTAAGATAATTTCTTCCAAGTTTGAACGAATCCATTTCATCTTTAACTCTGATTCTCTAATTCATATGTATCTACTTATAAAGACTTTAATTAATTAAGTTATAAAATAATAGATAGAACATTATGAAACAAAATCAGGAGAAGAATACTTATTTTGATGTTTATAGCTATTTATATCAATTAAAATACTACTTTTAAGATTTTCAATAAAATTCTGTATTAAGTACCTACCTACACAAAATACCTACCTGCATTCTACACAGAGTACCTATATTCATAAAACGGACAAAAAATCTATAATATACATATTGAAGGTACGAGGTATAGGTACATTTTGAGATAATAACTAGAAAAAAACATGCGAGAATTAGTTCCTCATCTTAGTTGATATCAAAGTATGTCAGGGATAGAGCACAGCTTCAAGTAGCACACCCAAAACAGACCTGTAAAAAAATACCAACACATTGGCATACAAATCTAGGTACAGTCAACCTCAAAAAGGGGAGGTACAGGTACCTACTAGGTACAGACGCCAGCACATCAAGTTACTACAATCTGTCAAATTTCTTTAATAGATTTACAACTTTATCGCTAAAGAATAAGGTTCAATGTTGATTGGGAAAATTTTATGGAGTAGGTTGATGTGCTGGCGTCTGTACTTCGACTAGAATTCATTTAATCGTCTACAATCTTAATTTAGCCACAAAATATATTGATTTTAGTGTCCTTTTGTTTTTGTATTTATTTGTATAGTTAGTTAAGTAGTAGTACGTACATAATGTAAATAGGTAGTTAGTTCTGATAAATATTGTAAAATAAATACATTTAATAGTACACATTGTACGCGACACATTGACTCAGAATAATTATTGAATACAAATTGTAGACAATAAAATGAATTCTTGTCGAGTATACATTTATACATTTTTGAGGCTGACTGTATCTACTCTAAGAAGAATTTTGACGGCAGCGGACGCAGCGGTACACTAACACTGTTTGTCCACCGCACCGTGACGTCCCGCGTCATGCATCAACGAGAAACGAGATTAAGTGGCTATAATTTAAATTTAATTTAATTTATTTATTTATTTCAGACATAATTTTAGTCCATAGCTTCTGATTACATAATACATAACTAATACTAAACAGGTAAAATAGTAGGCTATAGTAGGTAAATGAGGAGTATTTTTTCAAAGAGGCTTATTTCCATTTTTGCTACAAAAGAATGTATAAATGCCATGGTCACTGCCATGTTAAAAACTAGCCTTTAGTCCCAAATTCAATACAAAAAGCAGGTACAGACGTCAGCACATCAAGTTACTACAATCTGTCAAATTTCTTTAATAGATTTTCAACTTTATGGCTAAAGAATAAGGTTCAATGTTGATTGGGAAAATTTTACAGATTGGAGTAGGTTGATGTGCTGGCGTCTGTACCTACATATTTCCTAAGGAAACTTACAGACAAAAATCTCATTTACGTATAGAAGGACACATTTCCAGTATAATTTTAAAATGGTTAACTGGTTTTTCTCCATTATCATGGATTGTGGTTTCATCAATCATGGAAATTATCATGGTTGTTTATCATGGAAATAAGCTCCTTTGAAAAATCACTTCTCAAATGTAGGTACTGTCGCTCGCTACTTCCGCCACATATTACCTACGTCGTCATCTCGTTCTCGATGACGCGGACGTCCCGTTCACGGTGCGGTGGACAAACGGCCTTAGGTACCTATAGGATTCCATAGCATTAGAAGGACCGGTTCGTGGTTAGTAACCTTTTCGAACTATCTTGACATCCTCTTTAGCCGGCTTTGGGGTGTCTGGCTTCACCTTATGGTACGTATTTCCGGCATGCCTCTTAGAGACTGCATGTTTAAGATCCATCATCAACTCGGAGTATGGCACATGACCGTTACCGGCTAGAGGGTTCTCCATTGTGCTGAACTTGGGCCTGAAAGAATAATCTTGTAAGAAGGAGTACTCGTAGACAAACCGTACCTACCGAATGAGAAATCAGAATATAGGTACATGTTTTTTTTTGGGATAGTATTGTGACGAAAAAGTTAAGTAGACAACTGTTAAGGTCATCGCCCATTATAACAGCACCGCTCCAGCACGGTAGCGCCCCTGCACCGCTTCGAAAAATCTAGTCGTCAACGCGCCGTAAGTCAGGCGATGGCTAGCCGCCAACGCGCCGGAAGCAAAGCGATGGCTAGCCGCCAACGCGCCGTAAACAAAGCGACCGCTCGCTGCCGGCACGCCATCGGCGAGGGAACAGTTTATTGTTTATTCACAAGCAAGGCGTCACCGTGCGGCCGGCGAGGCGTCACCGCGCTTACGGCGAGGCGTCACCCCGCGGACGGTGAGGCACCAGCGAGCGGGCACCTTGCTTGAAGCGCGCTGTCGGCCCGACGTGTGACGGCTCGCGGACCGCTCACTGCCGGCGAGCCGTCCACTATTTTGTATAGATAGCCATCGTAAAATAGACTTTAATACATTTGACTCAAAATCCTAACTTAATTGACAAGTTATTTGCCGTGTCGGAGCCGTGCTGCTATAATGAGCGATGACCATTAGTCGTTTCGCTAACGATACGTGTAGGGTGGTTCCTAACCGAATTTGATATCTAAATAAATTGGGATAAGGGATTGGGATTGGGATAACCGAATTTAATATCTAAATAAATTGGAATATAGCTAAATAAATTGGGATAAGGGCAGGAGAATGATGATTCAACTAATTGACTTTACAAATTAAAATTACCTGTAACGCATATGAAGACGGGCATCATCTCTGTTTTGCAGCGAGTTGAAGAGCTGGTACAGCACCAGGTTCTGCGCGGCATCTTTACGGATGTCCGGCCGGTACGGGCCCAGGTCTTGGTAGTCGTAACTCGCTTCCTGGTGAATTCGTAGGTGAAATTAAGATTCGTTTCTGGATGTTTGTACACACGGCTACACATCAACCTATACAATTTCCAGTTGCTGACCTCGCATTGTACGGAAATCGTTTACAATGCGAGATCACCATAAACTTGAAATGTATAGCTTGAGGTGTCCGTGTAGCCGTGCGTACACTAAGGCCCCGATCACGGCCTCGAGCGATGCGACTTGCGACGCGACTTGCGTCAAACGACACGCGCACGCGTCACCTATTTCCATCCGTGGCTCAAACTGCTCAAAGTCGCGTCGCGGTGACTCGTGGCATGCTCTCAAACTCTTAACAACTTCTTTGATTTTTTTTCTCCGCAGTCGCTGTCACAAGACGCGTGTGGTTTGAGCATGTACTTAGCTCGTGGCCACAAATACACTGTACCTAGGAAGGTTGACATGAAACAAGTGCTAATGCGGGTATTACACTACACTGAATCAGGGTCCCTAAACCGGGTAATAAGAGAGGTGTAATAAGAGTAATTCCCGTTTTCACCCACAACTAAGTGAGACTTAAATGAATCCCTAAATAAAAGCGCACTGTTAGATTTTCAACTCTCAGCCCTAAGGCTAGCGTTGAAAATCCAAAAATGCACTTTTATATAAGGATTAATTTAAGTGCCACTCTGAATATTCATGAAAAAATATCGAAAATAAACTTGAGGGGGTCTATCTATGACATTTTTCACTAGTTTTTTTAAAATAAATACACAATTTTTTACCGAAAAAATGACTTCCGATTCCGTATTTTTTTTCGTAGTCGACAATTTTTTGTAAAATGCAGGCATGGGGTCACAATTCGAACAAATTAAAATTAGTCTTGAAAAACGATTATAGTTGGCAGCATAGGTAACAATAATTATGAAATTAACAGTCACTAAAAAGCGATAGGTATACGGAAGATTTTGGCTGAAGTAAGATTAGTAAAAATCAAAACTTCCTTGTTTAATGCTGATTTATCTATTGTTTCTCATAAATCTCGTATTTTCAACAAAAAAAGATGACACCTTTTTGTTTACGGCTCTTTGCAATAGATGGCGTTTTACTCAATTTGTCATAACTGTAGCACATTTAGCCAGTCAATAGCCCGACTAGGGAGGTGTAATTTTTTTGTATGGGATTGGGTATCTGTACGTAGTATTATATTATCTGTGGTGAAGGTGAAAACGGGCATAAGTCCCTAATTAGGTGTAGCTCCCTGATGCGGGTATTACACAACACTGAATCAGGATCCCTAAATCTTAAATAAGAAAGGTGTTACCTATATGAGTAAGGGTCCCTAATTGGGTTGTGCTCCTTTAGTGCTCCCTTAATTTAGGCCCCTGATTCAGTGTAGTGTAGGTACCTAATACCCGTTTATAGCCTACGTTGCACTACATTTCTCTATTATTAGGAAACACTGTCCTTTATTTATTCATTTCAATCCACCAAGGCTCGAAGTAGGTTTATAAAGGCAGGTACTTAATTTAAAATGTAAAAATCTTACGTTATAGTTCTCATCTCTACTCTGGTCCATCCCGGACGCGTGGTTCTCATCGTACATCTCAAACGCCGCACTAAAGACGAGCAGCAGCATGCAGAATACAAGTTTCTTCATCATTTTGGCTTCAAAATCTGATACGAGAAAATCACAACATAATTAGGATCTAAGTACTTAGGTTTGAGTTCATGTACCTATAAGTTTGCCTCTTCCCTTGGGTAATCACCCAGACAGAAGGCTAAGGCACGAAGACAATCGTCGTCATGCCTGCCACAAACAACAAGCTGCGGTCATTAATCATTCCAATAATAACAATTGACTATCATATTGGTACCTATGTTATTTTAATACATATATAGGTAGGTACTACTGCTGTGAATTTTTTCACATATCCAAAACCAACCGTTCAGCTGGTAGGGAGGGGGGGGGTTGGGTCTACCCATACCGTACCATAACGTGCGTAACTCTAACAAAAATTAGCTCTTAAAGGGCCATAAAAATGTTAAAGGTGTAGCGCAAACTGAACTTTATGTGTACGAAATATAGGAATCAAAGTAATTTTTCCAAAAGCTGCAACAACACCGGAGTTACTTTTTGTGCAGCAACGTTTGCAAGTGTTAGTGGGCAACAACTGATAGCAAAAACCGCAAAAGTTATAGAAAGTTACATAATGTTATCATGTTGCAAAATGTCGCTCTACAAAAAGTAACTTCGGTGTGGATGCACCTAATAGCTCGTAGGTATTGTTGTTGCTTGTTATGTTTGGAAACTAAATTATGAACGTTTATTATGTACATAATTATAGCATCACTACCAAGCCACCCAAGCCTACTACTACCTACCTATATCTCCCAAGCTGCTCTAGAATACCCAGTTTCTAAGTATATTTTTCACCGTCTTCAAAAAAGGAAGAGGTTCTATGCTTCTATGTTCGTCTGTATGGATTTTTTATGTTTGATTTTGAAAATTATTTTTCATTTTGTAGATGATGCTTGCATCATCATATAATGTTATTAGTTCATTGCTTGGGAAGTATTTAAAGTTACAATAATACATATTTTTCCCTCTTAGTTTATTAGAATGATGTTATAATGGAGCTCATATCACTGTTATTTATTTTCGCGCTCGCTTCGCTCTCTCTTCCATCGTACATTTTCTACATTTTCAAACTTACCTATCTGCAAAGATCGACGAAATAAGTAAGCTATTTCTGTACAAAATATTCAAATAAAACCTAGGTGCTAAAATTTTCGAGCGTTTTATTTTCTTCCCCTAATCAAACCTATCTGCTTAAGTCAACAACGAAAAACTATCTCGCTAATTCGGTAGGTACGGTCAAAAGAAAATCTTAGGTAGGTACCGTTCCGAGGCGGGATGCAAAAATTTTCGAACTCGCTACGCTCGCCCTTGCGTCCTGCATTCTCCTAATTCCCAAACCAATATCTCCTATTTCTATAAGAATGATTAAAAGAGAACCTAATTGTTTTCGAGCTCGTTTCGCTCGCTCTTGCATTCTACTTTTTGCATTAGAATTAGCGGCTGGTGTTAGCTATGACATATTTAAAAACATCTTTAAAAAAATCAAGCCGAAAATTTCCTGTATTTTAATTTGTATTTGTTTATGTATCATCATTTGATTAGCAATCAAAATCAAAAGTATATTCATACATTTAATGTATAATTCAACACATTCGATTTAACGTTTTTCTTTCGACGGGAAAGTGAAAGGGACCTCGCAGAGCTGATGTCGCCGACGTCTAAGTTTGGTCTAGCGCCGCCACTGCAGCCACAACTAAAAAGTGAAAAATTAATAATAATTATAAACATAATAAAACTTCCGATTTAAAAAAAAAAACAACGGGTTGCACTCCGGGAGTGCCGGCAGAAGTGAAAACTTGACTGCTTTTTTTACTCATCAATATGGGTAAAATTTCCTACCTCACAATCTTTACGTAATGTCAAAGACTTTATTTTGATATTTACTTTGTCGGTTGCTAGGCAACGGATCTTACGGTCACGTTCTGACGCGAGTTTAACATTTTTTACCCATCCCAAAAAAGTGCACAACGCCGCTGAATAAGTTTTCACTTCAAAAGCACTACAACGCAATGTGAAAAATTACTTTAATCTCGGAAGTCGGTGGCAAGAAACTAAAATACAAAACCAAAGTCACCGACTTCCGAAATTAAGCAATTTTTTACTTTGTAGAGTTTCTAGCATAAAACTATGGTCTTTTCATTACAAATTGGCTATCATTTTAAATAACAATACTTGATAAATCCCATTCAATCCACTCACCGCGCTTCCAAGATTTCGTAAATAGGTAGGTAGGTTAGGTACTGTGCCACTGTGGATAGGTAGCCGGGAAGCAGGAATTTAATTTTATTTAATCTAAGTAGTTATGCTGCAAGCCAAGATCAACTTGGGAATCCTGATTAGATGATTTAAAAGCTCGTCTAAGTTAACTTAGTGTCAAAGGTGGCAGACTCGATTCCGGCTGGGCGTTGCGCGTGTTGCAACGGCTTCCTAAGTTCTTTTAAATATTTATTTCGAGAGAAAAACATTTTTAATTGTTTACCTACCGTAACGTCCGTAACCTACGTTTAGCTTCGTGGAGCTAAACGTAACAAGGTAAGAGGTATAAGTAAGTAATAATAATGGTAAAGGAGCTATGAAATCTATACATATAATAAAATTGTAGAAAAGTGGTGTCTGTACAATGGAAATATATGAAAAAAAAATAGCAGGGGTTGTTATTATATCGATGCTGAACCCGAGATTGTAATTAAATTTTTTTTTGTCTGTTTGTCTGTTTGTCTGTTTGTCGGTTTGTCTGTTTGTCTGTTTGTCTGTGTGTTTGTGCACGCTAATATCAGAAACGGCTTATTCGATTTAGATGCGGTTTTCACTAATATATTGTAGTAAGCTTCACTTAACATTTAGTGTTTATTTCATGTCAATCGGTTCATATATAAAAAAGTTATGTCAATTTAAAGAATCACATCGAACATTTGTTATAGGTTAGGCATTTCTTTCCTTGATTTTCGGTATACTTATCTTAATTTTTATTTAGGGTTTGTATTGTATATAAATACTATAAGTATTTGGTATAGGTTAGGCATTTCTTTTCTTGATTTTCTTTATTAAGTATAAGTTTATTAGCTCAGGTTAGTAATAAATTTTTCTAGCAATTCTTTTGTTTTATAAAGTTAGTACGTTTGGTTTACACGTCTTACCACTTATTACTTAAACTGTGACAATTTTAGACTGTATAATAATCTGTAAGTATTTATAATTTAATTGTTTACGATAGTACGTGTTTACTAAATAACTGTGTGTTAAGTAGTAAGTACTATTTTATTGTAAGAATGCCTCGAAGAAGATCCAACCTCTCCCAATGTAGCAGAAATGCTAAAAGGATGAGATTAGTTCGATCACAGGAATCTGAGGAAGGTTGTGAGGCAAGGCTCTCTGCAACTCGGGAACATCAGGCTAGGTTTCGTGCTGCAGAAACTTCGACTCAGCGGGAATCTCGACTGAGTTCAAATCGTTCTCGAATGGTCGAGGTCGCGAAAAATTTTTTTCATACTAATGGGGTCAAGTCATGAAAAAGGTTGAAAAACACTGCCCTACATTAATCCTACTAATTATAAATGCGAAAGTTTGTGAGGATGGATGGATGGATGGATGGATGGATGGATGTTTGTTACTCTTTCACACAAAAACTACTGAACGGATTTTGATGAAACTTTACAATAATGTAGCTTATACATTAGAATAACACATAGGCTACAATTTATAAAGATTTTATGTGATTTGGCCATAATATACTTAACGATAAGTATCAAGTAAGTCGGAAAAATTCCTGCCCTCTGAGATCTATCTTTGCGTGCGCTGCCTTTTTTTTTTTGGGCGGTTAATCATCCAATGACTTCTCCCGCTCTGGGCGGAGCGGAAGGGCGTGTCAGACTCTTACTGACTAAAACCCACACGTGTTCCTTCGATCCTTGATATCTCTTTGAGGCGCGCGTGGAACACGATGCGCCGTCGACCCGGGCCTGGTCCTTATCGGACGGCGTGCTGCCCGTTGCTCTCCGTCCGCAGGCCCGCGCCTACGGTGGCCGGAAATCGGCTATCAATTCCCGACGCCCGGGACGTCTCCTACGGCGGCGGCGGCTAGGGCTGGTAGGGCGCGGCCTTTGCCACTCCCTCGCGCGCTCCACCTTCTCCTTCGCGAGCATTACTGCTTTGCAGAAGGAGGTGACGGCTTGCCATGCCCTCTCGCTCCGCACCATGGCCTGAACCAGGGCCGTACGCGAGAGGTCACCGCCGCCGATCGCCTCCACGAGGACACGGCGGTGGTCCACCCAAGCCGGGCAGACCTCCACCGTATGCTGCGTGCGCTGCCTAAACCGTTAGAGTTACATGAAGAAAATGTATTGTGGGATAGAGTTCTAAATAAAAGTCCGCGACAGCATATATCTACCTTTTATGTGGAAGCCTTTATAACCAAAATAGTGAGCAATAAATACAGTTAAATTGAATACTTTTTTTACATTGCATATTTTAGAGTATTTAGTTAATTCTTATCAAACCTTCATCGCTTTTGGTATTTAATGTAGATAAAGTTTGTCTTTTACACTAACTAATTTGGACAAATAGTTTAAAAGTTAGAACGATAAGAATGACCTGCGATATTGAGTCGACGGCGCACAGAACGAGGGTGGAGGGGCGGGCCAGGGGATGACGCGCCAGAGCGCCGAGTGGAAGCTATTGCTTAATAATTATGTTCGAGAAATAACGTAAATAACGCAATTAATTGTTGAACTGTCAAAATGAAACCCATTGCTATTGTAAGTGCTACGCAATTACCCCGCTGATTTAGGACATGTTACACGTTCCTGTGGGATCATTTCCGACATCCACGCGGGCGAAGCCGCGGGCAGAAGCTAGTAAATAATAATAATATATAAGGAGTCTTTTGTACAGTCTTTTGGATTGTTTTAGCATCTATCTAAACCCTATTTTATACTATTAACTAATCTATTACTCTATACGCTATTAACTTTCCTTTTTGTAAAAAAATATTGAAATATTTTATATTCTGACATTTTCATTAAAAGCTGTCATCAGTCTAATTTAATTTACTTTTCTTTTATTCATAGACATAACGTACCATAGACAAGTATACTTTATCTTCTTCTAAACCTCTTATAAAGCAGGGAATACTAATAATAGGTTTTTCTTAGCGAATACAGTTTGCAAATCAAAGAATTTGTTTTTTTTTTAATTTTTTGGTTGGAAACTACGTATAGCGACAAGACCCCCAGAAAACACAATTTCACTTCGTTTTACAGTGTTTTATAACACGGTTTTAAACCTAATGCCGTTGACCATCCGCGCCGGTTAAGTTTAGCGCAAACGTAATGCCGGGAACCCTCCCGGAGGGTCCACTTGCAATATGTATGGCGGCATGGCGTATGAGCTCGACGAAAATGGGTGGAGTCGAAAGTGTTAGTGGAAAGTGGAAATAATTTCAATTGGAACAATTTGAATATACAGTATGTTAACTAACAAAGGGCGTTCCCGTTAACCCGCAATAGTATAGCGTCCATACATGCTAGAAAAAATATTAAAATCGAAAAAAAAAAACTTTTTTTATATTTTTATCATAAAATATTCACAAAAAATATTAATTTCATACGTAAAACAAACACTCTGTACACGCGCACTTGTCGCACTTGTCTTCCCACGTTGAAAGACAAGTGCCCGTGTACAGAGTGATACAATTACGTATCAATTTAAAAAAAATGAGAAATTTTTATTTAAAAAAAAAAAAAAAAATTCAATTTTACTATTTTTTCTGGCATGTATGGACGCTATTACTATTGCGGGTTAACGGGAACGCCCTCTGTTAGTTAACATACTGTATGTAGTAACATAGGAGGTATAGTAACGCGAATTTCGCCAATGGAACTGAACGTGATGAGCACATACCACGTTTAAGAGCTGTCAGTGTCATTATTTTCTTTGGAATATTGACAACTCTTGAACTCGGTTTAGAAGTGCTGATCGCGTTCAGTTTCATTGGTCATATTAGGCTGAGTTGAACTTAAACAGAGAGCAATACTTAGATCGAGTAGGTTTGTCACAGCTGAAGCATTAATTAAAAGACAATCTTTAGATACTTGTCCTTGTCCTTCAGTTCATAGTTACACAATCTAGAAGGAAGAAATACGGCTAACTAAGAGTGTCCATGGAGTTTATTGCCCGTTCTTCTCAATAGGAACCTTTTACGCTTTGGAATGGGCAACTATCTTCATCTTTCTGACAATTCAAAAGTGCCTGTAAATAATTTAACTAGTAAAAAATGTTTCAGTTTTAGTTTAACGCAGCCTACCCTTAACACGGCCTCGCTTCCCGGGATGCAGTGGCGTATTTACCCTAGGGCCAAAAGGGCCATGGCCCGGGGCGGTAGGCTGCGAGGGGCGGAGCAGCCTAACCTGTCCGAGTCAGGGTGCCCCAAGTCCCAAGCTCGATTCACTCGCTCTTGCATCCAAAGTGTTCCTAGTAACAGTAGTGACATTGCCTTTTGGCCATACACAAAATGTTTATTGTGCTAACTTCAACACTCAACCAAAACACCAAATGACAATACTGTAAGTACAATGCTTTTGTTTTGCGTGGGAAATTATGGAATAACTTCTCCTGCTTTGGGACCGGTAGGGCGTGTCACTCTTACTGACTAAAACCCACCCGTGTTCCTTCAGTTGCCGGTGTGTTGCCAGGGGCCACGTCGTACAGTATCCCTTTCGGACTTTCCCGCGACCCTGGCATCGGCCCTAGCGGACCCCGTCTGTTGTGCTGACATTTCTTTGAGGCACGCGTGGAACAAAACGCGCCGTCGACCCCTGGTCCTTATCGGCAGCGAGCATTGCTCACCGTCCGCAAGCCTGCACCTACGGTGGCCGGAAATCGGCTATGGATTCCCGACGCCCAGGGCGTCTCCAGCGGCGACAAGAAGCATGAGGGCGCCTAATTTGCCTTTCCCTCGCGCGCTCCGCCTCCTCTTTCGCGAGCATTACTGCTTCGTAGAAGGAAGTGACGACTTCCCAAGTTCCCATGCCCTCTCGTTCCGCATCATGGCCTGGACCAGGGCCGGAGGTGAGAGATCACCGCCGCCGATCGCTTCCACGAGGACAATGCGGTGGAGCACCGCTGTGTCCTCGCCCAAGCCGAGCAGACCTCCACAGTATGCTCCACCGCGTCCTCCGGGCGATCCACATAATGGTGACACCTGGGCGTTTCCACCCGCCTTATCTGGAACAGGAACCTCCCGAAGGAAGCAACCGTGTCCAGTGAGGACCTGCATCAGGCGGAAGGTGAGGACGCCGTGCCGCCTCTCTAGCCACTCCTCAAAGAGGGCCTTATTGCCGCAATTGTGGCGTGCCTAGCACTAGGTTGCGACAATTGCACTCTCCACGTCGCCATGAGATCCCGCCGGAGCTATGTCCTGCTGTACCTTGATTTCTCGCGGCAGCGGAGTTACGCCCGGGCGTTTCGCCTCCTCGCGCCACTCCCATATGTGCGCGAGGACTTTGACCCCCTTGGGCAGGAGCCACTTAAAGGCAGCCCCAGCCCGCTCCAGACTCCAGTCTGGGAGCCAAACGTCGGAAATGCTCCACGAAGTTCGACCGGCTGTCGAGGACGAGTCCCAAGTACTGCATCGTCAACTCGACGCCGATGTGAAACCCTCCTACCGTTATTTGGGAACTCGACGGTGGCGTGTTCCAAGGACCATGAAAACACATGGGCTCGGACTTGTGCAAGGCCACCTCGAGTCCCAATTGCCGGATCCTATCGACGATTGTCGCAACCCTGCGTGTCGCTAGTTCGACCGCCGCCTGGTGCGACCTCCCCTGCGCTAGGACCAATGTGTCGTCAGCGTAGCAAACCACGCTGACGCCGCTAGCAGGTTGGCGCGCAGCACCCAGTCGTATTCGATATCCCACAGATGCGGCCCCAGGACTGATCCCTGTGGGACATCGCAAGACATCTCTCACCGGTTCCATTCTCCCTCGTGACTGGGGTAGTTGGCATCTGGTGATACCGGAGTGCCTGATGCAACTCCAGGGCAGGGTACTGATTACTGAAGGCATTAGTGATGTCTAGAGACACCGCCAAGACGACCCTACCTCGGGCCACAGCATTCCCCGTCCGCCGCGGCGTACACCGTAGACCTCTCCCTGCGGAAGCCAAACTGGCTCTCCGCCAAATTCAGCCCCTCCCGCACCAGCCGCCCGACGAGGCGGTCTGCAATGACTCTCTCAAAGAGCTTGCAGCTTGCCCACCTCGTACAATGCAAAGTTACGGCACTATAAACGGGTCTAGGTAGCGCCACTTGACTGCTGTTGCACTTTATCCGATAGTGAAGAATGTTGCTAGAATGAAGCTTCCTAACAAATAAATATGTATTTACATTAAAATCGTTAAAATCATTTCTCTCCAGGTTATATTTGTTCTCAAAAGTCATGATTTCATGAAAAAGTCATTCAATGGACACACTGGGGTTTTATTCTAGAATATTGAAACATTTTGCATTTTTTTGTTAATTTATGGGGCGGCAAACCTTACAGGCCCAGGGCGCTGAATCTCAAAATACGCCACTGCCGGGATGCATCTGTGTTCATACAGCCTTCATGTAAATCATACTGTGTATTAGTGTGTATGCAATGTATTGATTGACGCTTCAAGGTCAATATCAATAGCTGTGACTGTGTTCGACTGACGGATTTGTTGAGCTAAGGTACAGACTTTATGTCGGTAGTTTGGATGTTGGTGATGTCGTAATGAATTTGAAGTTTTTGAGCATTTTAAGTCGAGAATACACTAGGGACAAAAATGTCCCCAACCACGACGCGCAACGCTCAATCTACGTGACGCTGCAACTTTGCCCTGTGTCCCGCAACATGCCGCGCAACATCAGGTGAAACAATTTGATATTTTTTCCATACAAGTTTCTGGGCGGTTTTACTCCACTGTTTGATATCGTACATTCAAAGTTTAACATGATATCGTTAGGTCTCATTAGTAAATTTGTCTGTACGGAAGCAGAATAGTAAAATAAAAAGCCATTAAAAAGTTATAAGCCAACAAAGATTCATTTTTCTTGCTAATTTTAACGCAACTTTGGGCGTAAATAAGTAATACAAGAAGTGTGAAATTTCGACCGACACAGCAAAATTATCGAAGATTTCAATTAATTTTATTTCTAATTGATACATGCAGTGGTTTTTTCATAAAACTCCATTTTCCAAAGGACTTTTCGTAATTTTTTACGCGCTCTTTTTACTAAAATTGTTCGTTACGGTGTTTCTGTGCGTGCGAACTATACGTTGTCCATCTAGACCCTTCTAACTGTTCATCACTGACACAGCGTGGTTTTTGGCCATGCCCACCAGCCCGCGACTAGTTCCACCTTAAGACACATTTACGTCACGTGTGCTCGCTCTCGCTCCACGCGAACTGTAGCAATACTAGCAAGATCCTTCAAAATCCTTCGGATTGTTATTGCAATTGAGATACTATTCACATACCTACAGGTAAGTTACGTCGGCATGATCAGCTGTCGTCAGCGATAATATTTTAACAGTTAAGTAATTGGACATCGGACAACAGCGGTGACAGAGGTTTAAAGATTGAAAATCGTCACGACACGGTAGGACGATTCCTGAATTGCAAAGCTTCCGAGATATCTACCCAAAGTGCTTCTACGTTGTAACTAAATAATTTTAAAATACTTATTAGAATAATAGTTCAACGTCTAGAGTGAAAAAGCTATTTATAGAACACTCCATTCTATAAATAGATTTTTCACCCTGGATGTAGAACTTGAAGAAAAGTGGGTGTCGTGGGCGGATACCGATATAGATCATTTGTTGTGTTTGGTATTGAGTTTTACTAGTTATGTAGATAGGTAGGTACCCGTGTACTTTTTTTGGTGAACAATTTTTTAACAATTGAAGTGATTAATTTTCGTTTGTGATGCCGCTGAAGCTTTGATATTTAAATGATATTTCAAAATCAGCCTCTGTCCAAATTCAAATTTTAATAGTAGATTGTTATACAAGGAGCTAAAATGACCCATTATAACGAGGTAGTTTTACTCCCGAGCTTTAGCGAGGGAGTAAACAGAAACCGAGGTATAATGGGTTTTTAGCGCCGTGTGTTACACTCTACTTTTCACTACGATTGCGAGAAAATAAAATGGTAAATTAATAAAACTATTTCTTTTCCTTTCTCATCCATCTGCAAATTAGGGTCTCCATTCTCACTAGATGATGACATTTTCACTGTTGTAAATCATATTACGGTCACCAATGCAATTTATTGGAGAATAATTTAGAAATGGGATATCGCATCGGATATCTTACCTATCTTACCTATCTTACCTATCTTACCTATCTTACCTATCTTACCTATCTTACCTATCTTACCTATCTTACCTATCTTACCTATCTTACCTATCTTACCTATCTTACCTATCTTACCTATCTTACCTATCTTACCTATCTTACCTATCTTACCTATCTTACCTATCTTACCTATCTTACCTATCTTACCTATCTTACCTATCTTACCTATCTTACCTATCTTACCTATCTTACCTATCTTACCTATCTTACCTATCTTACCTATCTTACCTATCTTACCTATCTTACCTATCTTACCTATCTTACCTATCTTACCTATCTTACCTATCTTACCTATCTTACCTATCTTACCTATCTTACCTATCTTACCTATCTTACCTATCTTACCTATCTTACCTATCTTACCTATCTTACCTATCTTACCTATCTTACCTATCTTACCTATCTTACCTATCTTACCTATCTTACCTATCTTACCTATCTTACCTATCTTACCTATCTTACCTATCTTACCTATCTTACCTATCTTACCTATCTTACCTATCTTACCTATCTTACCTATCTTACCTATCTTACCTATCTTACCTATCTTACCTATCTTACCTATCTTACCTATCTTACCTATCTTACCTATCTTACCTATCTTACCTATCTTACCTATCTTACCTATCTTACCTATCTTACCTATCTTACCTATCTTACCTATCTTACCTATCTTACCTATCTTACCTATCTTACCTATCTTACCTATCATACCTATCCTACCTATCCTACCTATTCTACCTATCCTACCTATCCTACCTTTCCTACCTATCCTACCTATCCTACCTTTCCTACCTATCCTACCTATCCTACCTTTCCTACCTATCCTACCTATCCTACCTATCTTACCTATATGAATAAGAACTAAGATTTTTTTTGTTTTTGGGTGGTAGGCTCGTTGGCAACACAAAAATTAAAAAAAAATTACTTTAGCCCCTAGAGGATGAAATGCTATTTTATCTTCGCTCTGGTACGCTACAATGACGGATTTTTTGAGCAAGAGAAGTGAAAAAGTCATTTATTCAAACTAGGTTGAGAATCAGCACTTTTCGAGCGTCAAAATTACATAAGACAGTCCCCCAAAACGGCCGCCCTTCACCAGTTCCTAGTGCTTTTGCTGGGAAGAAGAAGTGGCGCAACAAACTCCCCAGCAGCACAGCTGTCTGTTCAGTTAGAAAAATAAACGATTCTGTGCCTCATATACTTCTGCGTTGCATGATGAAAATAGTCTAGTAATCTAGTTAAACCACGATCAGTGAAACCCTGTGAAAACCGGTAAATTTAGGTACTTAATTTGTTTAAGAATGCAAATTTATTTATTTATTATTTATTGATAAGACACTTCAACGACTTACTCACTAAAACATACATAAACATAAATCACTTAAAGTTTTAGGTATTGTGAATTCGTCACTTACAGAAGTGCACAGCACTAGCATAGAACGTAATGATTAAAAGACGTATAAATGATACCGTTAGTTTAATTGGTTACAAGTTACAAAATAAAATAAGTTACAAAATAAAATACGTTACAAAATAAAATAAAGCAAAAACGAGCTATGTTCACAAATACAAACGATGGGAAGCATTTAACAGTTTTTTTACAAATAACAAAAAGACTTAAAATAAAAATGAGAAAATTATAATATCGCGATAGAGATTATATATTATTATCTATTCATGGAGAGAAACGACATCATATCGTTATTGTTTTAAAAAGAACCAGTCAATTTATTATCAAGTTTAGACTCAATAACAAGGACCACTTTTAAAAGCATTTAATTAACTTTAGAACTGTAATTTAAAACACATTTAAGTAAGCTTAAACGTATCCACGTCTTGTCATGTCTTTCCATTGAAAGTATCATATATTCATACCTGCAACAATCTCTGGGGTAGGCAGACAGCTATTAGTAGGACGTCGATGTCGCGATGCTTTATCGGGGACTGACGGCGGCGCCCGCCCGTCCAAGCTTATATCCCGCCCAACGCGCTACGAGCTACGAAGCTACGAACTACGCGGCTACGGCGTAGCGTGGTGGACTTTATTAAACTGTTGCTTATTGCATTTCATGTTGACTTGATTTTGCTGCAGGTTGGAAAAAATTATTTAGGAGAGACCTAACATTGATATTTTTATGTTGGTTCATCTGCTTAATTCAAATTATGTTTTCTGTACTATTTAGTATGTAGGTGACTACTTTTAGTGATTTGAGCTTTCGTTTGTAGGTTTGCAGTTTAGTCTTTTGCAGCATGGTACAACAAACCTACATCAAACCTTATTTCAACACATAACATCACGCCTTGTTTCCCCGAAAGAATGGGCAGAGGTACCTATAGTACATCCCATTTAATAAGGGGCGAGCGTATTGTCGTCAACCCGGTACTAATAGAGACTCCGGGCTGCTAAAACCCAATAACACTGTAGCGGTTACACCGCCACATACGAACTACGCAGATGTTTTTTTTTTATATTTCCGACAATTTCCGAGTAGTGCCACTCTCTTCATTGAAGCGGAGCGAGGCAGCGGAGCGGAGTTGCAGACAGTGTCTTTCCATTGATGCGAAGCGAGGTAGCAGTGCGGAGTTGCGGACTGTGCGGAGCTAGGCCGAGTTCACGCGACGAGTAATTTGAGCCGGCTGCAATACCTCGCAGCGGGTTTTTTTCCGCATCCCCGCTCCGCTTCCCCGCTCTGCTTCCTGGTTTTGGATGACTTTTTAAACTAGTTCGCAAATCCCTGTCCACTGAAACGGAGCGAAGATTTTATGCATAAGATTGGCACAGCTCCGCTCCGCTCCTCTCCTCTCCGCTCCAGTGGACAAGCAGCCTAAAAGTTATTCATTTTTATGAGTACTACCTACTTTCCCTTAAAATATATCCCTCGTTTAACTCCACACACTAACATAACATATTGTATTATAAAGCTAGCATCAAATATTAATATGTTTTATTTAATTTGCAGTTTACCTACATGAACAATGTCAATGCCTGGCGGCTCCTCACTTCATAAGCTACTCATTCAGTCACACGGTCACACTACAGGAGTCTTAATGGTGAGTCCTCGAAGACTGAAACCTGCTCGGAGAATATCATCATCTCATCTGCTTACTCTTTTTACCCGACTTCGGCGAAGCAAAAAGGAGGGTTATGATTTTGACCGGTATGTATGTATGTATGTATGTTCATCTGTAACCTCATAACTTCTAAACCACTGATCATAATTTGACAAATGAGGTATCGTTGGAAGCGTCCTGATTGTCCGCTGGTTATAGGCTATGTGACGTTACATTAAATTCAATATGGCGCCCTCTAGAGGACATAAAGTGATAAATGAAAAAAAAATTTTTTAAATCATACCATGTTTGGTATCAAATGAAAGGGCTTGACGAGCACATTACAAATATGTATATATATCATATTGTCAAAGTAAATAAATATGTTTAAATTGTTAAAAATATGCAAAAGTGAGACTGCAACATACGGCGCGGCTGTAAAATTAAGTAAGTACCTATTATACACTTAAACCTATCCAAAAACCTAAAAAAATAAATAAAGCGGCTCTGCAAATACTTTATTACGAAATTATCACCCCAAAACAAATAAAATAAAATAAAAAGTAAGTTTATAAACTAAAACCCGACTACTGAAAAACTATGAAAAGTATGAAACAAGAATATATTTCGGACAGAAATCAAGACATAGGTACAAAAATGGTCAAAGTAAAGCCGTAGTCGCATGCCTGTCGGCTGCAAAATTATAATGGCATGCGACTACGGCTTTACTTTGACCATTTTTGTACCTATGTCTTGATTTCTGTCCGAAATATTTTCTTGTTTCATACATTTCATAGTTTTTCAGTAGTCGGGTTTTATCCCAATTATGTTGGGGTCGGCTTCCAATCTAACCAGATGCAGCCGAATGCCAGTTTTTTACGTGGAGTGACTGCCTATCTGACCATTTACTGGGTAGCACGATACTCTTTGGTAAAAGTGGTGGTAAGATTATCGGGTTTCTGACGACCCGAACGACTGTCAATTTTGCCCCATTTCTGCAACTGTTTTTGTTGTTACATTCCTGCTAGTACACAGAACCTACTTAATTTATATACCATTGTATAGATGATTAAATAGAGATTAATACCTACTGTACTTTTTAACAATTGATTTAATGCAGCATTCCTGTCCGTCAATTTATGAACCCTGAAAACATTGTAGCTTGCGATAAAATCAATTAATTGAGTAAATTTTATTTTTTATAGGTACGTTCGTTTCAGCCATAGAAGGAACCTATTGAAAATGGCTCTTTTATTCAAAGTAGTTTAATTATAATTAATAAAATACTAACTAAAATATAATATCTGTAACTAAATATTTCCAACCTTGATTTGACATCGTTGCCTAGCAACTCACAACGTAAATATTAAAATAAATAGTCTTTGACATTACGTAAGGATTGCGAGGTTAGCAATTTTACCAATATTGATGGGTAAAACAGCAGTCAAAACATACTTCATGAAAAGTGATAAATTATTAATTTTTGTTAGAAACTATGTATTGAATATCTTTTTCATATCTCATGCTCGGAAAGTAGTGTTTGTTTGATCCGAGTAGCGGGTGGGAGACACTGCTTCCCGCTCTAGGGCGGGAAAGACTCATAGTAATTGCTTCCCGCCCTAGGGCGGGAATGAATTTTAAAAATAGAACTTATGGTAAGGTAGTCGGCTACGAACACAGATATAAATCTAACTAGATATCGCAAGTCCCTCCATCTTTATGAAAACCAAGCGTGCCACTTTTTCACACACAATTTAAAAACAAAACTTACCAATGAAACAAAACATTTCCAATACCTCGGCCAATTTTTCTATACAGTCTTTACATTACAAAATCTCAGATTACGATCATTGATCGTAATTTTACTCCGTTTTTTGACACGCGAAGTACATACTTACAATCGCGTCATCTAGTTAGATTAATATCTGTGGGTACGAAACTTTTTAAGAAAAATATCGAATAGAATAAAAATAAAAGCTGCGGCAGTGTTTCCACTTACGTTTTTGGTTTTCCCCAGTTTCTTAATGAATTATCCCTAAAATTCCCAAAAATATATAAAAAATCCTTGGTTTAGGGAATTTTTCATTTTTATGTCATTAAATACCTAGAAAACATTAATTATTAATCGAGACAGACGAAACAAACCAACTGTAGGTATAATGCGACTTATTTCTGATGTCGTCTTTAGCCACGGAAATAGTACTATTAACAATAACATGGTAAACTAAAATTAGACGAATAACAATCATTACAAGTTTCAGGAAATCCCCTTTAATCAATCGGTGGTGCCATAGAGTAAAGTAGTACATTGGGTTCTGCCTACTAATTAAACAATAGGGCTACCATCTCAAATTCAATTTTTCCCAAAATCCCTGCCAAAATAAAATATCAGTAAACCATGCTTATTATTAGCCTTTTTCCCTAAAAAAAGGGAGAAATCCCTAAAAGTGGAAGCACTGGGCTCCGGTCTTGTGAGTATATTATAAACAGCCAGTGTGAATAAAAAAAAAAAACTTATACGCGGGACGGCCCGCAGCGGTGATGCGGTGCGTTCCATATTTAAACATTTTTACAAATTGTTCTAACTTGTTAGTTCATTTTAAATAGGTACTAGAATGTTATTCAATATCAATAAATATTTTAAACTCTATTTTTTACTTTCCTTGTATTCGAAATGAAAAGTAGAGTGTTTAACACGGGTGAAAGACATCAATTCCTACTCGGACTATATCCGCCCTCGCTGCGCTCGGGCGTCTAAATACCTCGTATGGGAATTGATTCCTTTCCACCCTTGTATAACAATCTACTATTTCTTTTATGAATGAGTGATATGAGGCGTGCACTTTTGGATTTTTCAAACTTATTTTTAATTATTCCCGGTTTTTATTCACGATCACGACAATAATAATGTAAGAATCAGATAATTTCGCAGACATGGGCGGCGCGGGTGGCACGGGCGGGGCGGCGACAACCAGCTGACCCGCTGGTTCTCGCTCGAGCTGCTGGCGCGCGCGTCGGCCGGCAAGCTGCCGTCCGTGCACCTGCACGTGCCCAACTCACTGTCGCTGGAGGACCTGGAGCGCCCACCTCAACTCGGCGCCGCGAAATCAATTAACAATTAAATTGCCAGATTTAATTGCAATTAACAATTAAAATAATTAATTGTAATTGCAAGGTACACAATTAACAATTAATTAATTGTTAACTGTCCATCTTGCAATTACAATTAATTAATTGGTAAATTTTTGATGCATGTTTACAATTAAAGTTAATCATATCCTTCTTCCTACTAATATTATAAATGTGAAAGTTTGTATGTTTGTTACTCAATCACACAGAAACGGATAAACGGATTTGGATGAAATTTGGCACACATATCTATGTGCCAAATTTCATCCAAATCCGTTTAGCATTCTATGTGTTTGTAACCTGGATTAACACACAGAATACTTTTTTATCCCGGGAGTACATTCCTGTGCGTGAGTTTTTGCAGTCATCAAATAGTATTAATTGTTATTGCAAGTTGTTATTGTATAAAAATTACGTCGAGTGTTTATCAAATAAACTGGCCTTGGTAACAGTAACAGTTAAGAATTTAAATAAGCAATTTATAGTTTTCTATATCTATATATAATAATATAATAAAATCGTAGCGAGGTCAAAACTGTACATTGAATTTTTTTTTTTTTAAGTAATTGCCAAGAGGTCTGGTATCGATTCTAATGCCGAAAATATAGTTTATGGAATTTTTGTCTGTTTGTCTGTTTGTCTGTATGTATGTTCCAGCATCACGCAAATTCTACTGGACAGATTCTGTTAAAATTTTGCATAGATATTCCCTATAAGTCTGGTCAAATGGTAGGGTACATACTATCACGCTCTTTGCTATGGGGGATGAGCAATATTACATTATGTTCGTATTCTTTTCCGCAAAATTGTAAATGGGTGGGCCAAAAGGTTAGGATATTGCAGGTAGTTACCGATTTAACATTTTAAATGATTATCATCACGCTATACCTTTATGGAGCTTAGCAGCCAATCATGAAAGAACGGCTATTTTAACTGGTTTCCAACAAAGCAAATAGCTAAGCGGCAGGACGATTGCTTTGTAAACCTGTGGTTATGAGTTCGAACCCCGATTATTGGTATTTTTTTTTAATTCATTTTTTTTATTTTTTGTAATGCATAGCAAGTTTTTAATCTTTTTTTATTATTTTAACTTATATTTATATTGACAAGGATGAAATGAAGCCGAAAAATATTGAACGAAAACCTAAAAACGACGCCACTCGCCTTTGACAGTTTGGTTTTTTTAATAGTTAAACTATTTCACGAATTCCTTTTAGTTATTGCAATTTAAACCTTATGATTAACGTCATAACGGCGACAAGATAGGACTTCGTCAAATATTTTAAATAAGTTACCTGCACCCTAATTACGAAACGCAAACTCAATTTTAAATTGAAACCAATTGAAAAAGATTGTCAGTCCATTGCTTCATAAGTTCGACAAAAAGAATCTGCTTAATTTTTTTTGTCGAACTTATGAAGCAATGAACTGGCAATCTTTTTCAATTGGTTTCAATTTAAAATTGAGTTTGCGTTTCGTAATTAGGGTGCAGGTGTTCATATAGTACATAGAGTACTCGCAAGATAATTCTGCGCTCGGCTCCAATTGGAACTAATCGTATGCCGCCGTCTTTTCGTTTATGTAAGGTCAAATTAAGTATAGAATTATAATATATATTAAATAATTAAGTTAAAGTCGACAGTCGTAGCAGGACGCGTTCTGTAGTTTCTGCCTACCCTTATGGGAAGAAGGCGTGAGTTTATGTATGTATGTAAATTAAAATCACTGCGTGTGTACCTAGAATTATTCACCAGATGTTATAAAAATTGACTAAGGGCAGATTTTTCCAACGCCACATAAGTTTAACTTCTGAGGAATAATTTTGAATTACTGACAGTTTTTCCATAAAAAAAAATCTGTTGTGGTAGAAATATGGGCATCATCTATCCGAGGACTTTTTACGAACTTTGCGGCGCGTACTGAAGCTGACATTGAACAAAATGACGAAAGCGTTCTTAACAGTTGTCTTGATTCACTTCTAGACGTGGTAATTTCCATAGGTGTCAATCCACTGATAGAGTATGGGTTACCGGCTCCGCAATCATTGGCACATCAAGACCGTAGAAATCGGGAATACGCCGCCGAAACTACGTATAATTACGATCCGGGCGCAATGAATACCATCGTGAATGACCACGTCTCTTTGTTCACCTCAGAGCAAAGGCACATTTTCAACACCGTTCTCCAAAGCGTTGGGCTCAGTCAGGGTAAAATGTTTTTCTTGGATCTCCTGGTGGAACTGGAAAAACATGTATTACCACTGGTATCCTTGCAGAGGTCAGGAGGCAAGGTAAAATTGCAATCGCAGTAGCGTCTTCCGGAATCGCTGCCACACTGCTTCCTGGTGACAAAACAGCGCACGCCATGTTTAAGATTCCCATCGATTTAGAGAGCAACGAAATGCCTGTTTGTGGGGTGTCACGCAACAGTGACAAGAGAGTGCTGCAGTGCTTAGAGATTGCGCTTTCATCGTATGGGATGAATGTACTATGGCAAATAGGAAAGCAGTGGAAGCTGTTAACAGAACCCTGCAGGACATCTGCAGGAACCAAAATATGATGGGTGGTGTCACAATTCTTTTTAGTGGCGATTTCCGGCAAACACTACCTATGGTGACGCGAGGAACTAGGGCTGACGACGTGATTGCTTCGCTGAAAAGGTCGACTCTATCGCAAGTTCATAGACTGCGTTTGACCATCAACATGCGAGCTCGGCTTGGCGGGAATTCACATGCTCAAGAATTCTCCGATGTTCTTCTAAAACTTGGTGAAGGCACTCTGCCAGAGGAGAGCGGCCAGGTGGACTTACCAGAGACTCTTGGTAGAGTAGTTCCCAATTTAGAAGATCTGATTCGTCTGGTGTACGGGGACATCAGTCAAATACCGTACCAAGAGAATTCTTGGGTGTGTGAATGGGCCATTTTAACGCCCAAAAATGATCAAGCTGCAGCGATCAACCACAGTATTCTCTCGCAAATCGAAGGCAGTGAAGTGATATACACCTCCATTAACACTGTTGTGGAGCAAAATGACGCCACACATTACCCCGTAGAATTTTTGAATTCGTTAACATACCTATTAACGTTAACGTACACATAATCCAGCAGAAGGTCGGTGTTTGCAGAGAAACATCATCGGGGCGAAAATTCTAACAGGTTGTGGCATTGGCGAGACAGTATTTATACCGCGTATACCACTAATTCCCCACAATTACCCCTTCCAGTTTAAGCGCGTGCAGTTCCCTGTGAGCGTATGCTTTGCGATGACTATCAACAAGTCACAGGAGCAGACACTTAAGGCTGCGGGTGTCGACCTCAGGACAAGCTGCTTCTCACACGGACAACTGTACGTCGCACAGTGGAGTATTTATATCAAATTTCTGGCCAAAATAGAATGAAGGCATTTGTATGCTCAAAATTGATTCCAAAGAAGATTTAGATGCAAAAGTATCTTTTATTTGGCAAAATATTAAAACTAACAGCAATTAAAAACAAAAAAAAAAAAATCGTGTCCAAATTCTTCTTGGGGCAATTTTTAACGAAACCATATAGTTCTTCATAGGAGAAAGTCTTTATGTCACCTGATAAATCTGAAAAAGAAATGAAGAACTTACAACCTTTATAACATTCTCAAAATTCAATATTATTTAGCATACTTTATCTCTTAGTCTTAAAAAAAAAGGCGCAACTACGCGCAAGTTTTTTTTTCGTAAACATGTTCTAGAAGACATAAACTTTGCCTTGTTACAAAAAATTTTGCCCGATAAAACCTGACACATAAACAAAAAGCTTCGAGTTTGATTTTAATTTTTTTAAATTCCTTTTATAACAACTAATATGAATCACAAATATTTAACTATATTAATAGAAACATTAAAATTAAATACTAATAAAATAAAGCACATACCTTCTTCTCCAATATCCATTATAAATCTTTACTTAATTGCACCAACAAACACAGTAAACGTAAATTGAATGACACTATAAATCGAGAGCTACAAAAACAATTACGTGCATCCGTAAGAGCAGGTAGATTGTGACTGACAAAACAAGCGGGGGGCGAGTTTATAACTCAAGTGGCCTGTTTATGACGCTGTGGTTATCCTACTACACGAAAAAACAACTTTCAATGCGAAACAATAGAGTTGAGTTTTCTGACTTTTGACCGGGTTCGTCCATAGTAGTACTCCACCGTGCGTCGCTTGCTCCCGCGACACCCAGTCCTAACTCTCTATAATTATATTTTAGCTGCTGAAAACAAAACAACAAACGTAGTATACAGGGAAGTTTCATAAAAATGTGGCTGTTATTAAAGTATATTGAGGTGTCTTACGACTTCCACGCGAACGAAGTCGCGGGCAGAAGCTAGTACCGAATAATATCTCTCTATTTATAATTTATGTAACCGTGAGAATGGTTACGTGTAAAACTAATGCACTGATAAACTTAAGGTGGAACTAGTCGCGGGCTCGAACTCAATGGTGGGCATGGCCAAAAACCACGCTGTCTCACCTGGCATCATGTCCGACAGAGATAGTATCAGTGATGAGCATTTAGAAGTTGGTCTACATGGACAACGTATAGTTCGCACGCACAGAAACACCGTACCAAACAATTTTAGTAAAAAGAGCGCGTAAAAAATTACGAAAAGTCCTTTGGAAAATGAAGTTTTATGAAAAAACCACTGCATGAATCAATTAGAAATAAAATTAATTGAAATCTTCGATAAGTGTGCTGTGTCGGTACGGATTTTGTTTTCGAGATTTCACACTTCTTGTATTAGGTACTTATTTAGGCCCAAAGTTGCATTAAAATTAGCAAGAAAAACGAATCTTTGTTGGCTCATAACTTTTTAATGGCTTTTGATTTTACTATTCTGCTTCCGTACAGACAAAATTACTAATGAGACCTAACGATATCATGTTAAACTCTGAATGTACGATATCAAACAGTGGAGTAAAACCGCCCAGAAATTTGTATGGAAAAAATATCAAATTATTTCACCTTAACAATTGAAAAGGAAAAACATTTAATAATAATTAATTAAATAATACATAATTAAAACATTACAATCATTTATTTAATTGTAGCAGAGTCCACCAACGGCGTTGGAATTTTTATCATTCGACTGACGGCTAGGTATGGTAACGTAACTAGTGACTTCGAACGCGTAACCTATTTTGAAAACTAGCGATTTTAGTAACTAGTTATTTTTAACATATAACATATGTATTTTCTGACAAATTTGGTCAAGGTTTTGGTAGAATATTTAATCAGTGTTCACAACAGTATGTTATAAATAATTGTTTACCCGGTGCCAGTGTTAGCCAATTAATTTGTAATATTAAATTGACAAAAATAAACCCCGGTTCAACTGTTATATTATTATATGGGGATAGTTTATCTGTAAGAAAAAAAGAAATAATTGAATGTGTCCATTTGATGTTACATCTCAATGCGACCAATAGTTGTAAATTTATTTTCTGTGCCTTGCCTTATTCTCATTATTTGTCTGATGAGCAAAATAGGCATATTTATAATCTAAATATGTTAATTTATAATAGGACATGTCGTCACAGCGATGCTATTTTATATTTTGATTGTAATCAATTTATCACTGATTACAAACTGACAGAATATACAATGTATTTGCCACCTAGTTGTAGGAGACAAATTGCTAATCTTTTAGCATACAGTATACACAGTGACACTGGTACTTGTAGTGTACCATCGATTACTGTTAGTAGTGATACTAACACTACTTTTGATACGCCTAGTAGTTTAAACTATTAGGTGCGACAACGGGTGAGCCCCATATATTGAATGTTGTTCATCAAAATATGCAGGGTCTGTCCGGCAAAGAGCTAGAGTTAAGTTTATTTATGGAGAACTATGATGTTCAGGTGTTATGTTTGACTGAACACTGGTTGAAAGAACATGAAGTAGTGTTTATCAATGATGATAATTTTACTGTACAAAGTGCATTTGTAAGAAAAAACGCCATTCGCGGTGGATCTTTAGTTCTTGTTTCAAACAAGTTGAAATGTAAACAACGTTTAGATTTAGTTAATCTTTCTATCGAGCGCACTATTGAGTTGTCTTGTGTTGAACTCGAGCGGTACGTTATAATTTGCGTTTATCGACCCCCTTCTGGTGATTTTATTAGTTTTGAATCGGTAATGGAGGATTCACTCAATAGGTTAAAATCAAGTAATAAAAGTATAATTTTATGTGGAGATTTTAATATTAATATTTTAGATGTTACTCCATTAAGTATTAGACTTCTTAATCTGTTTAGGTCTTATAATTTAATTAACTTGTTTTTTGAACCTACTAGGATCACGGCATCTTCGTCAACTTGTCTTGATAATATATTTAGTGATTGTGATGCCAAAAATAAATGTGTGTTAAGTGACTTAACTTCTGACCACTGTGGTTTATTAGCTAGCTTCCCCATGCCATTACATAAAAAGCCGCGTAAAATAGAATGCAGGCCCTATACAGCTAGTCGTTGCAATAAGTTTAAAAATAATATAGCTCATAGAATTACACCATCTATAGTAGAACTCGAGAGTCCTAATGAAATCTATGGAGCCCTTTTTGATGTCGTGCAAAAAGAGTACCAATCTACATTCAAGACCAAAACTATTAAAATTAATGGCACCAGCGCTGGCTTTAACCAATGGGCCACTCCAGGCATTTATAAAAGTAAAGCGAGACTATACGAGTTATATGGTTTGAAAAAATACAGGTTTGATACTCCTTTCCTAGAGTATGTTAAAAATTATTCAAAATTATTTAAAAAGGTTAGTGTTTATGCTAAATCGAAATTTTTGAGCGATACAATTAAAAATTCCAATAATAAAGTAAAAACCACTTGGAAAATTATTAACAATGAAACGGGTAAGTCGGTTAAACAAGATAAAGAACTTGAGGTTATAGTCGACAGTAAATTAGTTACTAAAGCAGCTGACGTAGCTGAGGCGTTTAATGAGTTTTTTGCCAACATACCTTTAACTACGACTCGCTCCTTAACTTCGTCCCCGTCTAAAGCTGAAAACCTTTTGCTTAGTAGTGTGTCTAAAAGTAGTCGTTTATTTAGCTTCGAACATGTAACACCTCGTGATGTAGTTAATGTTTTTAACACACTCAAATCCAAAAACACTGGTGATTACTGGGGCATCTCCATTAAACTTTTAAGTAATATAATAGACATCGTAGCCCCCTATCTAGCTGTTACTTTTAATAAATGTGTTGACTCAGGAACTTTTCCTGACCTCATGAAGAGTAGTAAAGTCATTCCATTATTTAAATCAGGTAATAAAAATGACGTTGGCAATTTCAGGCCTATTTCTATCTTACCTGCATTTAGTAAAATATTTGAAAAGTTAATACTCAAGCAGTTACTAAGACATTTTAATTTAAATAGCCTCCTTCATAATGAACAATATGGCTTTACAAAAGGTCGTTCGACTACAGATGCGGGTGTTGCTCTGCTGAAACACATATTTAGCGCATGGGAGAACTCGCAAAATGCTATTGGGGTTTTCTGTGATCTCTCCAAAGCCTTTGATTGCGTGCACCATGACACGCTATTGCGTAAACTGCGTCATTACGGTGTGCAAAACGAAGCTCTCGATGTTATAAATTCTTATTTAAGTAATAGGTCCCAATGTGTAGATATTAATGGTGTGAAATCTTCCGGGTTACCAGTTCAGTTAGGTGTACCTCAAGGCTCAATACTGGGTCCATTCTTGTTCTTAGTGTATATCAATGACTTACCATTCTTTTTAAAGGGTATCTGTGAAGTTGTACTGTTTGCAGATGATACCTCTCTTATTTTTAAAGTAGACAGGAACAGACAAGATTTTGACGATGTAAACAGTGCACTCTCAATGGTTACGGATTGGTTTACAACAAATAACTTAGTTCTCAACTCCAAGAAAACGAAATGTATAAAGTTCGCTTTACCGAATGTTAGAAATCTAGGACCCAACATCGTCTTAGATAAAGAAGTGCTTGAAACTGTGGGCTCGGCAGTTTTTCTGGGCATAACAGTAGATGCCAAACTTCAGTGGGGCCCACATATTTTAAGTCTAGCGGGAAGGCTCAGCTCGGCCGCCTACGCTGTCAGGAAAGTAAGACAATACACTGACGTTGATACAGCTCGATTAGTCTATTTTAGTTATTTCCATAGCATTATGTCCTATGGTATTCTGCTGTGGGGCAAAGCCGCTGACATTCAAAATATATTTGTTCTTCAAAAACGAGCTGTCCGAGCAATTTACCAACTAGGTACCAGAGTCTCTCTGAGAGATTTTTTTAAAGATATTGGTATTCTTACAGTGGCATCACAATTCATCTTCGCCAATATCTTATATATTAGGCAAAATATACACGTATACACTAAAAACAGTGATATCCACAATATTAACACCAGAAATAAAGACAAATTACGAGCTCCTTTTCACCGGCTTCATAAGGTTCATAGCTCATTTGTTGGGCTTGGTATAACCTTTTATAACAAGCTACCCACTTCTCTGCTAGATTTGCCTTTTAATGCGTTTAAAGCTAAAGTAAAATCCAACCTTTGTTCAAAGGCATACTATTCTATCAATGACTACTTAAGCGATAAAAATAGTTGGTCGCTGTGATTAACTCAAGACAATGTTTATGTTCTTTCTCCAGAATTAGCTTACCTACTGACAGGTTATATGAGTTTATAGAATGTTTAATTTATTTGACTTTATTATACAATTTATTTTATTTTTATTTATTGTTGACATGATCTACTCATTACAATGTTTTCGTATGAGTTGTATTGCATTATGTGATTAGCTAGCAACCTCGACAGTAGATTATATATTATTCTTGCCTAACTGTTGATCTATTTTTGTTGATTTATTTTTACTTCAATGGTCCTAGTTTATCATATCTAATTATGTGACTTCGAGTTACAGCTTTATTAGCTATATGTAAGCGGGCACGCCCTTTATGCCTGGAGGCTTTATAATTCGGGTATTAAGTTCTGTTTACCATTTTAGTTTTTATTTTTGCTTGAGTTTAGATTTCGAATTTTTTTTTTTTGTTGGTACATTGGCGCGTGCTAGCTGTCATTATGGCATATATTTTATTAAATGTTTTGTGTTGAGTAATGTAAATTATTTGCATACTATTGTATAGAATCAAGTTTTTTTTCTAACTGAACAGACAGCTGTGCTGCTGGGGAGTTTGTTGCGCCACTTCTTCTCTCCAGCAAAAGCACTAGGAAGTGGTGAAGGGCGGGCGTTTTTGGGGGACTGTCTTATGTAATTTTGACGTTCGAAAAGTGCTGATTCTCAGCCTAATTTGAATAAATGACTTTTGAATTTGAATTTTGAATTTGAATTTTAATAGGTACTTATTCTATTCGGTGATTCAACATGTGAATATGGTGATTATATCGAAGTACATATTACAGTTATTTGCGAAACGAAAATATAAATGCTTACATATGTAATACGTTACATTAAGTTACGTTAGCTTTAAGTTTTTTTGAACGAATAAGTTTTTGTAGATACATAAGCAGTTACATCATTAACGTAATACTAACATAAAAATATACTTCCCATTTCGGGACCCGGCCGACCAACCCGCCGCCGCCGGTAAAGCAGGCCGAGAGGCCCGGCGGGTTGGGCGGTAGGCCGGTAGGCCAGTAAGCACAGGCAGGACAGTCACTTATTATTACGCGCGAAAGAAACATGCGCTCGCAACGTACTTTTGTTTCGTTTCTCGCTTTTCATTCGATCACTGCATTGTAATGTAACTAGTTACAAAAATCACGTGTTTATGTGTGACTCGAAACTAGTTATTCGGCTACATGACCCAGTTATTATACGTGAAATAACGCCCATACTATACCGTGCCCATACCTAGTCGCCAGTCGGCCAGTCGGCCAGTCGCCATCATAGACTAATAATAATATGGTCGCCATTCGCGCCCGAGATAAAGTTACATGCTGTGGCCCGAGAGACGAAAAAAACAGGGATCGAAATTCGAAAACTAGTCAAGCGTTAGTGCGTATGGCTCAGAGTAATAACTGCGTATGGTATTGCATTGAATTGACACTAAAATGACAAAAAATCCCAGAAGGAGTGAAGCCTAGGATTGTTGATTTTGTATTGATTTTTTGAAAGGTTAGTAGTGCTTCTTTGAATACGTAATTTGGCCAGTTAGGCGTTGTTATTAAAATTAACACATTATGCATGATGGCACCGGGAACATTTCATAATGAAATAGGAATAAAGTAGGCCAGTGCATGAAGATAATAATAGAGTGTAACGCTAAGTGAGGAACGTATAAAACAGGATTAGATGTGTGATAAGTAAGTACTTATTAAAATAAGTACCTATGTAAATAATTACCCTTCAATTAGAATCAATTAAGTAGATAATTCATAGTCCATATCTAATTCCTTATGCTAGGAAAAGTAGGTGTCTGTTACCGAATTATATTTTTTGCTACGTATCTTTCTTACAGTTTCATACATTACATGATAAAAGAAAACAAGGTACCTATGACATTCCGAGACAGTGGTCACGTGGGTGACACTTATCTACGTCATCACATCTGTGTTACCAGTATTGAGTAATAATAACTCCCCAACCACCTATAATACGGTGCGAATCCGATAAAACAATAGAGGTCTAACAATTACATTGGTATAATTATGTTTAAATTGATTTGTTTCGTTTGATTGAAAGAACGAGACGACAGTTTTAATGCTTTGTATATATTTTTAAACAGAATGGCGACTTAAAAAGTGGCAACTGGATACTGACGTAAGCATGTGTCACTCCCGGAAATAACAGTTGGCCTAGTGTGAGTTTCTTCCATCTCGACTTTACGCATCGACCGCGTTCGGCGCTCCTATTGGCTCTTCACTTGTGCAGGCCGGCCGGCTGCCAATCGGAGCGCCGAACGCGGTCGATGCGTAAAATCTAGAAGTTTAAAAGAAACTCACACTAGGCCCGCTGGTGTGCTCCGCCCTAGAGTGTGAAGTGAGTGATAAATCCTGATCACTTCGAAATTCTACGTTGATAACCTAATATCCGGTGTCCCGCTTTATTTTACTATCGGGCCGGATACCGGATAGTTGTCAGAAATATTTTTTATCTCTAATTTTGGTGGCTCAGAATTCTTCACTTAATAAGTAATTATGTATTGTTTTACTCTGTTGTCTCAACTAAATACTGGTCCCTTACGTGTTTTAACTTTGATAACATCGATCACTAATAAATAGTGGTCGATGTTTGATAAAGATGATTATAAGTGATAGGTATCTACATGCCTATAAATAAATAGTTAGGTGATTCGTAATTTAAAACCGTATGCCGTAATCATCTGCAGCGATAAGAAATATTCCTACTTCTGTAGAATATGTATCTAAAGAACAATATAGAACGTCACCTATAAAATATTGTTTTACTTTTCAAATGTATAAGTTAAAAACTATTGTTTGCGCTTATAGTTTAACAATCATTACTTACAAATATAGGTACATAATGACTGTGATGACTTATTGTACCTATTTTTTAATTAATGTAAATAACAAAAACATTATACAAGTAATTGTTTTACAGCCGCCAAAATGGGTTCAGAATACGACTTAAAGTTCGAGGAGATGAAGAAGTATATGCCATTACTGGACGGCTTGATCAGGAGACTGGAGGAGATGAACAGCATGGCGACTGGGAATCCTCGGCAGGCACAGATCGATAAGATTCGGTCTCTAAGAGAGTTGCTCGAGAAGAAAAGGTTATTATATTATAATAATAGTATTTTTTTACATGACATACGTACACGTAGGTACAGAAAGGACGCATGCTAGCGGTAACCCCAGTTTTGAAGTGTAAATCATCATTTAGTAATATTATTTTTTCCTTTATTTCACTGTTAACATGTAGGTAAATAATATTTTTTAAATATTAGAATAAAAATTATAAAAACTTTTAAAAATAGTAATATAATTATTACTATACCTACCTAATCGTTACTTTTTTTTAAATTTAATTTATTAAGTTGCGCACTGAATTGATCTCTATTATTTGTTTGTTTTGTTTTTCACAGTTCGTATTCGACCAATGGAAACAATAAATAAATATCTAGTTCTGAACTATTATTGTGATTCATTTTTTATTGTGCAATTTCTAGTAATTATCTTAACGTTAACGAACGCTCAAGTGTTTTAATTTTATGACTACCTTCATTATGTTGTTGTTTATTTTTAGAATGAAAATGGAGAACTTACATAAATGTGAACAACTTCTGGCTAATTTGTACGCAAAAGTGGAATCGCAGGTAAGTTAATTTTTGTTAATTTTAATAAAAGTATGTGGTTGGAAAAACCAGTAGGTATCTATATCTATTTTTTGCCGTTGCAGAACATAGAACCAGATACAGATGATGATGATCCATTTTCCATAGATTCTCCCGAGGCACAAGAAAACTCAGATTTATTAGAGGCTGAAAAAAATAAGCTCAAAACCATGGCCAAACGGCAAGAGGATGGGGAGACGTTACCTGAGATTTTGAGGGTTGATGAACTTGAAGAAATGCACACAGCAGGTTCTAAAAAACCAGCCCTTTTTCAGAGGAGGCCAAATAAATCGTCAGAATCGCCGACACACCGCTCTCCAACAAAAATAAAAGAAGAAAACGTTTCACCTCAATCTTCAGCGTCATCAGTGTCACCCGATTTTAGCAGACGACGTTGGTCTACGACAGATTCAGCGGAAGAAAAACCTCTTTATAGCCGGCGGTCACCCCGTACATCTCCGACAAAGTACTCTCCTTCTTACCATAAAAATGAAAGAAAAAAATCAACACGTAAATCCAAAGATTTAAATATTACTTTGAATGTTCCTGAAGATATTGTAAGCGGTTTGAATACAAAGGATATCTTCACCAGAATTATTAACTGCAAAGATGGTGACGTAGACATCGATACATTACGGGAGTTGCGAAAGCAGATATTTACTGCACTAAAAAGGACTGGAGCTAGAGATGACATCTCTGAGTTAATATTGAAGTCTTATAACAAAAATAAGGGAACATTTAGAAGACAGGAAGAAGTAGAAGAGGGAGAACTATCCGACAGTGAGAGTGGCAGTTTGAGCGGTAACTTGGTACTTAAAGATCAAGGTGAGGCCAACACTTCTATCGACAAAGACAAAGCTCGTAAAATTCAAATTTTTCTTGTTATAAATTCTGATAAGAATAACCCTGATCCTAATACTAGTGCAGAATCAGTTCATGCTTTCGACGTTTCGGAACTAGAAATGTACGATAATGAGAGTAAAGCGCTAAATAAAACTGGTTCTAATAAGGAGAAAAATGAGCAAGACGTAATTAAACTTGACGATGACGATTCGATAACGACAGTACCCGATAGGAAAAAGAATATTAAAGAGGATACTTCTACTGATAAAGAAACAAGTAAAAATAATGCCACTGACGAAAAATTACAACAACCGTCAGATGAGGAAAAAATAGTTATTACACCAAAAGAGGCGACCAAATATAGAGCTAACTTCTATAAACCTTCGACCGATAGTTCTGAACCTCTAGAAGAAAATATAATACAGGATAGCGAAGACGCTAGACATGCTCAGGTTGAAACTCAAAAAGGAACTGACATTAAAACTGATAGTAATATTCAAACTACTGTTTCGGAAGTTCCTGAAACAAGTTAACATGTAGACAAAAGTTTTTAGAAATGTTGACTTGACTTTGTTGCAGGGTGGAAAAATTTACTTAGGAGTAAACTAGTCTTGATATTATAGAATATAGATTATAATATGTTGGTTGGTCTGTTGATCTGCTTATTTCAAATGATATTTTCTGTACTTCTTAGTGTAGTGTGCAGCTCGCCTAACCTTATATTTGTAATTGTACACACTTAATAATTAGAAAGTAGGTACTACCTACTATTGGCCATCAGGAATGACTAATGACGTAACGGAATTCCTAAAGAAGTGTAGAATTTGTCAGATTCAAAAGCAAACGCATACAAAGCATACAAAGGAACCGATGGTCATCACATGACACATCCACGGCATCCACTGCTTTTGAGTTAGTTTAGATTTTATGGGTCCTTTAGATGTAGATAATTTAAACTATGTAGTATATTCTGCCATTACAGTGTGATTTAACAAAATACGTCGAAGCTTATCCTTTAGAATCATCAGTTTTTACTGAGATTTGCAATTCGTTGCATATAGTACTTAATAAATAAACTGCATTCAACAGCTTATCATCATCAAACTCGTAAGAGGTTTGGAAAATACTGATAAGGTTCTAGGAGCTTATCTTAGAAATCAGTGTGACAATCAATAACAAACCAGATTGGAGGAGTTGGCTTCCGTTCTGGTAAAAGAAAACTTTTAACACTACAATACACTCTGAGAGAAAATACACACCATTTGAGTTAAAAAGGTATTTGGGTAAAATTGTAATTTACCATCTAATATAGCACAAAATTCGGGAACACCCAAATACTCCGAAATATTTTATTCCGAATTTCGATGTTCCGATGTTCAAAAGTCCGATTTTCATAATACCTAAAAATTATAATATCTATTATTAAAAATCACGAAATTTATTTTATCGAAAGTCATTAGTGCGATTTCTTTGTTTTCCGATTTTCATAAGTTCGAAGAATCAAATGCTCGATGGGTTCCAGGTCCGAAAAACGACATTCCGATTTTCAATACTCCGAATAAATTGCTAAAATGCTGCAGATCCCCTCTATTGTTGGTGAATCAGTTAGGTTAGGTTAGAACTCTGACCATTAAAGCGCGAAGGCGAGCGACCGCAGGGAGCGTGCCGCGGTAGCGGCCGCCGAGTGCCAGATCCCCTCTATTGTTGGTGAATCATTTAGGTTAGGTTAGGTTAGAACTGTGACCATTAAAGCGCGAAGGCGAGCGAACGCAGGGAGCGTGCCGCGGTAGCGGCCGCCGAGTGCCAGATCCCCTCTATTGTTGGTGAATCATTTAGGTTAGGTTAGGTTAGGTTAGAACTGTGACCATTAAAGCGGGAAGGCGAGCGACCGCAGGGAGCGTGCCGCGGTAGCGGCCGCCGAGTGCCAGATCCCCTCTATTGTTGGTGAATCATTTAGGTTAGGTTAGGTTAGAACTGTGACCATTAAAGCGCGAAGGCGAGCGACCGCAGGGAGCGTGCCGCGGTAGCGGCCGCCGAGTGCCAGATCCCCTCTATTGTTGGTGAATCATTTAGGTTAGGTTAGGTTAGAACTGTGACCATTAAAGCTCGGAATACTAATTAATCGGTATTTTAATAATCGGAATTCGTATTTTTGATGTTTCGAATTATCATTAAGTCGGACTTTTTGTTATTCGATCTATTCAAACTCGGTATTTTGAGAATAGTAATTATAAACGTTCGGAATATTGAAATTTTGGAATTTTAAAAATAGGATGAATGATAAATCGTAGTTGTTATATTAGGGATTTTGAACCATTCGGAATTCTGATAATCGGTATTTTGAAATTCGTATTTGTGACTTTCGGAATAAAGTTTTTCGTATTTATGTAGTGTACCCACAAAATTCATATGTTGAACCCTTAGAATAATGCGTTATTATTCCAAGGTTGAACCTTTAATAATCCTGATTCTTACCGTTTGGAGCTAAAATGACAGAAACAAAAACAGACTTCAAAGTTAAAAGCACACGCAGAAGCCAGAAATACCTAATTTGTTATTCAGTAAGGAATAAGGAAAAAAATATTATGATAAAACTGTAAATTGATTAAAATATAAGAGTGGAGATTTAGTTCTAATTAAAGGAAATAAGTTAGAGAAAATCTATTTAGGACCATACAGGCATTTCATTGAAGATGTATCACCAAATGTAAAAATATTAAACATGACAAAGAATATGGAATATGTAATTTATAAAAATAATACAAAACTATTTGTAACTAAGAAATACTTAAAATACTTTGGTTAAGTTACTTTTTTTAAATAATGTTATGTTTAAAAGTATATTTTTTAAGATATTGTGTGTGTTGTTAGGCTTAGTGAAAGTGAAAAAAAAAAAACTTTTTTTTTTTTATGGGAGGTATAGTGTGCAGCTCGCCTTTCTTTATCTGTAACTGCACACACTTATAATGGGCATTATTACACGAATCGTTGAATTGAACAGTTCTCTTTATTCTGCCTGAGTCACTCTCGGGCGGCTTCTGAGAAATTCCATATAGAAAAACCCAATAACACTTTACCCAACCTGGGAATCGAACCCAGGACCGCATGCTCAGCAGTAGCGGTTGTGACCACTGGACCAACGAAGCAGGCATTTCATTTCATATAATCATTAACAATTTTTACATATTGTATCGAAACACTTAGATCTGAAACAATTTGAATATTATTTATAAAACAGAAAATTATTAATACAGAGAGATAGCTTTCAAAACAATCAACATACATTATGTTGATTATTTCAAATGGTTTTCAATTCCATTGTTTTATGTATATCAATGACGAATGACAATGACGGTGTACGAGCGATAACGAACCTAATACCTACACAAACAATAATCCTAAATCATTCAAGTCGCTTTAATTATTTGAAATTTATAACTGCCCTAACTTCGTTTGTTTGCCTACGAGTAGGTATAATGAAAAAGCTGTAATGTTTTTTTCACTTTACTTGTTTGGTTTCTCAAATAAATTAGTGACATCAAAAACTTACGCGTGGGAATGAAAGATATATATAGTTATCTTTATGGGACAGCTGTTTAAAGTTGGAGACAGAGGGATATATCTACTTTTATTGAGACACCATTGGCTTTGCCAACCATATTTAGGCATTACCTATGTAGAAAGCCCGCGGATCGCGGTCCCTCTCACAGAGAGGAGGCCTTTGTCCCAGGACATTTAAGGCTGATTATGCTGCCCAATAAACGCGTATTTTACGCAGCGCTTCAGTAAAGAGCAGATTTCGTACTTCAAGATTCAACGTGCGTATGAACTCGGCATCGCATCGGCTCAACATTATTAGCTACAAGTAGATACGTCGACGTCGCCGCGTCGGTACGTATAAAATTATGATGTATAGAGTGTGGTAGAATCATCTAAAAAAATGTAATGTCGACGTCGAAGTCGACTTTTATTGCTAACCGTACTAGCTTATTTAGTGCGAGAACACTGATAAACGCCATAACGCACACGTTTCGCTTATGTAACTGCCAGCTAATCCAGATTTTCGTTTGCATGTTGCGCCGACAACACAACACGTGGATATTAATCCGCACTACTTACCAATTTCGGCTCAAATTCAGCTTTGCTGGTTAAAATTATGTAAGAGAGCTTGTTTTGGTTTATGTGCTGCAGTCATTAGTCCAGTTTCAGTCTCCCTTACCGATAGATATGGCTTTTGGATACTACTGGGAGCGTGTTTACGAATGCTTCCTCTTCTTTAGCACACCACCCGTGCAAGCGTTGGCATAACATGAAAAATCATTTGAACGTTTATGTACAAACACGCCACATTCCCTTCTAACCCTCAACACAGCTCATGTGTTGTGCTAAAATGCATATGTAGCTAGTTTGTCTGCCCGAAAGCTTCTTTATTACAACCCCAAACAAGTGTTGGGATGAAGATGCACGAAACTTTTGATCGACAAACGTTAGTGCGACTGATTGTTTTCACGACCATCGATGGGACGACGAAACTTTTGATCGACAAACGATAGCGCGACACAATTTTCGCTCGACAAACTAAAGCACGACAAACATTTCTATAATATTTTGTTGCTAATAGCAGATAAAAATAAATTAAAGTTTTAGGTTCTTTAAATACATAATTTTCGTCTACCTTGCTCGTAACTGCACTCGCACACTGCAGTCATTTGACATTGACAATAAAGAATATTGCCAATAAAAACATTTATAATCGAAAGTACTTACTCGTAGTACTTTAAATTTTATTCTTATCTCCTATTAACAACAAAATATTATAGAAATGTTTGTCGTGCTATTATAAAACTATTTATAAAACCAAATAAAAGTCGTCTAAATAAACAAAATTGGCTTTATAGATATTGTAGTTTCTTTACATTAACATTTTAATGTAAAGAAACTACTATATTATCTTGTATTTTCGACTAAATGTTTTTGAATCTCCCCCCTTGGCGACGCCCATGGTGGCTGGTAGCAGCTGGATGACAGTTGCTGAGAATCGAGCTGAATGACGCACATTGGAGGCCTTTGTCCAGCAGTGGACTGCTGTAGGCTGATGATGATGATGGAGGTAAGAAACTAAATAAAATGTCATGTATAAAGTGTAAAATTATTTTAATCAACACATTGCGAATCTCATGGCACCACATCAAGGCACGTACGATCACTCGTTACAAATAATAACATCTATATACATATAACTAGAATAACTCGCTGTTAACATTGTAAGGCCTTTCTTGAGGTTATTTTTGACAGAACTTTAACCATAAACTGTTGGTGGAGTTTTGTTTAGTTTTTAACCGACTTCCAAAAGGAGGAGGTTCTCAATTCGTCAGTATGTTTTTTTTTTTTTTTTTGTATGTTTGTTACGCGATTTCTCCGTCAATTATGGACCGATTTTGGAAATTGTTTTTTTGTTTGAAAGGGTATGCTCCCGAGGTGGTCCCATATTAATTTTATTAACTTTACTTGGATAGTTTTTGAGTTAGATTCAATAATACGTATTTTTCCCACTTAGTTTATATGGATGATATAATGATAACTTCCAATCACTGTTATTTTAGCAGGTTAGTGGTATTCGAATTTGTATGGGGTAGGTACCACAACTAAAAAGTGCAAAATAAAAACTTTTTACATAAAAAGAACAACCGACTTCCAAAAAAGACACTACAAAGTCAAAAATAACTTTAATTTCGGAAGTCGGTGGCAAAAACCGAAAGTTCAAAACCAAATACACCGACTTCCGAAATTAAAGTTATTTTTGACTTTGTAGTGTCTTTTTTGGAAGTCGGTTGTTCTTTTTATGTAAAAAGTTTTTATTTTCTTCCAGAGAATATTTTACTCCACCAGGAAAAAACTTTCAGAACATCATTTTCTTTAACTTTTTTATTAATACCCTAAACACGCGAGGGTATGTCCTTATGGCCACACGATCCAAGTGATAACTTAAGACTTGAGCCGAGCATACGCGATTCAGCGACGAGTATCGGGATTCAGCGTTACCGACCGACTGGAGCCGAGAAGGCGAGAATACCAAGAATCAAGAAGATTTCTCTTCAAAAAATGTTTAGATTTCCTGTGTCATAGTAATATTGTTAAAATTCTGTCACAAATAACCTGTAAACCTCATTTATTTCTATGCTACATGTAATACTGAACTAAATTAATAAATAAAATACATCACTGTGCGTGATCACATTGTAATATCTAGCTGTACACGACTATGTACAACAGATATTTCTTGCGTAAAAAGGATGGCGATATTCGTCCTGTATAGCTTTAGCTCTTTCTCGCTTTGGTGCCCTGATCCGTCAAAAGGGCAGACTTCTGATTTCGACAGTTTAAATCATGATATTGAAATTGTTTACACAAGTTATATTGCTACTATTGTCATAGTCGTCTAAAGCAAGATAAAAACTTTAAACTCAATTACGAATTCGACCTATTCTGTAAGTTCACGTTATCTAAACGCGTACTAAGAAAGAGATCGAGTAGCAACATCCAAATAGCCAAGAACTAGCTGAGCTACAGCGACCTCGCAACGTCACATGTTTTCAAGCGTTCGTGTGAGACGCTGTCATACAACGGAGCGAGAGGACACGAGACTGGCTCGGTACAAATTTTAATAAATCCAATAGACGATGTATATTTAATAACCGAATCCGCTTAAATTAACTATTCATAAAGAGTCATAAAGAACCCTGTAAGAAATCGACACGTGTTTCACCTCTCAATGAGGCATCCTCAGGATGACGACTGACTTGTTGCGAACCCGGACACGACCACGACGTGTTGCCACGACAAGCGCCGAACGCAAATAACTCTTTGCGTTCGGCGCTTGATTGTTGGATTAAGTTACTAAATATACGTCGGCTATTGTATTTTATAATGGATTTTCGAAAACTCACGCCTGAGTATATTAACTATCCGTTATAAATGTTCTTTCTCACTCGCATATTTTGTGACCGCAGCTGCCGCGAGTCTTGGGCTGTAGTATTATATAGTAGGGTCAGCGTTTCTATTAGCATGGATTTGCTTTATTACAGGATGCTCGCGACGCAGCGTTGCCAGCTCACTCGCTCAGCTAATAAGAGGCAAATAACTCGAAACATTACGTCCAATAAACTGACTAACTTTCTAACACCCGTGCCAATTCATTATTATTTTCCTACGTTTCCTACGCTTAGAAACGACGGGAATTAATTACATTATAAAAACAAGGGATTTATTTATTTGTTTGTGCGCTTTATAATAAGTTATTTATTATGTACAGCATTACTCCACTGTATTAGCGATACATCCTACAAAATCTTTCACATCACCCTCGTTTTAATACAGGGTGGGTAAAACTAGCGGTGAACTATATAAGTAACAATTTATTATTTTAGTACCACATTTAATTGTTTAACATCATTATTTTACTGACTGTACATTTTTATTATGTAAAAGTGCGTTGAATTATTATAATTATTAAAAAATCTATTTACAATTTATGTAGACCATAATGTGATGTCTTTACACTAATACAAAAATCATCAAAAAATAATAATTAACATAATATTTAAGGCACGTATTATATACTTTATTTAATAACAACAATATGAGCTATGCATTATGTAACTAAACATGTAGTGTACAAGCAATGCTGTATTTTGCCAGTAACAACGCTCACAAAAGTTGTAAGCATCAAATGTCTATTATTTAGCCCTATTTCATATTAATTTATCATTTATTACATTTATATATTTATCATATGCTTCCGCCAGCGGCTTCGCACGCGAGATATCTTTATAAATTATATCCTATGTTACTTAGTGATAATATAGCATTCTACTGGTGAAAGAATTTTTAAAATGGGTCCAGTAGTTTTTGAGTTTATTCAATACAAACAAAAAAAAAAAAAAAATTCTCTTTAAAATATTTGTGTAGATTAACAAAAATACACTAGTTTGTCGTTAATTACAATAGGGCTTCGTTATCACGTTGAGTTTCAAGATGCACAGCAAATAAATAACTTTTAGTGAAATGTAAAATATGACGACATAGCTTTCCATTATTATTTAAATCATATCATTCAAAGACATAAATTAATTCACGACTTTAAAAATGGAATATTAATTTCTCAATAGCTAATAGTGTTGCCATTATCATACAAAAAAAAAAGATATATAACAGACTATTCTATTATCCTAAATAAAAAAACTATAGTTAACATTTCTCGAATAAGTTAATAAGGTACTTAAACTTACTTCTAAAATACACAAGGCCGCTAGTTTGCTATCAAATGCCACATATCAGTCAAATATTATGTATTTTTAAATGTTCTGTATGTATCATGTAATTGAATTTCTTTTAAAATTACAAATATTTATTATTATTATTTATTTTAATTTTATTACCTCTTATTTTTTGTTGTCTGGCAACAAAAAAGTCGCGTATTCTAATCCTAAACGTTAAAACTTTTGTAAATTAATGTGGATCGGATAATTCGCCTATATTGGTTTTTCAAACTTTACGCATCAAGATATATTTTTAAATTATAATGTATAACACAGATACTGCAAATATTTTTGTATACTATTTGACTATTAAATAGAATAATAACTACAAATATGCCTTTCTCACTCTATTATGTAATAAGACTAATAAGTCACTACCATTTTCCACAACATTTCTTAACAATAATAAAATTATTATATTGGTGTTTTATTAACATTTAGCTAAAATGCTGTTAATTCTTCTGACCACTTATTTTCTTACTTATTTTCTTTTTTAGTTTTTATTATTAGAGGGTAAATTCATGTTTATTATTTTATTTACCCCCACACTCTTTACCATAATTTGTCAAGCGTTTTTATGAATTTTCTTTCAATTGTCCATAATATTATATTTAAAAACTTTTTTTTACCTTTTATTAAGTTTTCTTCTTCCTGCCTCCATTACGAATTGTCACCTAAAGTACTTCGTCAACGATAGAACAATAGAGGTTCAAAATCAATCTAGCATAGACTTCAAAAGAATGCAGTGACATCTAGCTAGAGTAATATCGATTAAGATGGCCCGTATCAATAATTCACTTTCATTTATTGCCTCGTTTTATTAATATTGATTTAAACAAAAATTCGTAGCATGCACAAAGTCGCTGCATTGTTATCGATAAGTAGTTGTAACTAAGTTATCGATAAGAACATTGCCCATCCCTACAAGAAGATACGGCAGCTTGTTTATAAATGCTATAGCATTGAATGTTGCTAGTTTTTATCCGTCCAACTTTTATTTTTAGGGCTGTGTGAAAACACGATGTTCTTTTGTTTTTCACGATTGATTGGGGAAAATTCCCTGATGACAATTTAGAATTTTATAATGAAAATGCTTTACTAATACGGACCTAAAAAATCTGAGGAGCAATTCCCGTATTAGATTAGAATACGCGTTCGCATCCAAATAACCGCACATTGCTGTTAAAAAACCTGTATTTTTCCGATTTTTTATGACATTATTCGCTGATGGCGATTTGAATTTGAATGCTGTTACTTTACGAGAATTGTCCTTTTGATCTAACTATTCCTCTAGCGTGGCCGAAGTCCCCTCGTTGCACTACGCGCGCGCGGACGCGGGGTGGTAGGTGATGACGTTGTGCGCGTGCGTGAAGGGCGGCGCGGCGGGCGCGGCGGGCGCGGCGGCGTGCGCGGGCGCAGCGGGCGCGGGCAGCTGCAGCGCGCGCACCTTGCCGCCCAGCGTGCAGCGCGTCGTGGCGCCCGACTCCACCTCCACGGGGAGCTCCTGGCCGGTCATCCTGGGGGGAAATTGCTGGTCAGTTAACGTTTACTGGAAGCCCTGTTACTTCAAAAATAGACGTTTAAAAGTTGAGAGCTTGAGTATCTCAGCTAGATTCCATACGTTTACTTGTTCAGGATATTTCGGTTGAAGACAAATTTGTTTGCTGTGAAATTTAATTGAAATAAATGCTTTAATTTTGAGTTGAATTTAGCCGCGCTGCTATGCAGGTCCAATACCGTTTCGTCACAGACGCAATATTACTGCACCCTCCGGGAGTCCCAGCATTACGTTTGCGCTAAAGTTAACCATTGCGAACGGTTAACGGCATTAGGTTTTAAACCGTGTTATAAAACACTGTAAATCGAACTGAAATTGTGTTTTCTGGGGGGTCTTGCCGCTATAAGCAGTTACGACCTTTTAAATATTTAGTGAATATTTGTAAACATGACCAAAAAATTTGAAAAAATTTAAATTCTTGTATTTTAAAACCAACGCATAGTCTAATAAATCTTGTTAAAATATACATCAGATTTTGATTTCACAGTTTATAATGCTGTATTCGCTAAGAAAAATCTACGTTTAAAATGAGCCCTCCGCGAGGCATTCCATGGCATCCCATATGCGACTAGGTGAACCCTCCAGGAGGGCTCCCGGCACTGAACGTGTTAAAAGACCTATACTGTCCTCCCATACCTAATAATAACACTGTTATTTGAAAATATTGTAAAAGCCAATTATTTTTAAAAGAGTAACCGTGGAGTTTCTTGCCGGCTCTTCTCCATACGAAACGACCAATAATTGGAACCGTGCGTAGCTTCTGACGTTTCATAAGTGCCTATGTAGGTTTATGTGAAATAAAATATTTTGAATTTTATTGAAATAAAAGTTACATATGCGAAGATGAAAACTACAATCGGTTGTCATAACCTATGAGGTAACGATTTATACTCACATGTTATATCTATTAGCCAGCACTCCCAGCAGTTCCCCGACCAGGTCGCCGGGCACGCCGGTCTGGTTGACCACGGGCGCGACCAGGCCTACGACCAGGTCGTTCTTGGCTGAAGGGATGCTGATCACGACCAGTTGTACGTCCGTACTCATTATGCGGATGGCACCGACCTGGGAAAGAAGATATTATTATGAGTATCTATAAATGAAGAAGATAGTATTATAAATGTGAAAGTTTGTATGTTTGTGTGTTTCGATGTTTGTTACTCAATCAGGCAAAAACGGCGGAAGGGATTTGGATTAAAGAAGTTCATTAATTTTGGGCAAAATTATGAAAGTCCGGCCAAACAAAAAATTTGTTATATTCCGTTAGAAACAACATGTTATTCTCTTCACTTTTCACTATGGGACCAATGTATGAGACCAAATCTGTAGGGCCATTCCCTGCGTTGTTATACGAGTTTGAAAAATACCTACTACTTACAGTGTTTTAGTTAAAAAAGCTTTTTATGCCAGTAAACATTACAGTTAACATCTTTTACTGTGAAACTAAGGCTCTAGGGTTATTCTCCACATAACTACAGTATGCGAAATAAAGTTTCTTTTTCGACAGTACTAGTACGGGTTGTCTAAAAATAGAAAGCGCATTCACAAAAACATCGCCCACTGTAGCGATTACACCGTCACATATAAACTACGCAGTAAAGACATGACGTCACACAATTCCTGCATCGCGCAGTTAGAGTTTACCGAGCGAAAAACATAGATAAGACTATCCGAAATCAACTTACGGGCAGTTGCCCGCCAGACATAACAACCGTCTGGTTGGAGGATCCTCCCTTTTCTTTGGTGGATGAGTGAACTTTACACCCTGTTCCTCATACTTCTAAATTGGTGACCCCACGTATGAACCTCAACGCAGCCTTCGTGCAACTACTCCAGCGTGCCGTCATCATCATCGTCACTCCCGCAAGTTTTCGTGAGGCGGGTCACACACCTCTGTCGGTTGGTCGAGGCCTATTTGACGGACAGGGCCGTCATCTACCCCGGTCACCAGGGAGAATGGAACCGGCGAGAGATGTCGTGCGGTGTCCCACAGGGATCGGTCCTGGGGCCGCATCTGTGGGACATCGGATACGACTGGGTGCTGCGCGCCGACCTCCCTAGTGGTGTCAGCGTAGTGTGCTACGCTGACGACACGCTGGTCCTGGCGCAGGCGAGGTCGCACGAGGCGGCGGCCGAACTGGCGACACGCGGGGTTGCGACGATCGTCGACAGGATCCGGCAATTGGGACTCGAGGTGGCCCTGCACAAGTCCGAGGTCATGTGCTTTCATGGCCCTCGGAACGCGCCACCGTCGGGTTCCCAAATAACGGTAGGAGGGGTTCACGTCGGCGTCGAGGTGACGATGAAGTACCTGGGACTCGTCCTCGACAGCCGGTGGAACTTCGTGGAGCATTTCCGACGTTTGGCTCCCAAACTGGAGCGGGCCGGGGCTGCCTTGAAGCGGCTTCTGCCCAATCTAGGGGGTCCAAACGCCTCCTGCCGGAGGCTCTACGGGTCGTGCGGTCCATGGCCCTTTACGGGGCACCGGTGTGGGCGCGAACCTTAAGGTTGCGGCCAGCCCGCCGGTTGCATGCAGCCCAAAGGGTCTATGGCTATCCGGATGGTCCGGGGATACCGTACGGTCTCCGGCGAGGCGGCGAGCCTCCTTGCCGGAACGCCGCCATGGGATCTGGAGGCGAAGGTCCTCGCCCACATCTGGGAGTGGCGCGAGGAGATGAAGCGCCGGGGTGTAACTCCGCTGCCGCGAGAAATCACGGTACAGCGGACAGAGCTCCGGCGGGATCTCATGGCGGCTTGGAGTGTGCGATTGTCGCAACCCAGATTTGGGCACGCCACAATTACGGCGATAAGTCCCCTCTTTGAGGAGTGGCTTGAGAGGCGCCACGGCGTCCTCACCTTCCGCCTGACGCAGGTCCTCACCGGACACGGTTGTTTCGGGAGGTACCTGTTTCGCATAAGGCGGGAGGAAACGCCCGGGTGTCACCATTGTGTGGATCGTCCGGAGGACACGGTGGAGCATACGGTGGAGGTTTGCCCGGCTTGGGTGGACCACCGCCGTGTCCTCGTGGACGCGATCGGCGGCAGTGACCTCTCGCGTCCGGCCCTGGTCCAGGCCATGGTGCGGAGCGAGAGGGCATGGCAAGCCGTCACCTCCTTCTGCGAAGCAGTAATGCTCGCGAAGGAGGAGGCGGAGCGCGCGAGGGAGTGGCAGAGGCCGCGCCCTACCAGCCCTAGCCGCCGCCGCCGTAGGAGACTTCCCGGGCGTCGGGAATTGATAGCCGATTTCCGGCCACCGTAGGCGCGGGCCTGCGGACGGAGAGCAGAGGGCAGCTCGCCGTCCGATAAGGACCAGGCCCGGGTCGACGGCGCGTCGTGTTCCACGCGCGCCTCAAAGAGATGTCAGCAAAACTGACGGGGTCCGTTAGGGCCGATGCCTGCCGGGGTTGCGGGTAGTCCCAAGGGGAAACCGTGGCCCCTGGCATGGCAAGGGAAGGAACACGGGTGGGTTTTAGTCAGTAAAAGTCTGACACGCCCTTCCGCTCCGCCCAGAGCGGGAGAAGTCATTTGATGATTTCCCAACCAAAAAAAAAAAAAAAAAGGCGGGTCACACAGCCAGCCAGCACCCACGGCTTCAACGGGTATCCTGACCACCAGCATGCAGCGAACGCGCATTCCTGGTCATCACCCTCAGCCACAACCCAGCGCTGTACCACATTCGACTCACTGGATGACGACACAGCGCCACCCCGACTCACTGGGGATGGGGAATCACCGCAGACAGTTCCGACTCATCGTCAACTATGCGGCACCCGGTTCCGACTCACTGGAACCACAGCTGGCACTGTGAAGGACACTATCGACCTCCGGTCTCCGGAGGGGAGTGATGTAGCGATTACACCGTCACATATAAACTACGCAGTAAAGACATGACGTCACACAATTCCTGCATCGCGCAGTTAGAGTTTACCGAGCGAAAAACATAGATAAGACTATCCGAAATCAACTTACGGGCATTTGCCCGCCAGACATAACAACCGTCTGGTTGGAGGATCGTCCCTTTTCTATGGTGGATGAGTGAACTTTACACCCTGTTCCTCATACCTCTAAGCCCACCGCTCAAAAAAAGCACCCTTGTACTCAAAAACGAAGTTGGAACATTAGACACTGCACATAATACTAAACACAAAACTACTATTGGCTTTGAAGTTATACGGTTCAAAATCTAATGTCATAGTCAAGACCAATTAAATCTAAAAGTAATGTTTGTTTGGTCAACAGCTACCTGAGCAGACGATTAGAATGTGCACTTACAAAAAAAAAAACAAGCAATTTTGGAACACTATAGCACTGCACTGCACATAATATAATTCCATACAGTAATATTCCCAAAATAATCAAAACTGCGAAATATTTGGCATCTATTTGCGACGTTGCCCACTTTCAGAATAAACGCTATAATTGTCACACATGTAGAACGGAACTCTTCAGCAGACCCTTGAAAGATATTCCAAGATCTCACCAGATTAGCTTGCACGGGGTCAACAAAGTTTGCAAACTTTAAGCATTAACAAAGTTTATATTTTTCTTTGGGTATTATTGTTGCGTTTTGGCTGTAGCTAACATTTCATATTTAAAATTGGCACAGTAAACTAGTCCTAATTTCTCACCTCGGTGATAGCAGTAGGTTTCTTGAGCGGCTTGAAGGAGTTAGCATCGAGCTTGTATATCGCCGACTCGGTGATGAGCAGGCATCGCTCAGCTAACTTGTTGTAGCGGTTGAACTTGTGGATGCGACACGAGAATAGTGGCCGACCGATCTGTTGCGTCTTCTGTAGCGAGGCCACTTGGGATTGGTAAGTTGCTGGAAGGAAAGAATTAGTTCAATGTTTGCCTTTAGAAAAGTTTTTACTTGAAGAAAGTATTTTTTATAGAGAAATCACCTTTACTGCAGTTCGAGTAACGTCAGCCGTATTTCGTATCGAATGTACGAAATCGCACGCACTTTTCAGAGCCTCAAGTCGTCCGAATTCATCCATCAATCAATTTTTTTATATGATAGTAACGGCTTGAAATAAAGCCACATCAGTAGTATACGCACTCAATTCGACGTAGTTTCATATTTTCACATTAAAATAAGAAAACAATATGACCCATTAAAAAAATCACAAATGAATACTAACCAGCCTTAGGATTATACTTGTTATCAGCCAAATAGTCTCCCAACCACTGGCGGTTCTGTCCCCACTCCGCCCGCCTCCCCTTGAGCGCGCTGGCAGCACAGATCTTCATCTTGAGCTGCGGCCACTGCTCGCGCGGGATGGGCTTGAGCGTGAGGTAGGCGCGCCAGCGGCGGTAGGCGGCCTGGATGAGCGGCACGTGCACGCGGCGCGGGGGGGGCGGCCACGTGCGGATGACGTTGTGGTTGCGCTTCAGTTCGACCTGGAGGGCGCTGATGTAGCGGCGGAGACGGTAGCGTCTAGGAAGAAAATGTGATTTTCACAATTTTGTATACAGTATAAATATTCTTAGAGGATTTGTCAAGAGAACCGCAGCGATAGCACGTGACCATTGTGACGCACCGAGTGGAAGGGGCGACACGACGTTAGAGGGGCGCTCACGCAGTTCAATCACTCTTGCTCGGGCGCTCGGAAGCGACGGACGAATATTAGGAACTGTATATTTCAATTCTTTCGGTGTCTAACGGTTTCACGTTATTGTGATTTATTTTCTATTCTGTTATTTTGAAATAAATACTTCTATGTAGTTTTGCTTTTCTTTTAAAATAATTAAATGAGCTTCTGATCCATAAGATCAGAAGTGGGATAGGATTAATGGGGGTTATTCCCCCATTGGTTATGGGGGAATAACCCCTGCAAGTAATTTATGTAGTGGTAGGGTTGCGAGTGCATACCGCGTGAAATTTTACCTCATCGTAATTTTTGCGGCCACCGTAATGAGCCGCATAGCCGTCGCGATGTTCATACGAGGCGACGAGACCGTTATCGCGAAACGTGTAGCAGACCCGCGTAACACGCGTCGCCGTGATAGGTCTGAGACTTTTGAAAGTCCGCGTGCACGAGAAACTTCATGAAACCAGCTGGAGTGGCTGCCGAGGCACCTGTTACTAGTGTGGGCGCACTTTCTTCGCTGATTCAGGGATCATGAAGGTGCTAATGGTTAAACCAGCTGTACTATCTGTGGCTGAGTGTTGCAATGCAAGTGTGGATTTGACATCAGTGAGATCACATCCCAACGAAATGGTTATGAGCGAGGTAACCAAGAACCCTGTAAGCGCAACCAATGCTATTCCGGTAAGATCTAACAGTGTTTTTATGTCCAACTTTGATGCCTCTTTGCAATGTGTGGTATTATAGTGAGGTTAATCATGTGCGTTCAATAAATCAGTGGGTTGATCGCTAGTGTTAATCACAAATCGGTTATTACTTGAAAGTCGATGCAAGGTTATGACTAAACGAATGGTTAAGTGACGATTGTAGCTGGTCTAATTTCTAGTGGGAATTTCAAACATTGTGCCCACTTCGGTTAGATATTGCGAACATTTTGTTTATGAAAACTAATTCCGATAACTACCCGAAAAAATACGGAATATGCTGGGCGTTCTTTGTTACGATTTCGTATCATCAGAGGATTAAGTGACGAGCTGATCACAGCTATTGTTAAGAGTGGTATTACAGATCTCCAAATTCATGCAGCCGGTACTAATGCCCAATAGTTGACTCAAATTTTTGTCGGCATATGTGAAACCTACACAGGTACGTAAATGCAGTGATTTTCGTGAAAATCAATCTAATACAAATACGCGAAAACGTGAACATGCTGATTAGAAAGTTCAATGTAAAAGTTTTGGCCATAAACAAATAACGTTTCCCTTATATGTTCAATAAGAAAAACCAACCAGAGTGCAAATGCTAAGAATACGAGCGGACGAGATGCGCGAGCGACAGCCATCGCAAAGCGGATACGCTGAGCAGCTAGACGCCGCCGGTACAGCTGGACGCCAGTGCAGCTGGACGCCCGTGTAGCTGGACGCCCGTGCAGCTGGACGCCCGTGCAGTTGGACGCCAGTGCAGTGCACCTGGTGATGGGGTTCCTAAGGCAGTGGGAGGCTGAACTCCTAGAGGCGCAGCCCCTGTGCAAGCGCTACAACATCACCGATGCGAGCGTGTGCAGCGTCCTTTACGGGTGGTGTGCTGTGGTAGCCACGTGCGCTTGCCTTATGGCAGCTAACTAATGGCGTGTGCTGTGTTGTTGTTGTGATAGCCACGTGCGCTTGCCTCATGGCAGCTAACTAATGGCGTGTGCTGTGTTGTTGTTGTAGTAGCCACGTGCGCTTGCCTTATGGCAGCTAACTAATGGCGTGTGCAGTGTTGTTTTGATAACCACGTGCGCTTGCCTTATAGCAGCTACCTATGGCGTGTGTTATAGCCTCGCCAGTATGGCTCTCTCTTTGCCCCAACATTGTGGCAGTTTGGTTTGTTATATCCTCGACACTATGGTTATCTGTTTGCCCCGACATTGTGGCAGTTTGGTTTGTAATAGCCTCGACACCATGGCTATCTGTTTGCCCTGAAAGTGGCTATTTGCGAGACATGCCTTCTGGAAACCCGATAATGTGAACCAGGCGACGTTGTGGTTGTTTCAGTAATGTTTGACGTCCGGAACTCTTTCATTGGTGATACAATTTACAGCTTCTGCCAGTATTGGTGTAACTGCTAGAGCAAACGCTTGCTATTTAGCAATGGTTTGCTAAAATTTTAAACTTTCAGAATATGTTATACTCCTCTTGGCTTTGTTATGTTTTAGGTGACGACCCTACCAACGTAGATCGACCAAGTGAGGAACAGAAAAATGAGCAATCAATGCTAGGGAGCGAAGCTGACGAGGACGTTAAGCTGTCAGGAGAGGCCGTCTTAGAGGATTTGTCAAGAGAGACCGCAGCGATAGCACGTGACCATTGTGACGCACCGAGTGGAAGGGGCGACACGACGTTAGAGGGGCGCTCACGCAGTTCAATCACTCTTGCTCGGGCGCTCGGAAGCGACGGACGAGTATTAGGAACTGTAGATTTCAATTATTTCGGTGTCTAACGGTTTCACGTTATTGTGATTGATTTTCTATTCTGTTATTTTGAAATAAATACTTCTATGTAGTTTTGCTTTTCTTTTAAAATAATTAAATGAGCTTTTGATCCATAAGAATATAGAAAATTGTAAAAATAGTTTTGACATTCGAAACCCCGACTTGCGTAAAAAGTGAACTACCGATAAAATAGTGATTCACGCCGCGTGATCCCACCACGCCGTTACCAATTGGTAACGGTGGGATCGCGCGGCGTGCATCACTGTTTTTACTGCTAAACAACGGCTTATTAACGTCTGTGGGCTGTTTCACTCTATGGTCTGACGGATATTAGACGGAGTCTAATTGACGAATTAGACTTAAAATAATAAAAAAAAAAATTACAGGTAACACCGCAAAGTTCTGAACAATTTCAAAAGTAACGTAATGCGCGCGTGACTGTCAAAGTACCGGGGTTTTAATATAATTTCACTTGTCTCTATTCCGCATGATTTGGGATCTTGCAATTAAATCCCATCACAAAAACTGACTCGGTTATTATTTTCTTCGACCAAATTGCTTCTAACAAATTACATATGACTTACTTTTTTACATAGGACGAAACATACCTGAAAAGTTAGATATTTTCAACCTTCTATGAAATACTTACTTCCAAGCATTATAGATGGTCATAGCGGCCTTAAGTCTCTTATAGCGCATGCGCGCAAGGGTGCCTCTCCATAGCTTCTGTAGCAGGATCACGATTGAAGGTATCAGTTCAGCGCGGGCTGCTTCTAAGCCGTGCAGGGTTTTAGCGCTCCTGGGGTGAAAAAATAAATAACAATGTTACTAAGTTATTCAAATTTCCGCTTGGTAAGGTATATTTTCGATAATTTTGTGTGTTAAGTTTTTGTGAAGTGGAAACAAAAAAACAAAAAAGTGTTTTCTGCAGCTTTTCCTGTGAGTGTATCAGATCATGTGACATAAATGGGAAAGTATGTTTGTTTTTCTTCACACAGCTGCAGCGCAACGGATCGACGTGAATTTATGCATATAAAGTCCCCGTCAGGAGAAGCTATAAAGGGGTTTGAAGATTTTGGCCCTAAAATCAGCCACCATTTTGATTTTTTTTCAAAATCAAGGTGCACAATAAATGTCATATATTTGGATAGGGGACACTGATACAAGCATAAAACTTCATATAACATAACATCATAAAGCGTCACGTTTCTGAGATATTCAAGGATAAAAATAACAATTATTATAACGAATTTATTTATTTATGTTCGTCGTTACTTCATGTTGATTAAGTTATTTACACATTAATTAGTTGACTACACCTAGTGGATAAAAAATAAGATTTTTCATCATATTCGGTATAAATAATATCATCCAAGAAGGCAGCGGGAGGCTGAATAGGATTTTCTTGGATATCGCGCCCATGGCATGCACCATATAAGACACTAGCTTTTACCCGCGGCTTCGCCCGCGTGGATGTCGCAAAATATCCCACGGGATCGTTCTACCGGGAATACATACCTAATAGCCAAGGAAAAGATCATTGACTAACTTTCAGCGGACGCAGTGGTAGGCTACAGCGCCCGCGTTGTCAACCATAATTATTTTGTTACGCGTAATTTTGAAACTGTGATATCTCTTAAACTATTAATTTAAATGATGTGATGTAAAGGCATATTTTAATCGAAATTGAATGCCCAATTTAAATAACCTATTTAATTGGATAAGGATTAATAAAATACCGGTCAAAATAGCTTCGGAAATAACAATGAAAATTTTATACAATTTTGAAAGATAAAAATGGTTATTGTGGGTCACCCTTAGAAGATAGACATATGCCATCGCTGACTTTTTTGTTGCAATTTTTAAGATAAACAATACTCTAGAACATAAATTTGATTTATCTCTCACGGCTTACGCAGCGCACGCCAGTAAAGCTCCCAGACGGCATAATTTTTTTCCGACATCTTCAACAATAATCGTCATATTTCAGCCAATTTACAAAAAACCGTAATGAATTATACACTAAAACCTTCCTCTTGAATCACTCTATCTATTAAAAAAACTGCATCAAAATCCGTTGCGTAGTTTCAAAGATTCAAGCATACAAAGGGACATAGGGACAGAGAAAGCGACTTTGTTTTATACTATGTAGTGATATACCATATAACACACGTCCTCATTCGGCGGAGGGAATACATATATTTTTGTCTGTTTCGCTCTTAACTAAAATATTACCTATACATGATGCAATCATGATGTTTTCATAGTTCCATATACTTACCTGAAGGGAAAAATAACAAAAAAATCCTTGTTTCAGGGTTCAGTTTTCGACTTATATTTCGCTGAATAACATCGAAACCTGACGCTTTAGGATATTATGTCATATGACATTTTTTTGTTGTATAAGTGTCCTCTATCTAAATATATAACTTTCGATTTTCACCGCGATTCTAAAAAAAAATCAAAATGGCGGCATCATGTTAGGGCCACCCTCCATACAAAAATCTTCTAACCCCTTTGTCCAAATTCAATCTACTCAAAGTAACATACGTGTAATACGAAACTAATGAGCAATTTCATTTAGTTGGGTTATATTTTTTGTAGGGTTTTTGTTTACAATATTTATAGCTTCTCCTGACGGGGACTTTAGATATTTTATGGACCCGAAAGTGTCTTAGTGCTCGATCACGTTGAACTCGCGGGCGCGGTGGCGGGCGCGGTGGCGGGCGCGGTCGCGAGCGCGGCTTCTTTCACCGCACCTGCGTTTGTACGTGAACACTTGCATAGTATTCTATGTGTTTGATATTTCGTGACCGCGCCCGCCACCACACCCGCGAGTTCAACGTGATCGAGCACTTAGGCTTTTTATCCTGGAAAAATGCACGTTCCCTGTAGGATAGACCAAGAAACAAATCCGCGGTTATTATGGAAGATAAAAACAACCTAGAAAAAGTACTACTCTACGATACTCTACGGATAAGTTTATCTGAAATTAATAATAATAATGATTGTTTTATTATTAAAAGCTAAAGTACCTAATGAACAGCTTGGTGTGTCCGAACTGCACGTCACTGATGTGCAGGTCGCGCAGCAGCACCATGACGGCGTCCTTGTCGCTGGTGCCGCGGAAGTTGGGCCACGTGTACTGCGACAGCATCTTGTAGCGCTTCAGGAAGCGGTCGTAGCGCTGGCGCGACGCGAAGCCGGCGCGGCGCACGCGCACGTTCTCCACCAGGCCCAGGTACGCCACCTGGTGCCGGACCTGCGCGAGGTATAGTGCTGGGATTACATTCAATGGGAATTAAGGTCAATTTCAGGTATATTAGCAAAATTCCCACTCCTAAATATTTACAATTTCGAGAATGCTGGAGGTTTCTTATTCAATAATATATAGAGTACTTACCAGCTGGTCGTCCCAGTTGGTAGGAGTCTGGTAAGGGTTGGGCTTGACGCAGCGCACGTAGAACGGCTCCTTGCTCTGCAGACCTGTCACCAGCGCCGCCATGGAGTTGCGGAACAGGGTCGCGGCTGATGGCGGACGTTTTGATGTCTGTGAAAAAAAACAAGATTCAGATTTTAGCGTTTATGAAGCCAGCTGACCGAGACTGAGAAAGCACTCCGCCTACAGGTTATAGGGTCTTATGTCAAAGAGGGGACTGAAATTCAAATATTTACCTTCTGTATGTTAGTGCCGCCCTCAGGCCACATCTCTGCTAGCGACTGGTTGCTGGAGGAATGCAGCAGTCTCTTCAGGTCCTGCCACAGAGAGTCCTTGTTCTTGTCCATGAAACCGTCCACGGCGTATGTTACGTCGCCTGCGTAGTGACTGTGGAGACCGATTTATTTTTTGTGTAATTTTAGAAGTAACAAGGTTTTTATGACGTCGAGTTTCGCTGAAGTGTAACGTTTACGCTGGTAGCAAACCTCAGCTTCGAAACCATAGCAGCGAAACCGCAGTAGTTAAGTTCAACAGACTCGCGTCATTTTCCGCTACTCGCATCCGATTGGTGTATGTAGCGGAACTTTTTTTTTTTTTTTTTGAATTGTGGGTTAATTGGATAATTAATTCGACAATTCACGATTATTTATGTAAAAAACCATTGTTATTTATATGAAATATTACTTAATTCAGATTATTTTTGTTCATAAAAAGAAAATATGTCAACGTCCCATTTTCTGAGCTTTAAATATAAATAATTGGTTTGAATGAAAATGATTTACGCGTACTTATCAATGAAACTTAAATACACAAAAATCGAGAGTCTAGTGGTAAATTATGATTAAAAAAAAAAAAATACGCTAGATGATTCTTTGACATGGTCTCATTAATACCCTAGAGTTATGGGATATAAAAAAAAACACATTGTATAATGAGTTCAAATCTAATCATTAATTTATTAATCTGCTAGTTACAAACAAATTACTCACGTAATTCTGAAGTCGACGCCATGTTTTAGTTTCTTATCTGCGGGTGCCAACTGTCTTGACGTGTAGTGCCTGTGTCCTTTTAGTCTCCTGTCCATTGCCTCTAGTAGTTGCTTATCTGATATCTGTAAGAAGAAAATAGCAGATAATGAACTACATTTGAAAGTTTAGTCGATAGAATAGAATTGAGTACTTTCCATTATGTACACCTTATAAATTAACGATATTTTGCGATCACAAAACGACCACCAAGTGGCGGTTCAGACATTTACATAATATTTTTTTTTTAAACCATGTGCGGTCGGGGAACGAAGACGTCGGGCTCCGTCAGGAACGAAGTTCCTTCTTGCGTATGATTTAGGTACAAATAAACACAAAACTTTCGCAGCGACTTTAGCACCCTCGAAAACTATGAAAACGACTCCCATGAAGAAAATTTTCGCTAGCTCTTTGAATTTCATTTTGACCATATTCACACTTTAGAGATAAAGTCGCATGGGGAGGGCATAACGATTTTTTGTTACGTGACAATTTCTACCAGTTTACTCCTACCGCAAGCCGCGTTAAAGTATTTTGTGTGCTATTAGCGAAATGCTGCACTTTTGCCGTCGCAAAAGTTCTTAGTAGTGCATATAATTACCTTGGTAGGATTGAGACAAGCTTCGTCCATGATAGCGATAAGTCCTTGATGTGGCGCGTCCACCAGCTCGCAAATGACGCGGTTGTTGAAGTATTTAATGGGCGTCCACTGGATGCCCTCGCGAGCGTACTCCTCTTGTTCCTGTTTTAGCACCAGTTCTGGAAGAGGTTATGGTGATAGTTATTAATATGATAAATGGAACTCCCAGGTAATTAAGGTCTATTTCATAATGTTGTCAAACTTTTGGCAGCACTAAGGTTGGCAGTTTTATTTTCAGAAATTTAATCAGGTTTTTAGAAACCGGGGAAGAAAACAAGCTTATAGCAAGAGAAGGTGGTCTACTTCAGCACGCGTAGTATGACCACCGTAGAAACAAGTTTTGTCGACGGAAGAATAGACAAAATGACAGTTAAACAATCACAATCTGTCATTTTGTCTATTCTTCCGTAGACAAAACCCGTTTCTACGGTGGTCATGCTACGCGTGCTGGAAGAAGAAACCTACTTCATATTATAAATGTGAACGTTTATAATATGTTTGGGTGTTTTTATGCTTGGATGCATGGATGTTTGTATGTTTTGATGTTTGTTACTCAATCACACAAAAACGGCTGAACGGATTTGGATGAAATTTGGCACATGGATAGTTTATAACCTGGATTAATACATAGAATACTTTCTATCCCAGTAGTAAGTTCCCGTGAGATAATTTCCGACATCCACGCGGGCGAAGCCGTTGGCAAAAGCTATTTAGTATGCGAAAATAAATATAATGTCATGTCATGAGCATAATTATTAGTTACTTTGGTAGGATTAAAGAAAACCAAGGTGGTTGTGACGTTATAAATTGTTATAGCTGTAATTTTAAGCATCGTAAAATTTTACTTGTATACTTTTATGCAGTTCAGGCACTGGTCGGCCTTTGAACCGAGAACATAATCATAGATTAAATATGGCTAGACCGATTTCAATTTATTCACTGGCAGATAGCTGATGTTATAAGGAGTAACTTAGGATATTTTTATTTTAGAAAGAGTTAGAGGTTCAGGCGAGCGAAGTCGCGTACAGCAGCTAGTCTCATATCAAAGACCTGCGATAAATCGACTTACCAATAAACAGTTGCTGCAGCTTCTCATTACAGTAATTAATACAGAACTGTTCGAAGCTGTTCGTCTCGAAGATTTCGAACCCGTAGATATCCAGCACTCCTATTAGAGTATTTTTATACGTTCCACTGGGCACATCTATCGCTTTGTTTATCTGAAAAGAGAAATTGAACTTTCTTTGATGATACGGTACAACTTTGAGTGACGATGTGTTGCAGACAGCTGTGCTGCTGGGGAGTTTGTTCCGCCACTTCTTCTTCCCAGTTAAAGCACTAGGAAGTGGTGAAGGGCGGGCGTTTTTGGGGGACTGTCTTATGTAATAGCCTAGTTTGAATAAAATACTTTTGAATTTGTTGAAATGGCGACATAAAATGCCTAATTTATATGCAATAGGGTTCATAATGGTTCGTTTACTCGTATGTTTTAAGTACTATTTGGTGTTAGAAATATTTTAATTTTCTAAAGTAATAAACTGAGCTTTTATGACCGACGTTACTCGTCACTCATAAAAGCTGTTCTCGACTCGGCTGTTGTTCATACACAAATCAGCAATAATGTTAATTAGTAGCCATTTACATAACAAATTAATTGCTATAAATAACTCAATCTGCCTAGCCTTTTCACAACCATGTTGGGGTCGGCTTCCAGTCTAACCGGATGCAGCTAAATACTAATATTTTACATGGAGCGACTGCCTATCTGACCTTCACAACCCAGTAACTGGGTAATACGATACCCCTTGGAAAGACTGGTGTCAGACTTTCGGGCTTCTGATGACCCGTAACGACTGTCAAAGATCTTCGAATGACAGCCGAGACGTCGGCTTAACGTGCTTTCCGAGGCACGGAAGAGTCTCAGTATGTAAAGATGGTCACCCATCCACTGACCAACCCCGGCAAGCGTAGCTTAACCTGGTGGATCGACCTGTGCCGCTGTTATTACTTAGCCACGAGCTTTACTTAAGAAAGTTTAAAATCAGCTGTTCCATACATTTTGGTTTTGTAGGTATTGCACTTTTGAATGACTGCTGACAAGTTAAGAAAAATGGAATTTATGTTTAACGCTTGGGGTCTCGTATCTTGTAGTGAATCCATGGTAAAAGTTTTCGTTAAGATGTTCATTGAGTATGGAAATCAATCAAAATAGAAATGAATGATTTTTAATAACCTTACCTGTTGAACTATCCACGTAAAAAGCCTGTCATAGGCCGCCTTAGCCAACGCCAGCCTCGTATAATTCGCCTCGCTCAAGGAGTGCTCCTTGTTGACCAGGTCCCCCCCCGCCGCCAGCACGCGGCCGGCCATGGCCCCGCGCAGCGCCTGCTCGGACACGCCGAGCGCGGCCGTGCACTGCTTGAGAGGGCCGCCGATGGATAGCTGACCGTCTTGTGTTTCTGTGAATGTTAACTCGCCCTGAAAGAGAGAATTGTAGTTGAAAATGGGTAGGAATCGATGTAGCTTTGAAGTTCTCTCCCGTATAAGAAACCGAAGGACCGACGATGCTATAGTAAATCCGGCGCACTCTTGACAGGCTCGGAATCAACATTGAGATGTATTAAATCTCTCTGTAATATCATAACATAACATCACGCCTTGTGTTCCCGAAGAGTTGGACAGAGCTGTACATATATATATATATATAATACACCCACACTTCGCTAGTTATGTTAAAGACCCATGTAATAAGGGGCGAACCTATTGCCATCAACCGGGCGCAACAACAACAGTTATCTATACTAATATTATAAAGAGGTAAAGTTTGTGAGATTGTAGGGGGTAATCTCTGGATCTACTGAACCGATTTTGAAAATTCTTTTACCGATAGAAAGCCACGTTATTTGTGACTGTCATAGGCTATATATTTATGTTTGCCGCCCAACCGGAGGAGCTCGTGGCTAAGTAATAACAAGCCGCACTGGTCGATCCATCAGGTTAAGCTACGCTTGCCGGGGTTGGTCAGTGGATGGGTGACCATCTTTACATACCGAGACTCCTCCGTGCCTCGGAAAGCACGTTAAGCCGTTGGTCCCGGGTGTCATTTGTGGATCTTTGACAGTCGTTACGAGTCGTCAGAAGCCCGAAAGTCTGACACCAGTCTTACCAAGGAGTATCGTATTACCCAGTTACTGGGTTGTGGAGGTCAGATAAGCAGTCGCTCCATGTAAAATACTGGTATTCAGCTGCATCCGGTTAGACTGGAAGCCGACCCCAAGATAGTTGGGAAAAAGGCTAGGAAGATTGATTGAGCCGCCCAACAAGATGGGCAGGGGTCAGCTAGTTCTCTATAAACCTCGTGCGACAGGATAAGAGTAATAAAACGAAAAAAAAAAACGGCTCCCGGATAAGAGAAATGGAAAACTAACCGTTTTCCATTACAATTATCCGTGAGCCGTTCATTATTAGTTCGATCGACACTGATGGGTATCAAATCAAAGTAGTGGAAAGACCACCTTAAGATCTATTTCGTAGTAAAGCTCGAAGCTCGGTTAAAGACTATGACCAAGAAAGATGGAAAAATAAACACAGTAACAGATTCCTTATCTAATATCCAGTAAAAAGCCTCACCAATAAAATTACTCCAGCCACGATGCTCCATATATCTTCGACCACTGACTGCGAGAACCCTAGCGCATCAAACGCGCTGTTTGTTTGAGAGAACAGCTTGGAGTCTGACGCGGTGGCGCGCTCACTGCCCAGGATCTTGTACACGGCGCTCGATGCGAGCCCGAACTTCTTCGTCGTTGAGTTGTTTGTACTTAGCACCTGGAATTTTAAAGGAATATTAGGGTGGTAGTTCTCTGATGGGGTCCGCTAGGGCCGATGCCTGCCGTGGTTGTGAGAAAGTCCTAAAGGGTTACCGTGGTCCCTGGCAACGTACAGGCAACTGAAGAAACACGGGTGGGTTTTAGTCAGTAAGAGTCGGACACGTCCTCCCGCTCCGTCCAGAGCGGGCGAAGTTATTTGAAGAATCCCTAGTTCCAAGAACCCAAAAAAAAAAAAAAATTAAGTCTGGTAGTTCTTCTTCAGTTGACTGTTTCAGTTAGTGGTCCTAAGCACGACTACTGAGCATTCGGGTTTTGACAGACTTAAAAAACGGAGGAGGTTATGTATTTGGCAAGTATTTTTTTAACTAACTTGCCCGTATCGAGCACACGTCGTTGTACATGTTGTTTAGACGGTGATGCCAGTAAATTGCTGCTTCAATTTTATGGTATGCCACAGGCAATAAACTTGTACAGTGTAAATAAGGCTTTTGCTTTGCCACACTTGCCGTTTTCAAAAGGCATATTTAGGGCAAAACATACGCATATTATGTCAGTTACGTAAACTAAACGCAACCTACGATCATCACTAATGTCATAACATTGACTGTTTAACAATAGATTATTGTACTAATAATTATTTTGTTTAATAAATAATAGACCGGAAACTGTCATTGTATTAGTATATCTACGGTTAGGCCTAGAACGTAATTGTATTACCCACATTCAGGATGAGTATATTAGAGTTAGACCCATCAAAACCATAACATGTAAACAAATGCAAGTGTCGCAAGCGCAACGCAGTACTTCTACCGCTAAATGTTGTGAGATCTAATGTAAAACCAAGTCGGATAATTTATTCAATATCTACCTATCTATGAGAACATCTATCCAAAACTTTGTCATACATTTTTACCTAATTAGTTAACAAGCAAAATTTTATAGTGACAGTATCAATATTAGACATCTTTATTTCATTAATAAATAAACGAATTAGTAAACTACAGGTTCAAATTGAATGTAATTTGGGAATATTCCTAGTTATGTTATGCCCTCTTGGTCACTGAAAATTCAGGCTTCTAGCTTTATCTACAACGATGGTACAGGGGATCGAAAATGTCCTGAATGGCTTCGAGAAAAGGATGAATGAAAAATTATGACTGTTTTTGCTCGACTTGGCGGGGGCACTGCCGTGCCCCCAGATTACAAGATTAGATTCTGGACAACGGATAACCGCACTTTTTGAACAGTTTCACATTGATGTAGTTTGTAAAGAGTAAGATTAATGAGAATTGGTATTTGGACTAAGCGGGTAAAATAGGGAATATTCATTTGTATGAAAATCCATATTTTTTTAAAGTAAAACATATAAAATTTGTATTTAGGGTTTCTTTAAAAAAAAATTTGAAACACATACAAACTATAGGGTTTGAATGTTTTTGCACGACTCGTAATGCGAAGCATTAGAGTGTGCTCTACGATCGAAATTTTTTTTTTGACCCATTTCTGTAACTGTTTTTATTGTTACACTCCTGCTAGTACACAGAACCAATTTAATTTATTTACCTTTGTATAGATGATTAAATGGAGATTAATACTGTACTTTTTAACAATTGATTTAATGCAGCAGAAATGGAAAAAGCATAAAAATAGTTGAAAATAAATTCCTGTCCGTCAATTTATGAACCCTGAAAACATTGTAGCTTGCGATAAAATCAATTAATTGAGTCAATATTTTTTTTATACATTCGTTTCAGCTGTAGAAGGAACCCTATTGAAAATGGCTCTTTTATTCAAAGTAGTTTAATTATAATTAATAAAATACTAACTAAAATATAATATCTTTAACTAAATATTTCCAACCTTTGACTTGATGTCCGTAAGTTGCCTAGCAACCGCCAAGTAAATATCTTTGTCAGTCGTTGACATTACGACTTCATGAAAAGTGATAAATTGTTAATTGTTAAACTATTTTTTGAATTTCTTTTTCGTTTATGAATGAGTGATAAGTATGAGGCGTGCACTTTTGGATTTTCCAAACTATTTTGAATTTCGAAATGTTTACTACAAAGGGGATCAAATAGGGGATGAAAGTTTGTATGAAAAAGTTCTAAATCTACGCGGAAGAAGTCTCTGACAAGGTGCTAGTTCATAATAAAGCCACATTCCTATAATTTCAATGCCATAAAGACTATTATATAGAATTGAAATGGAACATGAACTGGAAGAATTCCTGTATAAAGATAATTAATTACGCAACAACTATACGAACGGTAGACAATAGTCGAAATGGGTGACTTCATCGAGCAGTCACTTGTAAACCGATGATATAACGCTTCTTATTTACAAATAGGATCTGTAATAGTCTACTCCTCTATTGTGTAATCAAAAGTATAGCCCTCATATAAGACTCTTCGAAAAGACGATAATAGCCTGCGAAGACGACGGATTTTTTATTGAGAAGGGCGTAACGAGTCCGCGGGTCGCGCTCAGTCGATCTCGCGTAAGCATCAGAGGAGCCTGGATCAGGCAGTCAGTTCCATTCAGACCGCGAGATCGACTGAGCGCGACCTGCGGACTCGTTACGCCCTTCTCAATAAAAAGTCCGCGGACAAAAATCTGATCTAGTACAGATGACTCTTCAAATAAGTAGTTATTAAAAAAAAAAATATGTTTGGTCAGAACAATATGGGATCAAACACCAAACATTTATATGTAATCAATCAATCACCCCAACAATGAATAAGGGCCTATGTCCAGACGGCTTATGCCATAATCTGTGCCTATGCGCACGAGTCTTTATTACACGCCGTAGATGCGCTTATGACGCAACAAAACTTGCTGTAAACGCAACTACTTAGTGCTGTTATTTGCATATAGGCCCTAAATAAAAAAGATGATGATGGAGATGTCAGTTTTTTTTACCTGATAGAACGCGTGGAAGTTTCTCTCCCCTGGTTGCAAGGAGACGACTCTGCTTTTCTCCAGCAGATAGTTGCTGATGTGACCCCCCACAGGGTCCCCTTTGTAGTCGAAGTGTATGTCCATGTACTTGCCGAACCGGGACGAATTGCCGTTGCGATTCGTCTTCGCGTTGCCAAACGTTTCTAGTATTGAATTTGACTGGATTAGAACGTTTTTTACCCTGGAAAAAATTGTTCGGATTAATTCTTTTAATTCTAGGTTATTCTCATCATCCTTTTGCTCTTCCTCTGATTCAATACTAGTGACCCGCCCTTGCGTCGCACGGGTATAGTCTACTATGTGATGTGTGAATATGACAACATGTCAAAACATCGATATTTGTGTGCTACATCTAAGTAAAATAATAATGTTTTAGAGTTTCCGGAATACACTTGCTCAACAGAGTTTAAGCTGTTGAGCTGCACGGTTCCTGACAAATGTGTGCACTGACTGGTCAGGTCCACTCAATCTGTGTGGTTCCTTCCTCAAAATACCATTTCAGATCGGATCACCAATCTACATGGTCATCACATGATCTGACCAAGATTATGTCTGGAGTTTAAAAGAGACTGTGACCTCTGACTTTGTTTCGGCCTTTCTTCTCAGAGTAGTCAGAGAGGAAACGGCGACCTCATCTAGTTTACAAAAATATGATTGACGTGAAGTGTTTGTACAGACCTACTTACAGAAATAAATTATTTATCATTTACATTTTCTAAATTATGATAAAAACCGAATAAATATTTAGAATGTATTTTAGAAGAACAAAGCTGTTACACAGATGTCACTGAAAGCGACATTCTTATGCTATTTATTATGGATATACACATCGTTGCAAATGTTGCAATCAATCACATTAGTATTCACCCTTTCCAGTCGTTCCTCTCTTTCCAGCAAAGTCTTTATACACACAACCCATCCATCGTCTTTTTAGGGTTTCCCTGTTCTTAAAGCCATCCACATACATAATACTTTCCTCTTGATTGGTGTCATCGACATATCGTTCAAAGGGTCTAAAGCTGCTTAAGAAAAGGGTCCGCTAATCTTCGGGACATCACATTCACGTTCGTTTGTAACTCACCTATCAATGTAATCCCTGTGGACTTGTGTTGTGTTTGCTGCTATGTACTTCATTATGAACTTGGAGGCCTCTGTCTTGCCTGAACCTGACTCGCCTGATATTAACACACATGTGTCTTTACCCTGGAACAAAATGTTTACCATCATTATTATTATCATCAACTTGCATCAGACCAAAGCGGGGTAATCTAAGGTCTATTTAAATCCCTGTTTCCAATTGATGTTATTTTATTTCTACAAACATCAACTTTATATACTTGAAGATAAAGTTGATTTTAGACCGACTAGTTTAGGGGTATGAGGAACAGGGTGTAAAGTTCACTCATCCACCATAGAAAAGGGAGGATCCTCCAACCAGACGGGTTGTTATGTCTGGCGGGCAACTGCCCATATGTTGATTTCGGATAGTCTTATCTATGTTATTCGCTCAGTAAACTCTAACTGCGAGATGTAGGAATTGTGTGACGTCATGTCTTTTTGTTTCGTAGTTTTTGTATGTGGCGGTCTAACCGCTACATCACTCCCCTCCGGAGACCGGAGGTCGATAGTGGGCTGAGTCTTGGATCTTGCGATGCTTCACAGTGCCAGCTGTGGTTCCAGTGAGTCGGTAACCGGGTGCCGCATAGTTCACGGTGAGTCGGAACTGTCTGCGGTGATTCCCCAGTGAGTCGGGGAGGCGCTGCGTCGTCATCCAGTGAGTCGGATGTGGTACAGCGCCGGGTTTTTGGCTGACTGCTTGCGTCGACCAGGAGAGGGTAGAATAGGCTCTGCTTGTGAGACCGGCCGGAAGTGCAGGTGCTGTGCCAAGGTTGCTGATGAGGCTGAGGGTGATGACCAGGAATGCGCGTTCGCTGCATGCTGGTGGTCAGGATACCCGTTGAAGCCGTGGGTGCTGGCTGGCTGTGTGACTCGCCTCACGAAAGCTTGCGGGAGTGATGATGATGATGACGTCACGCTGAAGTAGTTGCACGAAGGCTGCGTTGACGTTCATTCTCGGGGTCACCAATTTAGGGGTATGAGGAACAGGGTGTAAAGTTCACTCATCCACCATAGAAAAGGGAGGATCCTCCAACCAGACGGGTTGTTATGTCTGGCGGGCAACTGCCCATATGTTGATTTCGGATAGTCTTATCTATGTTATTCGCTCAGTAAACTCTAACTGCGAGATGTAGGAATTGTGTGACGTCATGTCTTTTTGTTTCGTAGTTTTTGTATGTGGCGGTCTAACCGCTACACTAGTACTGTTGAAAAATTCATAAAAAAATAAGAACTTGTATCGCAAACTGAACCTTATGAGTAGGCATTACAGTTGATTATCCTAAAATTCGTGTTTGTTTACATGCTTGGCAAATAATTTTCAAACGCAGATTAAACGAATATTGTAAGGAAGTAAAATTGTTTGTTTAGAAGAGGTAATTTCTGGAAGTAAACTGATCCGATTACAAAAATTCCTTCACTGATAGAAAGCTCTATTGCCGAGTGCTATAGGATTTTTTATCAAGAGCAGTGGGTGCCCAGTGGTAACGGCCGCGACTTACGAGTTGTATGTAGGTCGTAGGTTCGAACTCGGACAGGCGCTTTACTTTGTATAATTTTTTTCATCACTACAGCTCTAAAAACAGTGAAAGAAAACATCGAATCGAATCACGATGTTTTTGATCACAGTTTCCTAGAACCAAAAATTCGAAGACATGTCACATTTACCAACCCGCAGAGGAGGCCTGCGTCCTAGCAGTGGGAACTACGGAACACTATAGGCTAGATGTATAGGATTTTTTTACGGTATACTTGACTTCCACGCGGGTGGAAGCTGCGGACTGAACCTAGTATTGTATTACTCTTAAAACCTTCTCGCCCTGTCAATTTTCTCAGATATACTCTGCTCGTAATCATCGTCAATGCACTCATTTGTCCTTCTTATACAATCATTGTCATGAATGATGCAATCGTGTGCATTTCGCCAAACCATAGCACACACTTACTACAGAGTCAGTACAACGCCACAAAGGGATTATGTCATCAAAATGGTGAACAGCATCCATATGACCACTTCAGTTATGAAATAAGTAAACGCATCTGTCAGCTTGGCTCGCTGGAGGAGCTCGTGGATAAGTAATACCAGCCGCACACGCTTGCTGTGGTTGGTCTGTGGATGGGTGACCATCTTTACATACCGAGACTCTTCCGTGCCTTGAAAAGCACGTTAAGCCTTTGGTCCCGGGCTCCCGGCTGTCATTCGTGGATCTTTGACAGTCGTTACGGGTCGTCAGAAGACCGAAAGTCTGACACCAGTCTTACCAAGGGGTATCGTGCTACCCAGTAACTGGGTTGTGGAGGTCAGATAGGCAGTCGCTCCATGTAAAATACTGGTATTCAGCTGCATTCGGTTAGACTGGAAGCCGACCCCAACATAGTTGGGAAAAGGCTAGGCAGATTGAGTGATTGATCTGTTAGATTGGCTTTAGTTTTAGCAATGAAATGTAGCGAAGAAGTTTAGGCTGTACTGTTTTAACGATTTCCTTTGTTGTAGTAGTTGTTTTAAAACCCTCGGAATCATGGGCAGTTGCTCCTTACGTAAGAGGCCTTGAGAAAAACTGATTTCGTTTATTATTCCTGGATTGTTAAAACAAATTGTCGTGGCGCATTGCGATCACGCAACTAATCAGCGACAACTTATTTGCCAAACATGTAAACAAACACGAGTTTTAGGAAAAACAACTGTTCTACAACTGTTACTACGCTACAACTTCATATTTTTTAAGAATTTTTCAACAGTACTAGTCAGTCTAAAATCAACTTTATTTACACTAACTTAAAGTTGATGTTTCTTTAAGTGGAAATAACATCAATTGAAAACAAGGATTTGAATAGACTTTACTGCTTCTGGTTCTGGACTTTATACTTGTGTTAAGAGGCGTAGCGAAATAACCTAACCTGGGTGGTCTTGCTAAGTGCAGTAAAAGCTTTTTACGATCTCTAACCGAGATTCAAGACTGCCTCTTATGGTAACACCATCAGAGCTAGGTATGGTAACACCATCAGAGGTAAGTAATGGCCACATTCCAAAGGTTTTGAATGGCCATTTTGCTGTTTATAGTATCCTAGTATATTTCACATTCTACGGAATGGCGTTTCTGACTTCACAATTGATTTTTAACCGACTTCCAAAAAGGAGGAGGTTCTATGTTCTTCTTTATGTTCATCTATACTTTCGTCAATTGTGAACCGATTTTGAAAATTCATTTGGTAGAGGAATCTGCTTGGGTAGTTTTTGAGTTAGCTTCAATAATACGTATTTTTCGCATTTAGTCTATGTGGATCATGTTATAATAACTTCCTCTCACTGTTATTTGCAAAGCCGGTAGTGGTTTAGGGGTATGAGGAACAGGGTGTAAAGTTCACTCATCCACCATAGAAAAGGGAGGATCCTCCAACCAGACGGGTTGTTATGTCTGGCGGGCAACTGCCCATATGTTGATTTCGAATAGTCTTATCTATGTTATTCGCTCGGTAAACTCTAACTGCGCGATGTAGGAATTGTGTGACGTCATGTCTTTTTGTTTCGTAGTTTTTGTATGTGGCGGTCTAACCGCTACATCACTCCCCTCCGGAAACCGGAGGTCGATAGTGGGCTGAGTCTTGGATCTTGCGATGCTTCACAGTGCCAGCTGTGGTTCCAGTGAGTCGGAACCGGGTGCCGCATAGTTCACGGTGAGTCGGAACTGTCTGCGGTGATTCCCCAGTGAGTCGGGGTGGCGCTGCGTCGTCATCCAGTGAGTCGGATGTGGTACAGCGCTGGGTTGTGGCTGACTGTTTGCGTCGACCAGGAGAGGGTAGAATAGGCTCTGCTTGTGTGACCGGCCGGAAGTGCAGGTGCTGTGCCAAGGTAGCTGATGAGGCTGAGGGTGATGACCAGGAATGCGCGTTCGCTGCATGCTGGTGGTCAGGATACCCGTTGAAGCCGTAGGTGCTGTCTGGCTGTGTGACTCGCCTCACGAAAGCTTGCGGGAGTGATGATGATGACGTCACGCTGAAGTAGTTGCACGAAGGCTGCGTTGACGTTCATCCTCGGGGTCACCAATTTAGAGGTATGAGGAACAGGGTGTAAAGTTCACTCATACTCCATTGAAAAGGGAGGATCCTCCAACCAGACGGGTTGTTATGTCTGGCGGGCAACTGCCCATATGTTGATTTCGGATAGTCTTATCTATGTTATTCGCTCAGTAAACTCTAACTGCGAGATGTAGGAATTGTGTGACGTCATGTCTTTTTGTTTCGTAGTTTTTGTATGTGGCGGTCTAACCGCTACATCACTCCCCTCCGGAGACCGGAGGTCGATAGTGGGCTGAGTCTTGGATCTTGCGATGCTTCACAGTGCCAGCTGTGGTTCCAGTGAGTCGGAACCGGGTGCCACTCAGTTCACAGTGGGTCGGAACTGTCTGCAGTGATTGCGGCGATGGTGATTGTGGTTCCAGTGAGTCGGAACCGGGTGCCGCACAGTTCACGGTGGGTCGGAACTGTTTGCGGTGATTGCGGCGATTGTGGTGATTGCGGTGATTGAGGTGATTGCGGTGATTGCGGTGATTGAGGTGATTGCGGTGATTCCCCAGTGAGTCGGGGTGATGTGGCTGAGGGTGATGACCAGGAATGCGCGTTCGCTGCATGCTGGTGGTCAGGATACCCGTTGAAGCCGTGGGTGCTGGCTGGCTGTGTGACTCGCCTCAGGAAAGCTTGCGGGAGTGATGATGATGACGTCACGCTGAAGTAGTTGCACGAAGGCTGCGTTGACGTTCATACTCGGGGTCACCAATTTAGGGTATGAGGAACAGGGTGTAAAGTTCACTCATCCCCCATAGAAAAGGGAGGATCCTCCAACCAGACGGGTATTATGTCTGGCGGGCAACTGCCCATATGTTGATTTCGGATAGTCTTATCTATGTTCAACGCTCAGTAAACTCTAACTGCGAGATGTAGGAATTGTGTGACGTCATGTCTTTTTGTTTCGTAGTTTTTGTATGTGGCGGTCTAACCGCTACAGTGGTATTCGATTTTGGAAATTCTAAACCAAAGACACCGACTTCCGAAATTAAAGTTATGAAGTTATTTTTACTTTGCAGTGTTTTTTTTTTGGAAGTCGGTTTGGGTTGGGTTTAGAAACGTGTCGCCTTGCTAGAAAGAATGTGAAGTTATTTTGGGGTTCTTTCTAGAGGGTCTCCTGAACTTACCATATACGTATAATTTTTATTGCCGGAGACAACTTTTTTAAATAGAATTGCTTCGGTACTTGCCTAAGCATAAGCATGATCAGCCTATAACGTTTTCACTGCTGGGACACAGACGAGGAGGTCTGTGTCCCAGCAGTGAAAACGTTATAGGCGTTATAGACTTTATATCATGTTTTGGTCCAGAAGTTCATAAATTATAAAGAATTACCTTATCCTGCCTTTTCTGAAATCCCTAATAAATTTTCCTTGGTAAGACCTCTCACCTGTTGCCTAAGCACCCTCTGGCAGGCGTCTGCCACAGCATACACGTGTGGAGTGACTTCGAACATCTCTCTGCCCCTGTACTGTGCCATGTGCTGCATGTTGTAGATGTCCAGGTTTTTGTACGGGTTGACTGACACCAGCACCTCGCCGATGTATGTGTAGATTTTGTTGTGTTGAAACCTGGGGACAAAAGAGTATACATGGTTAGATTACTGGGTGTTTAAGGAGTTTTTCTCCACCATCTCGCCAGGGCCCGAGCGGTGGATTGCGGCCCACTACCTCTCATAGACAGAAGGCCTGTGTCCCATCAGTGGGAAGATTATGAGCCGATTATGCCTCAGGATAATCAGCATTATCAGATAACCAAACTGGAAGAAGTAAGACAGCTTTTTGACATTGGTAACAACGAAAGATGATGATTTTTGGTAATCTTTTGATTTCAGATGCAATCTGATTCACGGTTTTTGTGATAGGAACTTATATTTTTCACTTTTACGACCTTCGTAAGTTTAGGAAAGGAATAGATCTTTATATTAGGTAGCCTATCCTAAATTGTTCGACGACCTCAAGACCAAGGAAATTGACAGCCATTGACAGTCCCTGAGGTAGTAACTCGTCACTAGCAACCTTAAAACATTTGATTTATGTCATTTGAACTTAACGTTAACTTGAACAGAGGCGTGGGAAACAAGCAGTCATTACCAAACACATTTATGGCGCGAAGATACTAAAACATCTACATCATGTTATGAGCAGACGTGGCCAGCTGTCAATACTTACTCGAGTTCTTAATTGACTTGTAACAAACCGGATTTTAATACTTCATGTAAGTAAGTTAAACATGCTTGTGCAAGAAATGGTTTCATTGACAGTAATAGATCCGGAACACGTGTACCTATATTTACAACTTCTAATAGACGCTAATGAGCATAGTTGAACCTGGTTGAACCTGGCCCAACATTGGCTGATAAATAAATACCTTAAAGTCAAACAATAGCATGGAATGTTATGTCTTATGTGTTAGAAATAATTAAAGTACTTAGTTAAGTTCTATTGTTTGAATGGGTAGTGCCAGTGTAACCATATATTGTAAATCTCGTCAAACGAACTTAGAACCAGAACAAGAGCTAGGCCATTCTTTAGTTGATACTCTTGACATTTTAGTAGGGAGACACCAACGAACGAATGTTCTGTCCCTGTATAATCAAAAAGAATTTGAGAGAGTGCGGGTAGAATGTGCATTCGCTCGTTTACGTGATAACTTTATGTTATGTCATCTATAAAGATAGAGAAATAAAACAAATAAATAATTACTAATAATCCGACCATAAACCAAATCACGAAAATCGACATGGCGCTAACTAAGCTAACCCAAGATACGCTGATGACAAATCCAAAACCATCTTCTTATACCAAAACAATGACATAATGACCAAAATATCCAACAAACAGTAGATAACATGAAAACCACTTATAAATCAATTAATTCTAACGACAAATGAAGTGTAAAATCTCTCAATAGCACGTTAGTCGTGGCTCATTGGCTCTATTAAGATTTTAACACGGCTCGTTGAACAAATTGTTGTGCGCTGTTAATCTATTTCTTTTGCCATTTCTGATGGCGCTGAGTGTGAATGATGGGATGAATCGGGATATTCCGAAGAGGAAACCATTATCTGTTTCAAGGAAGTAGGATTTTGATTTATAGTATACAAACATTGAGTGACTACAAATAAATGCAGAAGGCAAGGCCTTGATGTGACAGATCAACACAAAAAGAAGAGTGTGTTTCTCTATAATACACCTTAGACACCACCATAATAATATATAAAGAGTCCATTGCGTTTGGTAGTAGTTGCCAAGCGCAGAAATCGACATAATTATATTTTTTTAAACTTTTATTTCAATACTGGGAGCCAAAACAGGTTTTCGCTTGGTTTTCGCTACATGAGATCAATCTCCAGATGACTGAGACTGTGGCTGCTCATTCACGTTATAATGTTCAAACTAAGGTACATTGTCGTAATGGTCGGTTTTATAGTATGTGATGCAAATGTTCAGATATCAAATGACAAAAATATCACACAAGGCTAGCCTTTATTAGCACATAAGTCTGAAACTCCAACCAGAAGCAATAATTTATACAAATGAAATTGTAACTAAAAAAGCATTCTCAATTTAGCTAATGAAAATATGATACCCCGAAAACCATCCTCAATAAAGCTTTCAGCAATTTGAATACAAAAAGCCTGCCGTGCCGAAATTCATAACCTCCGGGGTTATTAGGCCATCGACCTGATGCACGCGACAATGGCGGACTCGGCCAGATGCGAACCATAATAGCTGTCGACATGACGCTAAATATGTAACTTTATGTAGGTAGAAGGTACTAGTGTGGTAATAAACGAGTGATATAACTGTGTAACATCTGGAGAATAGATCTGAGATTACAGAGCCAGAGGGCCAGCTTTTTACTGAGATTATAAAGTCATCCATATAGTCTAGTAACTGAAAGATCCAAAACTATTGCAGTTCTAAATTCAGTTGGATGTCAGTTATTGAGAACATATTTGGGTTAACAGTGTAGCTCTGCTGCACTGCAGTTAACGATATTTGTGGTTGGCCCGTTCCCAAAACTTGGAAGGCTAAATAAATGACTACCACAAACACTTGCACGCTATACGAAAAGCTATACAAACAAACAATATATTATTATAGTTACTAATTATGACGATCGATCCTCAAAATCGGATATCAAACATAACTAATATACAAATAAATAAACAACATAATTATGCGTAACAAAATTGGTTAAAATAAGATCATTGGTGAGTCATACAAGATATCGAGCGATACGATACATGAATATTTGATGTTATGAGTAAGTGGGCTTATATATTCACGAGCAAGATCATTTGCACATTCATTTACAATAAATTATATGGGTTTAGCCTTCAAACATGACAATATTTTTAACTGGAAGAAAGCTTCCATAAATTATACAAGATTTGCCGGTTACTGTTTTGTATGAGACGATCTTCTGTAGTCTGGATTTCTTATACGGTCATGAGGATGAGTCAAGATTCATATACGATTAAAAGTGTCGTCAGAAGTCCCAAATTCATATTTGGTCATTAATTAGTGCGCCATTTTTTTATTTTTGTTGTAACTGTTAGCAATGTAGCCATAAATCCCCTCAGCTTGTATATTTCTAATTAGACGAATGAAAATATTATTTAATCCACTTAGTCTAATTACAGTAATTACAAATTCAACAATATTATATTCCCGAACTCCGACACGCGAATAATGCAGAAATCCGCTAACTTAAGAAAGCACAGCACACAACGAAAACAAATCCAAGTGTGTAAAGCCGCGCGCGCTGGTGACGTCATGAAGCGCGCACGCCGCGCCACCGCGAGAGCCTCGCAGGCCGGTTTTGGTTCAAGAGCAGATACCGAGGTCAGCTGTGCCATGATCTTAGCACATACACTACATTCCCGGCAATCGTGCAAACCAATGTGAATCAATTTAAACCCTGGATTAATCTGTGTAAGTTATTTTAAGGTGTACCTAATTATTTTATAAGTAAACTTGTGCTCTGCTTGATGGCTATTTGATGCCGAGTGGAGTTCCGGATCACTTACCTATCAAGATTAGGATAAAAAGTGAGATGTCACGAAGTCGTAGTCAACAGGCACTCTAAAATTGAGAAGTATGTTAAAAATAAATGTAAAAATATCAGTCCGTGGTATTCTCATCAATGTTTCAGACACCGCATGTCTCCTGGTTAGAGCTACAGAAGATTATGTCGGCCGAATTTTCATTCATCTCAGCTTCTATAGAGAAGGCTAAGAAAAGGAAGCAGAAGGCTGAACGATATGTGCAGACATACTAAATGACCGCTCATCATTACAATACCATTTATAAAGAAGCTGTCTGGAACCTTGGCTTCAATTCGTTACCCCATTATAAATTAATTACTTGTAGTTTGGCAGTGCCATGACACCTGCCGACACCTTGAACTTCCCTAAAGGCTGACTGTACACACTAACTACATTTAGACCCTGCATTGTATGCTAATGCTACTCAGAACGTAGACCAAAAGGACATGGAGGCTTGACAAAGATAATCTATACGTGCCAAAGCAAATGAATTACAAGCTATGAAGATTTTTATTGGCTATAAGTTGACTCATCGCTGCGGCTGTCTTCCATGCATCACTGGGCGATATAATACTATGACTAAGTACCGTGAGCTTGAGTGTAAACACTGTAATTGGTCCGTAATTATGTCAGCACGGTATTCTTAATTGTAAGCTTAAGGTATTCAAAATGGTTCCCATGATTAGTTGTTATTTGCATTCTGAGCACGCAGAAATGTCAGATAAAACAGTTCTTGGGCAAAATACAGATGAATCTTGATAATCAAAGATAGCAGTTACAAAAGTGGTGGACTCTCCAAACTATAAATATTTTCTTAAGGTTTTTACTGAGTCAGTCTGGGACCTATTTCACCAATGTAAAATTAAAGATTGAGCGATTCGAATCACGAAACGTCGCTTTAATTTCCAGACATTTGGACGACAATCCTAGTGACGTTTATATTTTATTGGTCACTAACAAAACCTATGACGCAGTGTATACAATACATAAAAGACATAAAATAGTAGAAACTGAATCAGTAGTTGAGGTTGGATGACTTCATCCTTACGAGAATTATGGGATTACTTGTCCTACTAAGTATAAGGGCAGGATTTTCCCCCGATGACTCATACATTTGCTGGATAGCGAGCCCCTTATGTTCATTTCTAATTTGATGTATGTTCAAGCTAAGAAGTGCATAGGAACCATCTTTAATATTCTTTGGAATCTTCTTAGATGTAGACGTTATTTGTTAAAGATGATTGTAATGTATCTCGTTGTTAATCCTTAAATAAGTAAATAATCAAAATATTTTATTTCACATAAACCAACAAGGGCACTTATGAAACGTCAGAAGCTAGGTGCACGGATCCAAAAGGTCGTTTTCTATGGAGAAGAGCCGGCAAGAAACTCCACGGTTACTCTTTTAAAAATAAATTGGTTTTTACAAAGGATTTTTTTCAATTACAGTGATAATAGGTATGAGAGGACAGTGTAGGCCTATCAAAAAGTACCAGATACTTAGCAAAATAGAAAATGGACCACATATATACAGTCTGTTAAGCCTACAAGGTTCTCACATTCACAAAATCTAGACGAAAAGAATCTAAGTACTCATATAAAAGATAAATAAAATAATAAAAATCTATTTAAACCAAATGCATGATTGTAGCTACAGCTGTTAACAAAACGCAATTTAAAAAAATAGATTACGATATCCATATTGGGAATGGGTATAGTATAGTATGAATTTCAAATCTGCTTGTGCTTTGTGTCCAAAATCATCAGTGAAGACTCTTTAGTTTGTTCCTTTGCTTGCGTTGTGTACGAACTGCAATTGAAATACTAAAGTACCCGTCACGAGAAGCTATAAATTTTGTAAATAAAGTAGAAGTTCTTTATTTACAAAATTTATAGCTTCTTGTGACTTGCGACTTTAGTGCTATGACATTCTGGCTACCCATGGTGATTTGGAGCCAGTAACTGGTAACTTTTGAGTAGCGTCGTGGACGACGGGCCTTAAAGCCTAGAGATAACATCTGGAATATTTCCCTTCCGCATCTTCAACTGCTCATATCTTAAGGACTTGATAATTACTTCCATTAACGACTAGATAACAACATCACGGACTCCCTTTATCAGTGCGCCATCGCCATTGCTGTGAAGTGGCAATCGACCTTCATTTCTTAGGATGGCCATATGTTGAGGTTCCTACTGGGAATTAACAATTCAACACTTGACTGGACTGTTGAAATAATATCAGATGCTCGTTCAAAAATTGTTGATATTAGTCAATTTGCAAACTAATTCATTCGGTAAGATGTGGGAGTCGTATAGTTTTCCTACAGACAATGATTTACATACAAAGCAGATCTATTTGTTTCAGTTTGAAATTAATTAGTTTTTAGATAGGGATTATAACAGTGAACAGGTTGCAAAGAAAACATAGAGTACGCTATTCCGAGTACTGCACGCGTCGTGTGTAATTTTAAAGTTGTTTAATAATCTTAAAAATATTTTTACATAACCCTCCATTAGCAACAGGGCCAGTAAATATCTAAGTTTGAACCATACAAAGTAAACAAGGCAATGCTTTAAAACAAACTCCGAAGGCATGTAAAAACTGGCACAGGGGACATGGCCTAGTAACATTACATTAGCGCTGACCCATTTTTTCAATAGCTTTTAAAAGGCTTCAAAACTGTTCAAGTTTTTTATAAAAACTTACCAAGTGTGATCTGGAAATATTGCAGTTTTTTACATTTCGGTTGTTTTGGTCTAATATCAGGATTTTGCTTTCTACATGTATGTTCATGATAGGATTAATGCCATCGGGACCAGTTGTCCAATTCAGTAGGTCCACACCCGTAAGGCCAAGGATTAATATATCCATATTTACTCAAACGCTTACGCAACATATTCGGCTATGCATTATTGCCTACAATGACTCATGTGTAGTTAAACTATCGTGTTTGCTATCGCGAATTATCGCTGTTTATCAACTGTTGACTTATCAGACGATAAATAAAACGCTTCAGTCGAAGCCGGTAATATCGAGGATATTAGTTGAGTATCATTATGTTTTATACCTCACTGACGCCGCAGAATTGTAATGCTGCAAAAGGTATATAATATTGGCGACCTGGCTTCACAGAATGACTGCAACTTTTAGGCATAAGGTGTCGAATTGATAAACGCGATATCGAAATTAGACTGGTGGATATCGATAGTCAAATTAATTTGAGTAGTGAATAGTGATATAATAATTATGTAGGTAGATACGGTCGACATTGGCACGTAGTCTGTCGTAGTTGGCCTAGTAATAAAGTCAGAAGATTTGGGCGTTCAATCCTACACACTTCACGTTAAAACACTCAACGATCTATATATCGAAACTGTATCTTCAGTTTTTATTATTCTTAGGATCAACCAAAACGTATTATTGTCTTTGGTGAGATCTAATCTAAGAATAGTCCACCCCACATCCTATGGATGTCGTAACTCGTAAGACGAACTAAGCGCGATATCGTTATTAGATTAGATCGAGAGGATGTGCAGTAGCATCCGCCTGTAAAATAACATAGATCTGCCAGTAAACAACATCAATAACTTTGATGCGTTCCAGGAGTTACGCTCGAGATCAGAAGTGATCAACTGATAATGTACTGGGTCGAGATAACGTTTTGAAATGGATGTGTATCTTCCAGCCTGTTGAACGAGACAGCTTCTTGAGATAAGCTGGATTAACTAGCTTCTAGTAAAGCAAAACCTTTGACCAAAACTAGCAATCCCAAACACAATCCGCACAATTTTGTTTATCAGCAGTAACAATAGGAGTTCGTATGTGAGGCCAAACCGACTCAAGCGATCCTAACGAATCTTTCGACGAAATAAGTTTTGCTTCGAACCACCGCACGATCGTGTGCTAGTATCGGATTCAAGAGTATGGATCGGCATTCGAATCGAATTTGATTGATTCAGAATTCGAAGCTGTCGGGAGTAAGGCCCCCGCTGTCGTCCCCATTTCCTCAAATCCATCACCCATCATCGTACCACCAGCAACCCGCAACCACAGCAAATAGAGTGCGGCGGCGACCAGTCTTGCTAGACGATGGTTGAGCAACGTTGGCACGGGACACGCATACAAATGTGCACTTAATACCGAAGGGAGAAAGCGTGTCACTGCGCCTGGTCCTGCAACCACACTGGTTCTCGTGTTACTCACTGATGGAATATATGAAGTTCAAGGTAAGGTCAGAAGGGAGAACAGACTTAGAATGTGTTTGCAGTTTGTCATCTACCGGGGATGGATTCAGGGCAGGGATAAACGCAAGTAATCTTGTAGGAATAGTTACACGATTGAAAATGAGCATGAATTGGTAGCTAGATATAGTATAGGGTATTTTTTATTCTCTTGGTTTTCAGTCCTGTCTATAGGCTTTGGTATTACATGAAGAGTTAGGTCAACCAAACATCGACTAAAGTTAATTTTGTCAATTCCAATTTCGATACATCCTTCTACAGGTGATTGTACATAAGATGGAAATAGCACCTGCGATTGTATTATATAAAATATTTATTTACCTCTTATATTTTTATCCACTTGGAGGAAAAATCACGATAACATAACGTTTATAAATAAACACTTGAGCGTTAGTAGGCCGTATTAGTCATAGAGCTGAAATTATAATAGCAAATTCGGAAGCTCATAAATATGATAAATAGTTGGTCATCTAGGAAGACTGTTATCATAGTTATGTAGAATGACGTCACTCTCTTGAATATGATTCAACGAAGGCATTTGCATATTACAATAATTATGTCTGTATGTTGTTAATTTTACATATTACAAGTATATGTCTTGTTTGATGACTGAGCTGTTGAAACATCTGGCTTTTTGTTTGGCTGTGAATGAAAAGACTGTTCTTTGAAGGTCATGCCCCCACTGTATGTGAAACGAGGAGTACTTTTTGTAATATTATTTACTTTATTCAGAGTATGTTTTAAAGTAGGTAATGAGGATTCAAAATCTTGTTACAGGATCAACAAATTCAATAACATTCCTTCTGTAGCATCAGTTGAATCTAAAACCCTAGACAAAGTATAAAATGACATAACTAAAGTAAACGCTAAAACTTCTCATAGCATAAATATTACATCGGTGACGCTCTAGCAAATTTTGGCTCATCAATCTAACTAAACGGCAGACATGGATCGATAAAACATAGATTGAGACACGATGAATATGAAGTAGCAGACGAACTTGATAAATGGTGCAGACTTGCAGTATTACGGCTTCAGAACTTTGCAGAATTGATTGGAAATTTGTTTGGTTTCAAAGAGAATGAATGTAAAGGCAAAACTACCATAGTGAATGCAAATGAAGGGTGAGTAATTAGAGTTATTTTTATTGAATTTGAAGTGGCATTATAGGTAATGACTAATGATGAATGGAAATGAATGTGTTTAAAGGAATTTAGGTATTACACTGTAAATTAACTAGCTATCGACAACTATGGGTATTAAATAAGGTACCGGAATGTAATAATTTCCTGTTATTCCCAATTTAGACACCACAGTCATCAAAAGTCAAAATTTAACTTTCCTCCCAAAAATTCAATTAGGAAACCATTTAGAAGCCATACACAAACTACAGTGAACTCATTCAAACAGGAGTTAACTAATAACAGCTATAAGGCAACACACATTGCTAGCCTTCCTTTTAAAACCATTCATCATATCATTGACAACTGGCAATGAAAGCACAAAAACAAAACAGAACATTATGACAGTAACGTGAACAGAATTAGCACGAATCAAATTCAGCAGGTCACCGGCACAGATGCAAATCACGTTCAAAGAAACTCACACTATTGCAATTAAGAGATCACTTTCCCTGAGGCAGTGATAGGCCTCTTGCAGGGTGAAAGAGTGGTGACTATGGCGGTAGCGGGCGCGGTGACGGGTACGGCTAGGTGGTCAAAGTGCATAGAGTAGTTGTAGCGGGCAGTAGAGTGTAGATGTGTTTCCACATGAGGGTACAACAATACGCCGTCGCGACGGACTCGCTGGGCTATCAGTATAGCAGCAATGTGCGGATAAACGCTTGTCTCCCGTCAAGTCCTGTCGCGTTAGGCGTCCACCATAGTCGCTTCAACGCAAACAGCGGTTTCAACTGCTTGATATTTCGCGCCCGCGAAAGCTCCTCACTCTGGACGAGGTTATAGATGCGTCGGTGTATCTTCGTGTGTGTGGATGTATAAAGCGCTTCCGCCGAGTTACGCTGCGCTTCAAGCGTCCTTGCCGCGGAAAATGTAAGGAAGTAGGGTTCGCGATATTCTCGGCGCAAACATGGCGTCTTTGGATAGCTTGTTTTCCTAGCGTGAGTCATACGTTAATCATCCTTTGTAGTTGAATGGTCAGGTCAGTTGTTATACGGTAGTGATTGAGTTAAAGCAGCTTGCTTTGCCGAGTGTTTGTTAATTTATTATCCTGGAGTTTGGCCTCTGGCCTCGGCTGTATAGTCTTCAACAGTTTTCAACAAAATCTTTAAAAGTTTTACGTTGGTTTTGATTCGGTTTTTCTTTCTGTCTGATGTTCCATTATTCTTAAGTCAGTACATAAAGCACATCAGACAGGTTACAATCTTATCATTTCGTTGAATTATAGCTCTCTTACCCATTCAGCTTCAGACTATCAATAATACTATTCGTTTAGTAAAAACTTTTTTAAGATTTTTACCAAGAATCCAATTCGATTATCCAACGTTATGTCAAAAGCCCTGCGTCTATTTCTGGAGTGTCGTCTCATCCCGCTACTATTCCAGGCGTTTTGCCTGTAAAACCCATCGGTATGTGAATGTCATAATGTTTATTAATATATTCGTCCTTTTCTTTCTTATAGCTCGCTCTCAAGGATTACGGGATTCATTTTAAGTTTTTACCGCATTACTATACATAGAATGCATTGAATCTGTACTACGATAATATTTTGATTCATAGTTATTTTAATGACTTACATTTTGGTCTCTGGACTTGCGTACCTAATGAGAAAAGTTGTAAAACTACTTCATTAAATTTTTAATTTATTGTTCTGCTGAAATTGGAAATATTATCATCCACTAATGAGATTGCCCGTTGCAGCTTGCAGCTCGTGAGAATATGAGTCTCGCAAACGCAAGCATGAAAGATCTAAAATTCAACGCCGAAAATTGTCCAGTCATTGAGGTTTTGATGGCAAGTAACATTACCATGAAAAGTTCACCATGACATAGTATAACGGAATTCTTACGTACCTCGCACCTACTTCCTATAGAGTATAGACTATAGAAGCGTATAGTGAAACAAACATAAAGGCACACATTGACATAACATTCCGTAACTCTCATAGCTTCGTCATCTTGCGGTCAGCGCTGTGTGACCTCTATGGCTTGCCACAGACCCGCAGAAAGCAAGTACTTCTTGTGATTATTACCTCACATCTTACTAAGGTAAGTATATCTTTCTCTAGTATACTTTCTTAAGGCCAAGTATTTTTCTCCAGATGCATGGTCGTTTAGATACATCCAAGTCTCTGAGGCCTCTTGTCTTTATTTGCCTGATTTGACCTGAATTCTACGCCTATGGTTAAGGGGGATACGCCAAGGTAGCCCGCGAAATTCAAACTTTCTTAGGTTTTTTGCAATTTGCAGGTCAGTGTCAGGTTGTATCTTGATTATAATATGATTTGCGAGCGTAACCAGTATGGTTTTACAGAATTATAATCATTAGAATCAGCAATACAACTCCTTAGGTTAGCATAATCCCCAAATGTCATGATTTCATGAAATAGTCATTAAACGGGATTACATGAACTTATAAGAGTTGTATTGATGATTTCTATGATTATAATTTTATAAATAAACATTTGATACGGTCGCAAATCATATTTAGATCTACGTACATACAACCTGATACTGACCTGCAAATTGCAAAAAACGTAAGTAAACATGAATTTCGCGGGCTACCCTGACGCTTTCACCTTAAGGCTGTTTTAATTGAAGCATATTTGGTAAATTAATGTTTCCCATATTCTCACTTAGTTATAGAATAGTTAATGTAGGTATGGTAATTCCAATACATTCGGTGATACTTTATCGTATTTTTGTCGTTCATATCTGCAAAACGGTTACTGTTGATTGTAATTTAAATATGTTTTTCCTTATACTTTTGCGTTTGAGTAACTTACGACGAAAACAGGAGTAAGTTTTGGGCGGTAATCCTAATCTTATCATCTCGTCTAGATATACATAAAGAATATAACCCAGCATATTTATAATCCTATTTTCTTGGCAACCGTACGTATAGGGTCTATTATAATAGGGACTCGGAAAATATGGGACACCAATCACCATTGACGCGGTATTGCACGACTCGTAATGCTTCGCATTAGAGTGTGCTCTACGATCGAAAAATATTTTTTGCCCCATTTCTGCAACTGTTTTTATTGTTTCACTCCTGCTAGTACACAGAACCTACTTAATTTATATACCATTGTATAGATGATTAAATGGAGATTAATATTGTATTTTTTAACAATTGATTTAATGCAGCAGAAATGGAAAAAGCATCAAAATAGTTGAAAAAAATTTCCTGTCCGTCAATTTATGATCCCTGAAAACATTGTAGCTTGCGATAAAATCAATTAATTGAGTCAATATTTTTTTTATACATTCGTTTCAGCCGTAGAAGGAACCCTATTGAAAATGGCTCTTTTATTCATAGTAGTTTAATTATAATTAATAAAATACTAACTAAAATATAATATCAATATCTAAATATTTTCAACCTTGATCCGGTGCCGTTGCCTAGCAACTGCCAACGTAAATATCTTTGTCAGTCGTTGACATTACGACTTCATGAAAAGTGATAAATTGTTCATTTTTAGGGTTCCGTACCCGAAGGGTGACAAACGGAACCCTATTCATAAGCCTCCGCTGTCCGTCTGTCTGTCAGCGAGCTCTATCTCATGAACCGTAATAGGTAGGCAGTTGAAAATTTCACAGATTGAGCATTTCTATTGCCGCAAGAGCAACAAATAATAAAATTAAAAATTAAAGGGGGTCGCCATACAATAAAATTAAATTTAAAAAAAAAAAAAATCTTACCTTGGCATGTGGGGTATCATTTTCTAGAGCTCATTGAATAGAAAATAAATATCATTTTTATTTGTTTTTATCTTCAAAAATTATGAATTAGGGGGCTGCAGAAGTTGTCTGTTTTAGACCATTTTTGTACGAGCTCTATCTCAACAACTAAACAAATTAGGAATTTGAAACTTGTGTGTATCATGTAACATATACTGTTTATAATCAACAAATACTAAAAACGCCGATTCATAACGTATTTTATATAATATGGGCGATTTTCTGCAACTTAAAATAATAATTTTGTATTTCATGCTAATATTATGCGATATAAATTCCACAGATAACTATTTAATAGTCGGAGTAATGACATGGAATTAGTAAGTACCTACTATCATGGCAGCATATACTATTTCGATCATCCAAAAAGGTCTACAAAATAAACTTTCTTCACAAGATTTTAAAACCGGCCAGTATTTTTTGAGTTTAAGAACTTTATAGACTTTTTTCAAAGTATCCCTAGACGGTGTTGATGTGTGTACCTTATGTTAAAACTACACTCCAATAGACAATATATTCTGTAACATTGAAATGAATGCTGGCACATACAGTGTACTATTCAGTTACCTTAAACCGTTGTGGACACAATTTCATATTGAGAAAAATTATTGGTGTAAAAATATTCGGTCACGGCGGCCAATCTCAACGGAGACTGGCCTTCGGCGCGGGAGATATTATAGTGCACAAGTGTGTGCGCAGACACGACTGCACTCTCTCTTCCCTCACTCTCATAGTCCGATGGGATGTGTAAAAATTATAAGTAAGAAATAATAGATTTCTGTATGACGTAAATAAATACCTGTATTGACCCGTGCGTTTGCACTGGCGACACCACGACAAAACATGTTGAAATCTGTAGTTTCTGTCAAACATTATGCATGAAAAATTGACAGACAGTAGAGATTCCAACATGTTTTGTTGTGAATGTTTCGCCAGTGCAAACGCACAGTTAAAATTAAAATTTGGCGTACTACTTACATTATATTTTGTACAGTATAGTCTGATGTAGCAAGAGAAATCCTTTTATTTATAAGTAACTAGCTTTACACGGCCTGGCTTCGCACGGTTAGCACTAAGTACTTATCTACGGCGCATCTACCTTTCCTAATTACCTATTTCTACCTAATTACCTACCCTACCTACCTACCCTACCATTCTTACCAGGGTAGGTACGTACTTAACCTACCTTACCTACCCTACATATCTACCTGCTTACCTACCATATATACCTATTTATACCTACTAATACTATGTTAGTAGCAAATAAATAACTTTGACTTTAGTTAATGCATGTTACTGGATAAAGTTAACTTAATATTTTTCTCTTAAAATAAATGAAATATACTCCTACACATATATTTTAACACAATAACATTTTTTCATTAAAATTAGACAATTTCTTTACAAATCTTTGTTTTTTTATAGCGCCTCTGTTGTTACCTTTACAAAGTATTACAAAAATTCATAGTGTTAAATCTTGTACGACATGGTATGGAACCCTTCGTGTGCGAGTCCGACTCGCACTTGACAGATTTTATTAAACTATGTTTTGAATTTCTTTTTCGTTTATGAATGAGTGATAAGTATGAGGCGTGCACTTTTGGATTTTCCAAACTATTTTCCAGATATTTTTAGAAGATATCAAGTCTCAAACTTATGTTTCTTATTTCAGTTACCATAAACCTATAGTTTCAATGATAAATATTCCTGAATAACCTACATCTATTGTAAGATAATAAAAATATTTTGAACAATATTAACTTCTCATTTATTTAATAAAAGAAAAAAATGTTTTCTTATCGGTCACCACGCTCAAAAAGTGTAACTTGAATTAATATCAAAGAAAAAAAAAAACAAAGGAAAAAAAATACTGCACAAATAAAATAAATAAATAATTATAATTGCATAAGTTGATAAAAAATGCTATGCAATAGCTTTACCGCGGCAGTCCCCGAGTGCCACACGTCTTTTTTTTTTTGTACGAGAAACTGGCTGGTATCGATTTATTTTGAAATAACGATTATTTTAGTATATTTTATATATATATATAATATAATTATATTATCCCACCGCTGTCAACATGCTGTAAATGAAAAGACGGGTTGACCAAGACTAATCTTTATTAAGCACAGATAACCAATTATTCAAATGACAAGGCATATCTATCAGAACCAACCTACATAGTATATGACAGGTACTAGGAAAAAAAGAACGTTCTAATTTAGTTTTAAGGTAGTTTAAAAAAAAAAAAAAAACTAGCGAAATGTGGGTGTAGTTACTATGGGTACACCTCTGCCGAACCCTTCGAGGAAACAAGGCGTGATGTTATATTTTATGTATTTTACTCATTGAAAAATGGACCTGCGGTGGTCCGTGGCATGTGCCCATCATAGATGAAGAAGGTGCCCATCATACAAGGCAAGTACTGGTATACCATTTGCCGGAGTCGCACTACGTCCGCCACGCGTTACGTCTATTTATGGCCCTATTGTATTTGGAAGATGCATTTTTTTGAGACCGATCGCATGACATGAAATTTTTGTATCTTACTTGTGTATTTTTTTTAGATAATAATTATAATGAAATATTGAAAAAAAAAGACGTGTGGCACTCGGGGACTGCCGCGGCAAAGCTATTGCATAGCATTTTTTATCAACTTATGCAATTGTAAAATATTAACCCGAATACAAGAAATAGCAATGATGACATTGACAGGAACTGTTATTCACATTTATAGTTTTTAAAACTTGACAACGTAATGGGAACATCAAACTAATAAAAAGGTTTTAATTTAACTATTAATAGTCAAGGATCATTCGTCTAAGTTAATTTGAACTTTATTGTCAAACAGTTAAACATAATTTTCAATACAACACTCTCGTATCATTCGTCTAAGTAAATTTGAACTTTGTTGTCAAAAATTTAACCATAATTTTCAACACAACACTCTCGTATCATTCGTCTAAGTAAATTTGAACTTAGTTGTCAAGCAGTTAAGCATAATTTTCAATACAAAACACTCTCCTTAGGTACTCGTATTTTCGTTACGGAATTTCTGGATTAGGTCTCCACGCTCAAGGCCCGCGATAGAAGCTATGCAATAGCTTAAAAAGTTATAAAATTGGTTCAGACGCATGCAACTTTGTAAGTACCTATACTTAGAGTCTTAGATGAATGGTAAGATTTTTTTACATGTCGCTCGTGTATTTGAGTACACGAGCGTAGACGTGTCGACGGCTGCAGCTCCCTTTGCCGTTGACCAATGCCGCTCGTGTGTATGTGCACTAAGACTAACGTCGTTTTCTATCACGCAGGCGAGATCGAGGTCAAGAGCAGGCCCATTCCGCAATAAAAAAATAAAAAATAAACTTTTCTCGATTTAGATTCCTTCATGTTCATAAAAGGATTAGTAGTTAAGCTTTTTCTTTGAAATTGCTTTGCATGTAGTAAATATTTTACTACCCTTAAAACAAATTAGTACCTACCTATATGGCTAAAAGTAGTTAAACTTCGCAGTGATTATTAAATGAATTACTCGACGTGTGCTTAGTTGCTTGCAGTTTTAAACTACAAATAATAGTTTGAAAAATCCAAAAGTGCACGCCTCATAACACTCATTTATAAACGAAAAAGAAATTCAAAACATAGTTTCTAACAAAAATTAACAATTTATCACTTTTCATGAAGTATGTTTTGACTGCTGTTTTACCCATCAATATGGGTAAAATTTAAAACCTCGCAATCCTTACGTAATGTCAAAGACTATTTATTTAGATATTTACGTTGTGGGTTGCTAGACTTGCTAGGCAACGGACACGTCAAATCAAGGTTGGAAAATATTTAGATATAGATATTATATTTTAGTTAGTATGTTATTAATTATAATTAAACTACTTTGAATAAGAGAGCCATTTTCAATAGGGTTCCTTTTACGGCTGAAACAAATGTATAAAAAAAATAATTAATAAATTAAATTAAAGTGTATAGAGTGCCGCGAGTTTCTTGTGGCACTCTAGTGTCACTGCCTCGGCCCGGCTAGGGTGCCGTGAGCGTTGCATTGTCAGTGTTACTTGTTATTTAGGTTAGGTTAGGTTAGAACTGTGACCACACAACGCACGAGCCGAGCGAGCGTAGCGAGCGGTGCCGCGGTAGCGGCCGGCGAAGTGCCAGGGTCCGTTTAGGCACAAGAGAATGTAATGTTTTGGGAATGTGGTGTTTTACAGCGATTTAACCTCGACAATCAAACAAAATACCAAGTGACGTGACTTAGTGACAGTGACAATGACAATCCAATACTTGCGGCACTTTGGCCGGGCCGAGGCGGTGTTACTAGGGTGCCTGTAGTGGCACTTTATCCGATAGGGATAGAGTGCACTCTATACACTGCCTTAATTGATTAATCGCAAGCTACAATGTTTTCAGGGTTCACATATGACGGCCAGGATTTTTTTTCAACTATTTTGAAGCTTTTAAATTTTTGTTGAATTAAATCAATTGTTAAAGTAGAAGTACAGTATTAATCTCCATTTAATCATCTATACAATGGTATATAAATTAAGTAGGTGTGTACTAGCAGGAGTGTAACAATAAAAACAGTTGCAGAAATGGGGCAAAAAAAAATTTCGATCGCAGGGCACACTGTAATGCTTCGCATTATGAGTCGTGCAATACACTATACTTGTAGGTACTTAAGAGGCCGTGCACGAAATCGACTGATTTTGAAAAAAAATTTTCATTAGCTGTGACAAAGGGAAAATGAATTTAAACAACACTATATTTTGTCATTTCAAAAGTCGAGTTTTTTGTTTTGCATGTCTGAAAGGGACTTTTCAAGTAAGTTAAGTATTCATGAAAAATAACAAGTTTTCCGAAAATTTACGCGAAACTGATATTTGATCACTTTTTTACAAGAAACTACTTTTATTTCTGAACATTAAAAAATATCATCTACATCTACAGACGCTATATGGTCTACGTGCATGTGGCTGAATCACTTTTTTTTTCAATTTCGATACAAAATATAGCATAAAAATAATGTTGAAAAAAAGATATTTTTTAAACCGTTAGTAATGTATTTTCTCCTATTATTTAGCAAACCATAACAAGAAATTTTTTGTGGTATGAGGAACAGGGTATAAAGTTCACTCATCCACCATAGAAAAGGGAGGATCCTCCGACCAGACGAGTATTATGTCTGGCGGGCAACTGCCCGTAAGTTGATTTCAGATAGTCTTATCTATGTCGTTCGCGCGGTAAACTCTAACTGCGCGATGCAGGAATTGTGTGACGTCATGTCTTTGATGCGTAGTTCGTATGTGGCAGTGTAACCGCTACAAATTAACAAATCACACATTAGTCTTCGGATATCCTTGAAATAAAATCAAAATTTTATTTTATGATTATAGCATTATCTTCAAGTAAATCAAAGGCGAAATAAACCATATTTTTGAGAGCGCAAAAGTCCCCAAAACTGATGCAACTATTAACAGGAACTGTCAGTGATACGAATGGTTTAGCACTACGAAAACCGTACTTTTATAATAACAAAAACTAAATGTTTCAATTATTTCAAGCTTTCTTACAATTAGATAAGTTATCGACGAAAAAGGGTTTTTCGTGCACGGAGCCTTAACTAACTTAAGTAAATTGAAAGTCAAGTTGAAAATAAAGTTCATGATGGACAGGTTTTGCTTTACCAAGTCTCAGAACTATTAACTTCGGTAGTAACTTTTTTATGTTTTCAGCAACAAGACTGAAATTATCGAATTCGAGGGATAGAGTCCGAAGGATAGGTGAAGTTATGGATCCATAACGTTTAAAGGTTTATTTTTAAAGTATCATACGACCATAATAACTGTTATCATTTGCATAAGAATTGAAATTAATTCATTCGAATCGGCAGCACTAAACCAATTAGGTACTTATTATCAATTTTTTTATTATCTACCGAAGTATGTCATTAGATTAAGTAATAAATACAGATAATCAAACGGTCTCACTATCGGAATCATATTAAATTTCATACATTTGCTACTTATCGCCATGTCGTAAACGTAACCCTGACCAAGAAATGAATAAAGTAACTTAGAGCTTCGTTTCTACCTTTCTAGCTCCATAAGAAATTAAAAAAGCAAAACTAACTGACATAAGAACGTAAGTACGTTCTCTCTAAACTTCCGTGTTTAGTAAAAAGTCCGTTCTTCATTTCTGCAACAACCCTGCATAATACTGTCAACGTAATCGCCGTGAGCATTCGCGCAATCATAGCGAGGCTGTTTATAGGCGAGGTCCTACCATTCGCTGAGCGGACAACTCAGGTACAGCTGATCTATTCTGTCTGTAATGTCAAAGACAAATAATTTATTTAATAAAAGGCGCATAAAATTCATATGAACGTCACAAGGAAAAACCGTAAATAATTCAGAAGTTGAAAACTACGCTAATAAGGAAGAGAAGAAATTTTATGTATAACGTTATTGGAACGAAGTTCCCTTTCTCGCGTTGCGAAAGGGGACTAGACGGAAAAAATTGGGACCAAAAGTTTTGACGACACTTTTTATTTTTTATTATAACACCATCTGTGTGCGACCACAGGTACTAATTAGTGGCATGCCTTTGTGAGGTTATTTTTTTTATTATAACGCCATCTATGAGCGACCACAGGTACTATTAGTGGCATGCCTTTCTGAGGTTCATTCCATAACTTCGTTCCATCCGGGTGTCCCTTGACACCTCTCAGCTTTTTTATTTATCTGACAAGCTTAGGTCCTCATTAAAATTATAATTAAGTACCGAACATCATCATAAGCTTTATAAGATCTCCAGCCAGGGCTTATTTTACTTACTTCGTTGATGACTAACACTAATTGGAGACTTTGGAAAGGCACCGGACCAGAAGAGAAACAATCAAAGTACCTCGCCTGGTACTATGCTACCATGTATTTAATGCAGCCTCAAGTCACACACAAGTACAACCCTTTTTCTTTTTCAAATGATGGTTGCTAAATGCGTTTCTCGCAGCAGCTCAACCAATGTCTTTCTGTCTTCCAATACTTGATTCTACTCGCTGTTTGCCATTCGCTCCACTTCTCGCTCAGTCATCACTCCCACCTCACCTTATGACCCGGTCAGCGACCTCGCTAATGTCTCGAGCACTTATTGTTCATTAGACCACGTGAGCGTAGCGGACGCAGGACGGGAGACAATTCGCGACAGCCTAGAGATTTGTAACATCGAAACGATCGTGTGCGGATGTCCTTATTATATGCCAGAAGGTTCAGGAAAACGAGGTTGTTCATAGAGGGTGATGAAAGAAAGATAGATAAAGATACAACGCCACAAGGTTCTTCTGGTGTGTGGCCAACATCGGAACTAATGCCGCCATTTTGATTTGTCAATACGAATTCTGTGACAATTTCACAATTTTCACCAACAACTTCCTCCTGTCAATGTCATTTAGGCGCCAAAACATCTTTGTAGCACTCTAGAATACTACTAAGTAAGTACTTCTACTGTAGCATTGTTTGTCTGTTACCATTTCATTATAAGAAAGGGTACATATTAACCTCAATGTGGTTCAGGCCTCTTAGTGGCTCTAAGGGCCGACATACACGGACTGCTTGTAGCAGTCAGGATGGACTGCTTCAAGCGCCGCCCGACTGCATAGTGAACTACAATCTTCTACGTACACACATACACGAAACCGCTCGAGCAGTTGCAAGTGCAAATGCTTCGGGCGGTCGTGTTGACTATGACTGCAAGAGCGGTCCGTCTATGAGAAGTTGATAAATCGCTAACTGCTCGAGCAGTCCGTGCTTGTCGGCCCTAAGTCTATTCCTGTCTCTTTTGATTTTAGCGTTCGTGAAATAAGAAGCAAGGTAAACAAGGTGCCTTTAGACAGCAGATGGTTTCGACAAAGAAATAAAAGCTTTTTCATTCCGTTCTTCAGGAACACTTAAATGCACAGGTGCATTGTCGAAAGTCTTTGATGCGTTACCAAGACAACACCTTATACTCATACTGACCGTATGTTCATACATAAATCAAGGTAATTCAGAATGTTTGTCACAACAAAACACCTCTACAAACTTTTCCTGTTTGAAGTGGCATTCACAATATCTGATAACAGTGATAACACTCAATGTTTCGAAACCCATCGATACCTAATCGATCGGTATCTGGAGATAACGATACTGGTGCAGCAATATAGCAGACTAACATTGAAACACATAACAATAAAACTGTTGATAATACTATCTGACATTTTGTAATAATGAGGGGAAATTCCTTTAGGGAAATCAGGCATTTCCCCTTCAGTTAATCAACCGAAATGAGTAAAGCCGCATGAAAGAAAGGGTGACGAGTTCTGGTATTATAATAGTATTATATAAGGGTATCATTTCAACAGGATGGAGCGCAACCTTCTCCAAGGTCCATCAGCAGCCCATTAGCAGTTCACTGCTGCACAATGATCTCTTCAATGTCCAAAGAGTCAAATCCTGAATTCAGGAGCCGAGATCCGTATGAAGGCTCTAGCAGAAAGGCGCCACACGACGTTGCGATGCGATTCTTGTAGAAAATTTTCCATAGAAGTTTTCATAGAAAATAGAAATTGTTCTACTAGTCTGTCTGTGGTGGAGCCTTGATGATTTTATTGAAGTCTATTTTGATCAACCTGTGAATATTTCTATATTCAACAAGGGCATCTATGCATCACGAAGACTTCTCTTAGAACATTCAGATTTCAAAGATTGCAGTACTCATTGACACAAATGCATGCTAGTTGCTCAGTATCTATTATTCATCCTAGTTCCATTAAATATAATTGTCTAATTAGAACCCAAGTGGAAGAAGTGACAAATACAAATCGTAGTCATGTTTTGTTAAGAAATATAGGAAAACAGTGCATTTTTATTAAAAAGACGGACATTGTTATTTTAATCACGAAGGCGAAGTATGACAGTGAATTGAATAATGGAACATAATATTATTGTAAGGAAGGTATGTTTCCCTGAAACCTGTTTTCCTTCACACAAATGGATAACTGAATAGCAGTACGTAACTTTGAATGGCGTAAGTAGATAATTTTATGACTACAAACTTAAAACATTAATTCCATGAGTGTTTATTTTTCTATGATATATATGTACATTCCAATTTATAATTTACTAACGAGTAACCAGCGCGCAAATCACCTAGAAAACATTGGCATCGAATAGAATAGAATAGCGTAAAAGGGAAAAGGCAGAGGGATGAAAAGACCGCATTAAGTCAGCACTTAGCCCATCGAGTTAGGAACTATGATGCCACAGGACAGGCAGACATAAGCTGATAACACACAACGGATGACAATGATGATGATGGCTTGAGATTAACGAATCTTTCAATTTATAGCTATGCGATTATCGCAATAAGGCCATAAACATTTCATCATAATAATAAGTGTGACAATAGCCTACAAACTTACTAATAGCGTATAAAAAGTAACAGGTGTCACGTAGCCATTTTCCTCATTAAACATCCCATATCATCATCAGGATACTAATAACATTGTACCTACAGATGTCAGACTGCCATCTACTTTACAGGTGACATCGATAGGAATATGACAATATCCAGTATAAAAATCCAAATTATTTACTGTTGACTTTTGAAATTTTAGGGGTATGAGGAACAGGGTGTAAAGTTCACTCATCCACCATAGAAAAGGGAGGATCCTCCTACCAGACGGGTATTATGCCTGGCGGGCAACTGCCCATATGTTGATTTCGGATAGTCTTATCTATGTTATTCGCTCAGTAAACTCTAACTGCGAGATGTAGGAATTGTGTGACGTCATGTCTTTTTGTTTCGTAGTTTTTGTATGTGGCGGTCTAACCGCTACATCACTCCCCTCCGGAGACCGGAGGTCGATAGTGGGCTGAGTCTTGAATCTTGCGATGCTTCACAGTGCCAGCTGTGGTTCCAGTGAGTCGGAACCGGGTGCCGCTCAGTTCACAGTGGGTCGGAACTGTCTGCAGTGATTGCGGCGATGGTGATTGTGGTTCCAGTGAGTCGGAACCGGGTGCCGCACAGTTCACGGTGGGTCGGAACTGTTTGCGGTGATTGCGGCGATTGTGGTGATTGCGGTGATTGAGGTGATTGAGGTGATTGCGGTGATTCCCCAGTGAGTCGGGGTGATGTGGCTGAGGGTGATGACCAGGAATGCGCGTTCGCTGCATGCTGGTGGTCAGGATACCCGTTGAAGCCGTGGGTGCTGGCTGGCTGTGTGACTCGCCTCACGAAAGCCCTCGGGAGTCATGATGATGACGTCACGCTGAAGTAGTTGCACGAAGGCTGCGTTGACGTTCATCACGTCGGGGTCACCAATTTAGGGGTATGAGGAACAGGGTGTAAAGTTCACTCATCCCCCATAGAAAAGGGAGGATCCTCCTACCAGACGGGTATTATGCCTGGCGGGCAACTGCCCATATGTTGATTTCGGATAGTCTTATCTATGTTATTCGCTCAGTAAACTCTAACTGCGAGATGTAGGAATTGTGTGACGTCATGTCTTTTTGTTTCGTAGTTTTTGTATGTGGCGGTCTAACCGCTACAAAATAAAGGGTGTCTCAGTAAGAGTGCACTTTTTCATTTTAAATTAAAAACATGTATTTTTTTAAAGAGTTGTGATATTTTTATTGCATTGTAAAGTAAGCATGTTCCGATTTAGTATGGAATAAAATATCCAGGGCAAATGGCCCCCCACAGGCCTGATGACGGCCATTGCTCTTTTCATGAAATTTTCGATGACATTTTGACAATGATTTGTCTGGAAATCGTTTTTGCATATGAATCTTTCAGGCGCGGTGTGGCCGGTAGCGCCGTCTTGCTGAAACCACATGTCGTCCAGATGCATGCCGTCCAGTTGAGGTCACAAGAACTCCATTATGATGTCCTGCAACGAATGCCGTTCACCGAGAGTGCAATTCCGGCCTCATTTACCCCTATTTTTTTGTGCTCATTTTCCCCATTTTTGTGATGGGTTTTCACAACCTTCTTTTGTGTAGCGCTTCATTTATAATAATCGGAACTAACATAGGTGACAGCTGTCAAAGTTCAGAAGGACAGAGTTGCACACAAAAAAATTTACATTAACCGAAACAAATTTAAAAAGAGCACTCTTGTTGAGACACCATTTACAAGCAAGCAGCAAGTTGTAAAGTTCGGCAACAGAACTTGTCTTTAACTTCAAATGTTAAAAACTGTAACAATCCTTCCAACACTCCAGGAGCAAAGCAACACAAAAACATGTTGCGAAACTTTTGTTTACCACGAAACCGAGGCTTCATAACAGCATGAAGAAAGACGACGGCCAAGATCAACATTATAGTGGCTGTAAATCAGACTTATGGCAGTGGACAGAAAGATGTGAGTGATGCATTTTTCACAACAAAAAGCTATTTTCCTAGACTAAAATAAAAACATGCGTTGTTCTTTAATACTTATGATGAAGAATAATGATGTATGTATGTACTTAGACGATTACTTGTAAAAAGGTTCGTCATGAGTTACGGTCGTCTCCCACACTATGGCCACGTTGACCTTTCACAGTGAATCAGAGCATAAAAACACTGTTGTGTACGAAAAAGATCAGCGAACACTTGTGCTAGTGGATGTACTATGAATATGATGTAGTGGTGTGGTGTAAATGTCACGGGTATAGTTCATTGTACTGTTGGAAGCTCAACTGGAAAGGGCAAGAAGAAAAAGGTTTATTAAATTCCGAACCGTGTCATATTCGACTATAGATGCTATAGAATCAAAATAAGTTTTTGGAACGGGTAATTCTTCTCCATTGCCCAGACAAATCGTGATGACAAAAGCAATAAATAAAAGTCTCTGTAAAAGAAACATGAATCAATATAATGGATTAAATGCTGTTGGGTTTAGTTAGTCACGAATCCAGAATAAGTATGCCAGCAAAAAGATCTAGACATCATCTCTAAATTACAAGGGTCACGAACAATTAACCTTGAATCTCTTTGCAGCCGACAATGCAAGATTCAACATAGAGTTTTCTTTTTCTCTCATTCTCTTTCGTGTCGATGGCGCGACAGTGCATTAAATGTTGTTGGCCCAAAACTTCGTCACTTCCACGGTATCGTCAGTCGCAGCGCAGAGGTCGCTATGGCTGCATTTTTTGGGGCACAGAGGGCAGCATAGGAGGTTAGACGTAGTTTGAGCTATAGTTCCACATCGACACCCTGCTGCTGTACCGTCGAGAGCCCAACTTTGCGAGATTGTAGTTGCATCTTCCCATTTGGGTTCCAAAACGTGTATTTCATTCTGGTCAGTCGTTACTCGTTACAGGCAGACTGGTCCCATGGAGAAAGTTGTTTAGTTTTATGGTCTGTACCACACCCTTTATTTTATTATGTTTGGGTGGGTCACAGCTATTTAATACAGAAGTAATAGTGAGGTAATTGACGACAAGCCGTTTACAAGGCTCCACAGTTAGCAAAAGCAGCAGCAGATTTGATGACCTTTCTGATACATGATGCATACAACCGTGAAAACTGCTTATTTATTAAACTCGTCCAGATGTTATAACTCGCGAGCCATAGTAGCAATATTTAATGACATCATAAGCTAAGACACGTGCTAATACCATTGTGTAAAGATAATAACATAGTTAGCTAGCTTAGTCTTTAGTGGTGTTAGAAACGTGACTACGTTTGTTATATCTACATAAAGACTTTTAGTTTTACGAGGGAGGTGCGGTCGTGAGTCTGTGATGAGGGCATTGAAGGATTGTCAGAAATACTTGAGATGTTTCTAATGTTGTTAATAGGTGTTTTCTCCCACCAAAGAATACTGACCATGTTTCCAATGCTGTCGAAAACGTGTTCGGTTTCCGGTTAACGATGGTCATCATTCTTCCCACGGCTATATTGCAGTTTTTGCTTATGAATAACGCTATTAGTTTAGGGTATGATGGGACTGTCATACGCATTGCGGTAAAAGTCCCTAAATAAAATAGAAAAAAAAAAAAAAAAAAACGCTATAAATTATGCTAGTTTGGGAGGGAGGGTATGATTGTAGCGAGTAGGCGAATTCAACTATTCCATAGTCATCCTAGATAGAATCATTAACTTCCCGAGATAGTTGTCCTTCAAAAACTTTTTCGTAGAGACAAGCAAAATTTCCTTATGACTCCATTGAAAGGCCAAAATTCAGCACAAGACGTTAAGATACATGCTGATATAAGGAACTCTAATCTGATATGTACTAGATATTTGGATCACAAAACTCCAGCAAGATACAATGAATGCTCTCTTCGACCACGGACCAGCACATGCGCTGTAATGTAATATTAGACTACCTACATGTCTAAAGCCGCCCTCCCACGGTGCGCCATATCGCGGACGCACGCGCACGACGCACCGTGGGAAACCTAGCGTGCGTGGTAGCGCAGACGCGCGTTGAACGCGTGCGTGGCGGTGCGTCCTCGTGCGGGCTGGTGCGCGTCCGCGATATGGCGCACCGTGGGAGTTGGCTTTAAACAACCCAAGACCGTAAAACGGATATTATATGTGCAGTTAAATGCAAATATGCAGCACATGGTAGTGCGCTAACTGGGCCCATTGTCCTTAATTAGTAGCCGGTCAATTAGCGTCCTGTTTGCGTATGGAGAAGTGCGCACTTTGTGGATATTGTTATTGAAGTAGTTAAGTTAATGCTAAGTGTTTATATTCTTCTTCGTTGCTTGCCGGCATAACATATTCTTCTACGTAATATCAATTTTAAATTCATTCACTGACAGACAACGCTCAGACAAAATCGCTGGGTCTAGCTAGAACAATGAAATTTTGCACAAGAGTTCCTTAAATAACAAGAGCTCACCATAGTCTACGTTTTTTTAAATTCCTCAACTTCTTCTTTTTCTTGTGGGTTGTGATAGTGACTAACCTGGTGTAGGAGTTTTTATGCCACCCATGGGGGCTGACTGGGCTTCACATGCCGCATGCCGCACGTACGGCAAAATTATAGATTTACGACGACAAAATTAATAAAAACAAAGTCAATGAAATATTTTTCTTTCGTATGGTAGATGTTCTCAAACCTTCACTAAACAAGATTTAAAAAATAATATTGATGAGTGAGCAAGAATCGTTTGCATAAACCTCAACTGTTCGACCCTCATGCGCATTTTCGGGCGAGCTGTGAGTATTGTACTGAAAATTAGTGCGAATAAATTGTGTCGATGTGCCGCATCCCGAAGATGAATCTTGTTTTTTTTAATATGGAGGCGTTACCATGTTGTAAGTACTTTATTATAAGCTTAAACATGACCAATATAAACACGTTTTTGTGAAGAAATATGTAAATATGTCCATAGAGTCAAAATAATTGTGTTTTTGTAAAAAAATATACTTCATGAAGGCTTTTAACAAATAGAACCAACGAGTTCCAATTTAAATAATGCATTAATTGAAAGGTCTGAATGTTCTTTATAATAGGTAACTGGTTTTATTTGCACATATCTGCAATCTTTTGAGTATTTTGTTGTTTTTGTTTCAGGTAGTCGAAACAACAACATACTTCAACAGCATCTTCCTCATTCTGATTTTCAATCAGAATTAATGATAATATTAATATTCAAGTTTTTTTATTATCATAAACAAGGTTTTTGATTTATTTTGAGTTGTTTCATATTAATTTTTATATCAATATTTGAAAAGTGCATAACTCCTACTACTACCTACTACCTATAGGTAGGTAAATACCTACTTAGGAATACTAAAACTACTTAAAAGAGTTAATAACCACTTAAAATATATATATAAAGCATGATTGTGATTAACTTTAATCATAAATATTTTTGTCGTCGTAAATCCATCATTTTGCCGTACGTGTGCCGTCGAGAAATATCTCTCAGGTTTCCTCGCACGATGTTTTCGTCGATTCATCCCCTAATAAGGGATGAAACTGTGTGGAAGCTCTTCATTTTTGCCGATGTATTATCATAGGAGAAAAGGTTAGCTAGTCAGCAAGGTTTATTGTAACATGACATCCGTTTCATTTGTTTACAACTGAAACAGTTTGGACCACTACGGAATCCATTCGTGTTAGGAGATTATTCTTAGAATTTAAGTATTTCTCCAGTACAGTAACATGAAAAAGCGCCGTCATGTTCCTCCTCACATTGTAACGGTTCGTCTTTGAATAAAGGTTTATGGCGGGGCATTGAGGAGTTAATGGTCATCTTGGTCAGTAATTCGCTTACGAATGACCATCTCTCCTCAGTCATTTTGTGTTTTAAGACTGCCATCAATATTCAATTTCTGGGAATGAGGAACCATAATATATTATGCTATAACCGTATGTTATGGTTAGACCATTCAGCAAGGAATGCTGAAAGACCTTTTTAATACCCTCTGGCTTTACGACATGTCAATAAACGAACGGTCCACTCATTCCGCAATGCTGACTGCATTCTCTCATACGCAACAAATGCGTTATTAATAAACCATTAAACTGATGCGACCTATTTCGTTAATGTGCGTGTGCGCATGCCGTGAAAGTATTTGACAAGTACTGTTTTGTTAATGTGACTTCTTATGAGTTGTGCTTGTGATGCTGCCCTAGATTGTACAATGGGTTTAATATGTATTTAATGTGTTCCTAATTTGAAATGTGTTGAAGGGAGGGTAGTGCACACTGTAACTGCTGATTTGTATTTTACTGTCTGTTGCAATGACTAGTGGTTTAATTCTCTTTGGTCTGTTGCTATCCACTACTGAAGTTGGACGTCTCCCGAAAATGTTGTAAACATCTGGCTGATCAAGAGATTTGGTGAGAAAGACTTGGGTTTTGTTGTCTAGCCTTTTAGTAATTCAGGGCCATTGCAGTTTGCAAGTTAAAATAAAAACAAAACTATATTAGCAAACAATCGTAGCTAAGATTGCACACACAGTCGATTGCAGTCAGTCTTAAATCACAAAAGCTATAAAATACATAGCCAGACATACGCTGTGAAGGTAAACTTTTTGCGAATAGTGGCTGGGAAATTTTGAAGCTCCCACGGGAAGCCAACATCAATGAGGAGAATTTAAGCCTGAGAAACGGAAAACACCATGATATTCAAGAAAAATACAGAAAGATAATAACAATATGATATGAGCAAATACCATTAGAGTCATTATCATAAGAAGTATTTACTCCAAACACCATTATGTATGTGTCATTTGGCTCCTTTCTTCGAAACCATGCACAGAAAAATGTGCCGACATGCGCATTGCTCCTTTAAATAGCCAGAAACGTGAATTAGCGAAAAAAAACAGGCACACAGCTCAGCAGAATGTTGCAAATAAAACAGTAAAGATTACTGACAGTCATAAAGACAATATTTTCAGGTCAATTTCCTAAAAAAGTGAACTGTTTTTTGCAAAGCGAGTCTATTTTGTCTGGGACTTGAACCGGAATATTTCGGCACGCAATACCTAATCTAACCGGTTCCATATTGATAAGTATGTAAATAGATCCATTTTGAGTCATCGATCTTTATTTAAATTAAGCTGGTCCATTTATAATTAGGATGGAGTTCAAAATAAATCATTTGTAGGTAGTGACTGTGACCGTTACTTTAAATGAATAATGTCTTCTGAAGCTGGTGGAAGGATGTAACAAAAACCGCGGTAAAGAAGTGTTCAAGTGTGTAGATCCAGTCAATAACAAACTATTTATCACGAATAAATGGAGATAGTGGCAAACTTATAAAACTTTTCATGTTGTAAACGTTTTCTATCAAAATCATAGGTTAAACTCAGTACCAGACTAAAGCAGTGATTGCGTTTCCTTTGCATCGTAAAACCAAATAACGGTTAAAGAATATAAACCTAGTCAGTGATGGTGTTAAAAACTTTAACAGATTCAGCATTCAGCAATGTAAAGAACTTATCCATAGATTCTTGAATTCGTCAAAATGTTGGAAAACCATAAAATCTTTTACTGCTACGCTTCATTTAAAATTATATGTCGTCGGCACCATTTCAAAGGAAGGCGTAAAGTCGAACCAACTTGGAGACTGAGAGTATCAAAATGCAGCTTGAAATTCAAACATTGAACGGTTTCCTTACGGCCAAGGCACAGGAATATTGTGGTCTACCTCGAGACTGATTGAGACGTCTGCAGGCTGAACTAGAATAGCTTCTAATTTAACTTATGCGGTGTGTTCTGTATTCTGTGAATAGGAAGGTTCTGTTGATATAATTTTGCGCTCTTGCGAAATGTCTGGTATGCGTATTTGCGGCTTCTATTTCAAGATTCCTTTTGTTTTGAATATCCAGATATCCTATACTATTAAATCAGCAATATTTGTATATATTTAAATATCTTTACTTTATATATACCTAGTATAATTCTCCCGCAAATGTGTTTGTCACCTAACTCCTCCTAAACGGCTGAACCGATTTGGATGAAAGGGGTTAGAAGATTTTTGTATGGAGGGTGGCCCTAACATGATGCCGCCATTTTGATTTTTTTTGAGAATCGCAGTGAAACTCGAGAGTTCGATTTTTAGATAGAGGACACTTATACAAACAAAAAATGTCATATGACATAATATCCTAAAGCGTCAGGTTTCGGAGTTATTCACCGAAATATATGTCGAAAACTGAACCCTGAAACAAGGATTTTTTGTTTTTTTTCCCTTCAGGTAAGTATATTGAATTATGAAAACATAATTGCATCATGTATAGGTAATATTTTTGTTAAGAGCGAAAGAGACAAAAATATATGTATACCCTCCGTCGAATGAGGACGTGTGTTATATGGTAAGTATATGTCCTATATGGTGCATGACATGGGCGCGACACCCAAGAAAATTCTATTCAGCCTCCCGCTGCCTTCTTGGATGATATTATTTATTCCGAATAATAATATGATTAAAAAATCCTTTGTCTTATCCACTAGGTGAAGTCAATTAATTAATGTGTAAATTAATTAATTAAAAACTTAATCAACATGAAGTAACTACAACATAAATAAATAAATTCGTAATAGTAATTGTTATTTTTATCTTTGAATATCTCAGAAAGGTGACGCTTTATGATGTTATGTTATATGAAGTTTTATGTTTGTATAAGTGTCCCCTATCCAAATATATGACATTTATTGAGCACCTAGATTTTGAAAAAAAAACAAAATGGTGGCTGATTTTAGGGCCAAAATCTTCAAACCCCTTTGTGTGTATATTTGAGTGGGTCTCCGGATGGTTTGAAAATACAATTGGACCCGGTAGGTGGCGCTTTTCGGGCAGGACAACGTCTGCCAGGTCCGCTAGTAGGTATATTTGTAATCTCGTGCTCGAAAACGGATCTAACGATTTCGATGAAATTTGCAATACACCCATACGGGGGCAGAAAATTAATCTTGCTAGGTCTCATATCTGAGAAAATTCGTTTTCTCTATTTTAACAGCCTCGGGAATGTGATATAACGTTGGTATACCTGGACGATATGTTTATCTACTTTCACCCAGGCAAAACAGCGGGCGGGCAGGCTGGGCAGCGTTCGGGAAGCTACGCAATATCTTTTCGTCCCACATACCACAGTGTCTCAAGACGAAAGTCTTTGACCAGTGCGTGTTGCCAGTGATGACTTATGGCACTGAAACGTGGTCGCTCACAATGGGCCTTATTAGAAGGCTAAAAGTCACCCAAAGAGCAATGGAGAGGGCTATGCTTGGAGTTTCCCTACGTGATCGAATCAGAAATGAAGAGATCCGCAGGAGAACCAAGGTAACCGACATAGCCCGAAGAATTGCCAAACTTAAGTGGCAATGGGCAGGACACATTGCCCGCAGAACAGATGGCCGATGGGGCCAAAAGGTTCTGGAGTGGCGACCGCGTACCGGAAGACGTAGCGTTGGAAGGCCTCCCACAAGATGGACCGATGACCTTGTAAAGGCCGCAGGTATCCGCTGGATGCGGGAAGCACAGAATCGGTCGAAGTGGCGGTGCTTGGGGGAGGCCTATGTCCAGCAGTGGACGTCTTTCGGCTGATATGATGATGATGATGATGACCCAGGCAAAATTATTACGACCAGGTAGGCAGATACCATTATTACTTTATGTATGCAAGAAATATTGAAGGATGTAGTGTAGCCTAGCTCAATAACGAAGGTGGTAATGACTTAATGACAATCGCTTTATCAATTCATAATACAGAGCGCATTCTACTTCCTTACGATATTCTTTCAATAGAACAAGGTGTACTCAGTTCTTTTATAACATTATACATTAAACAAACAATAATACAAGGAAAACACGATGAAAGGCCACTCAGTGGCACCTTGAGCGATGACATCAGAGTTGTGTGTCATCTTAGGCCACAGGCTTCTATCGTAATGAGTGTAAATAAAGGTGTTAAGGCACTTGGATGCAACGCGATTAGAATATTTATGTGATCGAAAAGACGGTGATTTTGAAATAGCAGTTCTGTCCAAGATGTTGTTACACTTGAGATTAGCCTCGCGTTCCAACTAAGCGTTAGTTAGTTTGCATTGCTTTCGTGAAACAAATAGAATCCCCAAGTTTATCTTCGTTAGCGTAGAGTCGTAGTTAACAAGTTTGATCCCAATCATTCCAATCAGACGGGATTTGGGAGCAAGACTTCTACTTTAAGAAAGTTCGGTTTAGCACAACAAAGTAATTTACCTAGTCTATTCCAGTTAACAACTAATTGATCATCTAAAGGACATCAGCGTCAATACTTTGTAAATATGTGAGCCACAATGTATCTTATCTATCCACATAATTAATTTATCTGTCATTGCTTCATTATTTAGTCCCTTTTACCTATCGTGTTATAGTAGGTACCTAGTCTTATTTCAGGTGCATCGTTTTCACATTATAATTCAATTAATCGTCTTCATAATTATTTAATTAATGTAGGATACAAGATATTGTGAAAACATGTTAAAAGAGTACCGGTTGGAGTTTCTTGCCCATTCTTCTCCATACGAAAACTACCATTTGGAAGGGGCGACTAGAATCAATTCAATTTTTTGTAAATTTTGACGTTCATTCGTCCCTTTTATGTGCTTAATTGAAATATTTGACTTATACATTATACAAGACGAGACTACAACATCCAACCGCGCCGGAACAGAAATGTCTGCACTACGACAAGACGATTCGAATCGAAATGTAATTTCCTTGGTGACATGTCGCAACTCCGCAACGCGCGGTCTTACATCTCCAAGAAAAGAATCAGTCAGCAGGAAATTGACAATTATTGCTTTGTACAAAGGCGGTAGCTAATAGCCAGTAATCCCCGAAAAATTAGACACAGGTGTAGGTAACTAGGTACCTATAGTACACCCACATTTCGCCAGTAATAGGGGCATAAATCCAGACTCCGGGTTGCTACTGAGAAATTCCTGATAGAAAAACCCAATAACACTTTGCCCGATCTGGGAGTCGAACCCAGGTTCTTGTGCTCAGCAGTATCGCTTGCGACCACTAGACCAATCAGCTATATTCATTCATGCCGCGAAAATCACTATGTCGACCCACATCTCGACAGCAGTTGCGTCAGTGGATGTCAACGGACCTAAATTGAACTGTGCGCCGAAATAAGCACCCCGAGGAGGTTTTCTGAGTTATTTCAAACCAATGCTTTTCATGAAGTTGTTACAGAAATAACTGTGACACAGATTGCTTTACGTACTTATTATTTAATTATTTTCGTTGCGAGCATCCGAATCGCACCTCCTTTTCGAGGAAGATGACTAGTATTACTTAAGCAAACACTGTTTATTTAAATATTGAGTGATGCATTTATTCTTGTAGCGATTAGATCATTATGGACTGTGGCGGTCATTTGCTTGTTTACACGCCTTTTCGGTTGGCAATTTGTTGTTTTTTGGTGAGCTAAGATGTAATTAATTTGATAATCACTCATAAATAATTATAAATAATGATAATTAATTAATCATTAATGTTTAAACTGCTCAGCCATGGAAGTTGGGATCGCTTTTTGGGGGTATATAAAGGAACAGGGTGGATAGTTCCTCCATCTGAATAAATATTTATTATTATTAATATTTTATATTTATTTATCCTCCATTGAAAAGGCATGATCCTCCTGTGTATGGGTTACTGCTACTGGCCATTACTTACTGGCCGATGGTTTTTGCAGATTTCATGGTAAACTTTGCTGTACTTTTGCTTTGTCACTCTATTAAATTCGTGATGTCAGGGTTGCCATTTTTAAAAATGGCCCTAACCCTCGCCATATAAGCAACTTTTACAAAAGCGTATTAATTTTATATAGGTCCAAGAGTCCGCCGCATATTTTCCGGAGCTCGCAACATAACTCTAAACAACCATTGGTCAACTAGAATGAAAGACAACCCTAGTTTGACTGAACCAATTGATCTAATAGAAGTAATATGATATGACAACTATCAATCTTGCACTGGTTACAAACTAATTGCACTTCAGACAATCAAGTATGTATGTACACAAAGATTTATTTTAAAAAAACCAGTGCAGTCAGCGATAAAAATAACAATGATACAACACAATATATGCATTCAAGTTTTAAAATATTCAATGGGAACTAACGAACAACAACACAAAAAATTCTTACCTATTGACTGCTTAAGATAATTACTTACGTACTTAACTGTGTGCTCCATGTTAGGTAATTAGTCGGACAGGCATATTAACTTAGTGTCTTTACGGTATCTTCCCTTCTAAGTTGAGCTTATCTTAATATAAGATCAGCTAATTGAGGAGTTTCTCTACATGATATGGGTTTTGTTTTGTCTATGATATCTGGCTGTATGTATGCCTTTTTTACACCTAAAACGGTTACAACATCAAATTCAGTGTTATATTGCAATTCATTATTTTTATTCTAGTTCGGTAGTTAACCACATTTCATAGTTCCATACAGTAATATTGCCCAATTAATCAAAGTAGCGAAATATGTGACAGCTATTTGCGACGTTGCCCACTTTCAGAATGCATGCTCTTAAGTTGCATGAATGTTTTCTTAGGACTTTTTTTCTAGAATTAAGTAACCTGGATGGGTGACCGTAGTAGAATTTGACAACTTCTGACTTATCAAGGTAAGAACAAATTGTTTTTAGAACATATTCATAACTTTCCTAATAAAAGAAACATATGTGTAGACATAAATAAATATTGCCTATGCTATAATGTTATGTTACTCAACAGCAACTCACAAATGACGAGTCATTTAGAGTTATCTTAGAGTCAATAACATATATTTAGTTACTTAAATATTCTAAAATAATTTATGTAATTATATACCTATTCAAAGTAATAAAATGTTTTGCATACGTTTTGAATATTACTATAATAGGCACATGTAAGCAACAGCGTGACTGTTGTTTACATCCGTCATGTGATATGATAAAGATTTTTTTATTTATATTTTTCAGCAAAACACCTTAATCATTAAAAAGTTAAAATATTTGAATCATAAAATAAAACTTAAGTTACAGTTTATATCACATACATTGGTAAATATTAAGTAGCCATTGTGTTTTATGAAGACAGTATCAGTACATTTAACTATTGAACCAGGTGTAAAAATGCAAGGTCAACCAGTATGATAATATTGCTTACCCCACCAGTGAGTTACAGTTTTGTTCAAAATAATGTTTATTTTCACTATTTACCACCCACGAAGCCCTAAATAAAACTTTTGAGTGATTTTATTTATAGTCTGTTGTGTTCAGTCATATGGTACACATAACACAGTGCTACAGAATTTTGCAACATCCTATTTTTCCAAGAAATACTTTTATTTACAATCAAAGTTGATCAAAACATAAATAAAAGCAGGAGTTTTATTAAAGTTTTCGAGTCAATAATAAACAAACAGTAAATAGTAGTCTGTATGCTGACGATATCATTAGAAATAACTCACCTCAAATGCAAATTTTCGATAAAGGTATCGGTGGTCAAATTGTCCAGTAGGACGAAGTCGGGCACACCGACTTCTGGCTGCATCGCCATCGTTGAAGCTTTCACTTAACAATCCACCACAATAAAGGTTCACACACAAATTAACTTAGATAATTTATACGTTTATATATTATTGTCAACAAACCGTTAAAAGTAAAAGAACAGAAAACACACGTCCTCCTCTCGACCACTTTGTTCAAACTGTCAGTTTTTTTAAATTTATTCATGCTGTCAGTCTGTCACCCTGGATTGATGTTGCCATATATAATAACATTGAAATTATTAAAAATGACTGCAGTATTTTAGATTGCATCATTGCATGTTTCTATCTTTGTTATTTATCAATTGAAATATATCGCAAAGAGAGGTAAAATAAAATTGATACTTTAATTCAGAAGATAAAATTCGCGCACGTTTATTGCACCAAAATGCGTTTCTGAACTGAGCACACCCAAAACGCCGCCATTTTCCTTGTTGTAGGTGCCTCAAATGTCATAATAATTTCAATTTTCATGTAAAATAAGATTTTCTTTCATTTTTTAAGTTATTCGATAGTTTAATTTAAGTGTTTTGCAACGTATCAATGTATTTATAAGTTTTCATACTGGGTTCGTTCGTGTCCATTAGTCTCGTGACAGTATTTCAAGTTAGTCGTCATTTCAAGGATTCTCAATGTCCTACAATGAGGATCATCTTCATAAAAGGTAGCAAGAGCATTACGCCCACAGTGTGAAGATAAAACCTATGTTTTTGTGTTCATATGGTGATGAGAACGCGAAGAGTGGTGAAAGTGCGCGTATATTGATGGGACAATGAGCGATTCCCCAGGCGTGGAGTGGCTCCCTGCGTTCAGCCCTGGCCCGCCACGCCATAGCCCGCTAGGCCCCATCCCGCGGTTTCTGTACGAAGATGTGCAGCCGCTCGGCCTGCAGCAGGAGAACAATAACAAAGAGGCCGATCAGAAAGAAAACACGAATAAAATCAAACACGCGAAGCCCGCGTACAGGTAAAGGATTTTTCCAATGTTAAAACCTCGAAGACTTCCTAATACGTGTGAATGAGTCATTTGTAAGTGACCCTTAAATTGATGAGTAATGAAATGTATGCAAATGGAGGATTTCATGAGGTAGGCATTATTATTGGAAATGCTGACACAAGGATTACTAAATTAGGTCTTGTAGTTGTTGGAACGCAAATGTTTGAGTAATCATGAAATTCCAAGAAGAACCTTATCAACTTAGTTACCTAGTGTTAGATTTGATATCAAAATCTTACTTGTAATCCAATTAAATACATTTTAATGTAGCTAAATGATTTTTATCTTATTGAAAGTGTAAAAAGTTCACAATTTTTGCTTGCTATTTGCCAAAATATAATCTAGGAAGCTGACGGTAGCCCCAAGTTTTTCATCTAGTGTTTGGTGAAGAAGTTATAGCCAATTTACACAATGCAGTTTGACTTTTCTACACAAATCTATTAAGTATTTGAAACTGGGCAGGGCACCCTATTTCTGAGTTTCATAGGTATCTGAAAAAGTGAAAATGCTGCAGAATATAGATTTGAATTTTACTACAACTTAGTCAAATTAACTATGGCCCAATTTAAAAAATCTTGGTTTTCCCCTTCTACATTCATCACCTTGTTTCCAGATTTATTAAATTCTCATGCAATAAAAACCAAAACATAGTATGCAATATTGTTTGTTGTTATTTCGGTAGACAACTACAAGAAATAACAATTAAAAAAAAACCAACCTTCTTATAAAATGATTAAGTTATTTGTCTATATTCTTCTGACTAGGAACAATTATTATAATATAAAAACAAATATACAATTATTATAATATAATACAAATATTTAAAAGCCGCCCATGGGCCTCTTCGATTTGGCTTTATATGCCATCGAGAAATATTTCTAAGGCATGCCGGTTTCCTCACGATGTTTTCCTTCACCGTTTCTGAAGCAAGTGATAATTATATAATGATAAGCATAATAAACTCATGATTATTCTAAATTAATCCTCTTATAATGTATGCTTATCTCTTCCAATACCTAAGTAGGTACTCATGACACATTTTTTAAACTGTCATTGGTACTTGTAATAAGTTATATACTCTGGTTATTTTTTCAATGTCTGGAATGAGGAAAAATACATTAATATTTACTAGAAGTAACAGGTCAATGTTCTTTGAAGTTTCATTGTAAAATCAAGTGCAGTTAGTGCAGAGCAATTATTGTTTTTCCCTATGATGTTATTTATTAATCAAGCATTTATTTAAATTTCCATGATAATATGTACATAAATTAAAAGCAGTTACAGTCTTCAAAAATAATATGTTCTAGTAAATAAATAAAATATAAGTAAAAATATTTTTAAATACAAGCTTCTAATGAACTAAAAAGAAAAAAAAGAACTAAAAAGTACTAAATAAAACTGACATAAACATAGAACTTTAATATTTTCTTAAAAACTTGATCTTGATCTTCAAGTTTAGTGTAAGAAGAACATATTTACGCGTCAAGTTTTTAAGAAAATATTAGTTCTATGTTTACGTAAGTTTTATTTAGTACTTTTTATTTAATTAAAAGCTAGTAAGTATTTAAAAATATTTTTACTTATAATATTTAATTTTATACTTTTTAGCATTATAAAATAAATAAAAAAGCCTTTATTATTCCGTTTGGCATGTACATTCGTATGAGTAGTAAAAAAGTGTGGATGTTGTTAGTCTAGTATACATGCCGTCAGGACCCCTCTTCGGGTGAAGGCCTCCTCTAGAGATTGCCACTCTTTTCGATTGCTTGCGAGGTTGGACCAGTTACGAGTTCCAAAGGTCTCTATCTCGTCCTTCCACCTTGCCTTTGGTCTCCCTCTGCTTCTGTGTCCCTGAGGACCATTCTACATAGTCACGGTCTTCGTCCATCTGTTGTCGGTGTAGCGTGCCACGTGACCTGCCCACCTCCACTTCAGACCTTGTGCAAGGGACAATGCATCAATCACGCCAGTTCATTTCTTATTTTCCTGTGACTGACTCTGTCCCTCAATTTTATTTTTAGTGAGCTGCGTTCTAAGGCTCTTTGACATGATGTTTTTTTTTCTGTTGGTTGTTGAATCAAAAATCCATGTTTGACAGCCATATGTGAGACAGGGTAAGAGGCATGAATGCAGGGTAATGGCTTTTTAGCATTAGGATTTGTTTAATTATCTTCACCAGATATCCAACGAGCCCAACACTATTTGCCCTTGTTTTTGTATTTCCACCTTCCGGCTGCATCATCAGTCCCTGAACACCAGCTAGTGTAATAGCACTTGTCAATACATATCTTATGAGACTCAACACGAATTTGTGCTATCTTGTTTGGTTGAAGAGTGTTCATACTACCTTCCGGCTCCATTATCAGACCCTGGACACTTCCAAGTGTAATAGCATTTGTCAAGACAAATCTAATTCAACTAAACACAACGGGGCTATCTGGTTTACTTGAGGAGTACCCGTGACCACCTTCCGGTTCCATCATCAGACCCTGAACACCTAGTGTCAAACCACTTGTTAATACATAGCCAATGAGTCCAAACTCGATGGTGCTATGTTGTTTGATTGAGTTGTTCCTATGGCCAACTTCTGGTTCCATCACCAGACCAGCTCCATGGTATCATTTATTCAAGATGCCCCTCTCTAAGTATGCCACGTTTCAGCTCAATTGGATGCCTTGGGTTACTCCAATTATCATCCATTTTTCAAGCACTTCCTGCTTGAAAAATGGATGATAATTGGAGTAACCGGAAACACATACGAACAGAGCAAGCTAATATAAAGCTTGTAAAAAGGGATTGATAGGACAATTAGTCATCAGAAAAAATAAAGATGAGCTGCAACAACTAAATGCCTATAGCTTATTTGCTTTTGCCAGCAGCTTTGTGGCTTAATTATCAAACGGGAGCCTACACCTTTACCTACTTACTACTGGGATAAAAAATCTGGCCCCGGTCTTAGTCTATCCATGTGCCAAATTTAATCCAAATTTGTTCAGCTGATAAAGTGTGAACAGGAAACAGACAGCTGTCTGTCTACTACCATACTAATATTATAAGTGACTGTCTGTACAGAGTTATGCATTCATTGACTTCTGACTGTAATCCTTCGTTTCAAGCTTAAAGCTCGGTACAAAATTCTGTTGAAATTGGTTTAGTAGTTTAATAATTACATGTATTGTGTCCAATAAATAATAGGAATTGTAACAAACAGTCGCACATTCAGATTTATAATATTAGTAGGGTTTTTTCTTATGTCACATCATCCTTTAACAGTAATTCACCATAAGCTGTAATATTCAAACTAAGGAAAATAATAGTGTTCCTCTTAGTAGGCACTGTAGGTAGATACAGGGGGCCCACATAGGGTTAGCAATTTGCCTCTCAATGGTATTAAACAGAAATACCTAGTTGTGTCATAAATGGAATTATAAATATTATACATAGAATGGGAGACTGAAGAGACCATACTAGTTATTAATTATATTTTTAATGATGTTCACAAATTAATAATTATAATTAATTTTTTGATTCACTATTAATTATCAATCTGTCATTCTGAATAAGTTTGTCATTATTGTCAGTAACATAAAATAACGCAGGTAAAAAGGCATCAGAATTATACAATTGAATTCCCCAATGTATTGTCTTGACATAATTTTTTATCAACATTTGCAAAGCTTACTGACAGATAAGTATTTATATCAAGCATTAGATTATACATCAATGACGTATGCGTGTTATCCAAAAGATTAAAAGACAATGTATCTGATACAATGGGTTTATTGTGCTGTAAATGGGTTAGGAATGTTCTGGCAAATAAATTAAATAAATGCAGTTAACTTTGAATGCTGAAATTGCTTTTGTAATTACGGAAAACAGTAAAAGAAATTTTGTACCTATCACAACTAATTCAAGACCACCATGCAAGTCTTAAGATTAGAGGCCAACCAAAAGTGTTTGTCTAAAGGACTTCTCTCTCATGGTTAGCTTCTTTCAACACTGAACCTTTAAGTATTTCAAAGACTATAAGAAATCTGAAAACCTGTAAAAACTATAAATAATCTCACTTGAACCAAAGTGACATGCAAGAAACAAATAAGCGTGCTAAACAGTGCTCACCACGTCTGTCGCCATGATCTGAATGATCTGATTCACAGACCACAGTTCACTCCCAAAGCAATGCTTGTTAACTCCAGAAAATGATTAATGAAAAATGCTTACATTAATTTCCTTCCTTTTTTCTTTTTCAGTTATGCCAGCATGATCAGGCTAGCGATCAGTAGTTCGCCGAACGGCAAGATGACGCTGAACGAGATATACACGTACATTTGCAACGCTTTCCCATATTATAAGGAGGCTGGAAAAGGCTGGATGGTGAGTTGAACATGGCCATGAGATGTTATTGAAGTGATGACTTCTTATGGGAGGGTAAACTGATTCGTTACGTAACGCGTTGCGGCGCTAATCTGTCTGTAGAGTTCAACTTAGATTAGTTTAAGTTATCACTTCTGTCGGGCGTCCCGAGACGCACAATTTTTTTTTTCTGTAATTAGCAACTGACATTGCAATAAACACTGTAAACTGAAAACTAGCTTATAGTATAGCTAATCGAATTCTTCGCCCGAACAGCTGGATGCGTATAACGGCCTTATGTGGGGAAAATATTTGAAAACAAGAAAATTTAACTGCCCCAAAAGGAGGGTAATGTTTTTAAGGGATTTCTCGTGCTAATGTAGAAGGCGACTAATAAATACCATATCGTGCATTTCCAATGAAAATGTGAGATAATATCACAACGGGGCCGGGTTACCAATTTAGCATGAGGAACGGTGTAAAGTTCACTCATCCTATACAGAAAAGGGAGGATCCTCCGACCAGACGGGTGTCGTGTCTAGCGGGCAACTGCCCAAGGATTGATGTCGAGGAAGTTATATATAATGCTGTTCGCGCGGTAAACTCTAATTACGCGATGCAGGATTCGTGTGACGACATTATGCAAGTATTTGATGCGTAGTTCACATGTGGCGTGTAGATGCCACAAGAAAGCTGCTACATTGAAGCCTTTAACACAAAACAAACAGTTTCCGGAACCCACTCACTCTAATAAAAAATCCTTTACTTCCAGAACTCAATAAGACATAACTTATCGCTGAACAAATGCTTCATGAAGGTGGCACGCAGTAAAGACGACCCGGGCAAGGGCTCGTACTGGGCGATGGACACTAGTTACAAAATGGCGGAGGTCGCGCCCAGAAGACGTAGGAGTCTTAGGGTAAGTGTGATGTAGATAAAGATCTATGAATCGCAGTTATGTTCAGAATTGGGGTACATTCTTTACTCGTCGACACCGACTTATGTGATTAACAGAGCTCATAAAGTTTTTGATCCAAATTCATACAAATATACAGATTGTGCAATCCACGAAGACGCGCCCCACTCCGCGATTACTGTACTGTAAGCTGTACTTTAGTACGGAGCGGAGCAGAGTGGGGCGCGTCTTCGTGGATTGCACAATCTGTACAGTAGCTATCGGCAGCTCGAACATTGAACAGCTATAACTGATCAACTACTGAAATTACTTGGCTGAAATACTGATATTTCAGCCAAGTAACTTGATAGCAAAGGTTCATATTTCAGGAGATAAGTGTGTAAAATTTTCAATTTCAGTCATAGCTAGTTAGATTGGCACTGAGCCCCCAAATGTTTGCTCATTTATCAAAGTTCAATAATTTATTTTAAGTAGTCTACTAAAAGGTTTTGAACAATGAAATTCTCGTCTGGAGAAAAATGGGCAATGAAACTCCATATAGTTACGCTTTTAATATCTCAAGGCTGAGAAGAAGACTCAAATGAATCAATTTAATTTTTCCAACTCTCCAGATGGCACCGTACAGCCCAGAGTGCAGCTCGAACAGCAGCGGCGAGGCGGGCGGCGCGGGCGCAGCGGGCGCCGACGCCGCGCCCACGCCGCCCGCCACGCCCACCACGCCCACGTCGCCCGCCGTGCCCGGGGCTATCAAAGAGGAAATTGTTATCAAGGAAGAACCAGGTGATTTTGACTTTTAAATTGAGTTCACTAGGTTTAATAAACAGTATGAAGGTCCTAAATATATTTTCTTGTGTCATAAGCTGGTTGATCCAACTGATTCACGATGTCCAATTTTGACAAAATCGTGTTTAATTGTGAAAACAGCATGGAGATATATATTCTGGAGAAAATATTTAATTTGAGACGAAGCAGTAGGGTCAACTGTTATAAGTATAACATTAAATCTCGGTTATTTCCATCAGCATTTATAGATCTAAAAAGTCGGCCAAGTGCGATTTAATTACCCTTTAATTATTAACTTTATTAATTTTGAACTGTTTACCTTACGGTTGATGAGATACAGCCCGTTGATAGACAAAAGGACGGACGGACAGCAGAGGCTTAGTAATCAGGTTCAGGTTGGTTCCCCTCGGGTACGGAACCCTAAAAATGGTACAGTCCGCAAGAAAAACTACTATAATTCACTTTTTTGTGTACCAATTGCTTCAGTTTCAAATTATCATCAACTATTCTTTTTACAGATTCAAAGCACACAGATGACGCATTGTCGGCGCTCATGAATGAGGAGTTAATGACGGACGTTGATATCAGCAGCGGTGAGTATACATTTCTGCATTTTTGTGAGGATGCTTTCTCTTGATCACTGAAGATGTAAGAATCAACAGCCATACTGCTGGCTGGCTGCTGCTAATGCTTAGTTTCTCTGAAGTTCCAAAGGCAAAATGTTTAGCTAGTAACACCCCGGTTTACGCGACCCCGTTGGGCGCGGTTAAGGTTTTACGCGAATTTCAAATTGCGCGCTAAAATACCTCGCTTTATGATGCATTGATTGGTCCATTATCAGACAGTGATATTAATCGCATTATAAGTGTTTGCTAAGAAAGACTGTTGCATGAACCCAAACAAAATGCTAGTAATAAACATAATATTTATCTATTTCTCATGTAATTCTAAGGATTAAATAATTAAAAACTTTTCTGTTACAATTAATAGGCTGATTTTGTCTCATGTTTGCACTTTAACTAATTATTTGGCTTGATATTTCATCAAACCTCGTTATACGTGAACCGGAACGCATCCCTCGCGTAAACCGGGGTATTACTCTACTTTGCTTTAGGCATAGGTTCTTTTACGTTAATGATTTACAAAAAAAAGCGCGCTAGAGGTCTCCATGAACATGAAGACTGTGTTTCTTAAAAGAACTAGGCTGTCGATATTGTTGGTAACGGGCCGACACAGACAACGTTGACTGTGCCCGCAGAGCGCTCGTGGTGCGACGGCGGGCGGCGCCACGTGTGCGGCTTCCTGCGGCACAGCTCGCTGACGGACGACTACGGCAACTTCGTGGTGCGCTCGTACGACTGCGACTGCCCCGCCGACCCCGAGCCGCCCGCGCCGGCCACGCCGCCCACGCCGGCCACGCCGCTCACGCCCACCACGCCGGGCTACGCCGCCCTGCCCTATTGGCACTCCGAGATTTTATAACATCCGAGCTTACGCACCCACACTCACTGACCGTCTGACTCTCAGTCCCCACACGTTTGGTTGACCCTTCATATCACTGTTTATTTCCATGTCAATTGTTTTCCTCACTCTATTTCTAGATTCTAAAACGTCCAGTCTTGACGTTGCGTTCGAGTACACTTAATGAAACTTGACGTAGTTTAAGAGCAAATATTTAAGTAAGCGAGGTTAGAAGTTATGGATTGTACGCAAAATTTTTGATCAAGTTTGAAAGATATGTTAAATACTAATATCTTAATTAATTATTATAATCCTTATATAAAATTACTTCTTCTAAAAACTTGGTCAGAATACATTTTGCTTGTTTGGATTGAAAAGTTAGCTTGAAGTAATAGCTAGGGATTAGGACATGTGTTCGAAAGAAGCTTGCCATTTTTGACACGTTTTGAAGTTTATATACTTGACTGTGGTAATGGACGGAGGAGGGGAGAGGGCGTGATGTTCAAAAGGAAATGGAAAACGAAGGTAAGCATTGTCAACTTTTGTTGTAGTATGGGAATAACGCAAAACTTACGAACAGTTTTACACTTTTTAAAAAGTTTATACAAACTAAATTAATGCCCAATCAACAATACATTCAACGACTCCAAGTCTAAAAAAACTGGTAAAATGCATAATATAAAAATAAAAAAAATAAAAAATTGGCCCGTAATCTCCGTCGTTGCCACGTCGAAAAATTTAATATACCATAAATAACACGTAAAAAATATACGTAAGTATATTGAAAGTTTTATACCACAAACTGATTACAGAGAATATTATCAGATCACCAACATATCTGTCGAATTACGATTATATAGAGTAGGCGTAGTTACCTTAGGCGAGGAACTTTGTTGTATTGTTATGTAAGCGTTGTATGGCGTTACGTGACGGATTCCATGGACCATGGTGCATGCGTTATGGTTGGCTTGATGTACAGCAGGAACATTGAATATGCTACTTTCTATAAACCCCCATTTGAGTGCAGAATCGATTGAATCGGATTTGCTCATTAGCTGCAGTAAAATGACACTTCTTACTGTCATTTGGTCAGACTTCGATTTTTTTTTTACGAAATGGCATGAAGAAATGTCATTTTACTGCAGCTAAATAAAAGTCTGACTGTAGTGTACTGTGTAGTCGGCATAAATTCGATACGAATAAGTGTCAAGTTTAGCAAATTCGATTCGATATATTCAAAACTCAGTCCGGTAAATGTCGCCAACCTGTTTTGATAATATAGAAAAATAAAGCAAAATTTTGAGGCTAACTTCAGTCGATATCCGTATAGGATAAGCAGCACCCTATAGCTCTTTTGGCTGCTGTTAATCCTTCTGTGATACGACTGCCTGAACACTTTCTTTAGGTATAATTTAAAACCTTAAAAATATTTATAGCTTCATTAGTTACTAGCTAGGTCGCCATGTATTTCAAATGATTAATTCAACATTTACCCACTTATTTATAAAAGTATAGTTATGATTAGCGTCTGGTTATCCATACGTTTAAACGTCTCGTAACTTTAAGCAACGTTTATAAATAAGGGGAATATGATTTATTAGACCCTGGTTATCTAAGTTTCACGAAGGTAGCATATTTAATACAAACGACCGATGTAATAAAAATATGACAGTATTGGAGCCAGAGTGGTGACGAACAGATCTCAGAATGACCAGTATAATATATTATTATAATTAAAAATATATAATATTATTATAGTGTGCTAATATTTTATAATTTAACTTGTGCATAATGTAATATTAGTTACGTTTAGTTATAATAACATAAAAATAAATATGAGTTAGTCTGTACGAATTTATAATTTAAATATAAAGTATGTAACTATTAATGTATTTAATATGAAGTCACACTTATATACGTAAACATTGCTTTCTAGGAAATCGTATATCGGCCTATTGATAATACTTATGTTATAGTGCATGCTGGGGCACTCTTTGTTATAAAACTACTTCAGAGATCAATATCACTTCTGGTAACTTTTATGTAAAAGGTTGCCAGTTGTCATATTTTATCTTTCGAAAGTTGACATTAAAGTACATAATTTAATATATAAATTAATATGTATTTAATAAGTGGGGTTACTTAATAATTATATTAAGAAAAACGTTATGAATAGTTAAGAAATGTTATAAATAGTTTTATAACAAGAAGTACCCAAACGTACGCTCTGTTAAGTTCCGCTTGCCTAAATTTTAACGATAATTTCTAGTTTATTTTTAAGGTGCAGATACGTATTTTTGTGCCATAATAGCGTGGGTTGAAGGATGGCATTGAACACTTAGAATTATAATAAAAAAAGAAAATAAAAACTGTCCCATATCTTATTGAAAAATGTGTTCAAAAAGTTTTTTAGAAGTTGTACCTACATACACGAGTAACATTAGTACGTGTATATAGTAGTAATTATTTTAATATTAACTGAAACACTTGGGATGTTATGTATTGTAACATTTTTACCCGTTTATATTGATAGTGCGAGAGCCACGAATTTTTATATGTAAGTGCTCACATATTTGTAGATTTTTAGTGAGTTGTTCATTTATATTGAAGCTTTGGTATGTGGTAAATATGTGAGCATTATGTATCTGTGTGAGTCAATGATGTGGCGGGCCGCAATCATAGTAGCTGATGCGATGAACAAGTACACTTCGGTACGATAAGTTGTATTTATTGTGCTGATGTCGAGTGAGGCTTAGCCTTAATTTTTAAAGTAAATCAATAATTTATATCAGAAAAGTTTCTCCCCATGCAATTACTTCGTTGTTGTTTTATTTTCTGCAATAAACTATGATTGTGGTCGCACCGAGTATGATTCATTGTCATTGTGGTCAATGTTAAACCTTTAGATGATAAATTCAGTTAGATTCCTTTACAAAAAACATTGTGTAACATTGGTTAAACATTCCTTTGCCATCACCATGTATAATAAATAGAATGTCATCATTTTTTGTGTATTTTTGCTAAACAATATTATACGACTGCAATTTTTATCATTGGTTTCGCTACTTGCATTATATTTATTTAGATATATGAGTTATAGTTTAGTTTTTATTTGTAAAGCTTAGGAGCGAGTAGCGAGACCGGCAGTATTTCAGACATTACTGTCAATGGAATCTTTTTTTTAAATGTATTTTATTATTTTTAAATTAAAAGAGCATTGTACTTTTAGTAGTTAGATTTCCTTGACAGTGTCGAGACTAATAACCATGAACGAATAGCTCTACTCCAGAACTCAATACAATATAATACATCTGAATAATCGCTACTTTCTATATTGTCGTATAAAATTGCTAATTGAGAGTCCAAATAATTTGTTATCTATCATTTCCTTGCAAAATATTTCGGTACATTTCTGAGTTCAACGAGTATGTAATGTATCCCGGAGTAGAAATATAACGCATGTTATTAAGAAAGTGTCCTTTTCTTATTTTGTTTATGTATTTGAATTCAGTAGAATATGTTGTTTTACAGTACAATAAATAGGTAAATGTTAGTTGTATTTGAGTCTTACAATGAGAACTATCTCGTTCGTATAAGGCCTTTTAATATCAGGCAGAAGTACATTTAGAACAATTTATTGTTATATATTTCGGACACTTTCACTGTAACATTTGTACAGAGTTTTTAATAATTTTTTTTTAAATGCATAATTTGTAATACCGACATAATAATCGTAACATTCATAACGAGGTGCATAGATTAATTTGCCATTAGTTGCCATCTTATATTGTTTGATAGTATTTATTGTTTTCTGTGATAAAAAAAAAACCTTTTATTTTTCGAAGATGACAAAATGACGTACTTTGTATTATTTTTTTATTTATTATAGATCCTTCAAATGTGTCGTCGCAAATAGTAAGTATATGTATAAAGGTTAAAATACAGATAGTTGATTTGCAATGTTGTATGTACGTAAGTGTAAGTTAAGCGATACATTTGAAGCAACTATTGTAATTATACTTTTTATATTGATTAACAGCATTAATTTTTATAACTTAGAGCTGGTGCAAGATTGACAAACATTGTTGTTTAAAAACTTGATAACTACTGACGCCTTCATATGTGTAAAAAGCCCTGTATATTCATTAGGAAACAAAGTGGCGCAACATTGTTTCAGCAACATGTGTGGTAACAAGTTGCTGGCAACATGGAAAATTGGAGTGTTGATGGTAACATGCTCATGTCCCGCATTCATGATAAACAAAACAAGCGGAACATTCTTGCTTTTGATGTTGTGGGCACCAATGTCTGTCAACTTTGTTTTCAATGAATACGCGGCTTTACGAGAAACGAATCGATCTTGATTAGTTTCTATAACATAAATGGCGACCTGTTCCGTAGTTTTGTTTTGCTATCGGATTGCATGTCAATCAAGAACGTAAGTGTCGGGACTGCACCCGCTCACAATGAAGTATTTTACGTTATTTCGGTTACTCACTCCGCCTATAAATGATATTAACGCGGCATATGGAAAATTAACTATTTTATTGTAATCACGTTAGCCGTTAATTTAAGAGTAGGATGTTCTACCTCTAAACAAATCATAGTTGATGTACAATATTATAAACTTTTAACAGAATGTGTATCTTTTATTTGTGTTACCTTGAATTTTATTCACTTCCCGTGTTCAGCACCACGCTTTTGTGGCGTGGTACATACCCATGAGGATATGGAATTGAAACAACAATAGAAATATCAACAACTTTAATGATTGAATATATACAAGAACAATATACATACACAAGTTTAACAATATTATCTGGAGCGGTGCAGGCTCTGGACAAGGAATCAACCAATACTCGTCACAGCTATTGTTGTATACAGACTATAATATGAGCAGTAAATATGGTAGCAGAGGGATTATGATAACAAAAAAAATATAATTACAGTATATTTTTAGACGTCACAGTTCTCGACGAACTACTTTTCGGTTTCGCTAGCTGTCGCATTCACGTGACAAAAATATTTTAATTCTAAACAGTAAAAATCATTGTAAATATTGACATCTCAAACATCTACTAATTTTGAACTTCTCTACCACTTCGTAATTTCCATTACAGAATCAATTCGTTGTGATTACAAAATTTTAAATGATAATAGCTTATTAATAAAAACTACAATTTAGTTAACACTAAAACTAGATACAAACACTAATTTTATAAAACAGAAAAATGTACTTTTGAGGACTTAGAAAATAATATACAAGGAAATAAAACAAAAGGATCCAAATTGCACACGAGAAATAAAACGATAGATCTAAGCACCATACCTCAATAATGATACTTCGATTGAATATTGTATACCGTGTATTATTGTCGTAATCATGATCAAGCAAAAGAAAGCTTTTTGTCAACTGTGAGACCTCGTAAGCCTTACAGTGCAGTGGCTCCAAAATGTATGATAACTTACTCGAATACATCTATATATTTTCTAACAAGTATTGCTTTCATATTGGTGGTAGAATGTTGGAGAAGTACAGTTTAAAATCGTTATTAGGTATGGAAAGTCCGCAAGCGGCTACTCACTAATATCGTACTCAGTATAACCCTATATAAAAATATGAAAAAAATAAAATAATAATTTAATCGTCTTTAAAATCTAAAGTGATTCGTCAACCGTGTCAACAGAGGAGCGAGTAAAATTTAAAATATACGTATTCACAGCCCTAACAACACCCATTGGACATCCCTAATGAAGTCGAAGGTTATATTTACAATGTTCTACATTTTGTCTTGTTTATACCTATTCATTATTTCATACTGTTTCCTCCTTCAAGCTGTATTCTCTGAGTATAACAGTTAAATGGAATATGATCATTAGACTCGTAAACAAGACAATTAATTTCATGACATTCTTGGCAACATATTTCAAATGTTTGACCAAACATTTGGGCTGTAAAATATTAGAATTCACAAGTTTAGCGGTGTGCTAAGTTCATTAAAATGCAAGTCACAAGTTATTGTTTGTATCAAGTATAACATGTCACTGGGTTGAGTTTGATCAAACATTAGACACAGTATAAAATTTTATATAGACCTTATATTCCAACAAATTTTCTTACTTAGAGGGTGACCAGGGAATAATGTGAAATTCTTCGTGAGTCCGCAAATTATCAACACTTTCAGGATATTATTTCATTCGAGTGGTACACTGAGCATTTCATTTGATAGAATTATACGATTGAACACTTCATAATATGTAACGGACGTTACAATAAAAAAATGATCTGATGAATTTCAGTAATTTATTGTTGTTAGCATTTCATTTTCATTTAGAACATTCTCTGGTCAACCTCCTAAACATTAATGCACAGATAAAACACTAGATAAAATTTACTTCTATAACACATTACAATAGTCAAACAAGTAATAATTTTAATATAATAATAATATGTACTGCATTCATGTTTATGTTGTACATTATGTAAATAACTGTAATTCTGATAAGGCATACTTCGATACATTACGTTTGCGAGTACTCAGATCATCACGGAATTACAATGACTGTATACAAATATATAATATATATTTTTATAAATCTAACAATTTGATAGTGTAGCAAATAATATTACTTTGTGTTGAATTTTATATTCGTTATTATCAACTAGTTATTGCTTAGTTTAAAGGTGAAGATAGAATATTGTTGTATAATTTGAAAATAATGGCTCAATGAAGCCTACCTATTGTGATGAGGATATAAACAGGCAATAATATGTAGAAAGTCCCGTGAATTTGAAAATTATTAAAGTTCAAGAAGATTCAATCTTGCATGTTTTGTATGTAATCTTGTCAAGTACATACAAAAACACAAGCGACAAAGTTGTAGATGCAAAAAATATCATAAGTAAATAACATGTCTGTTTCTCGTTGTCACATAAAATTCAATGAGCCGTATATCAGACTAATAAAGAATTCTAATTTCGCTGTTAAACGATACATCATTAGAACTTTAGTAGTTTAAAGTTATAAATAATAAAAACACTAAACAAAAAAATACTTCTAAACGAAATGACTAAACGTTTCACTATGAAAGTTCATGCAAGCGTAATCCACGATCTATTCGTTAATTCATGTCGGTTTAAATATTGCTATGGGACATACTCTAGCGCCTAAACACAGGTTAGCAGTAAGCTAATAACTTCTATTATGAAAATATACGTGGATGCAAATATCTTTCTAATTACTGCACTATTTATTCATAAATATTTGGATACAATGTAAGACACTAACTGATTGTACGAGGCTAAATTTTATACTTTGTTATTTCATACTGTAGCGTTTAAAATACGCGTTCTAACGGCGAATGGGAAATTCATAACATTACTTTTGTCGAACGTGTATATTAAACAGAATATAAATATTAAATACAATTTGTAAATAACTATTAAAATCTGTTAATACGACAGCTATTGGTGTTAAAGTAAGGCTCAATTGACGCAACAATATAATTTTGTAATCTAATACGTTACATTTTTGTGATTATTATTATATTTAAAACTGAACTGTTTACTAACTAGTTCTTATTGCTTGACGTTGGCTGACCAATCTGTTAAGTTAGTTGTTCAGTAATTTAAAGAAACTGTAATATTGACCTATTTGGGCTAACAGACAATTTAGTGAATGTCTATTGCGATGACTCAAGGCAAGTTTTTTTATGACTCGAACAACGAGGATCGACAGATCCTGTTCACATGCAGTCGTGTTTTATCTAGTTATTCGACTGCTTACAATCGACATTTTCTCGAAAGTAGCTCTAATACTGCGACCTAACCGAACTCTGTGTTCAACAATCGACTTTATTTGACACATCAAATAAATCCGATTAAAACATAGAATGAAAATCAGCTAAATTCAACTTGAATGATTTAGATGACTTAGATTCTATTTATTTTCGTAGCCAGAGTGCTAAGTTGCCTCCACTAAATAAAGTTGGCAAATAACGTAGCGTAAGATTTCCAGCAGTGGCCTGATCTAGTAGGACCTAGTTGATACAATGTCCAAATATTCCCGATCCACAGCAACATCTACCTTCTTATATCTAACTCCATACAGTCTGTAGATCATCGACAGTTATAACTCGGAGTCGTCTGACATTTGAGATCGTTTTACAGTCCAAGTCTTTTCAACATCTTAACCGAACCACTGTATACAGTACATCATACCAACCCTAGTTTACTTTCTATCCGCATTACTACAATGCTACAAGGCTGTCGTGGCGCGGGACCAAAATCGAAATGAAAGTCGCCATCTTGTTTTGTCAATACAATTTCACAAATGTTTACCCCCTGTCAATGTCATTGAGGCGCCAAAATATCCTTGTAGCACTGTATCCTACGTTCCGTGAGCTCCCTGCTCCACGCGCACGCGCCGCTGCGCGTCAGGCGCGTCAGGCGCGTCAGGCGCGGTAGGGCGGCGGGACGGGCAGCACGTTTCAGAGCGAGTCGCGGTGCCACACCCACGTGCGCTTCGTGTGGTCGAACCGGTGCGCGAGCCACTGCGCCTGGAGCAGCTCTAAGCGGTCCTGGCTTAGGTAGAGGGGCTTGCCGCGTCTGTGGAAGGAAGGTTTTGATTAGAATTGATAATTAGATAGAAGCAAACAGTAAAGAAAATCGTGGAAAGGTTCTTGCTATAGTGACTTTACGAATGAATATAGTAATTATTATATTTTTTTAATTATTATTAATTTTACTAGAAACACACCAAATTATGTGGCAAACCATGTATTCAATACCATATTATAATACCTTTCAATTGCAATGTAAGTAAAATGCGACAGGCTTACAGCTAGAGCGTTTTGCAGACTGTTATAATAGTGATGATGATTTATTAGCCATACGCTAGTTAATCCCACAAGCCACTTTAATGATGCAATACTAAACAAAATATGTTTTTTTGCCACAATAGGCTCGCTGTCTCCATAAGAGACTTGGAGCATAACTGGCAAAATGTGGGTATATTATACAGTTCTGCTGTTTTAGCATGTTTTCAGTCACCTGTAAGCTAGGCACAGAACATGTACACGTTGACATGATGTATGTGACTCACTTGAGGTCGCGGTCCTCCTCGTCGTAGTCGTCCAGGTACAGCGAGCCCCACAGACACGCGCGCCGGCCGCGGATCACGATGATGTATACGTTGACATGATGTATGTGACTCACTTGAGGTCGCGGTCCTCCTCGTCGTAGTCGTCCAGGTACAGCGAGCCCCACAGACACGCGCGCCGGCCGCGGATCACGATGATGTATACGTTGACATGATGTATGTGACTCACTTGAGGTCGCGGTCCTCCTCGTCGTAGTCGTCCAGGTACAGCGAGCCCCACAGACACGCGCGCCGGCCGCGGATCACGATGATGTATACGTTGACATGATGTATGTGACTCACTTGAGGTCGCGGTCCTCCTCGTCGTAGTCGTCCAGGTACAGCGAGCCCCACAGACACGCGCGCCGGCCGCGGATCACGATGATGTATACGTTGACATGATGTATGTGACTCACTTGAGGTCGCGGTCCTCCTCGTCGTAGTCGTCCAGGTACAGCGAGCCCCACAGACACGCGCGCCGGCCGCGGATCACGATGATGTATACGTTGACATGATGTATGTGACTCACTTGAGGTCGCGGTCCTCCTCGTCGTAGTCGTCCAGGTACAGCGAGCCCCACAGACACGCGCGCCGGCCGCGGATCACGATGATGTATACGTTGACATGATGTATGTGACTCACTTGAGGTCGCGGTCCTCCTCGTCGTAGTCGTCCAGGTACAGCGAGCCCCACAGACACGCGCGCCGGCCGCGGATCACGATGATGTATACGTTGACATGATGTATGTGACTCACTTGAGGTCGCGGTCCTCCTCGTCGTAGTCGTCCAGGTACAGCGAGCCCCACAGACACGCGCGCCGGCCGCGGATCACGATGATGTATACGTTGACATGATGTATGTGACTCACTTGAGGTCGCGGTCCTCCTCGTCGTAGTCGTCCAGGTACAGCGAGCCCCACAGACACGCGCGCCGGCCGCGGATCACGATGATGTATACGTTGACATGATGTATGTGACTCACTTGAGGTCGCGGTCCTCCTCGTCGTAGTCGTCCAGGTACAGCGAGCCCCACAGACACGCGCGCCGGCCGCGGATCACGATGATGTATACGTTGACATGATGTATGTGACTCACTTGAGGTCGCGGTCCTCCTCGTCGTAGTCGTCCAGGTACAGCGAGCCCCACAGACACGCGCGCCGGCCGCGGATCACGATGATGTATACGTTGACATGATGTATGTGACTCACTTGAGGTCGCGGTCCTCCTCGTCGTAGTCGTCCAGGTACAGCGAGCCCCACAGACACGCGCGCCGGCCGCGGATCACGATGATGTATACGTTGACATGATGTATGTGACTCACTTGAGGTCGCGGTCCTCCTCGTCGTAGTCGTCCAGGTACAGCGAGCCCCACAGACACGCGCGCCGGCCGCGGATCACGATGATGTACGTGGACGTCACCACCAGGAAGATGCCCGTGCCGCCGCCACACTCCATTGCGTGCTACGAGTACAGTATAGTTATTGACGATTCATACATTTAGAGTCACTTGCACCTTAAATGTTTAAATGCATTTAACGCATTATTTAGAACATGATTCTGTTTTTTGTCATCTTCAAACGATTAAGAGAAATAGAACCATGTTTTAAATTCGTTTAGCGCTAAATACATTTAGAACGAATTTCACCAATAAAACTGAAACCACGTTTAAGAACTGTCCGTGTCATTATTTTCTTTGAAATATTGACACTGATCTTTTGAAGTCGGTTCACATGTCGTGTTGATCGCATTCAGTTTCATTAGTAAAATCAGCCCGTGGTTGGTGGTGATTTGTCGTAATTAAGGAAAATGCTGCTCCTAAAAAGGTGAAGAAACATATTGTGAGGAAAATGTCGTGTGCTACAACAAAAAAATTTAGACATATGACGGTCACCGTACGTAATGCGGGTTGGGTTGCATTACATCCGATGAATTGTTTGATTATGATAGCATATTGTGCGCCCTACCTGCACGGCCTCGGCCACCTGGTGCTGGCGGCAGCAGGGCTGCTTGAGGCACACCAGCGTGCCGCACAGCAGGCACACGCTGGCCTCCTTGGGCACGGCGCCGCACTGCAGGCACACGCGCTCGTGGTAGTACGTGAACAGCCGGTCGTAGTCGCGCGGCAGCGCCAGCAGCGCCGGCTGGCGCCACTCCACGGCCTGCGAGCGCAGCAGGCGCCGCACCTAAGGGCAAGGGGTAGGGCGGCTAGGTCTACGCGTTCCACCGAACGTGTAGACCCTTGAACGCGGAACAGTGTATGATTTTCATTGTACCACATCTGCTTGAATTACGCAATGTTAAGTTGCGTGGTAACGCCTGCAATGCTTTTAAAAAGACTTATTAGGACAAAGTTATATTGTGAAATTTATGAAAGAAAAAAAATAAATAATCGACAAGTGAGTCGCTACTGTAAGAATATTTATATACATATATTTTTTTAGTGTAAAGTTGCAACAAATGAGTGAAAACAATAGTTTGAAATGATCTCACTACCATGTATATAAATAGACTCACAGCTAGTTGTCCCCTAGCGGCGGCCCCGCCCAGCTGCCGGGCCCAGCCCCGCGCCGCGACTGCCGAGTCCGGCGGCAAGGCCCTGCCAGCCGACCACTCGGACCACTCCATGCCGTCCGTCACCAGCTCCAGGTAGTACGCCAGGCGCACGAACTCCTGGCGAGGAGTGGCTACTTCAGGCAGTTCGGCACCGTACAGATGGTGTCGTAGAAGCGCCGCGATGCGTAGGAATGGGAGCAGGAGTTCTTGTAACTGTGAAGGAATAAAATTGAATTTGTAAGTTTTTGGCGGTGATGTGATCATGATCAAGCATGAATAGAGGACAATGCGTAACGTTGAAATACCCATTTTGGTGATATCAATGTCATTAATTTATAAACATCTGGTTCTGACATTAAACTGGGAGGATATTGCTCAAAATAGTACATTATATTCTGTCAATATATAATTAATTTTGGAAAATATAATATTATTGTTTTAGAATAGACTTTGAACACATACCTCTTTCTCCATATTAGCAAGATCCGGCACTTTGTGCTCTCCAGGCGCGGGCGGCCCGTCCTCAGTAAACAGGTCGGAGCCAGCCAATGCTCCCAACATAAGCTTGGCAGCCGCCCTCAGGCCCGCGGGCTCGCCGGGCCGCGCCGCGCCGGCCAGCGCGGCGCGGCCCTCTGCGCTGCCACTGGCGATGAACTGGCAGACCACTTGGTAGTAGCTGAGAGAGTATAGGGCGCGGACTATGCAGGTGAATTCCTCTGTGGGTAACGAAATAGTAAAAACGTTAGCATTATTGCTTTTTCCTTGATTGAAAAGTTAGTTGATTGTAAATATATTTTGTTAGTTGGGGTATGGTTTATAGATAAGCGTAAATTCATCATTATCATATCAGCCGAAAGACGTCTACTGCTGGACATAGGCCTCCCTCAAACACCGCCACTTCGACCGATTCTGTGCTTCCATCCAGCGGATTCCTGCGTCCTTTACAAGTTCATCAGTCCATCTTGTAGGAAGCCTTCCAACGCTGAAGCAAAAGTTAATAATGCCGGAATACACTCGTCATTCAAGTCGGTTTTATTGACATCAGATAAGTGGCTGTTAAGTTGGCACATGGAAACAAAAATCTCGGTTTTGTTATTCAAGCTTGTGTGATAATCGTCTCACCGTCTCAGTAATACTTGGGTACTGTGTGTTGTGTATATGATGTTCAAAAAGTATTTGATAAATACAACCTTATTTTTTATTCATTACAAACCTTTTAAGGGGTCATTGTACTCATGATTAAGAACAACTTTTACTATGGGACCAAAGCTAAAATCGCGAAAAAAAAATCAGCTAACATTTTGACGAGCTAAGCGAATATAAATGTATTTTTTTTCTCAATATGGATCATTTATCTGTTATTATTTCTCTATTGTGAGTGATTTTGAAAGAATTTAATCTGGACACGGAAGGTTTTTTCACATTTTTATTAGATACTTTTGGAACAGATATTATATTCAAGTTGTTACAATTCTATTTTATTGACTTGCAGAGAAAAACAAAAACGTTACAAATAACCTTATTTCTAATAACAGACTAAGGAATACTCTCATTCATCATACTCACGCATATCCAAATAGGGCGGCGTGGGCGGCGCCAGCAGCAGGAACTGCATGAGCAGCGCCAGAGGGTCCCGCAGCAGCAGCGGCACGGGCCGCGCCGCCGCCGCCGCGGCCGGCACGGGCGCGCCCGGCGCGGGCCCGGCCGGCGCGGGCCCGGCCGGCGCGGCGCTGGGCAGCGGCACGAGCGCGCGCCACGCGTCGGCCGCGCCGAAGCCGGCGCCCGCGCTGCTCAGCACGCGCGAGTGCGCGCCCGCCACCACCAGCAGGGGGACTGGCGACGGGAAACGTTACTATTACCATGTGGTCACATTCAGAAGTGTCTACAAATTGTTTAATTGAAATATATGCTTTGAGTTAAATACAAGCTACATTATAACCAATTCAATATGCACGGATATGCCGTTCACAATTTGAACCGAGGAATTTGGTAACGAAAATCCATTCAATGCGAGCAATTCAAGGCTGATCATCATGTCGACCGACCTTGGAAAATCCAATATCTAAAAAAACCGAACAAGTACTCGGACCACGTACAACGAAAAGGGTTCCGTAATTGAAATGAATTTCTCCCAAGAACAAACTGTACGAGCTACGCTGTACATTGACCTTTGTGATAGTTTGTACGTCATACTCAATAATGCACATCAGTATTGTTTAGCTGTGCATTTCTCTAACATAGAATTTAAGTGGAACAATTATATCATTATATTCAGTAGCAATAAATCCATCAAAGGAATCATTCGTCTACTCATTTAAATAACATAACATAGCTTACAAGTTTACATAACAAGTACCTACATAACATTTTCACTGTTGGGCATTACATACAACCCCAACAGATTGATAATAAATTGATACCAAATTTCAACTTTATCAGTCCATTAGATTAAAAGCAAATTGGCTGTGACTCTCTTTAGGTAATATTACTATTTTCATACCTATACACTCATTTCTCAGTTTATACCGCGGCGCGACGCACGTCTGCAACGTGCCTCCTCTCTGCACCAGTTCACATTCAAGGTTTGTCCTGACGAGGGACGCAACAAAAGTAAAGATGGCGGCGGGTGATGAGCCGTAGCGTTGTTTGAGCTTGCCGCCCGCTGTGGCCGTCATGTCTTCCATTGCTTTTCCCATCGCTTCCGAGAGTCGACTTGGTGCCTGAGGAAAGGTACAGGTTATTTTTTTTCTCATAGTAGCACGTCAAAATAAAAGTCAAATTTGGAAGCAATAGCCCAGAAAAAAACAAAATGGGCGCCACTTTTTACAATTTTCATATTAATGGGACACGGGCAGATACTCATAAATCGGTTCAGCAGCTAAGAAGTTCAAAATGGCGGCTATATGGACGAAGCCAGTACGAATGCATTTATTGTTAGAAAGTTTATGCAATAGTCAACTTGCAAAAATTTTGGTTACTCTAACGCGTTTGATAGAATAAAAATAATATCAGATAATCTTTATACTGTGACAAAGTGTTCATAAAAGTGTAAGTAGATGTTTCTATTTGCTACAGAAAATATTTACACACAGAGCATTGATCAGTCGATAAATGCTCTGAATTTGTCTTTCGATTGGTTGATAATTGTAACATGGTAGACTTGTTGAGTATAGAAATGTTTGTGTGCAATATTTTGTCACGTTGTGTGTCACGTGCAGATTGTGAGGTCCCTGTGATCCCTGTAGGATCTACGGTCCACTAGCAGCACGCAGTTGGCCAGCTGGCGGCACACGGGACACAGGAACTGTCTACAGTGACACGTGCTACACTCACGGGCGGCGGGTGCTCCTTCTCCAGCATGTCGTGCACGACGTGTGCACTGGGGCGGCCGGCGCGCGGCACGGGCGGGTGCGGCGCCAGCGGCAGCACGCAGTTGGCCAGCTGGCGGCACACGGGACACAGGAACTGTCTACAGTGACACGTGCTACACTCACGGGCGGCGGGTGCTCCTTCTCCAGCATGTCGTGCACGACGTGTGCACTGGGGCGGCCGGCGCGCGGCACGGGCGGGTGCGGCGCCAGCGGCAGCACGCAGTTGGCCAGCTGGCGGCACACGGGACACAGGAACTGTCTACAGTGACACGTGCTACACTCACGGGCGGCGGGTGCTCCTTCTCCAGCATGTCGTGCACGACGTGTGCACTGGGGCGGCCGGCGCGCGGCACGGGCGGGTGCGGCGCCAGCGGCAGCACGCAGTTGGCCAGCTGGCGGCACACGGGACACAGGAACTGTCTACAGTGACACGTGCTACACTCACGGGCGGCGGGTGCTCCTTCTCCAGCATGTCGTGCACGACGTGTGCACTGGGGCGGCCGGCGCGCGGCACGGGCGGGTGCGGCGCCAGCGGCAGCACGCAGTTGGCCAGCTGGCGGCACACGGGACACAGGAACTCGCCGCGCTCCACGTGCAGGTTGTGCGGGCGCTGCGGCGCCTGCAGCGCGCGCAGGTAGGCGTGCAGGCAGCGCAGGTGCAGGTGGTGGCCGCACGTCTGCACGTGCACGCCGCCCTCCCAGCCCACCGACACGCTGGTGAGCCACGACTCCTGCTCGAAGTGCTGGTGCAGCTCGTCGTGCAGGCGGTAGTGGTGCGCGGCGGCCGTGGTGTCGTGCTGCTGCTGCAGGCCGGCGCGCTCCGCCTCCGACAGCGCCAGCGCCGCGCCCGCGCCGCCCGCGCGCCGCCGGTGGGCCAGCACCGACGTGGACTGCGGGAGGGGACGGTACGTTCATAATGTGTAGACCCATAATCTTATATTTTACTCAAACTGTTCTCTAGACAGTGTAGGACTCTTTTTTTCGCTCATATCGAAATGGAAACTTATGTCAACAATAGTCAACGTATAAATTAAAATCCAGTAACCAGGAGTTTATATAATACATCAAACGCTCAACAATACGCATTAACATACATAACATCACGCCTTGTTTCCCCGAAGGGTTGGGCAGAGGTGTACCTGTAGCAGATACATCCACATTTGGCCAGTTATGTTTAAGTCCCATGTAATAGGGAGCGAGCCTATTGCCATCAACCGGGCACAAATCCAGACTCTAGGTTGCTACTGAAAAATTCCAGATAGAAAAACCCAATAACACTTTGCCCGACCCGGGGATCGATTCCAGGACCACGTGCTCAGCAGTAGCGCTTGCTACCACTAGACCAACGAGGCAGTCTCTCAAGTAGACTGTTGTATATGTCGCCGCGAAAGCGTCTACCTGTAAAGATTATAACATTAATCTTATGCGTAACTATTTATTATAATTGTTCTTCAGTGGTTGGTCCTGCCCTCTATGGGTTTTGCAATATTACTACAACCAGTTGCATGTACAACTCAAACATCTGAAAACGCTATTGATTTCTTTGAGATCAAACGCCATCTGTTGGCACCATGTGAACTCATAACCAATATAATGTGGCTATGACTGGGAAAGAAACTATTAAACTAATTTCGATGTTGAAGCTAAAACTAAAGTTAAAATTAAAAGGAAACATTTATTTAATGACCTTTGGGTTTTTAGTAATACGTATTAACAAGTGGTTATTTGACATAGTAAATTTGTTTATGACAAAGCACTACCTAATGTCACCAAGATGGCGCGATTTGCGAATATTATGATCAATAAATGAATGTAATAATTTAATACGAGAACTGAATAAGTTTCATTAATAGAAAACCAACTATAAAGTAATAAGATTATTTTACACTGCAATTTACGAATGAATACCTGTTGTTTGATTAAATTCCTTGAATCACCGGAAGTATTGTAAAAATAGTAATAGTGAAGTTGTAGAAAGTAATAAAGCTTCTAATTTAACTTTCATTCTGAATAACCTTTGTATTTGTGAATATTTGCATTGTTTAATTATAAAAGAATTAACAGATAAGCATTTTAGCATTGTTTGTAAGTTTTATTGAACAAACTAAGTAATAAGGTTTTTAATTCGAATACGCGGTACTTCCGCCGATTTTGAGAAAGAATTCACACACGCAATGGCGGGCGTGATTATTAGAAATGAAAAGAAAAAGTTGTGTTAATGCGTTAGAAAGGACTGAAGTTGTAATTGTCGAACTGGAACGTAAATGTTTTATTTAAAAGAGTGTCCGTGGAGTTTCTTGCCCGTTCTTCTCCATCAGGAACCTACTTCGTTTTGGAATGGGCGCTTCGCTTCAATTTAACTCAAACTGAATGACTTAATTAACTGAGCCTTTATAAGTGATAATAAATTCAAAAGTGCGTGTAAATGTTATAGTTGAAATAAATGCTTTGAGTTTGAGTTAAGACTTGTGTGTGATTGAAAACCAACTACATACCTACCTATATCTACCATCAACGAAGAATTACACCAGAGACTGGTCAGAAACAGCATAGGATATACACCCTATCGTGTTATATATAATACCTGCAGTAAGACCACTAGTCCTATGGGGTCAGCGACAGTGGTGGGCGCGGTAGTGTTGCAGATGACGCAGTCATAGTCCCTCTCGACCGCTTCCTCCTCCTCCCACTCCATGGCGCCTGCTTCTGTACCGTCTAAGCTTTGCATGGCCGACATGAACTGTTGTTGTCGACGAGCGAATTCGCGCATTAGTTGTTGTTGTCGTTCGCGTGCGCGGCGGGAACGTTCTTCTTTTTCGCGGCGTTCTCTGTTAGGGGAATAAAAGACAAAACTTTTGGTTAACTACAAAAAAAAAGATACAACATTCACACACACATCATTTTGATTTAGTTGTTCTCCTACTCTGATTTCGGGGAGAACAACTAAATCAAAATGATGTCTCTTGCAGGTGTTTGTATATTAAGCTCAACACACACACGCGGCGGGTGCGTGTCGGGCGCGGGTCGGGACGGCAGTACGGCGGGCTTGTATATATTGTAATGTAATTCCTTGTATTATATAGATATCAGCACACGAAACGCGTGCGCGGGTCGGGCGCAAAGCGGGTCTGAAGCGGGAGCCGCGCACGCGTTTCGTGTGCTGACATCCATATAATACAAGGAATTACAATATACACAAGCCCGCCGTACTACCGACCCGACACGCGACCGACACGCACCCGCCGCGTGTGTTTAACGTAATTATTTGTGGACGACGCGTTTGGGTGCTACCCTAATCTAAACAAAAAGTGGTATGTATCACTTTTTGTTTTCTTCGCGAGCTGAAAGACATCCCGGAAAAAACTGTGTCAGATAAGCCTGACACAGTTTTTTCCGGGATGTCTTTGATGAACAAACTTCGAATGTACAATTTATTCCTATTATTTATTTATTCTTTACATTTTATTTATTCAAGTAACAAATGAGAATTCGACCTGCAGCTCCCTTCACAATTTAAAAACAAAGATCCGCGGTGCACACTGTAACTGTAGTAATACTGGTAATACATAAGCTAAATCACAGAAGATGATATCTACCGTGCCCTCTGCTCGGCCTGCCTCTCCCGCTGGTGCGGCCACAGCGAGTGCCGCACGTGCGCGATGGACGCGGCACAGCGCGCGTCCAGCGCAGCCAGCTTGCGCAGCACGCGGCCGATGAAGTATGGGCCGTCGCCTGCGGACGAACAGAACAACTATTAAAATGGGTAACCAATATTGCGATTGCTAAAATACCAGACATTGAGTACATTTAGGCTGCCTGTCCACTGGAGCGGAGAGGAGAGAGAAGTGGGTGTTTTTATTGTTAGTTTTATATGCTTTAGTTTTTTATTACTGTTTGTATTTCCTGTGCGTGTCCCAAATAAAATATTTTTCTTTCTTTTTTCTTTTTTCTTTTCTTTCTAAGTGGAGATGTGCCAATATTAACCAATAGAATTGCAACTCGGAGCGGAGTTTAGATTCTATTGGTTAATATTGACACATCGCACCGCTCCTCTCCTCTCCGCTCCAGTGGACCCCGTATTCAGGGTCGCAGGGACATCAATGCGAAAACTGTTACCATGGTTCCAGTACACGATTCTGAACCTCCCAACATTGAAATTTTTCGACGGTTATTTAAAAAAAATACTATAGTTGAATGCTAATAATTCATTCAGATGTCCTATTTTGTTTACCAGGTACATGGAACATTACCGTGTTGTCAACAACACTGCAACATTTTTCCTGCAACACAAACATGTTACCCAACTTGTTTGGGGTGTATACGAGGATTCATAAAAAGACAAGTGGCTTGCTCACATAAACTTAATTGAACACGCACGCACATAAAGAAACAGGTTATGGTTTATTCTTGGTGAAAACTAAATCGAAACTGCTTCATGTTTACTGCACTAACTTCAGCCCACAAATTGTATGTCTTATACAAAGGCTGTATATTCTAGAATACTTACCGATAGGTTCCTGAGTATCAGGAGCGGGCTCGTCCAATGAGAACGAGTCCAGTCTGCCGGACAGCTGCGAGTGCAGTTTTAGTAGTAAAGATATTATCGACTCGTTCACGGGGATCGAGTCCTCTGACTGTGTGTGTAGTTGAACCTGCAAGGAAATGAATTATGAATGGTTTAACTGTAACCATATTTTTTATCACCGAATATTGCAGTCTTCTGTTGGGCATGGTTGTTATTTCTTTAGGTCCTCGGCCCACCTGGTTGGAGCATGCTAGGCCAACAACCATCAATTCATGTGACGTTTGAAAGTTGCATAAACTGTAGTCGAGTTTTTTTACGTAATGTATGATTTTTGATGTAGAATTTAGTTGACATTGTTTACTCACTAGTTAGACTGAAGGGTAACCGTGATTGACAGGAGTCATAACTTAATTTTAAAAGTTTCTGACCTAAATGGGAAAAGCGGAACCATAAAATCTTTTTTTTTCGCCTGTCACAGAGGTTTTTTTCTTTAATTGTTTATGTCCAGCAGTCGAGTGCGATAAGCTGTGTAGATCATCCTTACACCTAGCTCATGACAGTGTACTGACCTGGTTGCTGGTGGAAGGCTCGTCGCGCGGCTCGGGTCGCGGCGCGTCCTGTATGGCGGGCGGGTGTGCGGCGCGAGAGTCGTGTACTGACCTGGTTGCTGGTGGAAGGCTCGTCGCGCGGCTCGGGTCGCGGCGCGTCCTGTATGGCGGGCGGGTGTGCGGCGCGAGAGTCGTGTACTGACCTGGTTGCTGGTGGAAGGCTCGTCGCGCGGCTCGGGTCGCGGCGCGTCCTGTATGGCGGGCGGGTGTGCGGCGCGAGAGTCGTGTACTGACCTGGTTGCTGGTGGAAGGCTCGTCGCGCGGCTCGGGTCGCGGCGCGTCCTGTATGGCGGGCGGGTGTGCGGCGCGAGAGTCGTGTACTGACCTGGTTGCTGGTGGAAGGCTCGTCGCGCGGCTCGGGTCGCGGCGCGTCCTGTATGGCGGGCGGGTGTGCGGCGCGAGAGTCGTGTACTGACCTGGTTGCTGGTGGAAGGCTCGTCGCGCGGCTCGGGTCGCGGCGCGTCCTGTATGGCGGGCGGGTGTGCGGCGCGAGAGTCGTGTACTGACCTGGTTGCTGGTGGAAGGCTCGTCGCGCGGCTCGGGTCGCGGCGCGTCCTGTATGGCGGGCGGGTGTGCGGCGCGAGAGTCGTGTACTGACCTGGTTGCTGGTGGAAGGCTCGTCGCGCGGCTCGGGTCGCGGCGCGTCCTGTATGGCGGGCGGGTGTGCGGCGCGAGAGTCGTGTACTGACCTGGTTGCTGGTGGAAGGCTCGTCGCGCGGCTCGGGTCGCGGCGCGTCCTGTATGGCGGGCGGGTGTGCGGCGCGAGAGTCGTGTACTGACCTGGTTGCTGGTGGAAGGCTCGTCGCGCGGCTCGGGTCGCGGCGCGTCCTGTATGGCGGGCGGGTGTGCGGCGCGAGAGTCGTGTACTGACCTGGTTGCTGGTGGAAGGCTCGTCGCGCGGCTCGGGTCGCGGCGCGTCCTGTATGGCGGGCGGGTGTGCGGCGCGAGAGTCGTGTACTGACCTGGTTGCTGGTGGAAGGCTCGTCGCGCGGCTCGGGTCGCGGCGCGTCCTGTATGGCGGGCGGGTGTGCGGCGCGAGAGTCGTGTACTGACCTGGTTGCTGGTGGAAGGCTCGTCGCGCGGCTCGGGTCGCGGCGCGTCCTGTATGGCGGGCGGGTGTGCGGCGCGAGAGTCGTGTACTGACCTGGTTGCTGGTGGAAGGCTCGTCGCGCGGCTCGGGTCGCGGCGCGTCCTGTATGGCGGGCGGGTGTGCGGCGCGAGAGTCGTGTACTGACCTGGTTGCTGGTGGAAGGCTCGTCGCGCGGCTCGGGTCGCGGCGCGTCCTGTATGGCGGGCGGCTGGTGCGGCGCGGGCAGCGCGGGCGTCGCGCCGCGCACCGACACGCTCCACTCCTCGCCGTCCATGTCTGCGACAATAACATTTACTACATAACTGGCAAAATGTGGTTGTGCTATATGTACACCTATTGTATATTTTTTTTATTTTCACATTTTTCGTCATCGATGTCGTTTTCATAGTTTTCGAGAGTGCTAAAGCCGATAGTGAGGTCAAAATGTAAATTCAAGATGGAGGCTCTGAAAATTTACCAATTTTTCATCATGGGTATCGTTTTCATGATTTACGAGGGTGCTAAAGCCGATAGTATGGGTAATAGACTATTTTAACTGCGACTGTACACCGAGAGAAGCTGCGGGCTCGCATGTTCGCCCGGAATGACAACGCTCTGCGCTCCCTCTCCAAATCTGAATCGTCTTTCAGGGAATCTGTTACCAAACTGGCCCAAGTATTTAAATTTATACATCCTGTTTATTGGGTGACATTTTTAAATAATGTCGTAGGTTTATAGGTAATTGTAGATAGTATTTATATCATGTTCATTTTCACGGTTTAAAACATATATTTATATACCTATTTCAATGGAATTGCTTTTGATTTACAACTAACTCAATATGAAAAATACAGATGAAACACTACTAAAAAAATCGTAACTTCGATAAAACACTTAATACTAATCACTAAACCATAGGTTACAACCTCATACAACCTCGGCTGGACAGTTTGTTGCGCCACGTCTTCTCCCCAGCTAAAGCACCAGGAAGTGGTGAAGGGCGGGCGTTTTGGGGGACTGTAAACAGTTTTTTTCCAAGCCTGGCTCCATGTTTGTTTTGGGTTTTCTTCCCAGAGCAGTTGGTTAGTAAAAATAGGAATTACCGACCTCATTTAGTTTTTTAAATATTATTGACGTGTGAAGTGTTATTTACAGATATAAACATTATTCATTATCACTTATCATTGGATTAATTATTCAGACTTTATAATTACTAATTATTTGCTCTGAACTTACCATATTCAATAGGTACGGGCGGCGTGTCCAGGTCTGAAGAAGTGGCGATGGCAAGACTCATCTCATCGTCAAAGGTCTGTAGTGCTAACGCTTGACTGTCGTCCGTTACATCCTATATACAATACAATGTTGATTAATGTATGTAAAATCTAAGATTGGTAGAAAGAGAGAATCATCGCAGACGGCTGAGAATGTTCAGTCTGACATAATATTAAGGCGCGTCCGCACCAGCGCACGCGCACGAATCGTGCACGCATACCTATGGACGCGTCACATTTTACGCGCGCGCAAGCATGTTGTGAACGGTTCGCGTGCAAGGATCCACACCAGCTCAATTGAAGCTCACGCGCAGTTCCTAAGCAGCACACAAACCGCAGTGTTCGTGCGCGTGTGAGGTCATTTAATGAACTACTCGCGAACATGTCCAAAGGAGTCCATACTGTGTTCCTAAGAGGCACGCGAACCGCGCTGTTCGTGCGCGTGCGCAGGTCTAGATCCGCGTATATGGTACTCAATACTTCAACCCAGATTTCCTACAAAATCAGAGCAAGCCTATATAAAAGTTGGTCAACCACGACAGACGATCATCTGCTTTTGACTCCAACAGCCATGCAATGTTTAAGATGAAATCACGCAACGTTTGCACCACAAATTACTACATTTACCGCTAAACGTATTTGTAACATCATTCTGTCTGTTATCTTCATAAGATTGACAGAAATAGAACAACGTTTAAAGTACGCTAACAACGTATTTAGAAATTTGTGGTGGAAATGATATAAATAAGAGTTGTCACGAACCTCTAAAGCTCGTATATGAGGCGCGTCCCCGCCGCCGTCGGACTGGTCGTCTGTCATAGAGTCACCCCGCGCCACCTGGTGCATTACATTCAACTAAATTTAAACAAAAAAAAGACACAATAAAAATATGTTTCTTTTTCTTTATTATACACATCATCATCTGTCTAGCCTTTTCCCAACTATGTTAGGGTCGGTTTCTTTCTAGTCTAACCGGATGCAGCTGAATACCAGTATTTTACATGGAGCGGCTGCATATCTGACCTCCATAACTCAGTAATGGGTAACACGATACCACTTGGTACGACTGGTTGTAAGACTTTTGGGCTTCTGACTTCCCGTAACGACTGTCTGCAAATCACCTCCGGGAAAACGGCTAAACGTGTTTCCGAGGCACGGATGATCCCATTCACTAATCGTGTAGCTTAACCTTCGATCGACTCGTGCGGCTGTTATTATTTAGCCACAAGTCCCGTACTCGTAAACTAAAAAAACAATGATATAACATTATTTGGACCGCTTATCCGTTCAACCGTTCGATTGGCCTTCAGAAGGCCACAATAGAATTTTCTATTGTGTTTCGTTAGTGATAGTGGAACTCCTAAACAAACATACAACGAAGTGTTTTTTATTTAATTCGTACTAACACTCATTCAGTCATCATATTGTCTTACTACAAAATTACAAATATGAATTCCCTAGTAAAGAGATACAGAATAAAAGGGATGAAAAGCTATAAGTTACCTGTAAAGCTGTCGGTACTGCTAACGCCGTGCTAGTTGCGGGTAGCGACGTGGATGTGGTGAGCAGTGGTATTCGCGTCGTCTCGTTCTCTGACGGCTCCCATTCCGTGTCACCTGGGACGGAAGTATCTTGGGTTTTAATTTTGACCTAACTTTCGGTATTCATTCGAATATCAAGAAACGTTTATTCGTGACTATTAATTCGTGTTTTATGACCTCATCTTGGTCTACAAAATATTAGTAGCAGTAAAACTCATGTTGTCCGTACTGTAGTATGGTAGCTCATTACAAAAGATCCATACAGAGTTAGGAGTCAATGACCTTTTAGCTATTAGGTAGGCATGTAATCCCGGTGGTACGTTTCCATGGGATATTTTCAGATTTCCACGCGGCCGAAGCCGCGGGGAAAAGCTAGTTCTAGATATAATAAGATCTTGCGCTTACTGTCAGAATGTTGATGGTGTGTATATTGCGCGGGGTACGAGTGCGTGGTCTGCTGCGGCTTGCGCGCCGGCACGCTCGCCACCACGGTGCGCGCGTTGTCGCACACCGCCGAGCCCGCGAACGCGCCCAGCAGCGGCACGCCGCTCACGCTGCTGCGGCCCGCACCGCCGTCTGCTACCATCACGTCGCGCTGCGGGAGGGACGTAGGCAGGTGAGAAATATACTAAACATTAGCAACGAAAGGTTCAAAATAAGCTCACTTTTCAAGTTATATACCACGCCGTTTGCACGCCCGACGCGCACAGCGCGCGCGGGTCGCCCGCGACCCGGCGGCAGTAGTGGGTGTGAGAGTGTCATAGTACATACGTGGTGCCGCTGCTGCCTCTCGGCGTGCAGGTCGGCCGCGACGTGCAGCAGGTACGTGGCCAGCGCCAGCACGTGGTCGGGCGGCGCGTGCGGCGCGGGCGAGTCGGGCGTGCGGCGGTGCACGCCGCGGTGCAGCACGCCCAGCAGCGCGCCGTGCAGCACGCCCGACGCGCACAGCGCGCGCGGGTCGCCCGCGACCCGGCGGCAGTAGTGGGTGTGAGAGTGTCATAGTACATACGTGGTGCCGCTGCTGCCTCTCGGCGTGCAGGTCGGCCGCGACGTGCAGCAGGTACGTGGCCAGCGCCAGCACGTGGTCGGGCGGCGCGTGCGGCGCGGGCGAGTCGGGCGTGCGGCGGTGCACGCCGCGGTGCAGCACGCCCAGCAGCGCGCCGTGCAGCACGCCCGACGCGCACAGCGCGCGCGGGTCGCCCGCGACCCGGCGGCAGTAGTGGGTGTGAGAGTGTCATAGTACATACGTGGTGCCGCTGCTGCCTCTCGGCGTGCAGGTCGGCCGCGACGTGCAGCAGGTACGTGGCCAGCGCCAGCACGTGGTCGGGCGGCGCGTGCGGCGCGGGCGAGTCGGGCGTGCGGCGGTGCACGCCGCGGTGCAGCACGCCCAGCAGCGCGCCGTGCAGCACGCCCGACGCGCACAGCGCGCGCGGGTCGCCCGCGACCCGGCGGCAGTAGTGGGTGTGAGAGTGTCATAGTACATACGTGGTGCCGCTGCTGCCTCTCGGCGTGCAGGTCGGCCGCGACGTGCAGCAGGTACGTGGCCAGCGCCAGCACGTGGTCGGGCGGCGCGTGCGGCGCGGGCGAGTCGGGCGTGCGGCGGTGCACGCCGCGGTGCAGCACGCCCAGCAGCGCGCCGTGCAGCACGCCCGACGCGCACAGCGCGCGCGGGTCGCCCGCGACCCGGCGGCAGTAGTGGGTGTGAGAGTGTCATAGTACATACGTGGTGCCGCTGCTGCCTCTCGGCGTGCAGGTCGGCCGCGACGTGCAGCAGGTACGTGGCCAGCGCCAGCACGTGGTCGGGCGGCGCGTGCGGCGCGGGCGAGTCGGGCGTGCGGCGGTGCACGCCGCGGTGCAGCACGCCCAGCAGCGCGCCGTGCAGCACGCCCGACGCGCACAGCGCGCGCGGGTCGCCCGCGACCCGGCGGCAGTAGTGGGTGTGAGAGTGTCATAGTACATACGTGGTGCCGCTGCTGCCTCTCGGCGTGCAGGTCGGCCGCGACGTGCAGCAGGTACGTGGCCAGCGCCAGCACGTGGTCGGGCGGCGCGTGCGGCGCGGGCGAGTCGGGCGTGCGGCGGTGCACGCCGCGGTGCAGCACGCCCAGCAGCGCGCCGTGCAGCACGCCCGACGCGCACAGCGCGCGCGGGTCGCCCGCGACCCGGCGGCAGTAGTGGGTGTGAGAGTGTCATAGTACATACGTGGTGCCGCTGCTGCCTCTCGGCGTGCAGGTCGGCCGCGACGTGCAGCAGGTACGTGGCCAGCGCCAGCACGTGGTCGGGCGGCGCGTGCGGCGCGGGCGAGTCGGGCGTGCGGCGGTGCACGCCGCGGTGCAGCACGCCCAGCAGCGCGCCGTGCAGCACGCCCGACGCGCACAGCGCGCGCGGGTCGCCCGCGACCCGGCGGCAGTAGTGGGTGTGAGAGTGTCATAGTACATACGTGGTGCCGCTGCTGCCTCTCGGCGTGCAGGTCGGCCGCGACGTGCAGCAGGTACGTGGCCAGCGCCAGCACGTGGTCGGGCGGCGCGTGCGGCGCGGGCGAGTCGGGCGTGCGGCGGTGCACGCCGCGGTGCAGCACGCCCAGCAGCGCGCCGTGCAGCACGCCCGACGCGCACAGCGCGCGCGGGTCGCCCGCGACCCGGCGGCAGTAGTGGGTGTGAGAGTGTCATAGTACATACGTGGTGCCGCTGCTGCCTCTCGGCGTGCAGGTCGGCCGCGACGTGCAGCAGGTACGTGGCCAGCGCCAGCACGTGGTCGGGCGGCGCGTGCGGCGCGGGCGAGTCGGGCGTGCGGCGGTGCACGCCGCGGTGCAGCACGCCCAGCAGCGCGCCGTGCAGCACGCCCGACGCGCACAGCGCGCGCGGGTCGCCCGCGACCCGGCGGCAGTAGTGGGTGTGAGAGTGTCATAGTACATACGTGGTGCCGCTGCTGCCTCTCGGCGTGCAGGTCGGCCGCGACGTGCAGCAGGTACGTGGCCAGCGCCAGCACGTGGTCGGGCGGCGCGTGCGGCGCGGGCGAGTCGGGCGTGCGGCGGTGCACGCCGCGGTGCAGCACGCCCAGCAGCGCGCCGTGCAGCACGCCCGACGCGCACAGCGCGCGCGGGTCGCCCGCGACCCGGCGGCAGTAGTGGGTGTGAGAGTGTCATAGTACATACGTGGTGCCGCTGCTGCCTCTCGGCGTGCAGGTCGGCCGCGACGTGCAGCAGGTACGTGGCCAGCGCCAGCACGTGGTCGGGCGGCGCGTGCGGCGCGGGCGAGTCGGGCGTGCGGCGGTGCACGCCGCGGTGCAGCACGCCCAGCAGCGCGCCGTGCAGCACGCCCGACGCGCACAGCGCGCGCGGGTCGCCCGCGACCCGGCGGCAGTAGTGGGTGTGAGAGTGTCATAGTACATACGTGGTGCCGCTGCTGCCTCTCGGCGTGCAGGTCGGCCGCGACGTGCAGCAGGTACGTGGCCAGCGCCAGCACGTGGTCGGGCGGCGCGTGCGGCGCGGGCGAGTCGGGCGTGCGGCGGTGCACGCCGCGGTGCAGCACGCCCAGCAGCGCGCCGTGCAGCACGCCCGACGCGCACAGCGCGCGCGGGTCGCCCGCGACCCGGCGGCAGTAGTGGGTGTGAGAGTGTCATAGTACATACGTGGTGCCGCTGCTGCCTCTCGGCGTGCAGGTCGGCCGCGACGTGCAGCAGGTACGTGGCCAGCGCCAGCACGTGGTCGGGCGGCGCGTGCGGCGCGGGCGAGTCGGGCGTGCGGCGGTGCACGCCGCGGTGCAGCACGCCCAGCAGCGCGCCGTGCAGCACGCCCGACGCGCACAGCGCGCGCGGGTCGCCCGCGACCCGGCGGCAGTAGTGGGTGTGAGAGTGTCATAGTACATACGTGGTGCCGCTGCTGCCTCTCGGCGTGCAGGTCGGCCGCGACGTGCAGCAGGTACGTGGCCAGCGCCAGCACGTGGTCGGGCGGCGCGTGCGGCGCGGGCGAGTCGGGCGTGCGGCGGTGCACGCCGCGGTGCAGCACGCCCAGCAGCGCGCCGTGCAGCACGCCCGACGCGCACAGCGCGCGCGGGTCGCCCGCGACCCGGCGGCAGTAGTGGGTGTGAGAGTGTCATAGTACATACGTGGTGCCGCTGCTGCCTCTCGGCGTGCAGGTCGGCCGCGACGTGCAGCAGGTACGTGGCCAGCGCCAGCACGTGGTCGGGCGGCGCGTGCGGCGCGGGCGAGTCGGGCGTGCGGCGGTGCACGCCGCGGTGCAGCACGCCCAGCAGCGCGCCGTGCAGCACGCCCGACGCGCACAGCGCGCGCGGGTCGCCCGCGACCCGGCGGCAGTAGTGGGTGTGAGAGTGTCATAGTACATACGTGGTGCCGCTGCTGCCTCTCGGCGTGCAGGTCGGCCGCGACGTGCAGCAGGTACGTGGCCAGCGCCAGCACGTGGTCGGGCGGCGCGTGCGGCGCGGGCGAGTCGGGCGTGCGGCGGTGCACGCCGCGGTGCAGCACGCCCAGCAGCGCGCCGTGCAGCACGCCCGACGCGCACAGCGCGCGCGGGTCGCCCGCGACCCGGCGGCAGTAGTGGGTGTGAGAGTGTCATAGTACATACGTGGTGCCGCTGCTGCCTCTCGGCGTGCAGGTCGGCCGCGACGTGCAGCAGGTACGTGGCCAGCGCCAGCACGTGGTCGGGCGGCGCGTGCGGCGCGGGCGAGTCGGGCGTGCGGCGGTGCACGCCGCGGTGCAGCACGCCCAGCAGCGCGCCGTGCAGCACGCCCGACGCGCACAGCGCGCGCGGGTCGCCCGCGACCCGGCGGCAGTAGTGGGTGTGAGAGTGTCATAGTACATACGTGGTGCCGCTGCTGCCTCTCGGCGTGCAGGTCGGCCGCGACGTGCAGCAGGTACGTGGCCAGCGCCAGCACGTGGTCGGGCGGCGCGTGCGGCGCGGGCGAGTCGGGCGTGCGGCGGTGCACGCCGCGGTGCAGCACGCCCAGCAGCGCGCCGTGCAGCACGCCCGACGCGCACAGCGCGCGCGGGTCGCCCGCGCCGCCCGGCGGCAGGCCCGCGGCGCGCAGGGGCGGCCACAGCACGCCGCCCGCGCAGCGCGGGGGGCCGTCCGCGGCGCCGGCGGCTTTTTGTTTCTCACGCACGCTGTAGGAGTAAGGAAGGTTATGATGACGTAAATCGAGACACTAGGTAGCTGCAGTCCTTTCACAGTTATTTTCCCTCTGACTTTGCATCACAGTCAAATCACAGTGATCTTTATTCTCGTTCTAATAAAGTTGCTGCCACTGACAAGTCTGTCCATATTACAATGATCTTTATTTTTGTAACGTTAACTTCACCCATAATCAAGCTCGTAGTCTTCGGAGCTAAAACTCATTCAAGAGCAAGGTGCAGACTGCAGATGGAGGTGAACGCGGTAACCAATCACCCCTTTCAGTAAAGGTGCCTGAAATTGCCGAGATCGCGGGCAACAGCAAAACAAACGAGATGATACCCAAACAATATCAAAGCGTTCCAAAGAACCACGTCAAACAACAACGTAGACCTCTTTAAAGAAAGTTGGCAATTTGAAGACGCCATAAAGGTGTTAGAGTCAAGATGGTAGAGTCAGTTTGCCCAATGAAGCCGACGTGCAAAATGAGATGTCTTACAACAAGTGCGTACTTGTTTACTACCAAATGAAAGCAACCATCAACTCAAAATGTGTTTAGTTACTCATCGAGTAAGGTCGACGCCGAAGATCGTAATTCCAAATTTTAGTGGTAGCTATGAACACTGAACAGCATTCAAAGATTTATTTGTTGAGACCATCCATTCTAGTCTGTCCTGTTTCTTACACACCGAGACTGCAGTTTCTCAAAAGCAAGGCAAAGCCGAGAAACTCATTAAGCATCTATCGATTAGATCGGAAAAATAAGAGACTGCATGTGAGATCTTCAACTGCAGATACAACATCAGTTCCTATCACTCAACATTTATCAGCAGCATCAGTCAAAAAACTCCAGGATACGACGACAGAATGTATCAATACGATCAAGACAAGAACCTTGGTGTAAACGTCATCGTGGGACCAAATATTGGTACACTTGCTTTCATAAAAGTTGGATCCGGGGACTGATAACAATTACTTGGTGTGTCTGTCACTGGCGGAGCCGCGTGAGCAGGTAGCCCATAGCAAATTTTCTTGATTTTCTAAAAGGAAAATTCACATCATGGGTATCATCTCGTCGTAGGCCAGAAATAGCAAAAGCCTCGTCTGAGATGTTCTGTCTGACACAGACAAACCAAACAAGAAATTTAATTCATATAAAGCATTCAGTATTTTTTATTTGACCTTAGAACAAAATGGCGTATTATTCCCAAAAACCGCGATAGTGCAACGTGACCTTTTTTATCATTGATAGGCTTTGTTACGAGCAATATTTCTGTACTAGTGTCAAGTCGCACTTTTGCGCTTTTAGGGAGAAAAAAAATAAAAACGAAAATCTGAAAAAACAATATTACTCTGTATCTGAAGGTGATTTTCCAAAAATAAATACTGGAAAATATATACAGGATGGACCAAAAATACACGTCATAAAAAAAAATATAGATTCCTCATGTCCAGGTGTATTCGAAAATACCCCATGTATGTCGTGGTGGCATGTTTCTTATCTGTTCCGCTTCTTACGCCCCAAGTTGCGAGTTCAAACCCAGCAAGTACCACTGTGACTTTTTCAAAGTTATACGTACTTTCTAAGTTGCATATTTCTTAGACACCACTGACTGACGGTGAAGGGAAACATCGTGAGGAAACCCTGGACTTCGGTCTGATATCACCAACCCGCACTGAGCCAGCGTGGTGATCAAGCTCATTCCTTCTCTGTATGAGAAGTGGCCTTAGCCCGATACCCGGGACATTACAGGCAACTAACCCCCCTAACCCCCATGTATGTTCCGCGATTTTTTGTAGTTTTCGAGTTATTATGTTTTTTGTAATTTTTTCGAGTTTGATCCCTTGATCGATAAATACCATAAACAGCAGAGGGTTTTTTTTTTTTTTGTTCAATGGAACACTGTGCATCGTCCTACTGCAGCTAGGTCACTCTCATGACGAACTGACTACAATGGAATATTACTGAATCAGCATTTCGAAGAACACACACGACGGCGGCGAGGCCTCGTCGACGGTGTGGGCTACTTTGCCAACAGTTTATTTGGAGTTTTAGATCAACCTTTTGCCGGTCAACATAAGCAAGATATTTATCTAAGAAAATCAATTGACACTATAGTGGAAAAACCAGACCTTAGTAGTAGAAGATAATTTACTCAAGAGAACTGAAGAGTCAATCAATCGGCAACACAAGGCCATCAATCAACATTTAAACAATCTAACGAAGCTCACCAATATGTTGAATAAAAATTTGCAAGAACAAGAAGTGATGAACGTTGTGTGCTGTGAATTTCTTAGTGTCAAATAACATATAAAAGTATCTTCTCTTATTTATTACTAGCTTTCGCCCGCGGCTTCGCCCGCGTGGTGGTCGGAAATTATCCCACGGGAACGTACTAGGGATGCATCCGATACCGATACCTATATATCGGCGATACTCGAAGTTTGTCGAAATATCGGCATCGGCAATATTTTTATGGCCGATACAACGATACTTTATAAAATTCGCGCTTTAAAAATGTAATGTAAACGCGTTGTCTCGTCTATTTCGTTGCAGACGAGGCACGAACAAACTATGCTCGGGGAAACCCCGCGCTTTATTCAGTATCTTGTTTCGCCCGCCCACTTTGGCCTCGCACTCGCTGAACTATCCTTTTTCACTAGGTTAACTGTTGTCGTGCGTCTAATCTCAACCTGTCTACGGTTTTATTTAGTTTGTCCTGTAATTTGTTCTTATTATATTAATTAAAAAATTAACCTGACTTGTGTTTTATTTATTTTACATTCATTTTTGATTTTAATAAGCGTATCGGTATCGTATCGGCAAAAAGGCGTATCGAAGCATCCCTAGAACGTACTACCTTATTGGGATAAAAAGTATCCTATATGTTAATTCAGGTTATAAAATCTGTATGCCAAATTTTATACAAATCTGTGCAGCCGTTATTGCGTGATTAAGTAACAAACATCCAAACATACAAACTTTCACATTTATAATATTATAAATATAAATACATATAAAATAAATAAATATAAATATATAAATAATAATATAGTAGGATGCATGTGTAAATTAGTAGATTCATTTTCGCACGGTGTAAAAATGGACTACTTAAGTCACGTAGAAGCGTAACTTAAGTGCGGGTTTAGGTCACACAGTGCCATAAATATAATTTATTGGTTGCTTCTTGGGTTGCTGCTGACAGATGTGAAATAACTATGAAAGGAACGTTAACGGGTACCCAGACATCTTATTGAAATAACTAATAACATGAGCGCTTGTCACACGCTTACAGCCGTTGCAAAACCTTCGTGAGGAATATAGTTAGGATACTTATAGAAGTCAGTGAGAAAGTAACACGTGTTTTTACAATCCTTTAGATAAACCTCATAAGGGATCATTGTACTTATCATTATGAACAACTTTCACTATGGAACCAACGACGAAACCGCGAAAAAAAATCATTTGTTCCCCATGTTCGCATATTTCGTCAAAATGTAGGGAACAGCTGATTTTTTTTTCGTGATTTAAGCGTTGGTCCCATAGTGAACATTGTTCATGATGAGTACAATGACCCCTTAAGAGGTTTAGTATAAACAAAAACTAAGGTTGTATGCATAAAACGACTCCATGTCGCACATCATATGCGGTACATCTAGAATCACATTAATTATGAGAAATAAACTCCTCGAGTAAGTCCTCACAAATAACAAAAAAAACAATAATAAATAACTACAAAACATAATACTCACTAAGTTGTAAACCGCTCCATGGATGCATGAAAGTCCCTCCGATGCACGGCGCGTCGGAGCACATGCAGCGGATCATAATACTGCTCCCACACTATAGGCTTCGGCACGAACAGACCTTGCTCTAGGTTCTCTGAGCCCTTGGGTGGCGGCCGATACGTTGATAGCTACCAAACAAAGAATAAAAAAAGTATTACTTGAAGAATTAAAAAAATCAAGTTATAAAAACTAAAACGCAACTTTGAAACAAAAGTCAGCTAAAAAGGTATGAACAAGACATCACAGACAAGCTAATAAAAAATCCGGAGTCACACGTGGTTTGTTCGATTTATGCCCATAAATTCAACAGGGGGCCAAGTCTACTAATTTACAAACGTCACAATGGTCTCTCGATGGTAAGTTTTTGACAGATTTGCCGTATAAAATCTGTTAAAAACTCACCATCGAGAGATCATTATGACGTTTGTAAATTAGTAGACTAAGCCCCCTGATCACGTGTGACTCCGGATTTTTATTTGTCGTAGTTGTGTCGTCATGACGTCACATAGCGTCCTATAACCAGCGGACGACCAAGACGCTTCCAACGATACCTCAATTGTCAAATTATGATCAGGAGTTTAGAAGTGATGAGATTACAGATGAACATACATACATACCGGTCAAAATCATAACCCTTTTTGCTTCGCCGTAGTCGGGTAAAAACGTTAGTTTAAAGACCTACGTTTATGTAAAAGATAGCCTAATTCCCGTTTTTACTAACACTAGTCGACACATAAGTGAATGTCTAAATATTATTGCATTTTTGGAATTTTGACTGTCGGCGCTAAACCGAGCGTTGAAATCCAACAGTGCGCTCTTATTTAGGCATTCATTTATGTGTCGGCCACTGTTAGTGAAAACGTTAACGTTTGTCCATGAATAATTTTAGAATCTTCAAAGGTGGGAACTATGATTTGTCAGGTGGACAATAGCCCGCAAGTGGGTAATGGATTTACATTCAAACAAGAATCTATAAATACACATAACGTCACGCCTTACTTCTCTGATGGGATGGGCAGACGTGTACATACCTATAGTACACCCACATTTCACCAGTTATGTTTAAGTCCCATGTAAGAGGGGGCGAGCTTATTGCCATCAACCGGGCACAAATCCATACTCCTTCCTGGCTGCTACTGAGATATTCCAGATAGAAAACCCAATAACACTTTGCCCGACCTGATACTTTTATATAAAGTCGACTTTTAAACATCACAATACGAGTATAAAGTCGACTTCTAAACAACACAATATTATATTTTGATGTAGTTTTCACCATCAGTTAGAGAATTTAATCCGGAAGCATTATGTGTATAATACATTAAAGGTACATATAATTTATAAATCTCGATGTTTTGTCAAGTCGTCAAAACCGTGCCAAGCAGGCGCGCGTCGCTAGCGTAAGAATAATAGTGTGTTACCTCTTTCAGCACAGTTTCAAAGTTCCTGGTATGCGCGTTGCCGGATCTCTCGGGCATCAGCTCCAGTAGTTGCGAGTGCGTCTTGTCGCCGGCTGCCAGCAGTGTGCTCACTTCCAGGCGCGACTGTGTTAGCTCGTCGTTACCTGTGTATGGCAAAATATCCATTGAATGACCGAGATCTCTGAATTAACTAGGAAGAGAGTACAGTTCTCTAGCGTTATTTTTGTCAGATATCCGGTCCGATCGAGAGATAGCGTAGGATATTATTATTTAACATAACATAACATCTCGCATTGTTTCCCCGAAGGGTTGGGTGTACCTGTAGCAGGTACACCCTCATTTCGCCAGTTATGTTTAAGTCCCATGTAATAGCGGGCGAGCCTATTGCCATCAACCGGGCACAAATCCAGACTCCGGGTTGCTACTGAGAAATTCCAGATAGAAATACTCAATAACATTTTGGGTTTTCGGTCGGTTTCGGTCCCGGGAATCGAACCCACGATCTCATACTCAGCAGTAGCGCTTGCGACCACTAGACCGTGGAGTTACTGTAAAATAATGACTACTTCGTGTACTATACGAGTACTTCGTGACATGATGTGTATACTTTGTTTTTTTATTATTATTTGTATCTCAGTCAATTCATATTAGCCTACACAAAAAATAAAGAACTCTATAAAAAAAAAATGGTACAACTTTGTTAGATTTAGTCTTGTCTGTCTCCGTGAATATCTCAATAGAATGGAATGTGGACCCTCTGCATCTATATTATTTTAGTAAGCAATTAAGCGACGCCTGTACACAACAGCAGTTCACAGAATTAATTGAACAGTCACGAGCACTAATATGTACGTTAAGCAACTTTAAAAAGTGATTTTCTGTTACTGTGTAATTTTATGTTTTACGAACATTGTATTCTGTACTTCACCAATTCCATTATTAAAAAGTTCTCTCAAAGTTACAATCGTTATTCCACGAGAATATCTTATACATATTTGTGCTCGCGTCTGTACAGGTAATCAAGTTCTTACCAAGGTTAGTTCTCGAAGACACCAATATGGCGAGGAAGGTGAGCAGGCCTTCGACCATGGTGTCTTGTTCCGCGGCCTGTGCTGGTGACATCGGCATCATGCTAAGCCACTCGCGGCAACCAAACCTGTGGGAGACACAATGCAGTATTGTAGACAAACGTTTCCACTTTATAAAGAAAGAAAATACACGTACATAACATGTATTTGCGGAAACCATGACGCAAAGAAAGAACAAAAACACGAAAATAACAATTTGGGGGAAAACAATAAACATCATAATGACCAACTCTTGTAATTGAAAGATTCTACCACGTATATTTAGTACCCATTTAGTGCTATTTTCTACCAGTTCTGAAAAAATTTGTACCTAAGCGGTATAAACGGAATTTCACAATAACACTGGTCCCGCCATTATGATGCGTCATAATGACGAGACCATGCCTGTACTACAAAACTACAACGAATTACATCATTCTGATCAAACCAGTATTTAGTACCTGATTTAGTACCTTCAAAAATCAACAGTGGGTGACGGAGATATTAATAGTTTCTTTACAAAATGAATTTTTCATTTTTGACATTTTCTACGCCTGAATAATTTATGGAGAATATGCGTCCATCCATACAAAACTGCCATCGCTCAGCATAATGCTGCAACCCTATGCGAGATAGAGGCCCAGCGCTGATTTACAGCGAGATGACTCCGCCCAATAGGATGCTGTTCTACAAATTATAGTGCCAAGCGAGTAGTATTGTTCGCTAAATCAGTTAAATACATTTTTGGATATTGCTCTTTCTGACCAAAACGTGCTAAATCTACTAATGAATAATGGTAACAAGTGTTGCTCAGTGATTCTGACTTTTGTCAATTAAAAAAAAAAAAAATTACTTTCTATGCCAGTAACTTCAGCTTCAAAATGGTCAGATAAGCGCAATAGGGTCAGTATTCATCTCATAAAATCTGAATGAATGGGATTTTGTTACTTTCTGAATTTCACCATACTCTGTTAGATATAACAGACTGTTAAACACACATGTCAACTGCTGTGATTGGCTGTTGTCATGTCAGTGAGCCAATCAAAGCAGTAACCTGAGTTTAATGACCTGTTAGCAAATTTTTGTGTTTGGTGAAATTGGGTCTAAATTGACCTGATATTCTTACTTAACGAATCACTAATAAGAGAATTTAGAAATATCATGCCTTTAAATAGGGGATGAAAGTTTGTAGCTGTTTTTGAGTTTCCCATCAGCAAAATTGACGGGGATGTTCGTCGACGGAATACAATCGGACATGTCCAACAATGGTGATTTAATTCTACGCAAATATATTGATAAGCTCTTGTAATAACAATAACAGCTCATATTATAATTAGGTACGTAGGTGATTTAATGACATCGGGAGTTTCCCTCTAAAAGACTTTAGCAGTGTTGCCATTCATGTTAAGTATATAGCAATAAAATTGTTTTTGTGTCCTTTTTTAGTTCTTCATTGTCTTTATTTATCGTATACCAAAATTTGGCTCGAGTAGGTACTGACACTAAATACAACAAGAGCATTTAGAAACGTAATTTTATTTTTTGGCATGTGTCTGTCATGTCATACTGCTTGGTCAGCCAAGACCGAAGGCGACGAACCTAAGTTCGCTGCAGGGTGTTACAAATTACAATATGCTGGACAAATAATGCGGGATGAGCTCATCCTGCTCTGGTCGAACGTTAATAAAATAAATTATGAAGGCGACGGGTCCCCTAAAGTATGACTCTTAACTGATTCAATGAATACAATGACACATATTTTGTTTATTTCAAGGAAACAATCAGGGTGAAGTACAAAGCTTTGTTGTAAAAATAGTTACATAAAACAGATCAACCATCTCTTTGTTTCATTTCCTCTTAGTTAGTTGTGTAATTATAATTAACGGAATGGAGTTAACATGTCAAAAATAAGAACAGTCAACTTTTATTTGCAATAATCAGACAAGTTTGTCAATTGTAACTATTTACAATGTAAACTTATTTCACTGTCCTAACAGACTCCTTTTTGATCTTAAAGAAGACCGCTTTATTTTATTTCACTAAATAATCATGAACATATTTGAAATATCAAATAGGGCAACACAAAAGGGTATTATAGAACCCTTGTACACTAGAGCTGACCAATGCGAATTCTCTGCGAAACACGATACTGTCTCATACTCATACATTTTGCTATGTCATATTATGGCAAGATGTGTCTGTATCCTTAAGGCGTAAGGGGCTGCACACACGGTCGACAGTAAGACATGGTAATTAGTATGAGGCCGTATTTACGCTGATAGTAACGAGACCTAGTCCTCTTAACAAAAATATTGAAAAAAAAAGAGCATTGATGGCTAGGCTTCCCTTTTAAACTGAGTATATGTCTTAGGCTGAAAAAAAAAACTAAAAACGACAATTCGTTTACGATTAAAATCGCATTTTAGTAAAAATGTTGCTTACGATAAATCGGCGATTAGGGCTCGATATGAGGACGTACTTCTTCATTCATCTGCTGTCTTTTCATAAAGAATTATCACTTTTACACGTCAATGATAAAAGGTCCGTGTTAAAACAAACTCAGACTAATACTTACATATCAATACACATGTCGAGGAACTGGTCGGCAGGCAGATGCGCTGCGCACACCTGAAGCCAGTAGATGTCCATGTCGACCATGGAGTTACAGAAGTTGGCCTGGATGTACGTCATGGCCTGGCCCTTGATCTGTAGACCATTGCGCACCCATACGCCTGCCAGGATCTCGTAGAATAGGCTCTGTGGAAGAAACAGGCGATTGTAGGATTGTTGGTATTTGTTTATATTGATAGATGGAATACTCTTTACAAATACACCATTTAAATGCACCAGCACAGGAAAAGCGTGCGCGATTGAGAAGGAAAGCTAATGATTTCTTTTACAAGTATTTGAAATATGTAAACATATGGTTACACTTAATCAAGTTCGAAATTGGAAGTAGTGAAATAAAGGGCATTTTTATTTTATTTTATTAGATAACAAAAGAATACCTCAAGCCATAATAGCCAGTCACAAAGATGGTACCGAGGGTGACTGACCAAACTTAGTGCACTCAAGTTACTAAAAACTATTGTTTATGAATATGTATCCAGGGGAAACCGTGGCCTCCGTCTAGGCAAGGGAAGGAACACGGGTGGGTTTTAGTCAGTAAAAGTCTGACACGCCCTTCCGCTCCGCCCAGAGCAGGAGTAGTCATTTGATGATTTCCCACCCAAAAAAAAAAAAATGCAGGAAACTAAGGAATCTGATTCTTAAGGATTCTGGTTTGACTGTATTTTTTTTTTAATGTTAAGGCAGCCCACCACAAAATTGTTAAAAAATCTTTGAAAAAATAAAATGGACAAATCGTAAGTGTATAACGAGCTGCCATTCCTTAAGATAGAAAGGTTATATAGGTCATCTAACGAAGCGATAGCAGTTCATTTCCTTTAAATGACAATTATTGTTGACCAGTCCTCCTTACAGTCGTCAAGATGACTGGACGCATCAAAATGATCTTCTTTTTCATGTTTGCTGTCGCAATGGCAGCAAAATATGGTGTCCATGGGTTCATGCAGACGGAGGTCATTGATTTGTGGCCATATAGCGTAACAGAGACCCCCATGCCAATTGCAAAATATCATGAGCATTATATGGAGAATACGGAAATTAATCTGGAGGGTCTGATCAAGAAGAATCCTGCTTTAGAGAAATTAATGGGGAAAGGTGAGTTTAAAACTGTTTATTTTAATTTTTTTTAAAGGTTTCGTATATTAGTATTTCGTGTAATGCTCGATGGACTCACGATTGTGCAGGATTAATACTCCTTTTCCTTCTGTGAAACCTCTGTTCTTCAACAGAGGTTCGATACTTCTATCCTAACCATGCTAACAAGGCCAGCATTGCTAGTGCGCTGGGATTGTCCTGAATAAATAGGTCTGTGGGTACCATCAGATTCTTTGTTTAAAAGAAGTTGACTTTAATCCGGTTTCTTAGCATTAAAATTAAAATTTCTTACGGTTATTGTAAAGAAATTATGAATTTCGCACCCTACATTGATGAAATCACCATCAAATTCTCAATTTAGAAACCGAGTGCTTATGTGGGTATTACTACTGTACACTATACACTACACTGTGTCAGAGTCCCTAAACCCTTAATAAGAGTGGTGTAATAAGAGTAAGGGTCCCTAATTGCGTTGTGCTCTGTCAGTGCTCCCTTAATTAAGGGCCCTGATTCAGTGTAGTGTAATACCCGTTTTAATATCCAAATACAACTTAATATCTACCGTTATGTGCTGGCAACATATACTTGAATCTACCTCCATTCATGGTAAAAAAATAATACATTCCAGCCACAGGCCTGCTACAAATGAGGCTACTACAATGGGCTGACGTCATCGGGCAGATGGCTCTGATCGACCAGCAGTTGAGCCAGTACGTGAGGAAGGGCCAGGAGCCTGAACCTGAACTGCTACTAGACTACGCGCAGTGGATAGTGTCCCACGACCATACAGCTGTCATGGGACTAATGGAACAGATGAGGAAGCTCGTCAGGCCGTTGTTTACCAGCCAAGGGGTGCTGCAACTGGCTTTTGATTTTATGGTATGTTTTGTTAATTAGTTCACTGGTTTTTGCCAGCGGCCTCGCGCGCATGATCCGTTCAGCAGTTAAGGGGGATAGCGTCGTGTACAGGAAGCCTAACAAATATGGCTTTACAGAATTATAATCACTACCCAGAATTGGCCTCAAATGTCATGATTTCATGAAATAGTCATTCAATAGGGTAACATGAGCTTAGACAGTTGTATGCAGTAAGGAGTACTAAGCGTCGCGAAGCGTGGTGTCGAGTTGGGCAATGTGTTTTAGAGTTTTTCCAATTCACACTAGCAGCGAGGAAGTTTAGATTTCTTGTAGATTGCAAGCAATAGGCTCGCACCCTACATGCAAATTAAATAAACCGGTCAAGAGCAAAAGTACCGTACCAGTTGATATTATTCACCAATTGGTACTATTATATAAACTGGCGTGAGTTTGAGAGTTCTTGCCATGGAGGTAGGTAGGTTCTTTAGGCAGGAACTGTATGTGTGCGAAATTACAACAGAATCCGTTCACAGGTGAAAATTCAGCAGGTGAAAAATCAATCAACAACAATATTTTTACCCTTAGGGATGGATTTCAAAATTTTACATGGGACCAACTTCGAGATATACCATCCCTAATAAAAAAGAATCGTTCAAATCGGACAATAAAAAGTTACGCGTGGTCATACATAAAAATAAAAACATTGGGCAGTCTGTGGGGACTGCCGATAGAAGTGAAAACTAAAGTAACTTTTTGAGTCTGGCGTTGATGTCTTTCGTTCGATACATAGCCTTCGGTGATTCTCGCGTTGATGTCTTTCGTTCGATACATAGCCTTCGGTGATTCTCGCGATGATGTCTTTCGTTCGATACATATAGCCTTCGGTGACGATGACGCGGGTTCCATGATTTTTCTTCACCCAAATAGTGCTCAACGCGCCTTAAGAAGTTTTCACTTCAAAACAATATACGTTGAGAACCTCCTCCTTTTTTCGTCGGTTAATTTTTTTGCAAAAAAGTTTTTTCATACAGCCGTTGTACAGAAGTGACATAAACACTGTGTGTGTCCACAAGGTCATGTTTTCATAGCCAACGTAGGCAGGTAGTTAGCTTCTAATGATAGCGCACGCGCTGGCTTGGACGTTATGATCTAGTCGTCACTTACACCTAGACAGAGAGAGATAACATGTAGGTGTCTAGAAACATTGTTTCTGATAAACAACTTAATATTATAATCACGCTTGTATTCCACGAAGGGTTAGGCAGAGGTGTACCCGTATAAGAACCACGCGAAAACAAAAAAAAAATGAGGGGCAGTCTTTGGGGACTGCCGATGGAAGTGAAAACTAAGTAACGCCATCTAACGAAAATGCCAAGAATTTATGTGGCTTGTTGTCAGTACAAGAACGAAAGCTGTAGCTCCATTAAAACAATTCCAAAAAAATAAAACAGTGCGCTGTCAACAAATTCTACTCTCCCTCCGTCTTACGAATTTTCGTGACGTGAGTTTAACGTTAAGTTTTACCCATCACGAAACAAAAAAAGTAGACTCGGGTAGATTGGAAGACCCAACAAAGTCGAGAAAAGGCTAGCCAGACGATGAATTGAAATTAACAAAGATTGAATTATTCATTTATGGTATCTGCACACAGCGGGCGGGGCGGGGCGGGGCACGGCGTGGCGTGGCGACGACGGGGCGCTGGCGTGACGGGAGCGGTCACACTGCGGGCGCAATCACGTCCCGTCCCGCCGCGAATTGAGAGAAAAAGAATATAAATAAAGTACAACAGTTATAGGTTCAAAGTAACTAAATTAGTTAAAGTAACTGATAATTTATTAGTTAGTTATAAGTTAAAGTTTTAAACTTTATTTATTTTATTTATTTATTTAACCATTTATGAACACACATTTAAAAACAGACAAGAAGAAAAGAACAGAAAAATACGTACAAAGGTGATGCTTATTTCTAAAGAAATCTCTTCCAGCATACCTGCGATAGGACAGGGGATACAAAGAGATGTAGACACCGTGTGTAAGAGTAGAGAGAAAGTAAAATACATAAAATCAAAACAATTCATTACTTAATAAAATAAAACACATAATATGACCTAATACAATCTCTCAATAAAATTCTGAATGTAACCGCCACGCCCCGCCCCGCCGCTTCTGACTTGTATTCACGCCCGGCGGGGCGGCGGCGTGGCGTGACGGTTACCGTCGCGCCGAGCGGGACGGGTCTGTGTGGAGTCGTCCGTAGTATCTAGTACATTACAACTGCTCAGCGTCACGTCGCCGCCCCGTCCCGCCCCGCCCCGCCCGCTGTGTGCAGATACCTTTAAAGTTACTGTATCAAACTATACCCATTATACTACATACATAGATAAGTTTTCATTCGTAGTAAGTCTAAGCAGCAATAAAGATACAAATAACCGTACATTACGGCACGAGGGTGTAAACACGGCATTCTTCACCGTGCCAGGATGTAAACACCGACAAGTATGCTGCTGCACAATTTTTGTTTGTCTTTGGCAAAATGCCATGAAGACATTCAGTTTAGACGCTGAAGCAAAAACTACTAGTAAAAATATACTATCTGTTGCCCGCGGTTTCACTCGCATCCTTGAGGAACTACTTCATGTACTCGGATAAAAGTATTCTATGTGTTTATTCAGGACACACTGTGTGCCACATTCGTTAATCGGTTCATCGCGGCTGAGAAATTTTCAAATATCTATCTATGTATTTAAAAATCAACTGCCGTGCATTTGTCTCGCAAAAACTCGAAAATGCCTGGATCGATTTGAATAATATTTTTTTTTGTTTTGTTCGCCTCAATACAGAGGTGGTTTAGGAAGCCTCCTACCTCCAGATAAGAACTTCCGGTTAGTTTATCTGACAAAGAAATTTTCACAAGTACACACGGCTACACATCAACCTATACATTTCCAGTTTATGCTGATCTCGCATCATATAGGAATTTCGTACAATGCGAGGTCAGCTTATACTGGAAATTTATAGCTTGATGTGTAGCCGTGCGTACTGATCTCTTTATCTGGTAGCTAAACTGCCTATAAGGAGTCAGAACACTGTGAAACAGGCCTTAAGCTTCACGTTTCATTTTCTCATGACGAGCCCAAATTCAATTTCTGATTAGCAATTGAATATGACACCAACACCATGTTCTCATAACTGCTTCTTGCAATGATGAGTAAAGTTAATTTGATATGGCTGCATGGACATTTGCACCTATGTAGGTACATATTATTATTTATTACATGACCCGGTATTATTTGTATGCCTGTTACATACATAGATTATAATAATAAGGTCTTGAGTTCGATTCCTGGGTCGGGCAGTGTTAGTTACATCTGGAAATTCTCAGTACAGTCCGGATTCTGGATTTGTGCCCGGTTGATGATGGTAATAGACTCGTTATATTAAATTAAAATTAGATAATTGGCGAAATCTGAGTCTACAATAGGTGCACCCCTGCCTAACCCTTCGTGGTATACTAGCGTGCGTGATGTCATTTATTTGTCCCATATAACATCTACACTAATATAGTAGTATTAATAATATATATAAAAAATAATATACTAGTACAGTAAAGATTTGTATTTTTGTTTGTAATTTATAAACTCAAAAACCAGTAGACCGATTTTTTAAATTGTTTCACCAGTAGAATGCTAAATTATCACTGAGTAACATAGGCTACAATTTATAAAGATATCACGCGGGAATAGCTGGTGGCAGAAGCTAGTGTTATTATAATAATATTATGTGATCTATCATATCCTACTAATTAGAATTCCTTCGTGTGCCACGAACTATTAAAAATTGATTTCTTAGAAACATAAAAACAAGCGTGTATATTTTGGTTACAAATAAATAAAAAAAACCTAAAACTTATTACCTGCTAAAATGGGTTCACCAACATGAGTTCTCATTAATATATCCTTTTTATAATACGTGAGTAAAAACAATCGAATAAAAGGGTTTGCAAAAAAAAGGTTTTTGCACGTTTAAACCAATACCTATAATAATACCTATACTGATTATATCTATCATAGGTAGGATACCCTATTAATTAACCTTTGAACTATTAAAAATTATTTTCTAGTAACATAAAAACATGTGTCGTTTCATTTCTAACTAGCTGACCCGACAGACGTACTTTTTGTCATAATTTCAAGATGTTTTGTTCATACAAAAATCCTATAGAAAAAAAACCTATGCAGTTTTCCAACGGACAGCATTTCATTTTTATTTACATAATAGATAGATGAAACAATTAAAGTTAAAACAAAAATCATATGCTTTGTTTACTTGGTGTTTACCTGCTATGGCTGCTAAAATGGGTCCCATATAACTTCTCATTAACATATCCTTTTCAAAATATGTGGGTACGTACTAATAAAAATTCCAACACAAAAGTCAGTCCTTTATAATTTAAACGTTTGAAAAAAATGGGTCGGTTCTAACAGAAATGGAAAGTGTTCCAATAATTTGTTTGTTGACTTTAAAGAGGGAGGCGGCAACTGTTTACTTGACAGCGGCACAGTGTTGCTAGCTTTACGGACCATTTACCATATTTAGGGTAGTTTGTTATGTGCGTGGTATATTTTCTAAAGCATAGTATTCGTATGAGAAAACTTTAGACTTTGTCATAACCAAACAAATTGTCGCAATATATTATTTTCCATATTTTTAATTGAGAAACGATTACTAATATTATGTTTTTGTTCTAATTAGGTTCATAGTAAAAAAAAAAACAATTACAATTACCAAAGATCAGAATAAGTAATGTATAGTTTAAAAATAACTTTCTCTAACACTTAGTAAAACAAGATCCCACCAATGAGAGCGCGCGAAGTTAAAGCAACGGTAAAAATAAATGAAACTTGCTCAGTCAGTTCTAAGGTATCACAGGTCTGAGTCAGTGCTTAAGCGCGTTATTGAATTAACGCGTTACTCGCATAGGGGCTAATAAAAAGCCGTTTAAAAAAATACTGTTTTAGAAATGAAATTTCGAAAATAGTAAATATATTTTAAAATTGTGTTTTCGGTAATTTTGTGCTGAGCCTTGGCAACCCCACGACCTCGAGCGCGCTACATCAGTGGGTGCGCGTCAGCCGCCATGTCCGTTCAACGCTTGCGCACATTCCGTGCGCTTCTTGTTCTACTCGTATTCGCGAACACTTCGCGGGCGCTCGTCGACGAGGTCATCGACGTTATCAAACTAGGCAAGGAAGTAGGTGAAGAGGTTCTGAACTCCTGGGATGTGTTCGGGAAGCCGTTCAATGCAACCGGCGGCGTGGACCTCCCCGTGGTCCGGAGACGAGAGCGGGAAATTTTGGCGCGACTCGCGGTGGTTTCGCGATCCATCGAAAAACTTGAACTCGGTGTGCAAAAAGTTGGTGCGATCGCGCTGGTATTAGCTAGGAAGGGAAACAAGACGCCTAGGTTAGAGTTGCGGTTGCATGAGATGTCGGACCTGTTGAATCGGGTCGCGTGGTCGAATAGGCAGATGCGAGAGTACGTGGGTCTGCAGGAGGACCTGGAGCGGAGTACGTTGCAAGACTTCGCGGATTGGTGTGTGTCTCACGACCCTGGCGCGTTGCCAGGCCTGCTGGAGCGGGTGCACGCGCTCGTCGTGCCTCCCCACAAAAACTTGTTGGGACGAGGGTTATTGCAGCTGCTTATTGATGACTTACAGGTTTGTAAGCACAGAAAACCTAAGTTATAAACAAAGTTAAATACTCTTCTATTCAGTGTTTTTTTATAGAACGTTGGTATTGTTGTGTCCGGCTCTAAACAGCCATCAATTGTCGATTCGTATCATTATTAGCTCTAACATCAGTCATGCGGGTAAGTACACATAATAGATGTTACACAAATTAAAGAGAGGCTTCGTTTTCAATGACACACTGTTGCGTGATTCATACGCAGCGTCCATAGCATACTTTACAAAATTAACTAACATTTTATTATCAAACTTTATAAGATCAGCGTTTTTAGGGAGGCATTAGAACTGTGTAGTGGTAGAATGGCTGCAGTAATGTCGACAAGGTCTTAAGTACTTTCACTTAAAACATGCTGTCGATTGAGTTTAGTATCCTGTTAAATCAATTATGATAGTTGAAACTTATTCTTCATATTCAGTTCATTTAAATTTACTTTAAAATTTAACACAGTTCTGCTGACGCAAAAGGCGGGTAACGGTTTCCAAGCAAATTCTGTTTTAAGTTAGAATTGCTCAAGCTGTTGAGACAAAGTAGGCATTGTTGAATTGGTGTAATATCTATAGCAAGACGCACAAGAAACCGGTTGGTTGATTTTCTGTATTGTCTACTTATATCTGATTTACATAACAGAATAAATAAACAGTAAGTAGTCAATTTAGAAGAGTACACGATTGATCAACTCTTAAAATTTATAGGAGGTGGTTCTCAATTCGCCGCGAATATTTGCTGATTTTTATTTGGAAACACCTGCAAATGACGTCACCAACTCTTCGAATATTCTTTACAATTTTGTGGATATTAAATATTAACCATCTGTCCCACAAGAGATGATTTGCTAACAGTAAAGGATGAGTCATATAAGGGTCAAACAACTCTGTCTGGGCCGCAGAGCTCCACTTAGCTGGTCCCAATAACTGTATCCTTGATAAACAATTGACGCCCGTTTTATTTGTCACTATCATAACCAGTGTAATTTGGACTCCGAGGTCACATTTATTTGAACTTTATACCCCTTTAAAGGATGTGGGAATCAAAAACTGACAGAGATATGGATTTTGTTGTTTATTGAAACTAATATTATAAAGAGAAAAGATTTGATTTTTGTATGTTCGTTTGTTTGTTTGATTGGAATAAATAAACTCGAAACTACTGGACAGATTTCACCAGTAGAATGCTATATTATTACTGAGTAACATAGGATATAATTTATAAAGATATCACGCGGGAAAAGCCGGTGGCGGAAGCTGGTTGTTAATATTTATGCTGATTTTGATAATACATTTAATTTTTACAAAAAATACTGGTTATGTTTATCATTACTGCATGATAGCATTGTTTTTAATAAGATTTGATGTGTTAAATTTTCATAATATGCGCAAGCGCAGGTTGCCTGCTAGGCTGTTTAGGTCAGTCTGTCAGCATTGAAGATTTATTAAAAACCAAAGCACGTTTGAATTATGTGCAAGTAGTAGCTATTTCTGTTAGGTATGAAGTGTCAATGATTCATATGGTGGCAATAATAAAAACTGGTAAACACAGGAAACTAAAGCCAGTTTTTGTTAGTGATTCACATATAAATGATTTTTTAAATATGTTTAAGTTAATTAAACGTATTGATAAAGTATAACATCCGTGGGAATGAAATCCCTGAAATGCATTATATTTATAAATGATAGGTCAGTAAATATGCAGGTTCTTATAAAAGCTAATGAGAATGTGTCACTCACAAACAAAAATAATCTGAGTAGTAATGAGTTTTCTGTGTTACAAATTAAAACTACATTTTACCGTGAGAAATGTATTGAACAATAAGTTATATAACTTGCTTGTGAGAACACTAGTCACTAGAGGAATGAAAAAACAACATGGAAGGTGTCTGTCAGTCGATTTGATCGCGAATGTTAGCTGCGGTGGGAAATTGTTAACAACATTACAATATAGGGAAAAAATTTACTAACCTAACCCTTGATTAGTGCCGTTACAATTTTCATAATATAATTATCAGGAAGTAAGTAATTCGAAATCGAACAAGAATACACCTAGACAATTCAAAAGTGCCTGTTATTGAGTTTGAGTTGAGTTGTAGAAAATCAAGAATTTAGAAAGACTGTTTAGTTGTTCCACTTTGCCCAGTAGGTAGGTACCTATAATCAATAGATATTTGCTAGATTCATTGGTAGAATTTTAGGAAATTTTCTAAATTAAAGAGAGCATTTTTACGAGGGCAAACCGTCAGAAAGTAAATGACCGTCACCCATTGATTTCGAAATAAACAATGGAGCTTGTAAATACATGATATGGAGTGGTGGAGGATGTGATAAAGGTCGCATCGTATCCTGCGATACTTCCTTTTGCTGGCATTGACCTGGGGTAAGTCAAACAATGACAAAACAAAATGACATACAATGACATTATATTGTACGTTTGAAGTGGAAGGCTGATGAGGAAGGCCAGGTATCTGGTTATGGACGGCTTACAGTTACAGCTGATAATTTGGGTGATGACAATAAGACTGTTGTTAATTCATGACGTAAAATAGGATACAAAGAATACTGAGTAGGCTAGCACATGAACAAAAAATGAATTAAAATATATAATTTGTGTTTAAATTGCCCTAACTAATTTCCAATTCCATTAAAATAAACATTTTGCTGAATCACCAATAATACAGTTATTTGATGATTCAGCAAAAACTTTATTTGAATGAAAATTATTTATTTTTCCTTAAAATTGTTTTTTTCATTAGGTAATTGACACATGAATAATCCTATACTATTAAATGAGCATTATTACATTATTAGTATATATATATTTGTAATCGCGTTCTCGAAAACGGCTTTAACGTTTTCGAAGAAAGTTGAGGTTGGACGGGACGCGAAAAATTGATCTAGCTAGATCTCGTATCTGGGAAAATTCGTTTTTCTGTTATCACCCGGTAGATGATTAAACTATGCTGTTTTAGTAATAAATACTATTCATATATTCAATGTATTAAAATATCAAAATGTAAAACTTACACATGCATGGATGACATGGATAAAGTATTTCACCTTTAACAAAAGCAGGTTTAAAGCATCAAGAAGATTTCGCATTTATAACATAAATATAAAATGTCTTCTTGTTGTGATCACAAACCTGTTTCAGTACGAGACAATATACTTGGAGATAGGTACTTGACTCAGAATTTGCTTTTCAAAGTAAGCCTGATGGATGATGAATCATCACAATAATATTGAAAGCCTTGCAAATCAAAATTCTTTGTCAGGTATTTCTCTCATGAATATAATATTTTATGGTCTAATACGTAACTCTGAAACTTTAGAAAATATATCTGACGTTTTAGACAAAAGTGTGGTATTTAGCTAATGAAAGTATGGAGATGAAACCAAATGCATTGATTAGCTATTTCAGAGTGAGTTCCATAGTAAAAATTGGTTATATTAATAAGGCCCCTGAAATATCGCCAATGTTTCTAAAGTCAGCCTGTATATTCGTTTTTAGAAGATCTGAGTGGTGTGATTCGCAGTTAGTCGGACAAAGGGCTAGAAAAACGTCACAGTGCTAAGATAAAGCGATTCTACATTGGTTGTTGGACACGTTCGTGCAATAAACAGTTACCTATTAGCAGAAATCTAAAGTGATGCAATTGCTTTGTTTATGCTATTAATGATACTTGGAAAATGGAGCAAAAATGTTAATACACTATTAATGAATTCTTTGACTTGTGGGTTGTAATAAAGATGATCTGGATTAAAATGGCTTATCTTTTGCACTAGGTCTATTAACTAAGCACTCGAATTAAATGATCACAGCATATTTTAAAAAGTAATTAGCTAATTAGGCTCCGATTATAACCGACCTTCGATCGCAAGCAAATGTTTTAGTGCCATAACAGTTTCAGCCCCAAGCTAGAGTTTCATGTTAGCTTTTTTAACAATCGTCCCAAATTGGAACAAAAAACATGCGGGGCAGTCTTTGGAGACTGCCGATGGAAGTGAAAACTAAGTAACGCCATCTAAAGAAAATGTCAGGAATTTATGTGGCTTGCTGTCAGTACAAGAACGAAAGCTGTATCTCCATTAAAACAATTCCAAAAAATTAATACAGAGTGCGCTGTCAACAAATTCTTCTCTCTTTCGTCTTATGAATTTTCGATCAGGCCACGTGTCCTGACGCCTGAAGCGAGTTTAACATTTTTTACCCATCCCAAAAAAAGTGCACAACGCCGCTAAAGAAGTTTTCATTTAAAAAATAAGGACAGAACTATGAATTCTTCTTTTTAATGTTTGTTTCATCTTCCGAAAGTTAAACAACAGCTGATCGAATGCAGTCTATTCTGACGTCACCAGTTTATGCAACGCCCCACGGTAACGCAGTCACCACTCCCCGCCGACCGGTAGCACACGGTAATTGGCGTTTCCTCATAACGCACAACACTACACCGGTGTCGTATCAATGAAAATATTGGTTTATGGCACGGGCCGTAGGGATGGGCCGCGCTGTATTTATTCAATCGATTTGTTATTTGTTTTTATTTTGTAACTTTTATTGTTGATGCAGATGGCTTTGTAGTAACCATAAATCGGTTTTCAGGGGCGCCTATGTCCAGAAGTAGATTGATTTTTATGTTGACGATTTAATGTGCCATATTATAAATAAGAAAGATTTACTAGTACTTAGTAAAAAAAAACTACATAATAATTAACTAGTTGTCATCACGCGGAAGTGCTTAGAATACAGTAAATACCATAGTATAATGTAAATACATAATAGGTTGACCATTAACTAATGCAGTTATGCATACTTTACTTTATGCTGATTCATTTGCTCTGCTCAGAGTTCCATTCACTCCGCTAGAAAATAATAAAGTTACAATAACCTCGTAATAAGGCGTAGAAGTCTAAAATTAAAATATTATCGATAAAAGAACTATTTACTGTGCAATAAACACTTCGTTAAAATGATTATTATTGGCAATAAGTATACATATATTAATAAAAAATAATAAATGATAATTAAGTTTCGATCGTTTAAAAAGTACTTGATTTTGTCGTATTGGTCAGTTTTTTATGGACTGCGTGGAGATTTATGTCGGAGATTTTATTACACTTTCATTACTAAATGCCCATGAAAGACGTTACGCATTTTCTCATTTACGGCCTTTAAAATAAATAACTTTGTATTTGCTGATTAAATGAAAAGAAAGGTACCTCTTCAAAATACATTCTTTATGTGTGACGGAAACTGCTTACTTAATTTAATATGTTTAACGATTTTGTTCTTTTCGGATGTGATTAACAAACAGGCCACACCCGGTGTATAGTCATAGTCATAAAAATTTAAATTTTCGCGTTACTAAAAGCTTCGGTCGCCATGAGTCAGTCCGGAAGCACGGATTTCACGTACAGATTTCCAAGACAACCTGTTTCTATGTAAATTGAATTCTGAGAACTCAACAAAGAAAACATAAGTCTCGTATTCCAAGTGTGTGTAAAAAATATAGCAGCGAATGCGACATATTGCGCGGGAGTTGCCAGCTGACACCGCACATGTAATGAGCAAATAATAATAACAATGCTACTGTTACCATTATAAGTATAAAAGACAATATGAACAATTTGCTATCTTATTCCGCGGAGATAAGGGTCAAAACAGGAGAAGATTTATTATAGCACAGCTAACAGTATTAACATGCGGGTGCGTAAGGATGGGACAAGCGAAAGCGTATTTAATCCATATCGATACAGTTGTTTGATATTCACCAGATGAAAATATGGTCAAAATTGTTTTTACGATGCATTTTATTTTTAGGGTTATGTACTTCAATAGGAAAAACGGAACCCATAAAGGATCACTTCGTTGTCCGTTCGTCTGTCTGACAAGGCCCCTTTTCTCAGGAACGCGTGGAGGTATCAAGTTGAAATGAATGTCAAATACGTAGGTCACGGTCCCTTAGAGCTTTAAAAATCAAGTCAACGCAATAAAAAAATACGGCAATCCATGCCACATATTTTGATACTCGCAAATAAATCAAAACCTACAAGGTACTTTCCGTTGACCTAGATTCATGAAATTTGACAAGAAGTAAGATCTCACAGCACAAGTAAAGACAAAAGTTCGAAAATCGTTAATTTGTTGATTGATTACGTTTTTTTGCAATTACAAAATTACATTTACAGTTGGAGAATTGACCTTGACATATATCGATGTATGGGAGAACATTTTATCAAATACAAAGTTAAGTATGTTCTTGGGATACATTCATCCCAACTCCCTTCATCGTGCGTAATCGGACACGCACTTCGCCGATTTTTGTTGAAAGGCTATTTTTCATTTTAAATGTTTAATATTGCCTTTTTTTAAATAGCAAAGAAGTCTACCAGCAGATGGTTGCGAAAGTCCAAATCAATCATTTCTAAAAATAGCGACAAACGAAAATGTTTTCTTACATATGAAGTATACAGTTGGTAGATAACCGTAGAAAATAATTATCAAAGCGAATTCTTATAATATCTCCAAATAAAAACGAATTAAAATACAAACAACAAAACAATGAAACGATAAACAATTAAGAGTTTCCTTGAACTCATGGTAATTCCGATAAGTCACAATGCAAATTATATTTATACGCTTTAAACTTAAAGGACAAACACGAGGATACAAGAGAAGGCTTTTCATTTGCGATTGACACAACATTCGGATAGAACGTAATTAATGTTTACTTTGAATAAAACATCGATAGCGACTATCGACCTTACGCATTGGACGGCACATCACTAGAGCGACCCCACTCACTGCGTTCCGTCGGTCCCCTCACTTCGCGTCAGTCAGTGTAACTCGTGCCGCGTCACAAAACGTTTCACTTCAGTGCCACAATGAGAATCGCAGCGCTTTCAGCGCTGTTCGCGATCGGGTTAGCCACCGAGCTTACACCGACGGATTTAGTTAGGCAGAAGTTTTACGACCTAGAAGATGAGCTGTGGAGGAACGTGACGGACCCTGCGTGGAGGGATTCCGGCCTTGGCGGGGACGTCGAACTGACAAAGGCGTTCTACGCGCTGAACGAGCAGATCGAGTTAATTCCAAGGCCTAAGAGACTGACGCTGAACTCGTGGTTATGGGGCAAAGTGTCGGAAAAGCTGCAGGTGGTGGACGGATTCTACAAGAACTTCATAGAATTCGTGAGGCACCAGGCATCGCCTGGTACAGTGCCAGCGCCGGTCAGAGAGTGGCTGGACATGGCCGAGTCCGTTCTGATGGACCCGAAGAGCTCAGTGGCCCAAGCTGTGAGGAAGATTCACGGTTTCTTGGAGCATGGGGATGTTTTCCGATCAGCCCTCCAGGTAAAGTTAGTGACTAATAATAGGCGAGTTTGGGGTAGAACGACAACAACAATAGAAACTTGAGTAACTAGAGATGTTTGGCAACATGTCAGCGACCTGATGTTTAACGTAAAACAATCGGAATGTTTACAATTCCCCTATAATAGCATGATTATTTTTGGAGAACGTCACATTTAGCTGTCTTGTCTGTATAAAGTGTATTGACAGCTATTGAGTAACCGTATTTTGTTCGCGTTCGTTGAAGCAATGCCCTCATTACTCAGGTGACTGCTTACTGCGACTCAACAAACATTTTGAATATCAAAAAGCAGGTTATTTTAATATGGCGCGTGTTGGTTTTACCTAAAAATATAAAATATTTTACAAATACCGCTTTTATAATTGAGTAATAGTAGAGAGTAACCTACATTAAAACATTGGAATGCTCACATTGTACTAGCAACAAAAAGAAAACCTAAATTAGATTTTCATATTTTCTCTATTGCACGACTCATAATGCGAAGCATTAGAGTGTGCTCTACGATCGAAAAATATTTTTTGCCCCATTTCTGCAACTGTTTTTATTGTTACACTCCTGCTAGTACACAGAACCTACTTAATTTATATACCATTGTATAGATGATTAAATGGAGATTAATACTGTACTTTTTAACAATTGATTTAATGCAGCAGAAATTGAAAAAGCATCAAAACAGTTGAAAAAAAATTCCTGTCCGTCAATTTATGAACCCTGAAAACATTGTAGCTTGCGATAAAATCAATTAATTGAGTCAATATTTTTTTAATACATTCGTTTCAGCCGTAGAAGGAACCCTATTGAAAATGGCTCTTTTATTCAAAGTAGTTTAATTATAATTAATAAAATACTAACTAAAATATACTATCAGAGAAGACACCGCGAACAAAAAATGTGTCCCTTGGATGCTTTGACGGCTTTGACGTTTGACTACTGCGGTGCATGCGCGGTGCGAGGAGATTCTCATAGAGTAATGCACCCGCAGATGCGACACAGTCTGCTTCTTCTGCCTACTTGATACCTAACACAGTTTTAACTGCAGAACATTATTCTAATTTCCATTGTATTAATGATGAACATTATGTGAGATTGTTCAATTGGCAACCACGTTTGCTCGTTACGATTTTTTTGCACAAATGCTATCCATTTTTCCCTTGTTTCCTGGAGCTCGAACGTGGAAATATTAAAGGAAAAAAATGCCACAAATTGTATTAATTATGTAATGGCAAATAACCATAAACCATAATATAATAAAACAAACATAAATGTTTGTTTTATATATCAGCGTTCAAAATATCAGATACTTAATGTAAAAAAAATCCGCCATAAAAACAAACGGCAGCTATTTGTACCTACACTTCACTTCTGAATGTTTTTAGTCTATGGCGAATGGCGCCGTAAAATATTTTGTTCGTATTTCAGTTTAAAACTTTAGAGGTATGAGGAACAGGGTGTAAAGTTCACTCATCCTCATTTGAAAAGGGAGGATCCTCCAGCCAGACGGGTATGTGTGCTCGTATGTGGCGGTGCAACCGCCACATTACTCCCCTTCGGACACCGGAGGTCGATAGTGAGCTAAGTCTTGGATCTTGCGATGCTTCACAGTGCCAGCTGTGGTTCCAATGAGTCGGAACCGGGTGCCGCATAGTTCGTGGTGAGTCGGAACTGCGGCAATTCCCCGTGAGTCAGGGTGGCGCTGCGACGTCATCCAGTCAGTCGGACGTGGTACAGCGCCGGGTTGTGGCTGAGGGTGATGACCAAGAATGCGCGTTTGCTGCATGCTGGTGGTCAGGATACGCGTTGAAGCCGTTGGTTCTGGCTGGCTGTGTGATTCACCTCACGAAAGCTTGCGGGAGTGATGATGATGATGACGACACGCTGAAGTAGTTGGACGAAGGCTGCGTAGACGATGACGTCGGGGTCACCAATTTAGAGGTATGAGGAACAGGGTGTAAAGTTCACTCATCCTCATTTGAAAAGGGAGGATCCTCCGGCCAGACGGGTGTTTGTGTCTGGCGGGCAACTGCCCGTAAGTTGATTTCGGTAGTCTTATCCATGTCGGTCGCGTGGTAAACTCTAACTGCGCGATGCAGGATCTGTGTGACGTCATGTCTTTGCTGCGTAGCTCGTATGTGGCGGTGTAACCGCTACATTATTCCCCTCCGGAGACCGGAGGTCTACAGTGGGCTGACCGGCTGAGTCTTAGATCTTTTGATCTTGAACGGAACACAGTAGTGATGTGTGGCGACTTCTCTAGTACAATAATAGAATAGAATAGAATACTTTTATTTCGGACAAAGTCCATAGGGTTAATAACAATTTTACTTAACATCTAATGTTAGTATAACATTAGATGTTAAGACCTAATAATACCTCAATGTCTATATCTAAATATTTCCACCTTCGACCCTTGCTCGTTCGTTGCCTAGCAATCGACAAAGTTAATATAAAAAAAAAAAAATAGTCTTTGATATTAGGTAAGGAATGCGAGGTTAGAAATTTTACCCATATTGATGGGTAAAAAAGCAGCCAAAACATACTTCATGAAAAGTGATAAATTGTTAATTTTTGTTAGAAACTATGTTTTGAATTTCTTTTTCGTTTATGAATGAGAGTTATGAGGCGTGCACTTTTGGATTTTCCAAACTATTTCAATATTCGTTAAGGCACTCTGGAATGCCAACAATACTCGTTATGGACAAAACGTGAAAGTTAAAACTGTATAATTATATTATTTATTACGTACGTTACAGTATATAGCCGAGGTTTCATTGTTTCAAACAAAACTGAGATTGTCACAAAAAAAAACTAACTGTTTTTGTAAATAAACGATTTAGGCAGTAGTCGGTTAGTTTACTAGCAGCCATAATGAAGTACTAGTACGCCAAGAATACTAGACTACTAACTACCTATTATAACAAAAAAAAAAAAACATTACCTGAAGAGTGTGTGAAATAATTTTTTATTATATTTAGAAACGTCATAGTCATAACATAACCCTTTATGCAATTAATAATTATTTCGAAAGGGGCTGAAAGCTTCCTTGGTGGAGGTAGTAGGTTACTTTACTATTAGCAAAACATCTCAATTGCTAAACACCGGAAGGTCTTGATGAGGAAAAGAATGCATTCCGTTAATGAACATATCGTATTTGTTGAGTAATTAGATGTTATGCATGCATTGTATATGCAAAGGTGTCGAATGACTTGTCAACATTGAGACTACCACAACTCAGCGATGTCCTGTTATTTATAGTTATTTAAACATAACATTCATCTATACTGCACCCGCATCCGAGAGGTGAAATAAGTAGGTCAAGAAAAAATTACAAATTCACTAATTATTTACACAGATTCATAACTGTATTACGAAATATTCGACGAACAATTTTTTAACTCGTTTCGAAAAACTGTTGTTTTTTTGTAACTTTTATAGTGCCACAAAATCTTCATTGCGAGTTGGATGATAAATACAAAGTTATTCATTTCAGTTTAATCGTAACGACTGTAGCCAATTAGATTAATTAAACATGATTAGTTTTATGAGGACAATGCGTGACTACCACGCATCAAGAATTTTTTACCCGACATCACCAAAAGGACGATTATGTTTTCATAATTTATTATAGACCAATAACCCTAATATGTAACTAAATAGCAAAAATAAAAGAGTTTCTTCATTAAATATTCCGACATTCCAGTCTCTGAATAACATTTTCTGAAGGTCAATAACAGGAAAAAACCAGTACATTATATTCCCTGTTTTCCCAGAAACTGGCCGTACAAGAAAATAACGTTAGGTATCATACAATAAACATTACTAAACGTTATCAATCCAATGTTGACTATTCCCACAGAGCTTTGATAACAGACTTATGCATAATATGCTTATCCGCGAAGGTGACTTCATACCAAATTTTGAGCAATAATATGACTGACACTGAAAGGAATTTATTTACTCCTTAGGCCGGTTGTACACACATGAGAAAAACTACAGCACATGCGGCGGCTCCGTGGCCGTGCCGTAGTGCCGCCGTGTCTGTCAAGTCAATAAACTTTCATAGTGATCCATACAACACTGACGCGAGCATGCCTAAACACGTTGAATCAACCGTAGCTTTTCACGGCAAAAAATTTTTTTGTGTATGTGTACAGCCGGCCTTAGGCTTAAGTCTTTTAAGTCAATAATGAGATGTTTTATTGGATAAAAACGCGGTAAACAGAAACATTACAATAAGCTTGTTATATACACTAGAAGTAACGTTTACAATACTCTTTAGTCATACGTATAATTGCTTGCATAATCATTTTATGATCTCGAGTCAAAAGTGTAATAGCCATTTTTTAAACTAACTAATGATCTTGCTTTTTCTTCTATACTATCACTCAATTTGTAATTGATTGAAAAAAGATATCCCCTACTACTCTATCTTACTGCTGGACGTTAATTATATGGCACCAAACTCGTGGCAAAATTTTGGGCGAATTCAATTTAGATTTCCATTGAAACGCAAAGAAAAAGAATACCCTATCTTTTCTTGTCAAAAACAAACCACAATTTGACCTATACCAAGATATCAAAAAACTACCGTATTCTTTTTTCAGGAGGAGGATTCCGACGTGTGTGACCTTCAGATGTCCCCTCACCAGCTGATATACGACATGTACAACACCATAGCCCTGACTGAGATCAAGGGTTACGCCATGATGCAATTCTCTTGGATGCTGCTTAGGATATACGGCAGAGGTAAGCGTAATATCACGTCAGGTGAATTCGATGACCGTAAGTGATGTGATTCGAATAAGTAAATAGGCCTTGTGATGTATTTTACATTAATGTAAAGTAGATTAGAACACTGATCAGAATTATTGTCTATTAAAGTATGAGTCTAAAATTATCAAAGCTGCGGAAGTAATTACAACGAATCATAATTATATGAACCCCTATCATAGAAATAGAAACAATTATAGCCCGCAGATGTTCACATCTGGTCAGTGTGGGGGGGAATTAAAGTTATAATCTAATTAGAATAACCATTATTTAAAAAATACAGAAATCGAATAGTGAGTGCAGTGAGGATATTTTAAAATAGTTCAGTAAAATTAATTGAATCGTACCAAACCAACTTTATGATTTGTACAGTTTCTTGTTTTTGATGATGAAAAAGTGACCATGAGCTTAGCAATTGCTATAATGTAAATAATTTTTTTCTAGCAAAATATGTGCCTAGATTGACTCCGATAGCAGGCTTTAAAATCTATTATGTTCTACAAGTGCATCAAACTAATGATTGTTTTAACTAAAATAATCATTACGTTTAAGCACTTATAAGTGTAAGGAGAAAACAGAGTCTATTTATAAAGTATTTAGCTGTTCTCAAAATCAGAAATAGCACAAGTTTTCTTATAAAAAGCTCACCAATGACATAAAAATTCGTTTTAAAAGTATTGCAAGTGAATCACAGTTCGTTTTGTCATTGGAAGTAGCAAGCGTATGCGTCAATGCGAGAACATTTACATGTACGTTGTCAACAAAATGATATGCAAAACATTCAATTAAATAAGCTATCATGTCCATTCCAAATAATTGTGAACGCGGGAACGCCTCATGTAGTTTACGGTATAGAACAAAAGAATTGCAACAATTAATTAAGACAAATCTTAATATAAAGAGGTAAAATTTGTTTGTTTATAAGCCGGATTTATTTTCTTTTTGAAAAATGTAATATCTGAAATAATGTTGTTAAAAACTTATACTACTTTAGACAGTGTGTGATTTGTTTATACTTTTTCATTCATATCAAAATTACATACACATACATACATAAACTCACGCCTTCTTCCCATGGGAGTAGGCAGAAACTACAGAACGCCACTTGCTACGATGCTTACATACTCCTTTTGCCTCATTTACTTTCATACATCATCAAAATCATCATGTCAAAATTCTTTAAGAATAATTCTTAAAATTCTTTTTTATTAAAATGTGGAGCAAGGAAAACAAGAATTAAGTAGTAGGAAGTCAAAATAATGAATATTGATCAGCTGATCTTCATTACCAGCAAGTATTTACCTTTGTGATATTGAAACAATTGATTTTTATACAAGGTTAGTTTATACATCAACGACAGTTCAATTGTGTGACAGTGACAAAACAGAGTAAATTTCATTCATGAAACCGCTTTGATTTTACGGTTGAAATTATACTTAATTTATTTAGATTTGATTCGATCAAACTTTTAAACCTAGAATAAAATTATGAATTTTTGACAGTATTTGAATACCAAAGCGAATAAAATGGACGAATGGATGATGAGTGATAAAATCATCCGTAAGTAGTCAATATTTATTTCTGTGTATAAAAATATTTTTAAATAATTTATCACCTTTCTGACTTTAGATAACTAGTAAATAATCTACGTCATATTTGTTGCAACCACAATAAATAACATTTTATATATCAATATTTTTATCTAAAACTAGGTATATTGCACTAGTAAAAAGTGACTAATGGTACTGATACAGTTATTATATAAATAATAACAATATAGGCATATATCCGTTGTTTTCTCGGTCAGTATAATAGATGTTTATTCATACAAATTATACCTACTATTACAATGAAATCCTATGTAAATGAGAATTTGTAAGATCATAGTATCTTACATAACAGTAGGTCAACAATGTTCAATGCAGTGTATGTTTATTTAAGAATTCATTTCACATAACTCGATAAATACAATGGATTATGTTACAAAAGCTACTGTGCACGAAAAAATATTATAATAAAAATATGATGAAAAATGGTCAACACTTTACCAGCTTTTAGATATAAATTTAGTTTTTTTTTCAGTCTTGTTTTCCGTGTTAATGTGGTAATTTATGGTCTTTTTTCAGGCAACTTCACACAGGAAGCGAGTCTAACACGACAAAGGTACTCAGAGAGGACGGGACAGACGGCTACTGCAGCGAGAGCAGCTCTAGCATCGGCTAACCGAGACCTGTACCGGTGTGACCCCCCTGTACATACCAGTGGTAAGCAACCTAACTAGTACTATTAAGTCAGAGTTTTTCTGTTTATTTGGTACTATTTAAACGGTAAAGTAGTGAACGATTTTGGAGAACTGTTTTATAAGAAAGAAATTGAACTGAAAAGGTTAGGGGACTCTTTTCATCCCAAAAGAAAAAGATACTGGCCGGCAGACCCAACAAGAACCACTTTCAACAATCTTTGACAAAACAAAGCGCAAGAAATAAATAGTACGGGAATTCCGACAAAATGACATTTTAAACGGTTCATAGGTTACTCAATAGTGATAATGATAACCTACGACAAAAGATTAAACAAAATAGCAGCAAAAACAAAGAAACTCCGCTTTATTAACAAACTTAACACCTCAACATTTCTCGAACTTTCCAACTACGGTCGATAATGTCTATTTTCCAGCGACCTACGCGGAAGTGACTCGCCTGCTGCAAGGCTACGTGGAGAACGAAGTGGACCTGAACAGCGACGGAACGTGCAAGGAGAACTGCGCCTTCTATACGCTGACCGAGAACAAGGGCTGCTTCAAGGAGCAGTTCTGTGCCAAGCAGAACACATGCAACGGCAGGGTTATTGACTGCCAGTATATTGATTCTGACATGTGGGTGTGTCCAGCGGTAAGGAAACTAAATCTTTTACCATTATAAACTATAAGAAGTTTGGAACTAAATATTTCCATGAGAAGCTAACGGAAAATTTTACTAAGCAGACATAAATTAAATAAAAAAATCTGTAATAAACAAAGAAGCTAGAGATGATACATTATAACGGTTTCACAACAAAGCTAAATTGCTTTAATTGATGTAGAATTGTGGAGTCATATCTTAATTGTCCAGTCTGATTATACTGTTGTTATAATTAAACTTAAATATGGCACATGACGAGCAGAACTAAGACAGAGAGGAAATAAAAACTTCAGAAATACAGAATATTAAATATATTATTAAAAGTTTCGAAAACAAACTAGGACATGAACAACAAAAGAAAAATAACGAAGAAATATTTGTTAGTTTTGTTATTAAAAACAGTACTGAACTACAGTATAGTAGCCGTGACCTCGTTAGTAAACAAACAAATCACGATAATTCATCACGAGCGAACAAATATTGCGAAGATATCCAAATAATTGTATTTTGTATACGTTGCACTTTACAGAGCTTCAACAGTCCCAGGCGGTACGAATGGATTGAATATGAAAACGGACGCACGCTGGGAAGGGTCGGCAGCTGCAGACTGGGCACAACCAAGGTTAGAGGAATTTGACACTGAATATTTGCCTTTTGTCGCTTACATCTCAATAACAAATACCGCTGGATACCAATGTTTGTATATTGGCGACAAACGTATCGTTTGCAGAGCAATCGTTAAATATTGCATGGCTTATCTGCCAGACTTGGAGAGTAGTAATGAGGTCAGATGATTAAGGAAACAAATCGGAACGCAAACACGATATCACAACGTTTTACGTGATTCTGTTTCATTTAGATTGATTTCTTGAAAATGCACAATGAGCATATTTTCATGTGCTTGTTAATCTCACTTTTAGCCTTGATCTTGGTTTTTTGCAGCATGTCATCATCATAATGATCTTTGTTTTTATGTTTTTTTCTGTTGGAGACACCTTCCAAACAACTAGATGTGAAATAGGTATAACTATTTTAAACGAAGCGACCGCTACCTGACCTCGAGAACGCAGCACGTAATCAAATAACCCCTGTTAATCTCAAGTCCAGTGTTCCAATTCAGTGGCTATGTCCAGGTGGACTCGTGGTGGCGCTGGTTGTTCTGGCACTGCTCCTACTGCATGTGCCTCTGCGATGACAAGACCCACTCCGACCGCTTCTTCAGTCTCCGGGAAGCAGTATCAGACATCAACAACAACAAGTTAGTCCCTTAAATGTTCGGTTCACCCGCACACTTTTAGGGACATTCCAAAACCCCAAGAAATCCGAACTAAAACAAAGATTATACCTAATGAAAGTTTTTCCTTCTAAGGTCGACTCCTGGTGGAGATGGACACTAACTCACTGCTCGTATTGCTTTTGTCTGTGCGAGGACGATGCCAGCGTGGCAGAACGTTTCTTCAGCTTACGAGAGGCATTGGCAGATATTGAGAACAACAAGTCAGTACTTGGAGAAGTAGAGAAACTAACCTACGTGTCATTTCGACCTAATTGGCTTTCGTTGTACATACCGCTTACAGGGGTACTAGAAAACTGTGTCTATCAACTAAATCTTCAGCGTAGCGATTGGGACTTAATGCCATCTTCTGTCATCTCTATTGTGTTAACAGCATGGTTCGGTGTGCGGGTGATCTATTTCTTTGCCGTTTTTAGTTCGATACTAACATTAGCTCAATTTTCCAGGGTAGTAACAGGAATGCGACTAGTGAAGCACGGAAAGGTGTTCCACATTCAGATATATCAGGGTAAGCTGGTGGAGAGAGGGTTTGTGGAATCTTCGGAGGAGGTGAAGGCGCAAGCCTTCGAGCCGACGCAAACAGGAGTCATGGAGGGTATCGACTACCACACGCTGACGTACGAGAGGCGAGCCATAGACTTGGACCAGTTGGATTCACCTTCAGGACATGTTTTGACTGGAGCCAGGTGAGAAACCTCAAGAAAAAAAACAAACAGAAGTTCTAATTTTTTTTACAGTTATAATTTTCACACTAACAAAATTTTCTTTCACAGATTGCGAATGATCGGTGCACATCTACACTTCGAGATTCGCGCTACACCGTTCAACTACACCACAGGAAAACTTTCACCAGAAAAGAGTCAATGGATCAGCAACGATAACACAGAAGGATCACACACACCTCGGTAAATACAGCTTGTTTCCTAGCATGACACCAGCACGAGCATATTTTAGGGATTTTCCTAAACCTAGCATTTCCAATTTCTTTCCAGATCACGTCTAGAGCTATACAAGCCAGACATTCCAACGCGCGCGCACACGACACTGCGTATAGACTCACAGCACGACCAGTACATGGAGTTCACGCATTCGGACTTCGATGCCGACGCAGCGCAAAGCACGGTGCCGTTTATTGATATACAGCCCGTCGTGCCCTCGAAAGGTATGCATGGATTTTTTACTACTAATTGATTTAGAGATAACTATTTAGCGATGATAAATTAGAAATAATAAACACAAGACCTAGAATATGGTGACATTTTTTAGGTACTGTTTGTGCAAGCGTGGTGATCAATGCTCGTGCCTTCTCTGTATGAGAAGAGGGCTTTGCTCTGCAATCGCACAATAAAGGGTTGGAATTCCTATCAATTTTTAACTAGTTAGATTAATTTTACGATACTGATGAAACATAACTAAAACAACTCATTTTCGCCCGCAGCCCTAAATACCAAAGGAGCGACTCTACTCAGCGGAGCAGGGTTGTACCACAGAGGGGTGAAGGGCTCCGGAGGCTTCATCGCCGTCAAGGTCATCACCTACGACTACTCCAAACACGTGAAGGCAGAACCACCTGCGTCAGAGTTCGTCGACGAAGCGGAAACAACCGAATTCGTACCCATCGTCAATTAGAATACAGTTCAATTTCATATACTCATTTTATTTTGTAATGTAGCGTAATTGTGACTTTTGATAATACGTATTTTTTAAGTCTTGTACTGAGTTTTATTTCGGGATATAACGTGGCATACAATGGTAATATGTACAAAAGGAATGCTAATATCAAACAATACATTACATTATTGTGTTTGCGTTGTCTGTTTAAATGAACATTTACAAATATATGACAGATGAGTACAAACATGAATATTATACATGCTTTATGTAAACATTCCACTGAATGGACTACAGCGATAAGTTAGATTCATTGTTCGAAATCTATTCGACTGATCTACTTCTTATGCTGTTCACTATAATTTGCCCCTTTCCGTCATGTTGGCACCATTGCTTCTCAAGCTTAGTTTCAATACTAAGAGTTCAAAATTGCTGCCAGAACAGTGGTACCAATCGCGTCACGGGACAAGTTTTATTGAACGCACTGTAATAATATTTCTTTGAGCCTATTTTGGCATTCCAAATTGACCAAGGGAAGTTATCATATTTGCGGTATTTGTACTCATTCAATCGGACATTTAGAAAGTAATTTTAAATCGCAAAATCTAAATTATTTGAAAATAAAAACTATTCATATTAATATCTAATTAACTCGTAATTTATTTGGAAATGTGATCTTGCTTCATGTATCATTCCTGTAGTGTAGGTAATAGATTACTCCAATTTTCTAGTCTACATACAGCTCCAAATATGAACAATAAAGATTAATATGGTACAAGTTCGTTTTTGTTATTACTTCACTCATTCTGAGACCAATGCTAAGATAGATCATATGAGATCAAATGAAAATTGTGGGCAGTCTACGACTTTGTCTTTACTTATGTTGTTCATTACATTACATTTAGTTGTATGTGTATATTTGCAACAACAAAATGTTCCGTATTCATATTGAAATAATATAGTGTTAATTTTGTATAAACGAAATAACGCGAATATTTGCACAAATACGCTTAGTTTAGTGTCAGGCAAAAGTGAGGTTTGCTAGGCATACGTCAGATCCTGATCCCAGGCGAGCAATCCAGGGTATACGAGGCTCTAATCGTCTGCCGTAGGGTCCAGGACCAATGAACTTCGTAGCCAGGATAATCCGGTGAGATAATTCCATTGTGTATTAATACAATGTGTTCGACTAACTTTAAACTATAATACGTGTGTGATTATTTGTGTAGTGCAGTGTTCCAAAATGGTTTGCTTTTTGCGAGTGCGCATTCTTTTGTTTTAATATTTGGTGTGAGTCGAGGGTCGCAGGTAACTGTTGACCAAAGGATCTGTACAGATTGATTCAGTATCTAAGCTCCTAAATGAAACTCACCAATTAGATCTTCCAATAAATTGCTTCTCCAAGCAAGAGGTTAAACAAGCAATAAGAAAACTTGATCAAAACAAAGCTCCAGGATATGATCTGATAACTGTGAGAATACTACTCGAACTGCCCGGTACGGTACGGTATACTCTTTTTAACATACATTTACAACTCTATCTTGAGAAGATCAGCGGTGCCGCGGCAATGGAAGGTAGCACAGATCATAGTGGTCCCTAAATCTGGCAAAAGTCCAGATGATGTTAAGTCCTACAGAGCCATCAGTTTGCTCCCAATATCATCAAAAATATTGGAGATTCTATTCCTAAATAGACTTATGCCAATAATTAAGGAAAGAAACTTAATCCCCGATCACCAGTTTGGATTCAGACAAAAGCATGGTACTATTGAACAAGTACATAGGCTCGTTAACGCTATTCACACCTCCTTTTAACTCAAGCAATATTGTACAGCTGCGTTTTTAGCCTTTGACCGCGTGTGGCACGACGGGCTTCTGTACAAAATTAAAAAAAACCTCCCAATCCAATTCTACCAGTTCATCGTATCGTATCTGGAAAACAAACACTTCTTTGTGAAGCAAGGCGAAGAAGCAACGTCATTATACGAAATCCACGCAGGCGTGCCGCAGGGTAGCGTTATGGGACCTATTTTGTACCTCCTTTATACTGCAGACCTACCTATCTCAGAAGTAACAATAACGGGTACCTTCGCCGACGATACAGCAGTACTGTCTACGGATGAATCTCCGGATAATGCCACCCAGAAGCTCCAAAATAGCCTCGATGACATCGCCAGATGCCACAAGCCGATGAGGCAAAATACTTAGGTATGTACCTGGATAAGAGACTTACTTGGAGAAAACATATCTTCACCAAACGCTTGGCAATGGGGCAACAAGTCCGAAAGATGTACTGGATGCTAAACAAAAAGTCACAGCTATCGCTGGCAAACAAACTACTACTCTATAAAGCCATAATCAAACCAATATGGTGTTACGGCTTACAGCTATGGGGCACATCAGCAAACTCAAACGTTGAAACCCTACAAAGATTTCAGTCTAAAATGCTGCGAATGATAGCAAATGCACTATGGTATATGACCAATGAAAGATTACACCACGACCTTAATATGAAGACAGTCAATCAAGAAATAAAAAACAGAATGGAAGTTTACAAATCGAGGAGCACACACCACCCTAACGCACTTGCAAAACATCTAATGAGCGAACCAACCATGCCACGAAGGCTTAAACGGAAAAACCCACAGGACCTATTACTATAGACTGTGACTGAGAGAAAGCGGGCTTGTCATTGGACATGTACCGCACAAGACTGATACAAACAAATACCAAACTATTGCTGAATATCGAATAGATAGATAGCAATAAAAACATTATTAAAAAAAAAAAAAAAAACATACGCTTAGTGTAGTGTCAGCATTATACACAGGAAGAATTCCACGACTGGTTCACAATACACCTCTACGGAAGCAAAATAGTTGGCTATGGTAAGTAAATAGGCAATGAGGTGCCATCCTGCCCAGTGAAAATAAGACGAAAGGTTTCTAGAAGAGTCATGAAACTATCTTGAAATGTAAAACGGGCCGTACTTACCTAATAACTATAAGGTTAAACCACAGATAATCGATCATTACTTTGAAATACTTCTAATTTAAATTGACAGTCTCGATTTAGTTGCATTTATTATGTCAAATATAATTTTATCATAGCTCTTTATAAGATGTGAACACAAAACATTTAGAAGAATACAAGAAATCATTCAATAATAAACTTACCTTACCCTTCGTGTTAAATAAAAGCTTAGAATATCCAGGTTTCATTAAAGTTGTCATCGCCCGCTTTTGGCGCCAGAAAGTTTAATAAGTAAGGTAGTTTTGAGAAATAGCATTACCTCGAGAGAGAGTTGAACTCGGCAAGTATATTGTTATAGGCGAAGAACATGACGTCACGCGGCTCAGCAAGGATACACGAACAAACATAACATCTATGTTGCCTGCATTTAGCGTTGCTGCAAGTGCAGTAAACATGCCCAGCATCGGAGTAGCAATAAGTAGAGGTGTGTGATTTCGTACAGGGAAATACTCGGGACCTCGCGATTCAGTAGTCATGCTTGGGACAACTGTATTTGAATTTAGAATCCTGGGTAATTTACATTTTATTATCACTTACTCTTACTCAACTATCAACTTCGAAGTCTAAGTTGGTTTTTAAGCAGCATAATCGGCTTTTAATAATAATAAGGCCTCCTCTCTGTAAGAGGGAGTGGGCCCTAATCCACCACGCGGGCCCAGCGCGGGTTCGTAGATATCACATGACTTCGCATTTTTGGTTATAAGACATGGTTTCTTCACGATGTTTTTCTTCACCGCTTTGAGAGTAGTGGTGATGAAATAATATACACAAAGTAAAGCGCTTGTCAGGGTTCGAACTTACGATGTACAGTTTGTAAGTCGCGGCTGTTACCACTGGGCCGCCATTGTTCTTTTTAAGCAGTCGTTCCACTAAAATCCCCTAGATCAGTCCCCTAGGCCAGGGGACTACACAGCACTCAATTTTCCACTATGATACCCTAGGGGATCATATAAAACTCTAATTTCCTTTGAATTCCATAATTGTTTGAGAACGTTATTATTGAATTGAAACCTATTTACAATGTAGCGCAGTGATCGTTTGTAATAAAAGGTGCAATGTAATTTGAACATTATCATGTATGTTATTATCTGAGATTCTAAATTCAAATATAGACAGTTATCCGCAACCTTTTGCCCCTTCTCGCACATGAAGTAGAGTACCATACCTGCACGCGCAGCGGATGCACCGCCAGCAGCGCCAGCAGCTCGGGCGGCGGCAGCACGTCGGCGGCGCGCAGGCCCATGGCGCGCACGTAGTGTACATACCTGCACGCGCAGCGGATGCACCGCCAGCAGCGCCAGCAGCTCGGGCGGCGGCAGCACGTCGGCGGCGCGCAGGCCCATGGCGCGCACGTAGTGTACATACCTGCACGCGCAGCGGATGCACCGCCAGCAGCGCCAGCAGCTCGGGCGGCGGCAGCACGTCGGCGGCGCGCAGGCCCATGGCGCGCACGTAGTGTACATACCTGCACGCGCAGCGGATGCACCGCCAGCAGCGCCAGCAGCTCGGGCGGCGGCAGCACGTCGGCGGCGCGCAGGCCCATGGCGCGCACGTAGTGTACATACCTGCACGCGCAGCGGATGCACCGCCAGCAGCGCCAGCAGCTCGGGCGGCGGCAGCACGTCGGCGGCGCGCAGGCCCATGGCGCGCACGTAGTGTACATACCTGCACGCGCAGCGGATGCACCGCCAGCAGCGCCAGCAGCTCGGGCGGCGGCAGCACGTCGGCGGCGCGCAGGCCCATGGCGCGCACGTAGTGTACATACCTGCACGCGCAGCGGATGCACCGCCAGCAGCGCCAGCAGCTCGGGCGGCGGCAGCACGTCGGCGGCGCGCAGGCCCATGGCGCGCACGTAGTGTACATACCTGCACGCGCAGCGGATGCACCGCCAGCAGCGCCAGCAGCTCGGGCGGCGGCAGCACGTCGGCGGCGCGCAGGCCCATGGCGCGCACGTAGTGTACATACCTGCACGCGCAGCGGATGCACCGCCAGCAGCGCCAGCAGCTCGGGCGGCGGCAGCACGTCGGCGGCGCGCAGGCCCATGGCGCGCACGTAGTGTACATACCTGCACGCGCAGCGGATGCACCGCCAGCAGCGCCAGCAGCTCGGGCGGCGGCAGCACGTCGGCGGCGCGCAGGCCCATGGCGCGCACGTAGTGTACATACCTGCACGCGCAGCGGATGCACCGCCAGCAGCGCCAGCAGCTCGGGCGGCGGCAGCACGTCGGCGGCGCGCAGGCCCATGGCGCGCACGCCGGCGCACAGGAAGGCGCCCAGGTAGCGGTGCAGCGGGAAGTGGAACGACGCGTGCATCACCTCCGACTGGCGGGAAACGTTCAATTACTATGTGATATGAATTAATCTCGCTAAAGGTAGCATAAATATCCTTACATATTATAAAACAAAGTCTCCCGCCGCGTCTGTCTGTCTGTCTGTCTGAACGCGATAAACTCAAAAACTGCCGAACGGATTTTCAAACGGTTTTCACCATTGGACGGAGTGATTCATGTGGAAGGTTTTAGTGTATAATTCATTAAGGTTTTGTGTAAATTGGCAGAAATATGACGATTATTGTTGAAGATGTCGGAAAAAATCATGCCGACTGGGAGCTTTACTGGCGTGCGCTGCGTAAGTCGAGAGAATAAATCAAATTTATGTTCTAGAGTATTGTATATCTTAAAAATTGCAACAAAAAAGTCCGCGATGGCATATGTCTATCTTTTAAGGGTGACCCACAATAACCATTTTTATCTTTCAAAATTGTATAAAATTTTCATTGTTATTTCCGAAGCCATTTTGACCGGTATCTTATTAATCCTTATCCAATTAAATAGGTTATTTAAATTGGGCATTCAATTTCGATTAAAATATGCCTTTACATCACATCATTTAAATGAATAGTTTAAGAGATATCACAGTTTCAAAATTACGCGTAACAAAATAATTATGGTTGACCACGCGGGAGCTGTAGTAGCCTACCACTGCGTCCGCTGAAAGTTAGTCAATGATCTTTTCCTTGGCTATTAGGTATGTATTCCCGGTAGAACGTTCCCATGGGATATTTTGCGACATCCACGCGGGCGAAGCCGCGGGTAAAAGCTAGTCTAAAATAAGTGAGCGCGGCCGCGATGATCCGTGCGACAGCACATGTACTCACCCTCTCCATGTGCGGCGTAGTGAAGTGTACGGCGTCGAGCCACTCCTGCAGATAGGTGAGCGCGGCCGCGATGATGCGTCGCGCGAGCGGCGCGTGCGACGCGTCCGTCAGGTGCGACAGGACCGACCACATGGGGTAGGCGGCCGCCTCCAGCTCGCACGAGAACGCCGCGTAGTAGGACGACGGCTCGAATTCAATATGGCCGCCGACCTCACGGATATTTACGTTCATGCCTGAAAAATAATTTTGTTGAGCATTTGACACTATCGAAAAGTACTTATAAAGGCTAGTTTTTGTGAATCCTGAATAATAAACTAAAATTGTTTCTGTTCTGTTTCACTGTTTGTATTTTCAGTCGGGTAGAAAATAATAATAAGTAATTAATTTTCAACACAAACAAAATAGTAGATTGTTTGCCAAGGGAGCAAACAACTATTTTTAAGGCGAGAGTGTTTCTTTGAATCCAAAGCGGAGCGAAGGATTCAAAGTACATCACTCAAGCTTAAAATAGTGTTGCTCCCGAGGTGAACACTCTACTTTTTATCACCCTCTATGAGAAAACAAACCGTGTGCGGTCAGACCCCCATCAAGAACGAATTTCCTACACACGTATGATTTTAAACACAAAAAAAAAATCGCTGCCGCCATGATGGATTCACATTTTGACCTCAATATCGGCTTTACCACCCTCGAAAACTATGAAAACGATACACATGACGAAAAATTTTAAACTTTTGGCATCAGCCATCTTGGATTTAAATTTTGACCTCACTATCGGCTTTACCACCCTCGAAAACTATGAAAACGATACCCACGAAGAAAAATTTAAAAATTTCGCATCCGCAATCTTGGATTTTAATTTTGAGTAAATTCACACTTTCTCCTGTCTCTTGCCAGCCTGTTACTTATCCATACAATGTTCGTGATTGATCTCTTTGGTGACTAGAACTTTTACTAACAATATCCACATTCCAAATTCAAATCACTTTTAATCCCTAGGGATTAAAAAGCTATTTTGGTCCCTGTTTACGAGGATTAAACTACGTCTTTTTGAATAGATGTGATAAAAAATTGTATTTAAAGTAATAAAAAACTACCAACCTTGCAACATAGACAGAAACTCGAACCACATGTCTACAAGCGCGTCATCCTGCAGAAACAGCAACGCAACGCTCTTATGTGACAACACATTATTGAAGTCCGACACCAACGGCCAATAGCAATGCTCCTTCATCACGCGACGCGTACAATCTATGACGTAATGAAAATTCTGATCTGGATCATGTAGTGTATTCTGTACTAAGATCTTCCCCATCATTAAACGTAGAGATAGGACCATTACGTGAAGGAGATGGAGTTGCTGTACACAACGCAATGCTAAGGCCTCGTTGGAGAACAGTTGTACAGACATGTGGACGACTCGGTTGGATAGTGTGTCGGGGTCTGCGGCGTCTTCTAGCACGAGGGGAATGCGAGCGTAGTGCATCACGAATGTACGGGTTAGGTGTTCCTGTAACAAAAAGACGTAGATTAGAATAATATTTAGCTGAGGTGAAACTTTTTGGTAGTAGATCTTTTTCCACTTTATTTTTTTTCCACTACGGTGAAGCTCTTGACCTGCATCTCACCTGATGGTAAGAGATGCTCAGGCCGAAGGTGGAAACGAGCTTCACCCGGAATCCCCAACCACAGAGGAAATGGCTATCTTACCCCTACTTGCCGAAACACAACAATGCTGGTAACATTGTTGTTTTGGCGACAGACTTAGATTCCTCAAGAATTGGGCTATCCAATGTAAAAACTTGGGCTTTAACATTTTTCACTAGTTTTTTTTTTTTAAAATAAATACACAATTTTTTACCGAAAAAATGACTTCGATTCCGTTTTTTCTTTCGTAGTCGATAATTTTTTGTAAAAATTTTAATTAACCTGTTAAAATAACTCATAAGCTTTTGGAAATAATAAACAGAATCCAAATCGACCAATAAACTTCGGAGATATGTCAAAAAACAGAAAGCAAATCTTTAAAAAATAAAAAATTGAATAACATGAAAAATGTTATAGATAGACCCCCCCTTTTGAAGTTTATTTTCGATATTTTTTCATGAATATTCAGAAAATTACGGGCGGTCACATGCGCATGGGCGACATTGTATAGAGTAGATTTCCGCAAGGTCACACCTGAACCAATTAACAGTTTTTTCCGGAGATTTAAAGGTTTAATTATGAAAATGTTCGGTTACCTTATAGTCCTGGTCTGGCAGCATATTGAGCAGGAAGCAGACCACGTTCTGCGGGAACTCGTACTTAAACGTCCAGAATATGAACTCGTCTAATAAGGTATTGTGTTGCAGACGAGGCGCCAGCGCGGGCAGATGGCGGTACCTGGAGAGAAAGGAAATTTTGAAATGAAAACTTCTTTAAGCACGTTGTGCACTTTTTGGGATGGGTAAAAATGTTAAACTCGCGTCAGGCGTCAGGACACGTGACCTGATCGAAAATTCGTAAGACGGAGGGAGAGTAGAATTTGTTGACAGCGCACTCTGTTTAATTTTTTTGGAATTGTTTTAATGGAGCTACAGCTTTCGTTCTTGTACTGACAGCAAGCCACATAAATTCCTGACATTTTCGTTAAATGGCGTTACTTAGTTGTCACTTCCGTCGGCAGTCTCCAAAGACTGCCCCGCATGTTTTTTTTTTGTATGTTTAAAGTAGCCGTGTAGTCGATGGTTCCATATTACCTTTGATCTACCATTTAACCTCTATAGGAGACGATTTTTTTTAAAATCCTTCCTTAGTGCTTCGTTATAAAAGAAACTCCTGTGCAAAGCGTTGTCTTGTCAGCGAATATATAAATTTAAGATTTTTATGAAGCAGATGATAATAATATGAGAAATAGACGACCATCCAAAAGATATCCATAATGATGAATGGACAAATGGAAAGTGGTTAGACACTAATCTGCATGGTTCTCATGGTATGATCTAACTAAGATTATTTCTGGACTTTAAAAAAGATTGTGAGCTCTGACTTTGTTTCGGGTTTACTTCTCAGAGTAGTTGGATATAGGAATCAACGATCTCATCTAGTTTTTTTAACGTGTATTTTTTTTTGACGAGTAAAAATACTTGTTTAAACCAATTTATAAAAATAAATATTATTTTTTATCCAATCCAACTTGGCAGAGGGATTGGTAGGTAACATTTACCAATCCCTCTCCAAGTTGACAGATTCTAACAATTTCCCTTTTCACCATTGTTTTAACAGTCATAACTGATTACTCATAACTTATTAAGGATGATATCCTGTTATTCTAGTAATGTTAACTCACTCGTCAGGCGGCTCCGGCGCGGGGAACATCTCGAGCGCCTTCTCGTACATCTTGTGGGACTCGGCCATGTAGCAGCCGTACTCCGTGTCCGGGAACGGAGGCTCCACCAGGTTGCGATACATCTGGAGCAAGGAAATACGAGGTTCACTTACAAATTTTTGTAAGCCGTAAAAGTCATGTAATACTATATTATAGTCTTTTGTTTAATAAGTTGGCAACACTATACAGACGTGTTATGGCGTCCGTACCTGCTGTGTAAGCCGTGTATTTGAGAATAGTTTCTCAAGAAATAGAAGTTTGTGTCTAAATCGTTAGCTTTTCATTTAAATATCCATCAGAAATAATAAGGCTAAATGAATCGTGATGACCTTCTTGCAATGGATCACATATGATTTATAATTCCACTAACAAAGATTTGGTTCAGAATTATTTTTATACCATATCCTCTTAAAAATTCTTTAAGTAGATACGGTATAATAAAGTATATTTATTTCTGACGTAAAAAGTACACATACAGGTGACACTTGATTACACGTGAAATATACTGTAATATGCTAGGAAAATCCTGTGTTACAGGGGTCGTCATCACGGTATATATATCAAAATAATGATCTATCCAAAAAAGCTGGACTGGACAGAATCAGCCTATGTTTCAAAATTCTTTCTAGGGGTCCTGATGTTTCGGTATGGCTAGTAATTCTGCTCAAGAAGACATGAAGTCTTGTGAACTTGCTCACCTGTGGGTTGATGAGAGCCTTGGTCATAGCGGAGCGCATCAGGTCGCCCATATTGTTGAACTCCATCAGCATCTTGACGTAGCCCTCGCACTCCTGGACAGTGATCCGGTAGCTGTCTGATGTTGTCTGTGTGCCGCAACTGAGAATAAAGAAAACGTTGTGTTAAAAATATGCTTTCTGCTAAAATTGGTAATGGACGGCTAATGGTGGTGGCCTGTATATTATGCGGCGTGCGCATTTATGTCAAATTACGAAAGTCGTTGCTCATAGGTGAAGGAATTAGTTTCGTTCATTTGAATGATGATGACAAGGATTAGGAGGAGTTCGTGGCTAAGTAATAACAGCCGCATGGGTCGATAAAACAGGTTAAGCTACGCTTGCCGGGGTTGGTCCGTGGATGGGTGACCATCTTTACATACCGAGACTCCTTCGTACCTCGGCAAGCACGTTAATCTGTAGGTCCCGGCTGTCATTCGTGGATCTTTGACAGTCGTTACAAGTGTCCAGAAGCCTGAAAGTCTGACAAGCAGTCCAAGCGGTATCGTATTGTGCCACAACCCAGTGGTTGTGGAGGTCAGATATGCAGTTGCTCCATGTAAAATACTGGTATTCAGCTGCATCCGGAAGTCCTGCAGACTGGAAACCGACCCCGACATAGTTGGGAAAAGGCAGATTGATTTGAATGATGATTACAAAAATATTTCTTACGAAACTTGGGTGTTTCGGTTATAGAAACTTCAGACCAGTCTGACTCTGACTTTAGACCTAGTTATCTATACGTTCGTATTACAAAAACACGTGCCCTGAACCCTTAGCTAACAAACCAACAATGTTCCCAGAAGTCGAGAGGGCTGTAGAAAGCTCGAGTATCATCAAGACCCGCGGCCCTCAGTCGTTAGGATTGCCTGAGTATCTATTGTCAGCTAGTATGAGAAGATTTAGTTAGGACAGTCGTCGGAAAATAGACGTCACGTGGTCGACGTGTGAAGGTCGCGAGGAATAGTTGAATGTAGACTCGGACGGAACCCTTCGTAAAAATTCGTGGGGGAGCCCAATATAGAGCAGTCAATGTCTTTTGTGACTTTAACACGAATGATAATAGCAAATTAAACAAAATGTGCCTTGGTGGAAGTACCTATCGAGATCTGTCACCTCACTCACTGCGTATTACTTTACTGCAGGACCTATTACTATCAGATCAGATTAACCAGTTCGGTTCAGTTTATTACCGGCTTGCCTGAAAGACACTTCTCGTCGACATTGTGAAGCTAAGTCAGAGGTCCATGGGCGGCTTTAAAACTCTGACACCAAATTAGTCATTAACCATACGAAAAGAAGATCATGCAGAGAAAATTGACAGTATAAATGAGAATTCTATTTATGATTTATGCGACATTGACATCAACAAATAGAGAATTTCTTTACTGCTACCACAGTATAAAAACCTACAGTAGGACGACGCCTTTGAGCTCGTTGTAAATGCCGACAACGTGTAGGCATTGTCGCGACAGCTAGCAGTTCGGGAGCGCGCGACCCCCGTCTCGCCCCTCACGCCCCGCACGATTGCTTCGTCCACGGTAGCATAAGCAGTTCGGGAGCGCGCTTCCCCCGTCTCGCCCCTCACGCCCCGCACGATTGCTTTGTCCACGGTAGTATAAGCAGTTCGGGAGCGCGCTACCCCGTCTCGCCCCTCACGCCCCGCACGATTGCTTTGTCCACGGTAGTATAAGCAGTTCGGGAGCGCGCTTCCCCCGTCGCGCCCCTCACGCCCCGCACGATTGCTTTGTCCACGGTAGTATAAGCAGTTCAGGAGCGCGCTTCCCCCGTCTCGCCCCTCACGCCCCGCACGATTGCTCTGTCTAGACGTCTTCGTCGGACGACTGTATGATGTTTAGACCGTGCTGCTACTAACTCCTCTACAAGGACAGTGGGCCATTATCTTTTCAAGACCGTGCATACTTACGACTAATGGCCTGATGCTCCATGTTCAGCCTTGTACGAGTAATTGACTCAACCTAACTACTTAACTCTCGACCTATTAACGTCGTAAATCCAGTTCTAGGTTACATCTGAATGCGCTAAACCTAACGAACTAAAAATACTTGACACGGTTGCCGTGAGAAACCTTAGGGGCACACGTGTGGCTTCGCAAATCACTAGGACGGTTAAATTCGTGTCAGTTGAGCTGATTATAGGAATTGCTTTTATTGAATTATTTAAACTACGAAAACAGTTTATGGTTTCAAAATGTAGTAGTTTCTTCCTCAAAAGAGTAATACTGCCAGAAGCAGGTCTGTTAGGAACACCCTCCAACAGACCTGCTTCTGGCAGTATACCTATGCTTTCTGTTACTGCAGTATTTACCTGTTCTCTCTGAAGTGTTGCAGCAGACGCAGTATGAGGCGCGGCATCATAGCCTCGGCGACGCACATGAGAGCCGCGGGCACGTCTCCCGGACGGGGGCATTTGTTGCCGTGGTTACTGCAAAATCTGTAATGAGAAATTATTTGCTTAAGTCTTTGGCTTAAGTATATTATTATAAAAGTACACCTATTTCGAGTAGTGGAATGCGATAGCCTGAGTTGTTCTACTGACCATCCGTGATAGATTCCTAGTCTCCTAGATCAGTGGTCGACAAACCACGGCTCGCGAGCCGCATGCGGGTCTTTGGGCTACATAGTGCGCCTCTGTGGAAAATGTAGATGAGTGCGAGCGTAGATACGCGGAGGGTCGGGGTTTCGGCCAAGCAAGATATCAAGTTTTATTCGAAATTCAAACTATACTTCAAAGATTTATCCGAACAATTTTCACCAAAAATTAACAGGACATAGAAAATAATCAATTCCTTTCGAAGTTTTCCAAGGTTAACTTGCTAATAAGTAAGACGCCTTCATCATATTTTATTATCAGCCGATAATGATGATGATGCTGAAGGATTGAAGGCATCATACTTCTTAGCAAGTTCATTTTGGGAATCGTAGAGTGAAAGAGGATGGGAGTTTTAAGGATTAAGAAAAGTGTATTGATACAGTTTGGACACACAGAATGGATTGACTCTCATAAGAAATATTAGTCGTTATAGTATTGATATTTGGGTCTATTGACTTTGAGTTTGCTGACCACTATCCTAGATAGTCATTTACTATGTCCCATAAAGGTAATAGGAGGTAACCCTTATGCCACTAACCGGGCGCAAACTCAATCTCTGGTCCACCACTGAGAAATTCTTGATAGAATAACACAATAACTCTTTGCATTGAACCCAGGACCACATCTTCAAATAGTTGGGTTTATTTTTATAAGCATGTCTGTCAAACGTCTCTTGTCAGATGAATGGAAATTCTCCTACATAAGTATAAGTAATATGATACTGCAATGCGGAACTGCCACAGCGCACTTAGTTCATCCGGCTGTAAACATTTTATTACAAAATTCTTGTTTCATGTTCCATTCATAATTTCATGACAAAGTTGCATACATGCATATCAAGCAGATAGGTACAAGATTAAATTTAAACTACACATGGAATACAAATTCCATGTCCATTGTTTAAAAATCATTTTTAAACCCACATTAACATTATTTATTAATGAAAACATCAAGCTAACATCTGTACATACATCCATAGTAGGATTTATCATTTCATCACGAACGTAAGCATTAGATCGAGATGAGTGACGTAACACAGAAATGACGTCAACACGTCTCTCCAAGGTCATTGCGAAGGTCTAGGGGAAGTTCAAACGGACGTATGAATCGTGGAAAGGTCACTAGGATCTGCTATCCCCTTCTATCTTGGAGCAAGTCATATAATGCTTTGTTTGAGAGCAAAGGCTGGTCGTTTTTTCAGTGTCTCCGCTGACGTCTATTGTAGTTTTTTTTGCAGTCTGGACGTAGTATTTATTTGTTTTGATTGTTCTCTCTGGAAGGGTTCTGGTTTGGATATTGTGCCGTACGGCAATGTTAAACATTTTAAATAAGGAAGAGATGTGGTTAGTTTTTTTTAAGCTTTGACATTTGATTGAATTAAAACTATAACATCATCTGCATAGCCTTTTCCCAACTATGTTGGTGTCAGCTTCCAGTGTAACCGGATGCAGCTGAATACCGGAATTTTCATGGAGTGACTGCTTATCTGACCTCCACAACCCAGTTAGTGGGTAATACGATACCCCTTGGTAAGACTGGTTGTCAGACTTTCGGGCTTCTGACAAGCCGTAACGACTGTAAAAGACGAATGACAGCCGGGATAAACGGCTTTCCGAGGCACGGAGGGGTCTTGGTATGTAAACGTGGTCACCCATCCACGGACCAACCGCGGCAAGCGTAGCTTAATCCGATCGATCGACCCGTGCGGCTGTTATTACTTAGCCACAAGCCCCCTGAATTAAAACTATGAACATTGAAGATTTTAAATGCTACATTTTAACAGTCCTCAATTTTTTACTGTCTCTTTCTTGATTAATTTGCTATTAAAACCCAAGACTCCCATGTAAGTATAATAGAGAATATAATAGAGGGCAAGCCTATTGCCATCGACCGGGCACAAATTCAGACTCCAGGCTACTGAAAAATTCGAGATAGAAAACCCAATAACATTTTGCCCTATCCGGGAATCGAACCTAGAACCTCATGCTCAGCAGTAGCGCTTGCGACCACTAGACCCACACGGCAATCTATCTAAAATTCAAAGTAAGAAATGTTTCATAACAAAAGTGCCAACTTTATTGTAATAACATTTAAAAACATTGCTGTTTCAATCGATTTCCTACAGAGCCGTTTATTCACTATTATTATCGCCAGGTTTAAATGTCCCAAAGACAAAAATTGTGATAAATTACTTTCCAATGTCCTACAGAGAGAAACCCATTTCTTTGATAAGATCTATGTCAATATGAATGGCAACAATATAACTGATAAGAATAGAATGCGGGCGTATTTGAAGTAGCAATACTGGCAATCACCCTGTTATCAACTCCGTTATCTGAGATAAATCATGGCTTATCAACGAAATGTAATCATTCTGATATCAGCTGTAAAGTAGTTTGTTTATCGTTTCATCTTGATTAGTTTGGCGTTTTAATTTAAGTTTTGTTGACAGTTACACTCTAATTGAAGCAACAGGTGTGTGTTATTATTGTGTGGAAGACAAGTTATTTTCTTTAGCCATACAATTAAGAGCGTGCATTCTAAAAGTTAGCAACGTCGCGTCGTAAATAGCTGTCAAATATTTACCTGTTTTGATTAATTTGGAAATAATACTGTATGGAAATAAGAAATGTGGCTTACTAACTAACTGGAATAATAATAATGAATTGCAATTATAACATTCAATTTGATGGTGTACCCGTTTTAGGTGTAAAAAAGGCATTTGGAAAGTTTCCAAATACTTTTTTACATCTAAAACTAACTATTCGGTGTTACGATATTAATTATTGCAATTCATTATTAATATTCTAGTTAGTTAGTTAGCCACATTTTTATTTCCATACAGTATTATTTCCAAATTAATCAAAACAGGTGAATATTTGACAGCTATTTATTTACGACGTTGCCAACTTTTAGGATGCACCCTCTTAATGAACTTTATTATAATATAACTAATATCGATAACTTTTGAACTTTAAAATTCATACTACCGCATCACTAAACCATAGACAATTTCAAGCGGACATTGTTGTTTACGTCTTTGGAATTTTTGATAATGACGGAGTTTAGATTGATGATATTTAAAGCAAAGTTTCCTATTTTGATCAAAAACTAAAGTTATTATAATATTATACAAGTCACCCATGTCCAAGCTACGCCTACGGGTGGAATATCAAAATAAGGAAAATCTTTAAATATTTAAGATCGAATCATATTCTTGGAATTGTAAAATAAGTTCTAATGATTCATTGATACGAGTTTTTATGGTGTTGTACTTAAAATATTGACCTACAGATTTTTTTAGATTTTCCCCCTTTTTTATTACTTGTAAATAAGATAATTATATATTTTAGTGTTGGCCTATATATTATAATTAATTTTATCTCGAACAAACCATTAAATGTAAATAGTAATATTATGTAGGTATTTATGAATATTTCAGGCGACATCAGCAGCCCAGTTTGATTATGCCTATTTAAATAAGTTGACTGGTAATTAGTGACCCATACTTAAACACGTGACTTTACTCATCATTATACTCGTAAACAACTTTTACTATGGGACCTAACCTGAAAACGCGAAAAAAAAATCTGCTGTTCCCTACATTCATGTTCACATTAACTCGTCAAAATGTATGGAACAGCTGTTTTTTTTTTAACTATGTGTTTAAGTAACGGTCACTAATTTCCAGTCACCCTATATACTGCTCTATTTCTGTTTCCCTACAAGTCAGGTTGGGCAGTGGTTTTTAGTGGTAACTGTGGTAAGTATTCAAGTCAGAGTTTTGCTTTAACCCAATGAATGGCAATAAGCTCGTCCCCTATTTGATGAGAGTTTAACATAATTGGCGAAATGTAATTGGTAATACACCCAAACAACAAACACTCCTGCCTATACATCAGGTAATAAGCGTGATAATTATATGTACCTAGCTCTAGCACTCTCCCATCTTAAGAGACAGATACATGCCAGTGACCCTGAGTGGTTAGCTTGCGTGTTCTGTACTGAGCTCACGCAACGCGTCGTACATCCAGCCAGTAATAGAACTCGCGCATCAAGGAGCGCTGTCACCAATTTGATGCATTATTAATTTATTATACATAAAACAGAAGGTTTTTTAATAAAACTCGTAGACTAAAAGATAAATATTTTAATTATCCTTAAAATGGTGAAGGTTTCAGAAAAATACGCTTGACAGCTTTTGCGTAATTCTTAGTTTTTTATCCGCGTTAGACACAACTTTACAAATTAATTTCACTATGTAATGTAAACTTATCTAAACTATTTGTAGATTAAATTATTGAAAAAATGCTATAACTTAACATATATTTTTTCCAAATCATTAACACCACTCTTTTAGACGTAATTTCCGGTATAAAATCACTAAAAGTAGCTTGTCGTCGCCTTAAGTAGCGACAGGTGTTATAATGTATCTACTGCCTACCCCATTCTTAAAACATTCCACGTATGTAAAGCATGCAATGTATTCTATCTGTTCGAAATGTCAACAAAACAATGTGCCAGCTGCTTATCGACCGACGCGAATAACAATCGACCAGAAATGTGTGATGCTATCGTCCTATCGAGTTCCGATATGATATGATATCCTGGTAACTGATAGTCGATTACATAATTTATTTTAACGGTATTGGCGAAATGGCGATACTTGTGTAGTCGATTTCGTAATTGCTATTTTACCGCTTTTGACAACAATTCCTAGACAATTGAAACTTCACTTAAGTTGAAACTATCTTTAATCTTTCCAACCATTTATTTAACTTTTGACAGCTAAAGTAAAGATGTCCAAATTGCATTTCTGACTCGATTTCGAAATTCATGATGCATTTAATCGAATTTAAATAATAATTAAAATTAAATAATTGAAATAATAATATCATCGAATTCATCATCATCATATCAGCCGAAAGACGTCCACTGCTGGACATAGGCCTCCCCCAAGCACCGCCACTTCGACCGATTCTGTGCTTCCCGCATCCAGCGAACTCCTGCGGCCTTTACTAAGTCATCGGTCCATCTTGTGGGAGGCCTTCCAACGCTACGTCTTCCGGTACGTGGTCGCCACTCCAGAACTTTCGGCCCCATCGGCCATCTGTTCTGCTAGCAATATGTCCTGCCCATTGCCACTTAAGTTTGGCAATTCTTCGGGCTATGTCGGTTACCTTGGTTCTCCTGCGGATCTCTTCATTTCTGATTCGATCACGTAGGGAAACTCCAAGCATAGCCCTCTCCATTGCTCTTTGGGTGACTTTTAGCCTTCTGATAAGGCCCATTGTAAGCGACCACGTTTCAGTGCCATAAGTCATCACTGGCAACACGCACTGGTCAAAGACTTTCGTCTTGAGACACTGTGGTATGTGGGACGAGAAGATATTGCGTAGCTTCCCGAACGCTGCCCAGTCGAGTCGGATTCGACGATTGACCTCTTTCTCGAAGTTGGACCTACCTAGCTGGACAGTTTGTTCTAGGTAAACATACTCGTCTACAACTTCGAGCGTAGCGTCTCCGATCTTTATGCGGGCGGGTGTTACATGGGCATTTGACATGACCTTTGTCTTGTCCATGTTCATTTTAAGACCCACTCTTTTGGAGGCTCTACTGAGGTCATCGAGCATTATACTGAGGTCCTCCATGGTCTCAGCCATGATAACTATATCGTCGGCAAACCGAAGGTTAGTGATATACTCGCCATTGATGTTGATGCCTAGCCCTTTCCATCCCAGAACCTTGAAGACATCCTCCACTGCAGCGGTGAACAGTTTCGGAGAGATAACGTCTCCTTGTCTCACACCTCGCTGCAGAAGCATAGGTTTCGAGGTCTGGTCGTGGAGTCGGACTGACATAGTGGCGTCTTTGTATAGGCACTTTACTTTAACACCTCGATGTACCGATAGTCGATCTGGCACCGTTGAAGAGACTGCAGTACAGCCCATGTCTCGATCGAATCGAAGGCTTTCTCGTAATTCACGAACGCTAAGCAGAGAGGCAGGTCAAGCTCTTCGGTCTTCTGTATAACCTGCCGCAGCGTATGTATGTGGTCCACGGTGCTAAAGCCTTTACGGAATCCGGCTTGTTCGGGAGGCTGGAAGTCGTCAAACCTGCGCGCGAGACGGTTCGTGATGACTCTTGATCGAATTCATAATTCGATGAAAAAAAACAAAGTGCCCATAAAGCATTGCAAAATTCACTTTGGTTTTTAATGTAATAATTACGGAACTTCATAAGCGTGTAACGTAAAAATAACTGATAATTAAGAATAGACCATGTATACATATGAAGTGCAAGTGGTATTCAACTGTCATAAATATAGGCAAATAGACTGTGTGGCAGCATCTCCATCTCCACACGCGAACTACGCATTAAAGACCTGACGTCACACAAAAGCCTGACGTCACACAAATCCTGCATCGCGTAATTACAGTTTACCGCGCGAACGACATAATTAAGACTATGCAATAATCCGATATCAATCGTTGGATTCGTTGGGCACGACACCCGTCTGGTCGGAGGTTCTCCCTTTTCAATAGGGAATGAGTGAACTTTACACCCTGTTCCTGATTACCTCTACTCTAACGACCAATTTCCTGCCTGCGGGGGAACTCTACATGAAGTGCAAGTGACATTTAACTGCCACATAGGTAAATATACAATTGTTTTTATGAAGTGCAAGTGACATGATCACAACTACCAAAGTCGTGTCGCGCGACAAGTCGCGCTGGCCTGCACGAGCCTTAACAATGGCAGTGCCACGGTGCCCCAAAACATAAAAAATTACTCTTAATTAAGATTTGCTTGTTCCACCCAATGCCCTGTACAGTTCTGCAATTTCTGCTATGCTTCCCTGGGCTTTCTTATAAAAATTAAACCATTCAACTTTTTTCTGCGCTAGAAAAACACTACCTGTACCTATAGGAGTTCATTGTGCTTAGAAGGTATACACCATCATCGCACGATATTTTTTTTGACGATAATTTATTTACCTCTAGTTAGTTTTTGTAGCCCAATATTACCTATATTGTTTTGAACAAATCCCAATAATCAAACCACACGTAAATGAGATTCCTAGTTCCTACACCAATGACGAAGAGCTGATGACCTTTAAGGGGCTGAGCTAAATATAACGTTTATCAAAAAAGAAAGAGAAGTACAGCTCCGATTAAAACCTCGTGCAAACTGATGCGACGCGACTCCAACAAAGCAACTTCCAAGAAAACTTCACGGTAGAACAATTACTGGTGTCGCGTCACGCACAGAACAGAAAAAACTGTTACGTGGCGTCGCGCCAGTCTGCACGAGGCTTAAGGTGTATAGTAGGCTCACTGACCTTGTGCATGTGGGCGGAGCTAAACGCCCTACTCTCCAATACGTAAAACGTGCAACGGTGGCGCACTACACTAAAACGACGATCAAAGACTAGACAAAGGCGCAGACATGCGCACGTATGTCGCATTTTTTGCCTAAGATTCCTAATCCTAAGAGAAGAAATCGTAGGCAAATCTGAAATTGTACGCCGACTACCATATTTTGACCCGCATATTATTTTAAATACTTTGTTTGTTTTTTAAGAACATTCCTGGCAATAAATAAAATATCGGTGTGCGTGTGTTTGTAATTCTTCTTATGCTAAATGGCTTGACTGATTTAGATGTTTTTTTTTTCAATTCTTTTTGTGTCACTTGGATGGTTCTTAGCTATAGTTGGACGCGCTGTTGGGAGGCGCTGTTGTCGCATGACAACGTCTGCCTACCGGGTCTGCTAGTTATATTTTGGTGCCGATTCTCTTGTCACAAATGCCTCTAAACTAGACTAAAAATAGATTGCACTGAGTTATTAGTTTAGTGAAAATGGCAATTTTGCTATTCTGAGTTTGACGTTTTTCACCTAAAAATTTGGTGTATCCAACTAAATCTGACTATTTTTAAACGCGATTAAAAACGTGTGGAATAAAGTAAGTTGGCATGAACTAAAACCCCAACACTTCGACCTCAGTCCAAAAACAGTATCGTATTTTTTTTTCTTTTGCTTATATCTCGAAAATGGTGTGTCCTATCGCAAAAATAATGAAATTTTCGACCCCCTTTAGGAAACTCTTAAACCCCTATATCCCAACATGTTGGTAATAATTTTTCATATTTTCCATACAAAAAGTGAAAAATTCCATATAAAACACGTCGAGGCTGCCAACCCCTGCGCGCCTCCGGCTCTAAAAAAATTCACGGGGTAGAGCAAACAAGTACTACGTGGAGTCGTCACGCGATTGTCAAATTCGATTTTAGATGTGTCAAAATATTTTTTTCATTCAGAGATTTTTTTTGTCAGAATGGCTTTAAGATTCTCATAGCCAAAAGTAAGGAATTTTAGTGATTGTAGTTAGTTTAGTTCGGTGTACAAGAGAATCGGCCTTTGACTGTAGAAATTTTTTGTAGGTATCATAGTTTTTTTTTTTAGGAAAAACTTCTTTAAGCGCGTTGAGTGATATTTGGTAGGGGCAGCCCCGGATCTAGAACGGAACGGATCTTTCGAGGCGGGGCAAAACCTATCGCCTGACCCTGAATCGTTTTTTTTTTTCTTAAAAAAAAACCGTTTTTTTTAAAATATACTAGTACGTGTCAGACATTTATTTTGATTAGCCTTATTCACTCTGCCTGAGATAAGTTGGATTTTTGCTTTAGGAGTTACTTTACTAGGTTGCAAGAGCGAGCGAAGCGAGCTCGAAAATTTAGGCATAATAAACACATTAATCAAAAATCGATCGAAAATGCGCCAATCCAACAGGGGCGCCAAAACTGTGGTAAAAGTTAAAGTAAGTCGTGTCACAGGCGTCGTCGGCGTTGAAGCAAGACGCCCGGCACCGCAAAACTTAAAAAATAGACCACAGAAACGCTCATCGAGTTCCTGGTAGAATACAACTGCGCCCGCTCACAAGTACTACACGGGCAAACTTAACAAGCTCGGGCAAAAGCGCATTTATGAAAATATATTCCGTCGCGTACTCTTTGATATTGAGACCTATCCAAGTGAGTATGATTACAACTGTTACTGTGACTCTCCAAAATCACCAAAAAATACCCAAAAAACTCTTTTTCGTCCCATTACATAAAAAGGTTGCTGGTAGTAAAGAAAATTCAATGGAAAAACAAAAATTTATACTATTACATCAAAACATAGCTGGGATCCTTAAGGTGAAACACTTTGATATTTTTTCCATACAAACTTCGGAGGGTTTTTACTCCACTGTTTGACATCGTACATTCAAAGTTTAACATGTTATAGTTAGGTCTCATTATTAAAATTGTCTGTACGGAAGCAGAATAGTAAAATAAAAAGCCATTAAAAAGTTATGAGCCAACAAAGATTCGTTTTTCTTGCTAATTTTAACGCAACTTTGGGCGTAAATAAGTAATACAAGAAGTGTGAAATCTCGAAAACGAAATCCGTACCGACACAGCAAAATTATCGAAGATTTCAATAAATTTTATTTGTAATTGATTTATGCAGTGGTTTTTTCAGAAAAACCTTTTTACCAAAGGCCTTTTCGTAATTTTTGACGCGCTCGTTTTACTATAAACTATTGTGCGTTTCACTCAATAATGTTCCCCCGGCGCGGGTGGCGCGGTGCGGAGGGTGACGCTCGCGCACACATGCACGAAATGTCACACGCCTGCAGCTCTTTCGTTTGATTCAGGCACACACGTGCGTGTTGTAGTGTTTCCACTTTTACCTACTTTATCTGTTTGACTTCGCCGGTCGCCCTGAGAAAATTATCGTAGGTATCGTTTGAAATTAGAATAAAATTGTTGGTTTGAGTGGACGCTGCTGTGTCAGTGAATTTGTGTTGGTTGATTGAAGAACAGTACCTACCTACCAATCAATCTTCCTAGCCTTTTCCCAACTATCTTGGGGTCGGCTTCCAGTCTAACCGGATGCAGCTGAATACCAGTATTTTACATGGAGCGACTGCCTATTTGACCTCGGTACCGATACCCCTTGGTAAGACTGATGTCAGACTTTCGGGCTTCTGACGACTCGTAACGACTGTCGTCAAAGATCCACAAATGACAGCCGGGAGCCCGGGACCAACGGCTTACGTGCTTTCCGAGGCACGGAGTCTCGGTATGTAAAGATGGTCACCCATCCACTGACTAACCCCGGCAAGCGTAGCTTAACCTGATGGATGGACCCGTGCGGCTTGTTATTACTTAGCCACGAGCTCCTCAGAAGATTGAAGAACAGTACCGTAATTACGTAATACACGATCAATCAAAATTTGAATCGTTTTGAAACATATTACTAATCCATTGCTTCCTATGTTCGGAAAAAGATCTGCTCAACAACGTAAATAACGCAATGAATATTATTGAACGGTCAAAATGAAACTGATTAGTCGGAATCGTTTACAAAAATGTGTTGTGTAACAGACGCCAGCACACCAACCTACTCCAATCTGTCAAATTTTCTCAATCAACATTGAACCTTATTCTTTAGCCATAAAGTTGAAAATCTATTAAAGAAATTTGACAGATTGTAGTAACTTGATGTGCTGGGGCGTCTGTACAATTTATTATACATTTTCGTAGGTACCTACCTACCTCCTCGAGCATATTTTCTGTTATAAATTATAATATAATTATATCTTCTTTTGGCCAATACCTACCTAGGTACCTACATTTTCTACCTTACTGCTCGGCCACGACTTGCTTGAGGCTAAAGTGCCTGCTACACGGTTGCCAACCACGTCCCTGACAGAGGTGACCTTGGTTAGCGACCCGCAAAGTTGTTTCAACGTTTGGTCGTATAAACATCATCTTCACGGTTGTAAGCCACCAAGGTCACCTCTGTCGGGTCGCGGTAGGCGACCGTGTAGCAGGCGTTTTAGCGACCGGCGCGGCGCGGCGTTGCCGCGTTGTGTAGGTACGTTGGTAGGTACCCTATGTAGGCAAGAGAAGACGTACGCTCTTTGCATTCACACTCTTTACCGACGCCGACGACGCGGGCGCGCTATGGCTTTTATTTTGTGGTCGTGGAAATGGGGGGGAGTGCTCGAGTAGTAGGTATTTAGTAGGTACCTATCTCTATCTGGATTTAAAAAAATATTTTTGCATTGGCTAGCTCCATTCTTGAGAAAGACTGTAGGCCACTACGCAACAACACGCTAACATCACGCTACAACCCTTAGGAGCCGAGCAAAAAGAAAAAAGTCAAAAAGAACGCTAAGCGAAAACGAAGTAAAAGCGCGGGCGGGGCGATAGGATGCGATGCGGTGGGTCGGGGGCCGAAATTTCACACGGACGAAGTCGCGGGCAGAAGCTACTGTATATGTATTATAAAGGTTTATGTAGGTACTTATAACATTTATCGTAAATCAATATTACAACGATATGAAAAAAAAAATATATATAGGTAAGCTTCCTCTGGCAGTCGGGTAAAACTTTATTCTATTGATAACGTATTTAGGTATGTACTATATGTAGGTAGGTACATACTTATACCAACTGTTCCCCACGCTTTTACCCGCGTTCCCGTAGGAACCTATCCTACTGCTCGGCTCCCATGAGCAGCAGTGTGATGTTTTATAGCCTAAAACATAACCAAAGGCTACAAAAAAATGATTAAACAGGTACCTACCTAGTTTGTGAGATTAGCGCATTCAAACATCAAACTAATAAACTGTACAGCTTTATAATATTAGTATTTTTAGATAAACCTAGTATAGTACCTATCTATAGATTACTAAATCAACAAATTGGCAGCAGCTGCTCTACCTACGCCGCGTCGCGTCGCATGATCTTCGCCTCGCGCTTTCGTTCGAGCTGCGTGATAGCGTCTTCGTAAGCCGACGCGACGTTCGCGATTGGATTTTCGACACTCTGCTTAGCGTCGAGAGTTGAATATCCAACAGTGTATTTTCTTGACGCACTGGGATACGCGCTGAATGCGCTCTGTTGGATATTCAACTCTCGGCGCTAAGCAGAGCGTCGAAAATCTGATACGCGCAAAAAAATTGCGAATAGGTTTGCTGTTTTAATCATTGTCCACATAGCTTCCGTGGTCGAGCGGTGTAATGTGGCACTTGCGAAATCAGAGGGTCTAAGTTCGCACCTGGTTAGTCTATAATCTATCCGTCGTTTTTTTTAATCTCTTTGGTTTTTTTTTTAAATCTTATCAAAAACAAAACAGTTTCGTCACATTTGCATTCTGCTTAGTAGGTACCTAATGAAATAATTACCTCGACTGTTTGTGATAATTTTGCTTGTTTGAAGGTTAGGTATACAAGCAAAAATATCACAAACAGTCGTGAACACTAAAATGTAGGTAAGTAGGTACCTACCTACCTTATGCGTACGTCCATGAATAGGTAACTAAGTAAGTAGGTACCTACTTACCTAGAAATAAGAAGATAGTAGTAATTTTGTAAACAATTTATAGACCGTAGTCAACTATAACAATTAGGTACACATAGGTACATATCTATAATTCTCGTCGGCGCGGCGGCGAGCGACACAGCGGCGGCGGTATCTTATAAAGTACTCTGTGGCGGCGCGCGGCGGGGCGGTGCACTATTGTGTGCTTCGTATAACATCGTTTCAGTTCGGAACGGTGTTTGTGTGCGCGCTAACTAGACGTGCGGCTAGACTAGCGTCTAACTGCTCATCACTGATACTATCTCTGTCGCACAGATGCCAGATGAGATAGCGTGCTTTTTGGCTGCGCCCACCAGTGAGTTCGAGCCCGCGACTTGTCGGTTCTTAATAAAATTGATGTATTTGAGATCACAATTACCGACTTGGCAAATCAGATTGGCGATATAGATTTTATTTGTTTGAGCGAAACTTTTATAAAATCAGGTCATGAAAGTAATCTGGCTCTTACACATTACAACTTAGCTGCTAGTTACACAAGACAAGGTAAGAAACGCGGTGGAACATGTATTTTAGTGAAAAAAGGTCTAATTTTTTATCCGTTACCGATAACTGCTGAAATGGCCATCGAATTTTGCTTCGAATGCTGTGGTATTGAAATATTGAGCCATAATTTAATTATAGTGTGCATTTATAGAATTCCAGACTCCGATGTGTTTTTATTTTTTAAAAATCTTGAATTATTATTACGCAATATAACCCGCAAAGTTAAAAAAAATATTATTTTATGCGGAGATTGGAACATAGATATATTAAAACATAACAAATATTCAAAAGAATTAATATCAATACTTAACAATTATAATATATCACTACATGTTAAGATGCCTACTAGAAAAAATACTAGCATAGATCAAATCGCTAGTAATGTTTCCACACTTGACATGAAATGCAGTATACATAATTTAGCTCTCTCCGATCACGATACCGGACAATCGTTAACTTTTTACGTTCAAGAGATGAATAATAATAAATCAAGAACTATACAATTCTGGTATGAAACGAAAAGAGACTACGACAAGAGCAACATAACAAAGTTTTTAGATTGTTTAGCAGCCTTAAGTTTTAGTGAAATTTACGTGGAGACAGACTGCAATAAAGCATTTAATATATTCCACGACTTGTTCACGCTCTTTTATAAATTGTGTTTTCCCGAAATACTCATCAAAAAGACCAATAAGCCTATTAAAAACAAATGGCTTAGTAGAGGTTTAAAAATATCATGTATAAAGAAGAGAGCTTTATATTACGCATATCAACACGATGCTATAAGTAAAGGCTACCACAAGAAAAAATACCGCAATTACACTAAGATCTTAAAAAAATGCATATCAAAATCACAGCAGATAAACAACAACAATTTTTTTAATAATGCTAAAAATAAATGTAAAGCGGCATGGTCAATCATAAAAAATAACTCAAACAAACCAAATAACAACAACTACTTACATGAATTAATAATCTGTGAAAAAAAAATTACTAATCCTTATGCCATATGTAACCATTTTAATGACTATTTTATCGAGCTGACACAAAAATCTAACAATAATAATTATAACGTAAATAACATTGACATTGACAATAACCCAAATACTTTATTTTTGACTCCTGTAAATGAAATTGACATTATTAAATTAATTAATTCATTAAATAACACCAATTCTACTGGACATGACGAAGTAACCACTACAATAATTAAATTAAGTGCAAAAATTATAGCATCCCCACTTGCTTACCTAATAAATCTCTCATTTGAAGAAGGTATTTTCCCAACGAAACTTAAAGAATCTATAATTAAACCATTATACAAAAAGGGTAACTGTTCTGATATGGGTAATTATAGGCCCATCACACTGATTCCAATCTTTGCTAAGATTTTTGAAAAAGCAATGCATGACAAAATAAATAGCTTTGTAACTAAATATAACTTGATTGTGGAGACTCAGTTTGGCTTTAGAAAAAATTGTTCAACAACTCTAGCCTGTTTCTCCTTAGTGAGATTAATCACTGAGGCTCTTAATAAAAAAATGTCTGCATTGTCGGTATTCCTAGACATGAGCAAGGCATTTGATTTTGTCTCACATAAACGACTACTCCACAAACTGGAGAAGTATGGAATAAGAGGCAAGGCGCACGATTGGCTTAAAAGCTATTTGTCTGATCGCCAACAGAGAACTGTTATTTCTAGAGTAGAAAAAAATACTAATAAAACATATTGCTCAGAATTAAAAATTAATCCTTCTGGCGTTCCACAGGGAAGCATACTAGGTCCGCCACTATTTTTATTATATATAAATGACCTCATAAAATGCCTAAAATGTGAATGTATTCAATTTGCTGACGATACAACATTGACGATAAAATGTTCCAACAAAACTGACATAGAAATTGACACTAATACTGAATTAATTAATGTAGTAAACTGGTTAGCGGACAATAATCTTCATGTTAATATTAATAAAACCAAAGTAGTACAATTTCAAACAAGCAACTTGTCAGCTACACCAACAATAATTCGACATGACACTACTATTTTACAACCAGAACCATCGGCTTTATTTTTGGGTATAATAATTGACAACAAACTGAATTGGAAGGAGCATGTAGAAAGAGTATGCAGTAAGCTTGATAAGTTTGTATATGCTCTTCGCAAGTTGAGACTAGTGTCCAGTAAAAAAACAGTCCTAAATGCATATCATGGTTATGTTTCATCAGTATTACGTTACGGTCTGGTTATATGGGGTAATTCAGTGGACGTGGACAGAGCGTTTAAAGTACAAAAAAAGTGTATCCGAGCCATGAGTGGAGCAGAATATTTAGACCATTGCAGACCATTATTTAAAGAATTAAAAATTCTCCCACTCCCGTGTCTGTATATTTTTGAGGTTTGTTTATTTGTTAAAAAATACCCTCATTTATTTTCATTGAATGAACAAGTCTCGGAAAGATTGAATAAAAAAAATGCTGGCAAGCTGTTAGTTCCTCCTCAGAGACTGCATCTCTATAGTAGAAATTCCAGTTGTATGACGATCAAAATTTATAATAAATTACCATCTGCGTTCAGAATGTTACCAATAGATAAATTTAAATGTAAAATGTTTGCTTGGCTATTAGAGATGTGCTTTTATTCAGTTAATGAATTTTTAAATTATAATTTTTGACATTGTAATGAATATATGATAATAGTGTTTTGGCATAATATCTATAATTATTACTTTACTATAGAGCTTATATTTTGGACATAACATTGTTTATTTTGACATTTTAATTATATTTTCTGACATTGCAATGAATCGTAATATCACTGTATTACTTTGACTTTAGAACTTGTATTTTGGACATAACAAATTAATTTTTATTTTACTTTTTGACATTTTAATTAATTTAGTGATGATTTGAATGTGCTTAACTTTTTTTTATATTTCTACGCCAGCAATGGTAGTATATGTGGAACATTATTAGTGTAAGATCTCAAAATACCATATACTTGGAAATAAATACATTTTAATTTTTTAATTTAATTTTTACTCACAACCCGCTCAGACCGTTTGACGACCTAAACCTACGCTAATCAGTAATTTCCTCAGTGCACCACCCTCAGAGAAAGATTATAATTGTTGCGCGTCTCATTTGTTGCAAAGTTGCGGTGCGCTGGGTGGTGCACTTGTCTGTCATGCTCGAATTTGGCGCCCCCTAACGGTGTCGCCCGGGGCACGTGCCCCGTACCCTAATTACGTAATACACAATCAATCAATTGATAACACGAAAATAACTAAAAAAATACAAGAATAAATTATAATTAATAAATACATATTATACATAATAAACAGAATAAACTTTGTCAGGAGACATAACGATCGGTAGAGGAGAAATAACGATCAGAAGAGGAGAAAACGAAACATGCAGAATGCAGTTATTAAGAAGGCGGTCTAGTTATTGTGAAGATCTGCATTCAGGTCATAGTAACACACATCTTGTGCGAGGCCTTCCAACGCTACGTCTTCCGGTACGTGGTCGCCACTCCAGAACCTTTCGGCCCCATCGGCCATCTGTTCTGCGAGCAATATGTCCTGCCCATTGCCACTTAAGTTTGGCAATTGTTCGGGCTATGTCGGTTACCTTGGTTCTCCTGCGGATCTCTTCATTTCTGATTCGATCACGTAGGGAAACTCCAAGCATAGCCCTCTCCATTGCTCTTTGGGTGACTTTTAGCCTTCTGATAAGACCCATTGTGAGCGACCACGTTTCAGTGCCATAAGTCATCATTGGCAACACGCACTGGTCAAAGACTTTCGTCTTGAAACACTGTGGTATGTGGGACGAGAAGATATTGCATAGTTTCCCGAACGCTCCCAGCCGAGTCGGATTCGACGATTGACCTCTTTCTCGAAGTTGGACCTACCTAGCTGGACAGTTTGTCCTAGGTAAACATACTCGTCTACAACTTCGAGCGTAGCGTCACCGATCTTTATGAGGGCGGGTGTTACATGGGCATTTGACATGACCTTTGTCTTGTCCATGTTCATTTTAAGACCCACTCTTTTGGAGGCTCTACTGCGGTCATCGAGCATTATACTGAGGTCCTCCATGGTCTCAGCCATGATAACTATATCGTCGGCAAACCGAAGGTTAGTGATATACTCGCCATTGATGTTGATGCCTAGCCCTTTCCAGTCCAGTCGCAGTCAATTCCCGACGCCCGGGACGTCTCCTACGGCGGCGGCGGCTAGGGCTGGTAGGGCGCGGCCTTTGCCACTCCCTCGCGCACTCCGCCTCCTCTTTCGCGAGCATTACTGCTTCGCAGAAGGAGGTGACGGCTTGCCATGCCCTCTCGCTCCGCACCATGGCCTGGACCAGGGTCGGACGCGAGAGGTCACTGCCACCGAAGTTTGACAGCACTAAGATTGCAATGAGTTATTAACTTAGTAGTTTAGTGAAACAGGGAATTTTGTTATTCTGAATTTGACGATTTTCACCTAAACATTTTGATTATTCAAACTAAATTTGACTATTTTTTTTTACGCGATTAAAAAGGAATGGATTATAAAAATTAGTTGTCATGAACTAAACTTCACACCAACACTTCAGGTGCAAAAACAGTACTGTATCTTTTTTTTTATTTTGCTTATAACTCGAAAACGGTGCGTCCTATCGCAAAAATAATGAAAATTTCGACCCCCTTTAGGAAACCCTTAAACCCCTTTACCCCAACACAAAGGTAACAAATTTTCGTATTTTCCATACAAAAAGTTAAAAATTCCATACAAAACACGTCGACGCTGCCCCCCTGCGCGCCTCTGGACCTAAAAAAATTCACAGAGTAGAGCAAACAAGTACCACGTGGAGTCGCGAGTTCGCGACGCAAATTCGATTTTAGATGTGTCAAAGTTATTTTTTAATTTAGAGATATTTTTTTGCAGAATCTCAGATTCTCATAGCCAAAAAGCAAGTAATTTTAGTGATAGTTTAGTTCGGTGCACAAGAGAATCGGCACCAATCAAGATTTATTTCTTAACCTTCTTACCTACGTAACTTAAGAAAATATTTGGTGCCGATTCTCTTGTACACCGAACTAAACTAACTAAACTACGACTAAAATTCCTTACTTTTGGCACGGTAGACGGTAGAATAACTAAGCCATATCTTAGAAATAAGTGCCTACAGCCGCGCGGTACGTAAACATGCGATAGGGCTGCCCGCCTCCAGTATTTTAATTACCAGTATTTTAATTACATTTGCCTACTTTGTGTTTCCATTTAGTTTTGTGATTGTAAATATACTTTTTTTATCTACACAAATAAATAAAATACTTTGTGAATTGAATAACAAAACAAAACACAAATGCCCGAGGTTTTAAAACAAGCGTACCTACCGTATTAATTCATGAACCTCCTATAACTACCTATTTCACTCGTGTTATCACTTTCCTTTACTCTATTCACTTTATTTATTAATCCAGACATCTTTTTTTCGGGAGATAAAAGGAAATACTTATCCATTAAAAATACACACAATATGTACCTACCTACCAGTAAGTAAAATTATTTTATAGTAAGACTATAAAATAATTTTGTTGTTGTTGTTTGTTAATAATAATACCTTTCAAAGTTTCCAGGTAATCTAAAAAAAGTTATCTCTGGATGCGTTATTGCCAAATTCATGCAACCAAAAACAGCAACAATATATCCTACTCGTCATATTAAATATGTACTTGAATTTATTTTTAGTGTAAAAATCGCGCGGTTATTGTTAAAAAAACAACACACCGTTCGTTCGTCACTGCGGCACAGACGCGACTGTCGGCGTACCTCGCGCATACCTCGATTGAGGCGCGTAGGTATAGCTCGCGCTTCGTCCGTTTCTATGAAGTTGGCCTACCGTCTACCGTGCTTTTGGCTATGAGAATCTAAAAGCTATTCTGCGAAAAAAATTCTCTAAATTAAAAAATAATTTTGACACATCTAAAATTGAATTTGACAGTCACGTCGCGACCGACGTGGTACTTGTTTGCTCTACCCCGTGAATTTTTTTAGAGACAGAGGCGCGCGGTGGGGGCAGCCTTGACGTGTTTTGTATGGAATTTTAAACTTTTTGTATAGAAAATATGATTAAATATTACCTATGAGTAGGGGCATATGGGTTTACGGGTGGCAGAGGGGGTCGAAATTTCCATTATTTTTGCGCTAGGACGCACCGTTTTCGAGATATAAGCAAAATAAAAAAAAAGATACAGTTTTTGCAGCTGAAGTGTGTGAAGTGTGTGTTCATGCCAACTAATTTTATTCCACTCCTTTTTAATCGCGTTTAAAAATAGACTGATTTAGTTGGATAATCTAAATTTTTAGGTGAAAAACGTCAAATTCAGAATAGCAAAATTGCCATTTTCACTAAACTAATAACTCAGTGCAATCTTAGTGCTGTCAAACTAAAATATAGTTAAGTTGTGTCACCTTAGTCTATTTCAGAATGGGAGATGCTCGTTTGACAGGACTAAACAAATTTTAGTGATTTAAAAAAAATTAACTTTAGAAACTTTAAGAGGTGCTTTAGACCATCAAACTGAATAACTTTTACTTTAACTTTGAAATCGCGAAAAAAAAAACAGCTGTCCCATACAGTTTAGAACAGTAGGTATTAAAGTTTACTATGGAACAACAGATTTTTTTTTTCGCGATATCAATGTATGTACCAAAGTAAAAGTTATTCAGTTCGATGGTCTAAAACACCTCTTAAAGTTTCTAAAGTAAATTTTTTAACACCATAGGTACACCTCTGCCTAACCCTTCGGGGAATACAGTCGTGATGTTATGTTATATTTTACATTTACATTTTTTTAGTTTATATTGTAAATTGTTAATTTGTATGTAATTGTCAATGTAAAAAAGTATTAATAATTGTACATCAAAGAACAACTCAACAATAAAGCGCCTACGCGCACAATCGATTTGGACTCTCTGCAGCAAGCTCGTCTATAAACGCACACTAATACAATAAGTTCATAAATATTCGCACTAACACATACCCTCTCGTCGGTATGCGCATACTCGGTCGATAGCCGGAGCGGACCAGCGAGCGACACAGCCATCCCGTCTCAATGCTCACGGGCGACTGCCGCCCGCGTCCCGCGCAGAGCCCCTCTGAACCTCTATCTCTAAATGGGGACATTTTGTTTAACAAATATTGATTGATTTACAAATGCAGTTTCAAATTTGTAGTACCTTTAATCAACAATTTTTCAGTGTAATTTTTTTTTCCAATCGTCAAAGCCGTTTAGAAGTAGTTAGGAATATTAGCCAAAAATAGCGTTATGGTAAATATTTTTTTAAGGCAAAAGTATTAGTCATACGAAAAAACCCGGTTTCAGATATGTTGTAGATGAATCTATAGCAAACATATATTTTTTTCAAATCATTTAACTAAGCCGTTAAGGAGAAGACAGCTTTTAAAGTGACCGTTTTACGGTACTAAACGAGACTAAGGCCCTTAAGGCTTTTGCAGACCAGCGCGACTTGTCACGCGACGCGACACGAACAATATAATTTCTAAGAAAACTTCACAGTATTAGAATAACCGGTGTCACGTCGCGCGACAAGTCGCGCTGGTTTGCACAAAGCTTTATATACGAGCATTCAATCAATCAATATTCTTTATAAAAAGACCGCATTGAAATAGGTATATTCGTTTAGGTCCTAAACGAATTACCTATTTCAGTGCGGTCTCTCCTAAACTTTAGGAGCTAACTTGCGACAGACAGACAGAGCGTTCAGGCGTAATGATTCTAGAACTGCCTACGCAACTATCAATCCATTGATAAAACCATAGTCCCACAAACTGGAGACTACGTTATCAACGTCATACATCTTCTATTTACATTAGAATGGCGTGGTCACCTTGCGCCGAAGGTCTAGTCCCGGTCAAGTTCAACGTTGCCAGTTTGTTTTCATTTTGTCTTTCTTATCTGACGCACGTGTCTAGACAGATTACTTATCAGCTTGATAAACAAGCCTGGCCTATCAGTGTGATCAATATTTGCATGCTATGTTACATTTTGATGGAGATGTGTACAAAAATATAGAGAAAATGGCAAGGTCGCCATACTGGCCGGGATCACGGATAGTCCTTCCCCCAGATTCTATCCTCATTCCTTTCAAAGGGGCTAACCATCACCTCTTATATCACCTCTTATGGCAGCTCTTGTAGCTCTTATAAAGCCTAAGCTATTTACAGTATAATTTGAAAACATTGTAAAAACCATTTATTTTAAAAGAGTAACCGTGGAGTGCAGTGGTGAGAGCAGTGGTGGCCCAGTGGTAACGGCCCCGACTTACCGAGTTGTAGGTCGAGGGTTCGAACCCAAGCAGGCGCTTTACTTTGTGTAAATAATTTCATCACCACTGCTCTCAAAACGGTGAAGGAAAACATCGTGAGGAAACCGGCATGTCTTAGAACCAAAAATTCGAAGACATGTGACATCTACCAACCCGCACTGGGCCCGCGTGGTAGATTACAGCCCACTCCCTCTCACAGAGAGGAGGCGTGTGTCCCAGCAGTGGGAACATTAATAGGCTGATGATGATGAACCGTGGAGTTTCTTGCAGACTCTTCTCCATAGGAAACATCATTTGGAACCGTGCATCTAGCTTCTGACGTTTCATAAGTGCCCTTGTAGGTTTATGTGAAATAAAATAATTTGAATTTGAGGGTGACTGGTAATTAGCTAATTAGTGACCGATACTTAAACACGTGACTTTACTCATCATTATGCGCTGCTTCATAGAAAAGTGCCTTGGACAAAACGTATAGAACAGCATTTTTTTTTTTATAACCGACGAATGGTTTCATCGCAGTAGGGTTCAGAATCACGTACTGAATCTATGGTAAAAGGTTTCGCGCTGATGTCCCTGTCCCTGCCACCCTACATAATACTACTATAAGAGGTGTTCAGTCCCTGGGCTAATAAAGCCGTTTACGAAAGTGCGCGTATACTTCCAATTTTGGTTGCCTATCAAGTTTCAGTTATCATCAACATCATCATCATCATTTCAGCCAAAAGACGTCCACTGCTAAACATAGGCCTCCCCCAAGCACTGCCACTTCGACCGATTCTATGCTTCCCACATCCAGCGGATTCCTGAGGCCTTCACAAAGTCATCGGTCCATCTTGTAGGAGGCCTTCCAACGCTACGTCTTGCGGTACGCGAGCGCCACTCCAGAAGATTTCGGCCCCATTGGCCATCTGTTCTACGAGCAATGTGCCCTGCCCATTTCAGTTATCAAATAAATTAAATCGATAGCCTTGATGTGGCACTATCAGCCGGCACCGATAGCAACCCGCGTGTTCGTCATAACTCCATAACAAATGTACACAATTTATAATAATGTGCTAGCTCCGCACTGCAAGGAAAACATCGTAAGAAGCACGTGTTTGCGATAACAATCAAATTGAATGACTGTACCTACACGTTCAATACGCTAGACAGCTCATTATGGTTCTATTGCCTACTTGTTTCTGATTTAATTCTGACTTTGATCGACTGCCCTACATTTTACCCTTGCGATTCAGAACAGACTGTCGACTGTATCCTGAACGTGACTGTGGTGGGGTCGGAACGTGACGGAATGATTATACAACTAGCGAGGGTGCCCCTGCTTCGTACGCTTTTACGGCTTTGACAAAACATCGAGTTTTCTCGATTTTATGTGAGTCAAATTTAAAATATTTTATACATACACCTTCCAACACATTGGACGTTGGTTGTTGGACAATGTATTCCACATTGTCCAACTGATGACGAAAACCGCATTAAAATCAGTTGAGTAGTTTAAAAGAATAACGCGGTCATACAAACAGACATGAAAACCGACTTTATAATAATTTTATGTAAGTATCGATTATATTTGGTAGAACCATAGAAATATTTAATAAGTGTTCATAACCATATGAGGTTGGGTTCAACATGCAGAAATAAACACCCTGAAAGTAATAAACTACATTACAATGGTGCAGACTTGATTGAATGCCTGTTAATTACGTAATGGAAACTTTGGTCATTTAAGTAACACAAACACTTTATGACATAATCAAGGTTGAACTAGATTGCTTTAATTATGTAAAGCGAAATTTTAGGCCACACTCGTTATCTAAACGACTTTAAGGATTCGTATTTCACCTACACGTAATAATCAAGACGATTCAAGAATATCACAGAGGGACTGCAAGCCAGTATGTATTGGCGCATTCACTCACAGTTACTGCATTGAAAAATTAAACTGCAGTTGTTTGCAGTACTGCACCTAGAAAACGCCTTAAAGTTCTTTATTGATTCCGCATACTAACGTAACATTATTTGTCATTTGCATACCATTCCTAAAGATGACTATCTAACTGGTTCTAAATGAACATAAAAAAAAAATTATAAGGACAGTAGCAAAGTAAAAGTAGTTCTGAATGAACATTACATAAATAGAAAATACATAATTATACAGAAGCAAAAACGAGCTACAATCAATAAATGAACTAACGACCGCATTTACACCGTCACCGCATTTAAAGAAAACGACAAAAAAAAAACATCATGAACCAAGCCCAACGGATTACGGCATATATTGGGTGACTGGTAATTAGTGACCGATACTTAAACACGTGACTTTACTCATCATTATGAACAACTTTTATTATGGGGACAAACCTGAAAACGCGAAAAAAAAATCAGCTGTACATTACATTTATGTTCGCAAAATTCGTCAAAATGTATGGAACAGCTCATTTTTTTTTCGCTTTTTCAGGTTTGGTCTCATAGTAAAAGTTGTTCATAATGATGAGTACTCACGTGTTTAAGTATCGGTCACTAATTACCAGTCACCCTATATAAAATCACCACTTAGCAGATTCGCGCTGACGACTAGTCCATATATTATATTGTGCGACTAGCGAGCAAACATGAGACATGGTGGCGTATAATTTCACTAATATCAAGATAGAAAATAAACCTGTTTAATAAACACCACATCTATTTTGCAAACATGGAGGAATAAGCTAACACAGATAACTAACTTGGCGGTGAATATACGAAGTAAATCTCTGTCAATTGTCTTTCAGAATCATTGGACCCTTGCTGAGTATCAGAAACGCTAGGCGCATCAGGGGTTGGGTGACCGTTTTCTATCATAACGCATATGAGCACTCCATTAACTGTTTATTCATGGTTACCGTCCTCTCTTACATATGTATCATGTTACCACGACTGATTGTTGACTTTATTTTTTGTATCGTATCTACATTTTGAGTGCGGTATCGAAACCTGTTTTTATGTTTTTGGGTAGCAAACATTGTGCTGCTTTCAAAATAGCCACAATATAGTTATGCTCACAAAAAGAAGATGTTTTTTGGACGAAAACCAAAACATTCTAAGAACCCGGAGGGAAAGAAAGAAGCAAGTCAAGCATAGGCTGATAAACGTTTTATCTGATTAAACCACATGTAGCAATAACATTGCATGCTATTGTATAAGACCAATAAAATAGATAACAAATTGCACGTTGCAGCCCATCGCATTTCGATATCTCTATAACCCTTTCTCTGCCAATTTATCCGACTTACGTGGGATGATAATAGCCATAACTTTGTTCCATTTACTCCAGATAACCGTTGAAACACGGCCCAGGTTTATACAGCATAGATCGTTAAAGGCCCTGACGTCATACAGAAAGCCGCCCCCGCATTTGACAGGAGCCTAGATATTAGTAGATGTCTTACCATCTAAGACTTAACATAAGCAGTTAGGAGCACTTTATTATAATTACATTCATATTGCTTATTGGACAAGGTAAGGACTGGGGCTTTCAAAATGAAGCGTCCTACCCTAACATGAGCATATTCATTAAAAGAAATCGGTCTGATAAAGTCAGCTATTACCACAAAGCACTGCAATTTGCTTCGATGTACTGCGAATCGTATGTTATTTATTTTGTACGGAAATGTTGAAAATTATAGATTCGCAAAGTTATGTTTGAAAATTGTCGTGACTCTAGTGAATAAAGTTTATATATATCTCTGAGTAACCTAACTAACTTCAGTCTGATATAAAATGTTTTATAGTCTGTAGGTTATTTGGCGCCAGGATGACGCCAAAATGCCATTTTGCAACCCACTTGAGACAAGATAGCCTTGACCCTGATGGGTTCTCGGTTCACATCCCAAATTGCAGTCTTAAAACGTGAAAAAAATAAACTGGTTGTATATGTATGTATATCTCACGATTATTGCGTCAGTTACGATAGGGACTTCGTTTATGATACTTACGACAAGTTTCAAGATCGAGTTCTTATTCTTGACCTAACAACATGGTAGACCTTACATTGTGCTGCCAACTGAATCTGAATTACCACGCGCTAATCCACTAAGCCTGGATGTACCCCTTCCTCAAGCAAGAAAGTATGCTTTGTCTTGCCTTCTCTTTGGACTATACAAGCATATCAGCTATCTTAAATACTGTCTAGAATCTAGATATTTCCTTACCCATCCTCCTTCATAACGGACTTGTCGCCACAGTCGCAAGCGCCGCCAGCCTGCGACAGGAACATATTGAAGTCGTGCGTGGAGTGGTCGCCGCGGTGGAAGCACTCGCGACATATCGACATGCACGGCGAAATGCCGCAGGTGCGACATCGGTACGCGACAACGCGGGGGATCCAGACAAGCCCGCATTTGTCGTGTTTGTCGTAACTCCGGACTGTGGACAAAATGATACAATTGTTAGTATACTATACTGATGAATGGATGTCTTTGAGGTTTAGAAGAGGATTAGGGGATAGAAGTCTAAAATATCAGCTAATGCAAACTTCATGGTAATTTTTAATTATTTTGAATTTAGATCCCAAAACCAGTACAGATTATTTAACTGACATTGACATTCTAAATATTACACAGTTCAGAAGCATTATCTACTTGAGAATAGATACTTCAATCAATATTCAATATTTAGTTATCAACTTGACCTTCTGAATATGGCATTTAAACATATATTATGGAAACTAGTAAACACGTGTATTAAAGTTGATTACAATACACAACAGTTGATAAGGAACATCTGTTGATATTTGATCAACCAAGTTAATAAATGCAGATTCAATATAGGTACATACACGTTAAAATATCCTATTGACAAGCTGTACCCAAATTAAAGGCTTTTGCAGACCAGTGCGACTTGTCGCGCGACGCGACACGAACAATACAATTTCTAAGAAAACTTCACAAGACAAGTCGCGCTGGTCTGCAGAAAGCTTCACAATTTTGTGCCTACGGGACTCCAGGAGTTAATTAATCAATATCAATTTTATCTGATAGGTTTTATAATACGAAAGGGGCTAGTGGCTAAGTAATAACTGCCGCACGGGTCGATTAGGTTTAGCTATGCTTGCCGCGGTTGGTTCGTGGATGAGTGACGATGTTTGCATACCAAGACCCCTCGGTGGGCCCGGCTGTCATTCGTGGATCTTTGACAGTCGTTACGGGTCGTCAATAACCCGAAACTCTGATAGCCAGTCTTACCAAGAAAGGGTATCGTATTACCCAGTAACTGGATTGTGGAGGTCAGATAGGCAGTCGTTCCATGTAAAGTACTGGTATTCAACTGCATGCGGTTAGACTGGAATGCGACCCCAATATATTTGGGAAAAGGCAGATAATGAGCTTTTATTGTAATACTATTAAATGAAAGGCCATGAGATATTCTTTTAAACACATACACACCACTAACATTCGAAATTCTGCACTTTGCCTTTAAATTAAACTGCAAACCACCGCTCACCTAATCTAAATCCTAGAGATACAACATCATAATGACCAGCTCCATCTTATATTTGCGAAAAGGCTAGGCAAAAGATGAGCTTTTATAATACTAGAAAATTAAATTCCATGACATATTCATTTAAACACATACAAACTTTTGAAATTCTGCACTTTGCCTTTAAATTAAACTGCATACCACCGCTCACTTAACCTAAATCCTAGAGATACACCAACAGCTACCAATTTCAGCTTTAAATATAAATCGTTGTTAAAGAATTTCCAAAGGTCGCCGGTCGGTACCTTATTCAAGTTGACCCAGTAGTTAACAGACAAACTAAGTTTGGGCTGCTTACGTATGAGAAAGTAATTAGCAGGGGCTGATACAATTTCTTAGAAACTTCATTTCAAGGAAGTCATCTCTCGCCTGTAATTTGCTTAGGAGCAAACTAGAACATGAATTGGTAAATTGAGGGCTGAGGTATGGTCCCTCTAAGTACAAATCAAGTCTTCAGACGCGTCAGACCTACAGCTTGACCGAAAAAACTTTTTAGGTCATATAAGAGTTTTTCAAATGCTGCATTTCAAATCCGCCGTAGTCTAGTCTAGGCAATAAACTTAGAAATGCTGCAGTGCGGTTAAAGCTCGATGCAGATGGGTCCAACTTCCAAATTCTACGTTTCCGAATTCCCATGACCAAAAGTACACATTGGTATTGCCACGGTCAAAATGACTAAACGTCTACCACATTAATCACTCACGTTCCTATTTCCAAAACGATCTCAAATTTAAATTGTTTTATTAACATCTGCCAGAAAAACATCATTCAACAATGGCTGGTCCCACCCTGTCATAGAAACAGCCAAGTCATTTCATGTAATTACAATGGTCATTAATGTTTTTGAGACCATAAATCCTGAGTTATTGGTGTGTGTAGACTGATTTGGAGTTTACTACTGCAGGTTTTGATACCTCCATAACAGACAATTTGGTAAGACAGAGATAGTTGACTGAGAGTCTGAGACTGACTGAGTATGTAACGGATTCCATTTTCGCGGAGAATCGAATAGGTACCTATAGCTATGTCACGATTACTTCTAAATGTTTATTTATTCATCGATAACAATACTTCAAAATTCTTGGTATAGTAATGCTGCTATAAAAATAACACGATCTTAACTGCCTTGTTTTGTTCAAAAGGAATGCAGCATTTCCAATAAAGATACCATAATAAAATATGAGACATCTTTAAGAACTTAAATTAAATAGGTACTTTTGATAGTAAATTTTTGTAATAAGTTTCTAAACGCCTGGGATGGGCTCTTTGTACTTCCAAGTGATATATGACTTGTTGCGCTTGTCGTCAGGGTCAACTGTCCGACTGAATGGATCTTTGATCTCCAGCTAATGGCCCTAATGTCCGAAGGTCAACACAGTACGTTAGCATCGACGCAGAAATAATCTCAACTTATCATTCAATTGAGAAACGCAGGAGACGCCGATGACTATTCTGAACGTTTGGCAAAAGATCAAAAAGAAATGACTCCAACGATTACTAGGTTTGATGGGTATGAACCTAGCCTATTTTAAGAGGGAGTTCAATAAACACAGTCATAATCGTTATAATCTATTACGTATCTGCTGCGATATAACTCATCTATGTTGGTTTTTTCTTAGAACACGCAATTCAGAAGAATTCCACGTTCGTGGAACGGACTGGGTTTAAACACGATTCTAAATTACTCAATATAAATCAAGCCTTTATCATTCAGCTGTTTAACTAAGTTTTGTATCTCTAATTTAAATAATTTTACAAATTCACCAAAGGGTAAACTTCGTCTGTACTGGTGCAGACAAATATTTAGCGTACCTAACATTTAGGTAACCTCAATCTGCGGACCCAGTTTCAAACGTTGCCAATTTTCCGGCAACATAGGAAGGTTACGGGCTGCCTAGCTCAACTTGCTTGCATTTTAAAGTAATGTCAGATGACATAGACAAACAGGCACATTGTTAGTTCAAATTGTTCTCGCTTAATTGCGTTGTAGTATGTTTTGGAGGACATTGAAAATATTCGATGGTTCAACGATTATTTTTGGTACCAAAAGGCAAATATATCAGAAATATTTGCAAGCATTTAAAGAAAATGTGTGCACATTAATTTGATACCAGAACGTTGGCTGGTGTGACCACTGAATGGTATTTTTGACACGAGAAAAACACTCGCTTAGTATTAATTAAACATACATCCAATTTTATTATTTTTTCACTGTTTACGATGTAAACAACATTTCTAAGTATGTAAAAAATGCAAAGCTATTCAAACGGGCAAACATTAACTCTTGTTATAACGTACACCGATAACATTTAAACATCGATGGCGAGACAAGCACTATCCTACCGGTTGGTAGGATAGTGCTTGTCTCGCCAAAATGACTGTTTTACGGTTGTAAAACAGTCATTTTACAAATAGAAAAAAAAAAACAAACATAGTAAACACATAAAAGCAATTAGTGCGCCAATATAAAACATTACGCAACATTAGACGCCTGCAACAAGGCGTCGCATCAATAATTACGAGCGGCATGCGCGCGCGCCGAACGGACGGTCGTTCATATCAACGTTCGTTGTACACGTATAGGTGGTTATTGCCCTAACCGTGACGGTGCTGACGCTTTGGGCAACCACTGATGGGTTGACATCATTTCATCTATTAAAGAATATTAAAGAGGTATTTGGTGTATAATGAAATGTTTCATCCTTGGTAACAGGTTTTTGAAGTAAGAAATTTTTTTTTTGAATCGAATGTTTGGTTTGGCGAGACAAAAAAAAGTGGCAAATCTAAAGGTTGAATCTTGTTCTTGAAATAACAAGAATCTCTAGTATAAGGGAAATCCCAAAACTGTAGGCACTCGATATAACATACATAATGCAACAATAATATTAATTGTTTATTGATAAAAATAATACTGAGGGCATCGCATCGCTCTTGGGGGAATCCAACTATCCAAGTGTGTTTTGCATGTTTTGCAATGACTCCATCTTAAATGAGCGATTTTAGTTCGAGTGTATTATGATTATGCCGCAGATTCCACAGCATTTAATCGCACTTCCTTTGTATCGTTAAAAGTAGTGGGTCTCTAGCTAACGGACAGATAAAGTGAACTCGCAAAAGGTCAATAAATTAATCAATAGCTCAGCTGTATTTAAAATAACTCGCAAAAATACAGTTTAATCCAGAAAAGAAGGGAGTTAAACTAGGCATCGTTTCCTAGAGATTCATGTCTCATAAATAACAGAAACAAAGCGGGCGCTTATCTCCTAGCAGGGAGGAACACGGCACGTGGCTGTTGGACCGCGATCAGCTGTTAGACGGGGTCGACGCCCGCCACGGCCGGTGAATAACACCGTCCGATACGAAACGCACCGGTGTCAATGCACTGGCTAAGAAAACTGAGGTCGTCTCAAAATGTGCGGGTAAATCAAACTTGCATACGAGATGCGAGTACCAAAATGGTTGTCAAATTGCTTCGAGAGTCACTCGATGCATGAACGCATTTCGATGCAGTATCTGTATAGTTTCTTTTTGCGTACTTGAGTATCAAACATAATTTTAAATACTGGGATCGAGTAATTGTTTCAATTGTGACCATAAAGTTTATGAGCGGCGTTTGCACCTCTGGCGTATAAAGGCAGAATTATTTTGCCAATATTTGCCTTTAGCATCACGTCCTCCTCACAATTTGCGCACAAATGCGAAATTTCTACACTGGCATTAAACCATTTAAAGTTTAAACCTTTAACCATTTTTTGATATATTTGACTTGCGAATCGTATGTGTTTACTCAGCAAACACGTCTGCCAGGCTAACGTAAAATTAAATTGCATACTTATTTCATGATCAAATAAGTGTCTAGAAGGCTTTTATCAAGAGGAAACCTCATTTGCCTTGTAGAACTAGATCTTTTCATCTTCGCCGCAATCCCACAACGCAATTTCTGAAGGCATAACAAGGAAAACCGCTTTACATCAACCATACTTTCAAAGAAACTTGTTCGTATAGCTTCGTAGGAACAAAAATGTAACAACTCGTACTTTTTATAAAGGAATTTATCTCCTTCCTCCGTCGTGTGAACCAGAGGACCATTTGCGAATATAAAAATAAAAAACATGCGTACGAGCAGATATGAGATCTCTGGCCACGTAATCATGACATTCGTGACTGAGATAATACCAGTGAGGTGCAATAAAGTGAAGTAAGAACTTGTCAATTTTCCTCATGTACGCGAATATTGAGGACAGTACCGGAAGATTACATGGAAAACCCAGAACAGGTCCATTACATAAGGTCCTTTTGCGAGGGGGTTTCGCTAAGTGTCGTTGGTATGATGTCCTAGATATCGAATAGACAGCATTGTCGAAGCAATCACAATGCTATCAGATAATTTGTCATTATGATTGTCTAGGTAAGTAACAATTTTGTCTATAAAGGGATACATAATTATACTTTCAATGAATAGAAATAGGTAGGAGTTTAGGTACAGATAGTGAATCAGCGAAGTGGATCTGTGCCATATTCATGAGGCAGGTCATAAACCATGATTATGGGCTATTCTGCTGTTCATGACGACACTTAATTATTCATTCGTTAGTTGAATGAAAACAATAGCTCTGTTTGTATTTGTTTGTACTACTACTACAAAAGTGGTTTAAAAATGTTCTGATTGATTAGGTAGGTAACATTCGGTAAGATTTTAGCTAAACATAAACTTCCTGGGGGTTTCGTAAGGCGACTGTGACGCTCGAGGTGCATGATTCGCCATGACACTGGAAGTTTTGCGACAAAAAAAATCTTGCGGTCGATGAAGCGAGCAGAAGCTAGTTAATTTTATAGACTACCTATACGATACGATTTTTGCAAATGTGATGCATAAGTGGTCAACCGCACGTATGCGTTCTTAGAACCTTCGGTAGAGTTATTAATTAATTAAAAACATAATCAAATGCCTAAAGACCGTTGTCATAAAGATGCTGAATCATGGAGCTAAGGAGAAATAAGAAGCTTTAGCGATTACTCACTGTTTGATACGATATTTTCGAAATATATAAGTTATTTAGGGATCGTCTGATCACATGCGTGGGAGTCGGTGATTGAATTTATTGCTCCAAACGCGATGTAAGTTAATTCTACGCTTATAAATAAAAAAACTTTAGTGCCTGCCTACGTGTTATCGAAAGCTTAATTTATGTTCTTTTGTCCGATGCTGTTGACATAATGCGGAAAATTTGTTTCAGGCTGTTTGAAGACGGCCAACTGCAAAATAGATAATATGATTACAGAGCTAGCATAAAGTATACGGCCAGTAACTATAATGCAAGTAAACACGCCTATGATTGATAACGACTGCATACAGCTCTTATTCACCCTACCAGGGATGCAGAGGATGAAGAATGCAATGCCACATCTGAAAGACGAATTCTTAAAGGGTAATAAAGGTGGATTGCACATTCTATCCATATAAAACATCGCAAACCTTTTTAAACCACGTTTTAGAGTTTTCTATTTAAAGTTTTCTATGGGGCTGTTGCACCATAGAAAACTTTAAATAGATTGTGCTATCAAATCAGGTTTTTATTTTTAGCTTGATCATCTCTTAACGTGAGACAAGACAATGATGACGCTACAAAGTATTTTTTTGCCAGTCACTCATGACGTCATCTTATAGTATTAGTTTGCTATCATTTATTATCATAAAATAGGTACGATATGGCGGACCTAATATACTTCTATGAATTAAGCTTCGAGTACCTTGCAACCATGATAAAAATGTATCGATTTATTAATGGGTCTACAAACTGCTGATAAAATACAACCATCCTAAAAATAGTCGATGTTTTAAAAACACAAATTCCGAACACCAAACATATATTATTTCCTCAACCTTTGTTTTTCTGTGTCGCAGCATAATAACATTCAGGCTTTATCTGTTATTCTTTCGCCAGTGAACGAAGAGAGCGCCTTACAACGATTATCGTTGATGTTAGCCTGGCATTTAGGTCAAGCAAGTCAGGTGCGATGACATTGTGAGACAGGTGGCAAAAAACACAGTTTAGTGACGCCCTCAATATATCTAATAAGAACTTGCTATGATGATATATTATATATCGCTAGCTCGGTTAGATGATTTTTTTAAATATGTTATTACATTTAGTAATCTTGGCGTCGCGCGTCGTTCAGCAAACGAGTGGTTAGTAGATTTAGCATATTTTTTTGTTAAAGTTTAAAGGTATCTGCACACAGCGGGCGGGGCGGGGCGGGACGGGACGGCGACGTGACGCTGAGCAGTTGTAATGTTTAGATACTACGGACGACTCCACACAGACCCGTCCCGCTCGGCGCGACGGTAACCGTCACGCCACGCCGCCGCCCCGCCGGGCGTGAATACAAGTCAGAAGCGGCGGGATAAATATTATAAATCCTAACTAATAATAAAAATGCGAATGTGAGTTTGGTTGTTTGTTACGCTTTCACGCTAAAACGGCTGAACGGATTTGGATGAAATTTGGCACATGGGTAGACTATGACCTGGATTAGGACATAGGATACTTTTTATCTCAACATTCCCACAGGATCAAGACTTATGCGATTATATTTCTTTCTGTCTATCAAGCAAGACAGAACGGTCTCTCTTTGTTTTCCACGACTTTGCTATACAACTTTAGCAAAGTCGTGGAAAACAAAGGGAGTATATTAATATAGGTATTGTGACTTTTTCTCATTTCCTGCTTCACTTCGATCGGTATTATCTATTTACTTCGATAGACAAGACAGTTATTCTTGAATTTATTCCGGAAACTTCTGACACAAAAGACCAGCAATTCATGACAAAATTGAAATGCAATAAACCTGCGGATACATTAAAATATTTAATTGCAGTATTATTAAAGAAGGTCCGAGCCTCCGAGCTCAATATTTAAGTCCGCCTTATAATAATTGCTGTAAGGACCGCCGCCGCGCCGCCTGATTCTGGCCTTCACGGACCTGAGTCTTGACCCGGCCGAGGTCCCAGCCAAGGTCAAGGTTCTCGCGTCCAAGATTATGCTAACTAGTTCCCGAAAACACGTCTTTTTTGCTATGCTTGTTTGAATTTTTATGTATGTCTAGTTTGCTTTAGATTTAGAAGGTCAGCTTTGTTTTATGGTCATGGACAAGGGGTTTCATGATGTCTTGGAGAATCTGGGTAAGTAAGATACTGGTGCTCAGGCGATCTGAAACTATTGCCTGGTCTAGAAATTAAAGTATTAATTATAGTTTACACGATTATGCTTAGCTTAGCTTATCCAAGAAAACTGCCAAACAACTTTCATCGCAAGACGTGTAAAGCAAGTCTTTTTAATTCTGCCGATTCATGGACGCCATCCAAAATCATAAACAGTTTATGTTAACGAAAAATAATACGCCTAACAAACATTATTTATCGTGAAAGAGCTGCGTCATGTGGAAATCCAAAAGTTGGAGAAAAACATTAATTCATTCATAGGCTCCAATCATGGGGAAACCAAACAGGGTGAATTTAGGTTTCCGAAAGAAATGATTGCCTAACATCCGGTCGAACACAGACGTAAGGATGAACAGACGGACGGACAGACGGACATAACGAAATTATAACGGTTCCGTTTTTGCCATTTGGCTACGGAACACTAAAAACCCAAGAGCCGGAATATCAAGGGCCTAAGGCATCTGCCTGCGTACGTAAATAATCGTGAGCCCATAACCTTCCGTATTGTAGGTAAGTCCCCAATGCATTCAAGTCTATTTCTCTTCATTTATATGCGAATTCATCGGGTTATATTTACGGACAAAGAAACTTCACCGTTGACATTACGTTGTGCGAATAAAAACAAAATTAACTGCATGTATCAGCTGTTTCTTTACTCAAGGAAAAAGTAAGGCATTTTGAAGAAATGGTTTAAGATGAATAGCATTACCATCTACAATTCGGGCATGAACGGTTCAATGCCATTTTTTTTTTTTTTTTGGTTTGGAATTCATCAAATAACTTCTCCCGCTATGGGAGGACCGGCAGGTCGTGTTAGTAGGCTCTTACTGACTAAAACCCACCTGTGTTCCTTCAGTTGTACCAGGGGTTGTTGCCAGGGGCCACGGTCTCCCCTTAGGACTTTCCGGCAGGCATCGGCCCTGGCGGACCCCGTCAGTTGTACTGACATCTCTTTGAGGCGCGCGTGTAACACAACGCGCCGTCGACCCGGGCCTGGTACTTATCGGACGGCGAGCTACCCATTGCTCTCCCTCCACAAGCCCGCGCCTACGGTGGTCGGAAATCGGCTACCGATTCCCGACACCCAGGGGGGATCGATGCTGGCCTGGGATTGCAAATTCGCCAGCCGAGAAGCAGAGTTAAGCCAGATATTTAGAGAACTGGTGATGATATCAAGCAATATCAGAAGGTATCCACCCGCAAGAGGTGAGAGGGAAAAAACCAGGATCTAAGTTTATCTCACTCTCATTTAGTTTTGACAATCATTGCATGGGAGAGCAGGGGGCCGTCTATCTCCAGTGATGTCATTGTAAAAACCTAGTCACGAAGTGGCTGCAGATCATACTAAACAGCAGATTCTGCGTAATACCAGTGCTTTAGCATATCATGAATTTATGACGCAATTAGACATATTATGCGCTTCCTGGTGCACTCAACTGTTTTTCAAAGATTTTTTAAGAACAATAAAGGAGTTATGTGTTCTAAACAGAGGCCAAATACGCTACATGCTTTTATTTTGTGCGCCTTCTGACGCATGGCATAGAGTTCAAAATATCAATAACACCATAGTATCCGCACGGAAATTATTTGAGGACTGTAATGAAATGTTACACCATTATTATATTTTTTCCTAAGAACCGAATTACTTTGGTGGCTAAAATGCCTTTAGGCTAACGTACGCGGTTCAGTTGAGCAGAAAACCTCCTTCTTGATCACGCAACCTCGAGACGAATCTATTCTTACTAACATAGTAAAATAAGTATCCGGCCTTTGGCCATATAAAATATCGCCTCGACGACAGACGATACTAATATGTTTAATCCGGCGCCGCGCGACCTGGGCGGTCAGTTCCGCCACCACCTTGCTGATGCTGACCGACTAATATTTTTACCACCACATGAGGTATTCTTAAAAAGTTCGTGCGCATCGAGAGAAATCCTTTAATTCAACTACGTGTAAGGTCGATCTCCAGGCTGCGCCCCCAGGCGCGTCGGAATATATGAATATTACACGCGCGCAACTGTGTTCTGACCTCCACTAACCAACTACTTGAACCTAATCGGTAATTCTACCGATTATATTCTAATTTTAGATAGATTATCGATCAATACTTTTGTCTGTAAAGGTTGTCGGAAGGTCCTATTTACCAAATACGATCGAGCACTCGACATGTAAATCGGTCGCTACCTCCTCAGTTAATGATATTGGAAAATTGCTGGACCTGCAGCTACGTCATTGGCGAAGATTCTTCAGCAAAGAGATCTGTTATAAGGGAAGGCCATCTTCTAAGTGGTGTCTTACTCTTACTTGTAACGCAAAAAGTAAACCAGTCCTACCAAAGGCATAAATAAAACTGTCAGTGCAGACTGTCCTCATAGATAGACCCATTACCTGATAATGTAGCAATTTAAAAACATATTTCTATTAAAATTTTGCATCAAGGGAAATACCAAACTATGTAATACCTTTTAATAATATCATCTCAAGATTGTTTACAATAATTGATACCTCCATTTGTAGGTAATTATGAATCATACGGTACCCCAACAAGGTTTTACAACATCTGCGTGACATTGGAAACGCCAAAATGGTCAAAGATGGCCACTGCTGCAGGTAAACATACCTACCTGTTTACTGAGGTTACATATTGACATCATATTGTCTTCCTTTTATGTCCCTTTGTATGACTATTTATATGTGATTGATATCTCTTTGTAAGGAAGCTGCTCTACCATGAATGAGGTATTTCAGGTCTGCATTTGAACTGCAATCTAGCTGTAAAATTCAAAACCTGCAGTCTGCACTTGCTTGAACTACACACTGCAGCAATTTTGTAGTTGGCTTGCATTTCCAATACAGAGCAACTGCTTAGGACCAAAGAGACCTCAGGCCTCTGTGCGGTGTTGTGTTCAGACTTGGAACAATACCATAAACACAGAAAACAACTGTGAATTATTGAATAACAGTGTTTCATGTAGAATTGAGTGAGTGCAATCAACCAGGCACTAAGTAAACAATTGAACCACACATTCTTTGCTTACTAATTATGGCAAAGTAGCTTAGAACAATAAAGCCACAAATTCATTGGGGACAATGTTGTGCCACATTGTTTTAGCAACATGTTCTGGTATTGCATGAAACATGTTTTCTGGCAGATGGAAATATTGCTGGCAACTTGCTTAAGTTCCATATACAAAAGAACATCCTGCTACATCAAATATTTCTGGCTAAATTGTTGCATGACTATTGCTCAACATGTTTTCCAATGAATATGGGGTTTCATTTGTACAGCAGATAATAATTTATATTTGTGTTAAAAATGTACACACTATACTAGACAAATTATTTGTGTGTGAACAGTGTTACATTGAGAATTCCTGTCTCTCTTACTATTTTGCAGAACAAGTCATTCTTCATTTGCAATTTGTTGACCTTAGTATATATTTATTACTTAACCATCAGAATTATTCCGTTAGAAATTTTAAAGTGAACTTGATGTTATTCTAATTAAACTTTTTAGCAAGCATTACTCTACCTAAGGTACAATTATTATTGTCATCATAAGTATTATGTTTTCAAGTTTTTTTGTGTTTACTTTGCCAAAACCTACCCTCAGCGAGGTCAAGCCTGTGCAGTGGCGGATCTAGGATTGTTGTGTGGGGGGCCACACGACAATCCTGGATCCGCCACTGCATGCAAAACAATACCATTTACTAGATCTCAAAACAACAAACTACATTTGGCTAATTGTCTCAATAAATAAAGGAAAAGTTTCAATAACAATTGTTAGGTACTCAGATTACCATTGTTACTAAACTATTCTTATAATGTTAGTATTGCCAACAGCGCCAATAATTGTTTTTTTATAATGCTTGAAACTTTATAAAGAGCACGTCATATAATTAGCATTGTCCAATAAGCATACATAATGTAATTATGTCAATGTCAGCCCATAATTTCATTAAATTCAATAATATTTTTACCAAAAGTTATGTTCCGCATCTAAGAGATGCTAATATAATTGTTTTCATTCTGTAAATGTACTTAGTTATTGAAATAAGGGCAAGAAATTCCTTTTAATAAATGTTTGAATGTTATATTGGCAGCATTCATCAACAAATAGTCAAGAGTTGATACAACAAACAATGGAAGGTCATGCGGCGCTACAGCGCTATATTACTCATAAAAACTACGCAATTGGTGCAATAAAACTAACTTTGTTCATAACCTACAAACTATCATAGACGTATTTTGAAGAGTACAGTTAGATGCTAGAACCCACCTATCGTTGCGAACTCGTCGGGCGTTCTCCCGCCGGCCAACAGCCACCGGCACCAATCTATGGTCTCCCACTCATCGATGGCCTTGCTAGGGTTCAGCAGGACATCCAGCAGAGGACCCAAATGCTGTGGGGAACCATTCTCACAGTCCGCGTGTATGTATGCGGCTGCACCCCTTTTACCCTTCTTCATAAGCACTTGAGCGGTAGAATTCGACATTTTGACACTTTGATCACCACAAAATCTAAACAATTACACTAAACACATAAGTCACCGTATATTTCGGTCACTCACGGAAGAAACACTATTTCAAGTTTTACATAAGGCAATGAACTGCGGTCTGTAACGACGTTGTGGTATAACATGTTTGTAAGCCACGAACACAATTTTGGCTGAAATTACACTAACGCGAAAATGTTGGAGTTGAAACAATCACCAAATATTGAAAATAGATCAAAATAACACCGTTTTATTGAAAATATGCAATGCAGAAACAACTCGGCCATTCGTTTAGTGTTCTCAACGCGAAAATTTTCTTTTATTTCTGTGTCATGCAGAATATGCAGATGCTCGAAGTTTGTTTGCCAGAGCAAAATAAAACTTATTTTTGAAAAAATATTATTTTTTCTATTTATCGATGTGAATTTTTTTAAATTTTTCGTGTTAATTATAAAAATTCTAGTTTTTCAATGTTTCACACACACTGTACGTTAATTTTCCTTTTAATAATTTTTTACCGATTTCAAAAAAGGAGAAGGTTATGCATTTGGTGACTTTTTTTCATGTAAATGTACACATGTTGTTTTGATATTGTAACTGTGCGTTCACACTGGCGAAACATGGTCATGTGCGTACCAGTATTATATAGTGCTCTGTGTGCGTGTCGGATTCGGATCACGCGCAATGGAAGGTTCTGTATTTATCCAAGAAACAAACGTTGTAGTTGAAAAACATTTTATCTCTTGTTCATCGATAAACGTCTCCAACAATATTTTTAATATTAAAAAAAACGAGCGAGCCTTAGGCCGCGTCCACACTGCGAGCCTAGCGCGGTTGCGACGGCGGGCGCGAAATATCAAACATATGAAACGCGCCTTTGCGTCCATAGTGTAGTGACTAAGGCGGAAGCCTAGCGCGACGGGTCTGAGCGACACACCACGCGTAGTTTCCAAACGTTCCCGTCCGCGTGTTCTGGCCATACTACGGGCCTAGTCAGCAAGCGACATAACGCGCGGGTAGCGGGGGTATCAAACCAGTTCGGTCTTGTCGCTCGGCGTATGCGCGTCTGTATATTGTTTGTTGTAAAATGGCATTGAATACTGAATTGTTTATAAGATTGATATAGGTGATATTTTACTTAGGATGTAGTGAAATGTTGATACGGGCATTCGAGTGTAGCACTCAAAGAATTTTGTAGGGTATAATCTCAGTTCTTCTTATAAATTAAAAAATTCACCACATACTTCTCTGTTTTTATATACTTCGTGCACACCATCTAGAGTGTTCAATACCTGCCATCTCAGGATCGGACTATCTAGTAAAAATATCAAATCCTCGTCCATAGTTTGCAACCCCTGAAATACGTCGAACTGCTACAAAGAGCTCGCGCGTCACTGTGGCCACCGCACGCCCCCGCTCGCCGCGCCCGCCTTAGCCCTAGTCACACTCACAGCACGTTCAGTGTGGACGCAGGCTTACAGTAGTCGGCGTCGCATAAGATGTCTGCATGTGAAACATCTGACATCTCACCTTGTTTGTTATGTATAAGCAGTTCAATACTGACCCTACAAAATCTACATTTCAACAAATTATCATCGAAGATTCTTATCATTCTACTTGGTAACTCTAATTTAACTCAATAAACACTTGCTTTTCCAACTTTAGACATTGTCAGAATAGTCGACATCTGCTTTGCTTGCCATTCAATAAAAATAGAATAAAGGGGCGGGCGAGTTCTCGTTAAGGCCATTTCTGATGGCCAGTGGCCCACACTAGCACCGCGCCGCTCATTGGTCTAATCAAATATCTAGCGCACGCTTCCCCGGCTTTGAGACTTCTGTCCCTTTTCACGAAATCACTCGCACAGATTTGGGCTCCACTTCGAATTATAACCCGCGCGTGTGAAGCTTCACAATTTTATAGTGTATAGATATCGTCATGTAAAACACTTTTGCAACATATTACACTGCGCTTGATCTCAATGGCGCAAACTCATAATTTTTGAGAAAAAAATTCTTAAAGTTTATAAAATTGACATTTTACCATAGATAATGTACGAATTTCACTCCTAGGTTGTTACGTTTTGCGTTCAGACAAAGTGACAGCGGATTTTAATGGTTTTTTGTAGTATTAGTGTAAGTTTTTGAATTTTTGCAAACCGAATCGGGGCACCCCGACTTTACGTAGTCTTTTGGCTCCTACCCCTAGAGTGTATATAAAACCGGAGGCGCGGAGGGAGAGCAACCCCCGCCCGCTGTAACAAAGCCAGCGGAGGTGAGCATGGGTGCCTATCCTTTGTTACGTAGGGGCGAAGGGGTTGCACTTCCCGCAGCGCTGGAGACAATGCAGAAGCAACTTAGGCGCCGAGAAAAAAAATCGCCAATGAAGCTTTTGGCGATTTTGGCGATTTTTTTCTCGGCGCCTATGGTTTTGCGCACTTAGTGGTTTTTAAAAATACACTAAAAAGGGTATATCCTACCCAAAAAAAAATACCTACTATATAAAAGCAACGGGTTGTAATCCGAAGTGGTTCCGTTTGTATGGCCGTATCCGTATTGCTTACTGTGCGTTTGCACTGGCAAAACATTCACAATAAAACATGTTGAAATCTCTAGTTTCTATCAATATTATTGATAGAAAATAAAGATTTCAACGGTTCCCTATCCATTTGCATAAAATTTTAAGACCTAATATAACTTAGCATAATTTTGTTTGGCATAATTATATTTTCGCATAATATAGTTACGCATAACAGCTTACGCATAATTTTTTTAAGCATAATTTCTCTAACCATAATAATGATTAAGCATAATATTCTAAAGCATAAATTTATTAAGCATAAAGTTCTAAAGCATAACTTTTTTAAGCATAATATTTTGAGGTAGCGCTCGCCGGGGTGTGTAATGTTTGGTATAACAACAGATAGTCTAATTTCATATGCCATAACTTTCATATGAAATAATTTTCATATGCTATAAAAATATTGAACCTAATTTCATATGATCGAATGTTATATTTGATATAATTTTCATTTTCTCTAATTTCATTTAGTATAACGTTCATTTCATATAATTTTCATATTGTATATTGCTCTTTTTATATAATGTTCATTTGACCTAACTTTCATATCAACGAAATTTCTAAAGTAACGCATCGTTCTTGAGAAAAGCAAATTATATTGTAACCTAACCTCAAAAAATTAAAGTTGCTTCTGCATCGTCTCCGGCGCTGCGGGAAGTGCAACCCCTTCGCCCTTACGTAACAAAGGATAGGCACCCATGCTCACCTCCGCAGCTTCGGCTTGCTGGTCGCCTCCGGCGACCAGCCTCAGCCGCTACGGCTCGCACGGGTGCCTATGCTTTGTTACAGCGGGCGGGGGTTGCTCTCCCTCCGCGCCTCCGGTTTTTATATACACTCTAGGGGTAGGAGCCAAAAGACTACGTAAAGTCGGGGTGCCCCGACTCGGTTTTGGAACAGATTCAACCTATTAACTACAAGCCGGTGTATAATTATGTTGTCGCCATATCATAGAATTTTTTAGCTTTTGGTCACAGTTCTAACCTAACCTAACCTAATCCTAATCTAAACAAATAAGATATGCCTAAAAATTATTATGCTAATAGTCATTAGGCCTACTAACGTTATGCGAATCAAATTTATGCCAAAACAAATTAGTCTTTAAGATGATTATGCCAACATAAAATGTATGCCTAAAAAAATTATGCCGAAGTATTATTATGCCAAAACAAATTGTGCCAAAATCGTTATGCCGAAGTATATTAGGACAAAGAACATTATGCGAAAAGAAGGGATCCCGATTTCAACATGTTTTGGTGTAATGTCGAAATTTCTAGTTTCTATAAATGTTTCATCGCTCTACTTAGTGCCGAGAGTTTAATATTCAACAGTGTATTTTCTTTAAAAAAATACCTACTATATAAAAGCAACGGGTTGTAATCCGAAGTGGTTCCGTTTGTATGGCCGTATCCGTATTGCTTACTGTGCGTTTGCACTGGCAACACATTCACAATAAAACATGTTGAAATCTCTAGTTTCTATCAATGTTATTGATAGAAAATAAAGATTTCAACATGTTTTGGTGTAATGTCGAAATTTCTAGTTTCTATAAATGTTTCATCGCTCTACTTAGTGCCGAGAGTTTAATATCCAACAGTGTATTTTCTTGATGCGCTGGGATACGCACTGAATGCGCTCTGTTGGATATTCAACTCTCGGCGCTAAGCAGAGCGTCGAAAGTCCAATACGCGAAAAAAAATCGCCGAGATTTTATTACGTCCGTGCGAATGAGGGCTTACACCAATTTGACTTAATACCTCAGTAGCCAGTACATAAAATTCTAAAAAACAAAAAACAACAACTTAAAATATTTTAGCTGGCAATTCTAAATAAAAACAGTAAAAAAAAAACATTTGTTGCAAATGGCGGCACGTCATTTAGACACGTGAATGAATATTTTTAATAGTGTCGTTTTCTTGTACAGAATTCGTAAAACGTGCCTTGTTTTCCAAACCAAATAACATCTTATGACATAAATTAAAATAAGTATATAGTCACTATAGTGAAAGTAGGTGTTATTCTACGTCTCAAATCAAAATGGGCGAAGAAAAAAAGGTTATGTTCCATGAAATGGAACTCGACGATCGGATTTTGAAGGTAAATTACACGAGAAACGTTTTGTATAGCTATATAATATCGATAAATGGGTCAGTGACCCACTGAGGGGGCGGATTAGGGGCGGATTTGATAAATGCATTGATTATTAATTCTGCCAAAGAACAATTTGAGGCAATGAAACTTAAAAAATCACACATGGTTTTATTTGCTAATGTACACAGTACTTTGTCCGATAACAGAATTATTTCCGCAGGCGATATCACAGCTAGCATGGTCAGAGCCCACGCTGATCCAAGAAACAGCAATACCGCTGTTACTAGAAGGCAAAGATGTGTTGATGAGGGCTAGGACTGGATCTGGCAAAACGGCGGCTTTCGCAATACCTGTAATTCAGAAGATATTGCATTTGAAGAACACGAGTACACATCAGTGTATCAGAGCTCTAATATTGTCACCAAGTAAGGAGCTGTGCGGACAGGTGATTTGAGCACATGTTTACACCATGTTTTTCTGTAACCCAATGCCCCTTTTGTGTAAAACCCCACAAAGTGTCAAGAGATGAAATGCAATTATTGTTTGCTTTTATATTGAGAGACCTTTCCCTGTGTTGGAAACTTAAATATGTTAAAATTCTGATTGAAATACATAATATTATTTATACTTATCAGTACAATATTATTTTCTAGTCCAACATTTCAGATAACCTCCGTAATAGGTGACCTAACTACAAAATGCGCAAGAGAAGTAAAGTGCATAGACATCTCCTCAAGCGGAGATACACCTACGCAGAAGGCTTTACTGTCAGATAAACCAGACATCGTTGTGGCAACACCGTCAAGAGCACTGGCACATTTGAAAGCTAGTAATATGAGGTTGAAAGAAGACCTAGCAGTGCTGGTCGTTGATGAAGCTGATTTGGTGTTTTCGTTTGGTTATGAAGATGAAATTAAAGAACTGTTGGGGTAAGATCGCAAATGTAAATATTGATCAAATCCTGTTCTTTTTTGGTAAAAGAAAAAACTAAAGATTAGGATCCAAGGGTCTTAGTAACAGAACTCTTTTCAGCTACCTACTTTTGCTGAACACCATTATTTAAATGTGATTGTTGCATCCCTTTTTCTTTTTTTTGGGTGGGAAATTGTCAAATGACTTCTCCCGCACTGGGCGGAGCAGAAGAACGTGTCAGGCTCTTACTGACTAAAACCCACCCGTATTCCTTCCCATGCCTGTTCGTTGCCGGGGGCCACGGTTTCCCCTTAGGACTTCCCGCAACCCCGGCAGGAAGGCATCGGCCCTAGTTTTGCTGACATCTCTTTGAGGCGCGCGTGGAACACGACGCGCTGTCGACCCGGGCATGGCCCTTATCGGACGGCGAGCTACCCATTGCTCTCCGTCCGCAAGCCCGCGCCGCCTTCCCTGAGTTAGGTAAATAATCAAAGTCCTACCTAGAATCACAAAATTTTTATATTTCGCAGGCATTTACCAAAAATCTACCAAGCAGTGCTAGCCTCAGCCACACTCTCAGATGATGTCCTGAGTCTCAAGAAAATTGTCCTGCGTAACCCAGTCACGCTAAAGCTGGAGGAACCAGAACTGGCACCTTCAACACAGTTACAGCACTATCATCTGTTTGCAGAAGAGGATGATAAGGCAGCCATCTTGTATGCCCTGCTGAAGTTGAACCTTATCAGAGGAAAGAGTATCATCTTTGTGAGGACTGTGGATAGGTGTTACAAGTAAGTCAATCTTCCTAGCCTTTTCACAATCACAAACTTGGGGTCGGCTTCCAGTCTAACCGGATGCAACTGAATACCGGTCAGTATTTTACATGGAGCGACTGCCTATCTGACCTCCACAACCCAGTAACTGGTTAATACGATACCCCTTGGTAAGACTGGTGTCAGACTTTCGGGCTTCTGACGACTCGTAACAACTGTCAAAGCTCCATGAATGACAGCCAGGACCAACGGCTTAACGTACTTTCTGAGGCACGGAGGAGTCTCGGTATGTGAAGATGGTCACCCATCCACTGACCAACCCCGGCAAGCGTACCTTAACCTGATGGATCGACCCGTGGGCTTGTTATTAATTAGCCACAAGCTCCTGGTGTTACAATTAAGTAAACAACATTAAAGATAAGACAATTAAAACTGCAGAATATGGGTCATTAAAGGTACGCTAGTTGACTGCTCAAACTCATTGGTTATAATCTCGTTACTAATATGCATGCTAATTAGTCAAATTATTTGTTTATGGCAGTGTATAGAGGACCGTTAGGGGCACTCTGTCTCCGCAGTTTATTAAGTGCCGTTTACGTCACTCTATCTCAGCAGTATTAAGTGCCGTCAGTTTGCGACATGCTAGTGTCGTGAACTGAATGTTTTTAGAAATAAGGTTATAAAAATGAGGTATTATAAAACGTAAAATATAGTACAGTACGACAGAGAACCACCACAAAACACCTGTTTAAAAACCACACCATGCATGCAACTTGCATGCAGCATGCAAGGAAGCATGCAACATGTAGGATGTAAGCAAAGCATGCAACATATTATAGCATGTAAGCAAACTTGCAGCATGAAAGCGAGGATGCAACATGCAGCAGGCATGGTTTCTGTTACGGCTCCGGCGCTGCGGGGTTCCGGCGGTCCCACGCGAGCTTATCGTCGCAGATGGTTTAAAGAATACTTAGGACTTAAGACTTTATTTCATTCAAAATTAGGACATTCAATTATTATAGTACTCGATATTATGACAGAATAATTTTAGAAGTAAAGATAAATAAGTACAATAATTTTTTTTCGAATTTTGCACGACTCATAATGCGAAGCATTAGAGTGTGCTCTACGATCGAAAAATATTTTTGAACATTATGGTTACTGAAGTTTATAGCAAACGTGGACTAACCTCAACAATCAAACAAAATAACAAATGACAGTGACAATGATATTGACAATACAATGCTTACGGCACTCTAGCCGGGCCGAGGCAGCGCTACTAGTATGCCACATTAAAGGCACTTTATCCGCGGCGGATAGAGTGCCCCTAACGGTCCTCTATACACTTCGTTTATTTATTTAGTTTTTTTATATAGTATTTATTTATCCATTTTTTATTCATTTATTTAGCGAAAATAGACAATGATTTATTTAACGAAAACGAGCGCGTAAAATTTCATGAACAGACAGACCTTTGGGAGTATAGATATTGAAAAAACTACTGAATGCATTTAATCAAAATAAAATTATTTTAACTATTGAATAAATTATCTATCTATCCCTGTACGGTTTCTATTTTGCCATTTTCTTACTACATAAGTGTTATAAAATTAAATAATTATATTAAATAAGAGCCAAAGTAGTAAGTCATGGTTCTCTATATTTTTATGACAGACAAAAAAAAACAAACACACAATGACAATCCAGTAGATTATTAAGAGTACAACATACGAGTACTAACAAGTATTTAATGCTTAGTTTAAGTATTTACTACATACCCCCACTTAATCGACTAAGCTCTATAGGCAAGATATTTAAATTAAAGTAGTCTATAATTAAGCAAATCCCATACCCTTAATACATCTTAAATGTGGTACACGACCTAGGGCTTTTGTTAAAATGTCAGCGCTCATATCATGCGTTTGAATGTACTGTAAGTCTACAATATTCTTTGATACAATCTCTCTAATAAAATGATGTTTTGTATCTATGTGCTTAGTCCTATTATGGTGAATAGGGTTTGACGCTAGTTTTTGGGCCCCTTGACAGTCGTTATAAATAATAACTTGTCCTACCTTGCCACTAATTTCTTGCAAGAGTCTGCGCAAAAAGACAACTTCTCTGGTTACGGCACTCAGTGACATATACTCAGCCTCGGTCGAAGATAATGCAACCGTTGGCTGTTTCTTTGATTCCCATGAAATTGGTCCTCCAGCCAGTTTCACAAAATAGCCTGTATACGAACGGCGGTCAATTGTGCAGTTAGCCCAATCGGCATCAGCGTAGGCAGAGATATATTCACCAGTTTTCCTGTAGACAATGGAATAATCTATAGTACCCTTAAGATACTGAAGTACACGCTTCGCTGCTGTCCAGTGCGTTTTGTCATAAGTCGTATTATACTGACTCAAGTAACTGGTAGCAAACGCTATATCTGGCCTAGTATTAACAGCGAGGTACATCAAGCAGCCAATTAAGTTTTGATAAGGATAATCAGGTTTCTCACCAGTTCCAGGTTCCAACTTACAGCTTGCCAAAGGCGTATCAAACGTCTTACATTGTTGCATATTAAAACGTTTTAATAAATTAAGTATAAAAGTTTTTTGGTTCATTTCAACAATTCCATTATCATATTTAACATTTAGAGATAAGAAATAATTTAAATTTCCCAGATCTTTTATGCCGAAAAAATTTCTCAAGTCACGTTTGACTTTGTCATACGTCAAGTCATCTTTGTGCAATAAGACAATGTCATCGACGTACACAGTCAGTATAACTAGTTCAGACGAACCAAAAAGTTTCTTATATACACATGACTCTGAAGAGGTTCTACCGAAACCCAAACCTTTAAGAGTTTCATCGAACTTTTTATTCCAAGCTCGCGAAGCTTGCTTCAACCCATAAATGGATTTCTTCAGAAGACAAACTTTGCCATCTTCTTGTGCAAATCCAAGAGGCTGTTGCATGAAAACTTCTTCCTCTAGATCGCCATTAAGAAATGCTGTGTCCACATCCAAATGCTTTAGCTTATATTCGTTCTCAACGGCAAAAGCTAACAGCATACGTAAGGATGAATTCCTCACCACAGGAGAGAAGGTTTCATAATAATCCACTCCCGCCTCCTGATTGTAACCTTTAGCAACAAGTCTTGCTTTATACTTTACAGAATTTCCTAAAGCGTCTCGTTTCAGTTTGTAAACCCATTTACAAGGAATAACTTTCTTATTTTGAGGTCTATTGACTAAAATCCAAGTTTTTCTTTCTATTAAGGAATCATACTCGTCTTGCATCGCAGCAATCCAACTTTCTTTATCTTCTGCGTGCATGACTTCTGAGTAGCTAGATGGATCATCATTCATTACCTCTTCCGTACAAGTCTTGTATAACAAGAAATCTGGTTTCTTCCGTTCTCTGATTGGATAGCGACGTTCTTCCACTGACTCACCGACAACACTGTTGCTTTGTTCTACTTCTACATCCGAAGCATCATGAAAACAATCAGGGGAAACGTCACGAACATCCATAGAGGTACATGCTGTAGGAACATCCACATTAACTATCTGTTCAACAGCATTGCAAGGATCAGCGCTCAATCGTAATGGAACTATCATTTTTTCTTGGCTTCTAGAAGATTCTGAATTTTCTTTTAAACTTATAAAAGAATTTTCAAAAAATACTACGTCTCTCGATTTAACTAAGCGACGTCCGATTCTGAACTACGAAAGAAGTAACTATGGACATCATCAGTATATCCTACAAAAATGTGCTCCGTAGATTTGACATCCAGCTTCTTTCTTTGACAATTGGGGACATGAACCATCGCTCGACAGCCGAAAACTCTTAAATGTGAGAGGTTTGGTTTATTCCCATGCCACATTTCAAAAGGAGTTTTATTTTCGAGTGCACGATGAGGAGACCTGTTTTTCAAATAAGCAGCAGCTTGAACTGCGTCTTGCCAATATACTTTCGAAAGCTTACCTTCAGTAAGCATACAGCGCGCCTTTTCAACCAAAGCTGAACGTGTAAATCGCACGATTTACACGTTCAGCTACGCCATTAGATTGAGGGTTATAAGGAGCTGTCGTTTCATGCTTAATTCCTTTTGAAGTCAAATAGTCTCTCATACCTTGGTTCACAAACTCAGTCCCGTTATCTGTTCTGAAAATTTTGATTTTTGCTTCTTTCTGCCTTTCAACTGCATTCTGAAATTCACAGAATTTATCTTTTACTTGAGTTTTCGATGAGATAAAGAAAGGAAAAATCGCTCTCGAAAAATCATCAATAAAAACTAAAAGATATTTGTTTCCCTGAAAAGAATCGTGTGACATCGGACCACACAGGTCCGCATGAATTAGTTCCAACAAAGCTGTTCCTCTTTTAAATTGAATTGATTTGAAAGGTTTCCTTGACTGCTTGCCTTCCAAGCAATGTATACATGGTTCATTGTCCACCTTATCGTAAGTCACACCTATAGCCTCACCTTTTCTAAGTTTATCCATACCTATACGGCAAAGGTGGTCTAAACGCCTATGCCAAAGTCTGCTATCTGACGTATCAAGGAGCGCATTAGAGGCAATTCTCATGGGAACATTTACAGTACAATTTAAAGTGTACAGCCCACTACTTACAGAACCACGTAAAATAGCCTTTCCATTACAAGAAAAATTTTCATAAAAAATACAACCATTTTTATCAAAAACTACATGAAAACCGTTTTCACAAGCTTTCCTAACAGAGAGTAAATTACAATTCAGGTCGGGTACGGCAACAACACCCGTCATTGTTCCTTCTTTACAATCTTTAGTAGAAAAAGAAATATTACCTATACCTCTGCAACTTAACTTCTCTCCATTTGCAACCGTTACAGTATCATTACTACCTGCTTCATTATTCAACCTTGCATTCTCCAGGTAATCAACATTATGGCACATGTGATTGGTTGCTCCAGTATCAATGAAAAAAGTGGTACTCTCTCCTTCAACACTGTTGAGTGCTGTCTTGAGAGTAACATTTTTTACGTGCTTGTCCTTCTCATCCTTCTTTATAGGACAATCGGGTCTTTTGTGACCAGGTTCACCACATCCATAGCATTTGATTATTTTCTTTTTCTTCTTACTATTTTGTGAAGAAATTTTACCTTGAGAAGATTTCAGGGCCGAAGATGTCGGTTTATTCTCCAGAGCTTGAACGTCTACGGTTTTCGAGAACTCATTCAATAGCTTACTTTTCACCAATTCACTTGTAATCTTTAAGTTGGAGTTTTCCAGAGCCATAACTAAGGGATCGTAGCGAGGTCCTAAACCTCCGAGCATAATCGCTGCTAAACTTTCATCATCAATCCTCTTTCCGATGTCCGCTAAATCTTGCGAAGTAGCTACAATAGTACTAATATATCGCTCAACATCATTATCGAAATCTGACAAATTGTATCTATACAGCCTGCGCTCTAGGGCCAATTTTCTGCCCATTCCCTTGTCTTCAAAAGCATCTTGGAGAGCATCCCATGCTTGCTTAGCAGTCTCAGCGCTCCGAACATGTGCGATTGCGCCTCCGTCGATTGTTAAACAGATTTTGGTTAAAGCTCTCTGATCCCTTTTATTTGCATCAGAAGGCTTCTCACCTGAGTAACCTACTATAGCTTCCCATAAATCCTCATGCATCAAATACATACGCATTTTAAATTTCCAGATGCCATAGCCGGCTCTCTCACACAATGGTTTTATTGAGCTCAACGACATACCAGCAAGTCCACACGACATTTTACTACTTTCTCACCTTCGTGCTGATAACGAATGTTATAAAATTAAATAATTATATTAAATAAGAGCCAAAGTAGTAAGTCATGGTTCTCTATATTTTTATGACAGACAAAAAAAAACAAACACACAATGACAATCCAGTAGATTATTAAGAGTACAACATACGAGTACTAACAAGTATTTAATGCTTAGTTTAAGTATTTACTACAATAAGGTTATTATTTACGCCCAAACACGAGTTAAAAGTGTTGAAATATGGAAGTTTTGACGCTCAAAACTTCCAAACCAATGTTTTTTTTCCAATTATGCTTCCATACAGGGATAGATAAAAATAAAATACAACTAAAAATTATATCAATTTGTCTTATGATTATCTAGATAATCATAAGACAAATTGATATAATTTTAAGTTTTGAATGTACACCGTCAAACAGAGGAGTAATCACCATACTACGTTTGTATGGAAGAATGACCGACTAGCGTACCCTTAAATAACCTGAAAATTACCACTAATTGATTTGTCTTATTACGAGACATTGTAGAAAAATGTCTTGCTATATGACATCATTTTGGCATAAAATATAAATAAGTTATACATTATAATCTTGTGAATGGCCAGGACCTAACTTCATTTTACATTTGCTTCAGATTAAAACTATACCTAGAACAGTTCAAAATAAGCTCATGTGTTCTAAACTCAGAGCTTCCCGCAGCAGTCAGATGTTTGTCCGTAGACCAGTTCAACCGAGGAAGGTACCAAATCATCATAGCATCAGACGAGATGGCTCTAGAAGAACCAGATGGTGGTATAGTGCCTATAGAAGAACGAAAGAAAAAGAAACAAACTTCTAAACGTAAAAAGGATAAAGAATCAGGAGTTTCTCGTGGAATAGATTTTCAGCATGTGTCTAATGTGATGAACTTTGACTTTCCATTGGATGTGAATTCTTATGTTCATAGAGCGGGAAGGACAGCTAGGGGGAAGAATCAGGTAATTACTTCATTAATTTTGTGGTATGTTTATGATGCTTGTATGTTGTAGGGTTGGCAGCTTGTAGAATAGAACCTTTCTTTCTGTGGCTACCCCATAGGTTTGTTGAAGATGAAGACTATCTAACAACTCTTTATGCTGTCAAATAATCAGAATCAATCTATTTTCCTAGCTAATCGTGTGTAAATGAAAACCATTTTCAAGGCAATATCGCCATCTATACAAATTGAATACTGTTTGTTGGCAAGTGCTTCACTTGAGCACGGTTGGACAGATTTGTTTCTGTTTTTTAAATTGGAAAATTCAGGAAAAACATTTTGATGAAAGTCATTTTTTCTTTGGAATTTTTGTATTACTTAATTATTGTTATTTGGACAGCACAAGGGACAACGTCTCGGCCCTCGGGTAAGCTAATTGAAAATAATGATTGGCTGACATTATTTTTGTTCTTGTTTACAGGGATCAGTGTTATCATTTGTATCAATAAGAGAAAAGCCATTAATGGATGCAGTAGAAGCACATTTATCAAAAGGTTTCAAAACACAGAAGGTTTTACAGTAAGTTTCTTATTATATTTATTAGCCTTAATATATTTTTAAGACATTCAAGTATTATTTACTTGTAAGCATGAATTGTGCTGTATTTATGATGAGCAAAGTTGATATTGGGCAAGAGAACTGAAGAGAAGACCTGTTTGGTTGTGCACTATGGTTTTGATGAAGGAGTGGAAAGAATGGACGTCTGTTACTTTTGACCCTTTAATAAAAGTTTATATCCGACTCTCAGGAAGTACGAGTTCGCGCTGGAGGAGGTGGAAGGTTTCCGCTATCGGTCACGGGACGCGTGGCGCGCGGTCACCAGGATAGCGGTCAGGGAGGCTCGACTGAAGGAGATCAAGCAGGAACTGCTCAACTGTAAGAAGTTACAGGTAGGGACACAGTTTTCTTTGAAATAGTTGTGAAACTGAAAATCAAGTGGGCTTAGCACTTAATTAATGACCATAAAATCAAGCAGATGTGGTAGTAAGAAATACTACATAATTTTTTAATTTACATAGTATATATCTGAAGGCCAATTCTCGTACTTATACTATATTACGGTAATTGCCCCTCAGAGCTTAGAATTTTATGTAGGCGTTTACACCGAAAAATCGACGCAATAACCAACACAGAATTTAGAAATTAATTATCACTATTACTTCCACATGATGAACAACCTTGACATATCACATTGATGAACGACTAATCTTCTCTCTGACTATCCCCCTGCTCATCATAATCTCCCCCAAAAAGTCCTCTGAGATTAACCCATTCTTCTCTCTAGGGCTACTTCGAAGAAAACCCAACAGACTTAGCAGCACTTCGAAGAGACAAAGCCCTACACACAGTGAAAGTACAGCACCACTTAGCTCATGTACCAGAGTACTTGCTACCTGCTGCGTTAAGGAGTGAAGAGACGGTGGAAGATGAGCAGGACGGCGCGGCGGCACCGGCGCCTGTTCCGCAGAAGAAGAGGAAACAGCATGGACAGTATGGGAGTTCAAAAAGGCATAAGTACCAGGTGAGATTTTTGTGCTGATTATTAAGGTGACACACTTTGTAAAAGGTTTTGTTGTGGAATTTGTGACAGTGATAGTGTCTGTAAAGATTTTATTGCAGCTTAGAATCCATCCAATTATTCAGTTTATGGTGTGAAAACATTTCTAGCTGTGTGCTACATTCTGTCTGGTCTGCATTTACTTGGCGAACAAATTAGTCTTTGTCCATGAACCCACAAAGGGTCCGCATAGTTAATTACGGACAACACCTTGCAGAAAGGAGACTTGTGTCCCAGAATTGGGATAGTTACAATTGATTTTGTAAACCTTTTTCCGTGTAGTCTCTGTATATAACAATGACTGCAGCGGCTTGCCAAATAATACAGTACACAATACTAATCTTTGATCAACTTGTGTGTGTTCCAGGCTCGTCAAAACGATCCCCTGAAAAGCTTGGACGTGAAGACGAAGGCGGCGAGTACCGGCGACACGTAGCAGCAGACACCTTGTTAGTATCCGAACGGATAGATCTTTATATAATGACAATGAATTAAACAATACATGTTTTTATACAATGATTTTATACATAATCGTGTTAAGGTTGGAACTATGAAGTAAATAACTTCGATTTAATACAACTCAGCGTTTTAATTGTAATATGAGTTACTTACATTTTAAATTTTTGACGAAAGCGTCAGAGTGGCCCACCAAATTCAAATGTTCTTACATTTTTTGCAATTTGCAGGTCAGTATCAGGTTGTATGTTGATCTAAATATGATTCACGGCCGTATTAAATGTTTATTTATAGGATTATAATCATAGAAACTATCATTACAACTCGTAAGTTCATGTAATCCCATTGAATGACTATTTGATGAAATCATGACATTTGGGATTATGCTATCTTAAGGAGTTGTATTCCGGATTCTAATGATTATAATTATGAAAAGCCATATTTTTATGGTCGCGAACCATATTTTAATTAACATAACAACCTGACACTGACCTGCAAATTGCATAAAACGAAAGAAATATTGGATTTGCGGGCTTTTCAAGATTTTATCTCGTATTTGATCTAAGATAAGAATTATTCGGATAATATTTTTGGTCAACTCGGTTTTCATGACTTGAATGGACGAACTTGGTCAGAAAAACTGCCATAACACGCCATGTGCCCTTGGAAGCTCTGCATACAAGTTTTTCATGTGTGAAAAATGATAGTCAAGAAATCTTATAGTGACCGTTATTATTCAAATCAAGGCGTAGTTCCAGCCTACATCTAAGTTGTACCTAGCACGTACAAATAAAGCATGTCTCATGTTGTGTTTTTCTTTCACACAGTTCGCGTTGGTGATCTTCACGAGCTATTTAATCTTAACATCGGTTCGGTTAGTACTGTCAATGTTACAGCGTAGCATTGATGAAAATAAATTATGATTCATTTTCAACTGTGGTTATTTTCTTTATTTTTTATGGGTTTTGAGGGAATACTACGTCGGAATATTAGTTTCATACTAATAATTCGTCTTTTGGATTTATAAAGACAATGGAAAAGGTGCTTTCACATTGCAGTTTAGTCAGTATGAAGGTTCTTTTGTGTTGCGTAATATTGAGTATTATTAAAACGTGTGTGTTCGTCGTCTTGTGGTAGCTCAAAAATTAGGGTCGGCATTCATCTGTAAAATCTCCGGATAGTTCATATTGAAATATTAGATGGTAAAAGGACAATATGTTCCATAATTCGAAAAGCACTACTTGATTATGAACACACTTTATTAGAGCAAAGTGCCATAGTGTAAATAATAACTTGTAAAAGCGTTCAATGCGACATCCTGACATTCACTAGAAAAGTGCTCACTTATTCTTCTTTTTCGTCGGATCCCTATATTTTATAATATATAACCTTCGACCAGCATTCGAGCTCGTCAACAGGGTTAAAATTTGGCTTCGCAAAGGTATTTCATGGTGCAGGCGTTATTGTTCAGAGAGCCCAACTAGAGGCGAGGCATCGTTTATGATGTAGCTCCACGGTCTCTTGGTCTCTCCTTGGATGCTCGTTGGTCAAATCTCATATAGTAGCGCGTCAACCTCGCCTGTTCCCATTGCGAAAACAACCGGATAAATGCATGTTGGACCACGCAAAATGAAGGGTTCCTTAGTTGGGATAAATTTCTTCCATGAACAAATTTAACAAAATAAGAGATCCTCACAACAAGCCCTTTCATGTTTGATATAGCACACGTCACAGTTTTCCAATTTGCACCCGAAAAGTGACCCCCATATTCAAAACTCATATACCTTACACGTTCGTGTTTGGGTCACAGAAGTTCATATATATATCAAATTTTAACTAATTTGGTCCAGTAGATTTGGAGCAAATAGGCTGTGACAGACGGACAGACAGCTAGCTAGACACAAGGCTTCCGTTTTTTCAATCGGACGTATGGAACCCTAAAAAGCGGTCGGTGGACAATTATGGAATCTAGCCTTCAGTTCTGGTGGTGGTCAAACCTGGACCTTCGCCAGGTCCAGCAGCAGATTGGCATTGGTCATGATCTGAGTCGTGTGGTGGTCTTATCCATAGATATGTTGCACAGTCGTATTTGACCAAGTGATCTCCTGAGTAAGGAGATGTCATACTCCTCTAGATTTTTTTTATTCACAAAACAAAACCTGGGGTATCTCAACTTAAAACTCCACAGTCATCCAACTCACCGCTCTGTGATTGGCTATGTTTCTTTTAAGAGCTTGTAAATGAATGCCGACCCTAATAATTCCAAATTCTGTAGACCACTTAGCTTTTGATTAATTCTAAAATTAGGCTGCCTGTCCACTGGAGCGGAGAGGAGAAAAGAGGAGCGGAGATGTGTCAATATTAACCAATAGAATCTTGACTCCGCCCCTGAGTTTAGATCAGTGATCCTAAGTCAAGATTCTATTGGTTAATATTGGCACATCTCAGCTCCTCTTTTCTCCTCTCCGCTCCAGTGGACAGGCAGCCTTAGAATGGCTAACTCCTAAAGTAAACTAGCTAACTCTCGCCACTACTCCAAACATATTTATTTATTTACTTCAAGCACACAAATGTACAGAGGCGGACTTAATGCCATAGGCATCTACTTCTACCAGTCAACCTATCAGGCCTACATATCTCTAGCAGGTATCTAAATACTACCACATAGTCTGATCAGAGGACAATACAATGTTGTTTCCTCTTTGAGTACTTACACAGTAATAAATTATTTATAGAATTTCAGTATTACTATATGAGCTTTTTAACTTTTTGGCTGCATGAGTAGTCCCTAGTTGATTGTTCTTGTTCAATGCTAATTATTGCCATGCTTTGATCTTCAAAGTTCTAAAAGTCTTGTTCAGTCAAACTTTTACTCCCCTAAATTCATTCGCGATTAGTTAGTCAAACTTTTACTCCCCTAAATTCATTCGCGATTAGTTCATTTTAAAATAAATGTTTGTTGCTTGTGTTTTTGTTTGGCTGCCAAATATTTTGTCCAAAATCGGTTGGGTATTGCTTATGCTTTATAGGGGTCAGTGGCGGCTCTAGGATTGTCGTTTGGGGGGGGGGGGCCTTGACCCCTTGAGGGTAGGTAGGTATTAGCAAAGTAAACACAAAAAACACCACACAACGTTATATTTTGCTTAACGCACTAGCCTCCTCGGATAAGATAATTAGAATAATATCAGGGTCACTTTAAGATTTCTCACGGAACAACCCAGATGGTTTTGGGGCGGGCTTGAGCCCCCTAGCCCCCCCCTGGATCCGCTACTGGGTCTCCTAATTATAATTTGGGTCATATTATCACTTCAACCTCATCATTCTATTTAGATTGTTTGTTCGATTTTTTCAGTAATTAATAAAATTCATTCAGTTGCTTCTGCAATCAACATCTTTTTATGCTAATGTCATTCCATACATAACCTACTTCTGAGTACTTTTATAATATTGCTTGCTTTAATAAAGGACCGCGCAGAACGCTAGTCCAACTACCAAAAATTACACGTACGACGTACCCCTATTTGGGATAGTCACAGACGGACTACTCCCGACCGCTGTGCAATGGCCGGAGTCCGCCCGGGGCAACCGCCTGCGTGATCACGGTACACCCTACGCAAGGTTAGTATGACGCTGACAGCCTTGCACCTGCTTTTATACGCGCGCCGGAGAATCTTAACACCGACTTCTAATTAATATGAGGCATAGTGACATCTGTTATCACTTTTTTAAATCAATCTCGAGTTACCCTTTGTAAAAATTCTTATTGATAGCTTTTCATTTTTTTTTTGTTTTTGCAAAGTGAATTTGTCAATTGATTTTGGTCTGCGTTGGTATAAATTATGTTTTATTTTATCCTTTTGATAGCCTGATAATTTATTCATTCCACACATTTTTATTCGTGGCACCATCCGGCATTATATTGTGTTGCATCGCGGGAATTTAGAATGGTCCTACTCCTGTCAAGTATTTTGTTGTTGTAAATAAGAATAGGTAAAACTCCTTTGATTAATAATAGTATATTGTGTACAATTATTGTTAGCTCTTGTTAACTCATTTCCAAGAATTGATGACCGTATCGATCATAATAAAACATCAATTTCTTACAACAGTTTGTCTGCTAGGTATTCGAAAATAAAGAAACAACATCTCTGCAACGATATTACATTTTATTACTTGCATATGACATTCTGGACTAGGTAGGACTACAAGTTTCAGACTAGACTAATTTATAAAATATTCTACATTATACAGATTTGGAATGTCTCTTTTTCTTAGGCGGTTCTTTGATGATGATCTTGGAGTCGCTGAAGGCTCTCCGGAGCGTGAGGGTCTGTTGTCGTATGGACACGTTGGTTGAAGAATGTAGGGAGGAGGCCAGCGGTCTGTTCAGGTAGTAACCGTAGGGACCCATCTCGCGACGTTGCCACGGGCTGGTTGTGATCCTGTGGAATAGAAATTGAGTCTATAAATGATGAAACTATAACTTAGCAAGTTTCGGAGTGAGGTATTTAGGTAGAAGTAGCCCAACAATTGTTTATCAACAAAGTGGTCAGCAAGATTGAGCTAATGATATCGTGGCACTGCGAATATTCCCAGTCACCCCCACATGGATTGCCACCAGGTGGCAATTGGGAAATAAAATCCCAGTTGCCACCGGGTGCACATTTCACATTTCACTGCCAAGCGTGGTATGTTTCTATCTAATTATTCAATTTGATCATTCGTTCTAAAGATGATTATAATCCGAATGCCGTAACACACTGAGCACGCTTGGCTGGCTGCTGAGACTGTGATTTAGAAACTGCTTTCACTTAATGTCTCTGACCATAGCTCAATTTCTCATGACTGTGTGAATTGAATGAGCAGCTGCTTTGTCATGTTGTTCTTATAATACTTATTTAGAATCGGATCTACATAAGCCAAGTTGCAAGCTTCCGAGCCTGATCGACGGAGCAACGGAAAAAGCAGTCACAAATTAAATAGAATAATTTTATGCTCCTGTCCTACCATATCATGAGCGGCGGAATTTCGGGTCGTGGCCTCGTTTTGATGTACATGGTTAGTGGCGCCGTCCCGCACACCCATATCATCCACTGCTGCACCATCTTGCAGCTCTCTACGTCATCTTCTGTCATTACCATCACACCATCCTGTAAACGAGTGACCTTTCATCTGGAGTTATGCTGTTGTTTAGGACTTTAGAATACAATGAACACCCGGTCACGATAGCACCGTTTTGGTAGGTCCTACGGAACCATAAAAAAAGGGTTCTCGTTTGGTTTAGGTTGACTGGCTGAGCTATTATCAAAATACATTGGTAGGTAGAAGTACGTACGGTAGTGCCGTTGTAACGAAATTTACCTTTTGAACGCCATAGTCATACATACGTGACAAGCGGGGCTTAGTGCGGGTTTCATTTTACCATTTCGATCAAACGCATCGACCGCGTTTGGTGCTCCGATTGGCAGCCGGCCGGCCTTCACCGGTGAAGGGCCAATCGGAACGCCAAACGCGCTCGAGGCGTATGATCGAGAAGGTTAAATGAAACTCGCACTAAGCTCTCTGTACGCCAGCGACACGAATATGTGAGTATTTTTGGCACATATTTGTGTCGTTGGGTTGCGTTTATGCTCTGGCGTGCAAAAGGTTAACTTTTAACTGTTTAGTAATTGCGACGTCTTGGAAGATCTTTACGGCAATCCGACCTACATCAAGAGCTAGCATTCAGAAGTGTTATCAAATGTTCCACTTACATCAAAACAATATTCTACGACGGCTTTTATGATTTGGACCACCATGATCCAGAAGTGTAGGCTGTATATCACCATCCATATGAATAGTAGGTGCTGCAAGGAAACAAATCGGTTTTTAGTTTAGAACCTGAATTAATCTTCGTGTGCCGCTTGGGTTTATTAAGCTTTCAGCTAGATATTAACAAAAACTAGTTAGACAGAGGTGTTTTAAGTTTTCGGTGACGGGACTTGGAGTTTAGAGTACATAAGCTAGTCGGTTTCACATCTGCTGCACAAAAACTTCCCTAAATTTAAACCTGCTGTGATCTTTTTGGGTTACGTTGGCGTAGCATCAGCGTAGACTGAGTGTAGACGTGCTACGAGAAACATGACTTTCGTAGCACGTTCGTATCTCTCATTTTTAAAGCTTTTAATATTTTCTTTAGAGTTTTAAAATAAGAACAACGGGGAGACCTCAAAAATACCTGTAAAATGAGTTCCCAGAGCGGCACCCGTCGGAACACGAACCGTCTGAATAGTGCGGAGAGCAACCTCTGCGCGAGCGCCCCCGCGCCCGCTGCCCACAACACTGTCGGCACCACCGATACCGCGTCCTCTCCGCACTTTGCCCACTCGAATAGCTGCAATGTGAATACTTAAATGTGATGTTTAGTGATCATTTTAATTTCTCCTTTAGAGGTATGAGGAATTAGGGTGTAGAGTTCCTCATCCTCCATAGAAAAGAGAGATCCTTCGACCAGACGTGTGTTGTGTCTGGTGGGCTACTGCCCTGGAACTTTTGAATTGTCAAAGGAGCCGGTCAGTCAGAAAGATGAACCTAGTTTCCCATGCCAAAGCGTAGTAGGTTCGTACGGAGAAGAACAGTCAAGAAACTCCATGGACAATCTTTTAAATCTTATTATTACAAGCATTCATGTTGAATTTATAAACGTTTGAGAACGATGTAGGTACATGCTCGTTAAAGTACCCAGAGTAAAAACAAAAAAAAAAATAATACCATTAAATAAATATAGCAAGCGAAGCACTCTAGGCACCTAGCTTCAACCTTAACCTCTGCCTACCTCAGTTCCTTCATTTTTCATGTAACTCCATATAGAGGTTTCCCACATCACAATTTTATAAATCCAAATAGTTGACTACGAAATTTAACATTGGGCTTATGATTTATTAGACTTTCTTTTTAATTTACACAAAAATATTATCTTCTATGTCACCATGGTCGCTTTGACATTTTACCACTCATAAATTGTGTCAAACAAAATGATTTGACAGTGATATTTTTTAACATAATTTTTGTTTGGCTACAGTAACGGCCCGACTGAGTTTGTAAAGGACCTTCTTTACCTCACAATTGGACGTAGTTTTGCAGAAAGGACTTAACTCACATGATGGTCAAAAATGTGTTTGAGTTGTATACAGGGTGGATTTTTGAGATGGGGCAGTAAGGGCAGCTACCTTAACAGGCTACAGGAAAAGGGTCTTAGAAGACTGTCCTTAACTTTTTGAGAAATTTAGATTAGCAATCATAGATTTTGAAAAAAATGTACAGCCAGCAAGAAAATAGGCAATTTTCACAAAACTTGATTTGATGACTGGCTAGTCTTAACCAATGATCATCAGCCTATTAATGTTCCCACTGCTGGGACACAGGCCTCATCTCTGTGAGAGGGAGTGGGCCGTAATCCACCACGCGGGCCCAGTGCGGGTAGGTGGATGTCACATGTCTTCGAATTTTTGGTTCTAAGATATGCCGGTTTCCTCACGATGTTTTCCTTCACCGTTTTGAGAGCAGTGGTGATGAAATTATTTACATAAAGTAAAGCGCCTGCTTGGGTTCGAACCCACGACCCACAACTCGTAAGTCGGGGCCGTTACCACTGGGCCACCACTGCTCCGTCTTAACCAAGGCATGAACTATTGGGTTAGTAACAATGTGAAGGGCGTAGGTTAGCAAAAACGACTTTTGGCCTGTATCTCACGTGATGGTAAGTCATAATCAAGCCGAAGGTGGTAGTGATCTCAACCGGAATCGTCAACCATAGAGGAACTGGGCTATCTTACCTCATTGTTGTTATGGCAACAGACTTAGATAAGATGGTGGTAGCCTAGCTGGCTAGGCGGACTTAGAACATACCGCCAACCAAACTGGGAATCGAACCTGGGATCTCTGGGTCTGAGACAGATGGTTTAACCACTGGACCACAGAGGCGGTTATATTACCCACAAAAACTCATTTTTGATTATATGATAATTTCTGCAATAATGTTGTACTTATTTGGAATATTTTGAAATATTAGCAATTTATACAAACAGTAGGAGCAGGAGTGTTTTTCGAGTTATTGGAAAAAAATAGGCAGTGTATAGAGTGCCACCATTGGCACTCTATCCCTATCGGATAAAGTGCCACTACTAGGGAATGCAATCTCGTACGAGATTTCCGCCTAGCGAGATCTCGCGAGACTCAAAACCCAGTCTCGCGAGATCTCGCAAATTACGGGATCTCGCGAGATTGGGAGAATCGCAATTAAAACATATGCAAATGCTTGTTTTAAGAACTAGTAATTGACATGATATGTAATTAAATAGAAACTGCGTTGCTTAGTTATAAAAATAATGTAAGTTTTATTTTAAAAATCAACAGAGTACTTATTATTTTGTCTCTAACTCTAATAACACTTGTTTATGTCTATAATTATTATACCTACTGTAGCTAATCAGTTCAAATTCTTACAATATTGGTAACAAAACAATAATTATCTACGGTCTTATTCATAACAAGTTAGTCTTTTGTAAATTATTACTTTAGTTTCAATAATTAAGAGTAATAGGAACATTACTTATGGTAAATAAATACAACAAAACAAAAACTTAACTTCACAAGTTCTTAAATAAATGTTGTGAGATCGTATTAATCAAATAAAAGAAGTTTAAAGTAGAAGTCAGATGAAGTTATCAAGGTACGGAAAGGCAAGTTAGTTTGTCTGAAACTGGCTTCTCAAAAAACACATCATGTCGAGAGTATCATAGCATCTGACAGACGACTTCTGATTTTGCATGCCAAATACCCTGCTGCTGAAAAAGCTCGTTCTGCCTCAACACTTGTGCCTCTGCCTTTCCTTCTGCCTCAACAAATACACATCGTCACGCTGCATTTGTCGATCTCGTTATCTCGCGAGATCTCGTACGAAATTTGACGAGATACAATCTCGTAAAATATGGCCGGGATCTCGCGAGATCGGGATCTCGGCGAGACGAGATTGCATTCCCTAGCCACTACTGATTGTCGAGGTTAGATCGCTGTAAAACACCACATTCCCAAAACATTACCTCTTGAGCCTAAACGGACCCTGGCACTTCGCCGGCCGCTACCGCGGCACCGCTCGCTACGCTCGCTCGGCTCGTGCGTTGTGTGGTCACAGTTCTAACCTAACCTAACCTAAATAACAAGTGACAGTGACATTGCAACGCTCACGGCACCCTAGCCGGGCCGGGGCAGTGACACTAGAGCGCCACAAGAAACTCGCGGCACTCTATACACTTCGAAAAAAATATGGGGGTTTGAGTCGATAATGTTAAATTGTTGTTGAAATTATGGAATGTTTCTTTTAATTTCTCAAAGAGGATCTAAGTAACAGAAAATTGTGAACAAACTGATATAAAATTAAAAAAGATTTATTATTTTGCAAAAATACGTATAAATGCAGAAATTATATTCTTCCCCATCAGTGTCATCACCCAGCAGCTCCTGCTAAAAATCCTGCTCGAAATCTGGTTCTGCTCCGAAGCCATCCACATCTTCCACAGATTCCTTTCCTTTAAATGACTTGTAAAAGTTCACGCAGTCTTTAGGAATAAGATAGAACATTGATTTTAAATCGTCTAATTTTACCAGTGCAATTTATTTTTCATCAGGCCAATGAAAAACGAAATCATCTTCAAAAATATCTAATCCCTTTCCTGTCACAGGACTGACAGGGCTGTATATATTTAAACTGAAATCACGTCTCGTATTACCCGAAATGTTTACAGAAAAGGTAGGCAGGTCTACGTGTTATAACAATGAAAAAGTAATAAAGTAAACTACGAGTAGGTAGATATTAAGTACGTAAGAAAAGAACCGAATCTGCGCGAGTTCAACTCGCCCTCGATACCCACCCCCAACCTATTCTGAAATACAAATAAAAATACCACGAATATGACAAATTTTTATATACTTATTTATTTTATAAGAATCAAGATAAATGTCATTGAAAAAGTGAGTCGAACGGAAGCTTTTCGACGTGCCTCCAAGGATGGTCATCAAGGCTCGATTTTGTTTGGCATAGGGTTAAGGATGCCGGTGTTCGGTGCACTAGAACAGGTACATTTATTCTCCTGGAGAAAAAAAAACATTAAGTGAAGCATCAGCAGGGTAGGTCAGAGCCGGATTTAGCCAGCGGGGGGGTCTGTAGAAAATGCTACTAAAGGCACAGATTAAGCTAAAGGGTAGAACGTGGTAGAACTTGGTTGTAGGTAGAAAACCCAACCTTTATCGACACAAAAATCGGATTGGGTCAAAGCAGTCATTGACACAAAGACTGCTTTATCTATATTTCTTGGGGTCTTTGTAACTCTCTATTTTTGAATGTTAGGCAAAAGGATTCGTATCCGTCAAAGTCTGAAAACTACCTCCTAGTTAATCAAGACCTGCGCTAGGCCCTGTTCGATCTCGCCGGGTATGTCGGGATATTGTGTAGAGTACCTACTGTAGAGAGACAACCGACTTTATCCACCCTATCTGATCACTTACTTTAATGTCATTTCTGAGTTTCTCGATGGCTTGCGCCGTCGTCTCGCTGGTTTTGGCAATAAGCCCCACGTTGAGCTCCTTTGCTGACATACTGAGGGCCGGCGCGTTACATACGTCCAACATGCTGCTCGTGCTCTTATTGCCACACGAGACTCCACTGCGGGTAGTACAGACCATGACCGACGATCTTTTACAAGCCGGGCTCTCACTCTAGTGAACAACACTATGTCTAAATAAATATTGTCTTACAATCTAATTCAAATAGGTATGGACGTTTCTTTCTCTATAGTGGGTGATAGACACGGTTTTTTAGTTCGCCAACTTACTCGGCTCGCCGTAGGTGAAGCTTTCTCATATTGAAATTTTCTGAATCAAACTAAAAATACATTACACAAATGACGAAACAAAATGCCGGCTCGCGACTCGCGGCGATGACAGACGTACGAAACTACGAACCAAGGCAGGTTATAAGCGAAATTTCAAACCTGTTTAGCGGTTTTAAAGTTCGCGTAGATACCTACTTAGTATAGTTAGTATACACGGGCGAGTAAGGTCGCCGAGCCATAAGTAGGTACGTCTACTTGCTCGCACGTCTATCACCCCTTTAGAATAAGCTTGTTCAGTCAAAACGGTGAATAATACCTAAAACTGTTGCCATAATAAATTTTTGATGTCTAAGGGCCCGGCAACATGCGACTTCGCGCTGTCGACCGTAACGACATCGTGTCGGTCAACGGTGTCGTGTCGTGGAAACAGATGACGTCGTGAAACGCCACGATGTCGTGCCTCTCGTCGTGTTGTGACCAGAGTTTGAAATACTATTTTTGGGAACCAGACGTAGTAATTATACTTGGTATTTCTTATCAGTATCGATATCTGTACCGACAGCAAAACCGGTACTAAACTAATATTTCCGTTAGTTCGAGTGAGAAAACAGATATAGTAAGTAAAAAGGGTAGTTAATAGGTATAAGAGGTTAGATTTCCCCGTACATAATTATACGAGATTTTTGGTAGGTACCGGTACCCGTCTGGAACCGGTACCTATGCTTCAGAACCGGGCTTTGACGTAACATTGCATTGGATTCATTCAAAGGTGGTTCTACTACCCATTCTAGTAGGTAGTTCACTTTGGGCACGGTATGCGCAACAAGTGGTTTTGACTTCCTGAGTAGGTAAACGGGTGGTAAGTTACATTCCGACGATGAACTACCAATATCTTCTATCTAAAAAATTGCAACTTTACAGGAGACGAAAAAGACGTCTCATTAAAAAAAAAATATCCCGGTTTTATCTATTTTTATTAAAATCAAAAAAATTGAGCAGATTTTTTTTGTCGAACTTATCAAGCAATGGACTGGCAATCTTTTTCAATTGGTTTCAATTTAAAATTGATCGTGCATTGCGTAATTGGGGGGCTGATTATTAGAATAGAAATATGGTGGGAACTATGTTTTTATTCTAAAACTACCAATTACCTACAGAGGTAGAAGAAGATAGGATTAGTATAGGTAGGTAGGTGGTAGGTATTAATAATATATGTTTAATTAAATTATGGAAAATTTAAGGTATGATGAAAAATCGAATAAAGGTTATTTAGGAGGTATTGGTAGTTCATCGTCGATATAACTAAAATGATTACGTAGTACGCGGCTGTACGTCGGTCGCCGGGCAGCACTGTTGCTCGCAGGGGGCAAACCCTCTCAGCCGCTGGTGCACCGAGCCCACGAAGCTGTTGACGCTCTGCATGGTGCGGTTGACTGACTGCACTGCGCGTTCGTGCAGCTCGGATTGCCTGCTTACACCGCCACACACAAATAAAAGTAATTATATATCATTTATTTTTATAAAAAATGGATTTGAAGAGAAGAAAAGCAGATGAAGAGGACGGGGTTGTGGTGGTAATGTATTCTATACACTCAACTGCCCTAACTTCGCCGGGTGTCCTGTTTGCCTATAATGAAAAAGATGTAATATCTTTTGTATTTTACTTGTATGGCAATCGAAACTTAAAGCTCTTTATGAAAACTCAATGTTTCGATTGCGATACAAGTAATATGAAAAAGATATTACAGATTTTTCATTATAGGACGAAAAGCGAAGTTAGAGCAGTTGACGGTACTTATTTATATATTTATGTTTAGGTATTTATGTAGGTAATAGCTGTTAAAAAATAGTAACTTTGTGAAATATAAAAGGTACAAAGGCCGACATAATGCCTTAGGCTCTCTCTCTGCTCTGCGGGGCTAACACGGGCGTACCCAAGACGTTTGTGACAAGACATGATAAATTTTATCATGTCTTATAATTTGTCTTAAATGTTAGCACGGTTCAACCATGTAATAAAATCTGAGGCGCGACATGCCTTTCTTGTTGCAACTTCGGCAAGCGTAGCATAACCTGATCGATCCACCCGTGCAGCAGTTATTAGGTTTGGCCCCTTGATTATTAGTAATTAGGGACACTACTATAGATAATTATTCGTCCAAATTACTAGAACTAGTCATCAGTTTTATACACGTGCTTGTTTCGAAATAGGTAAGTAGGAGGTCCTACCTAGCGTTGCCGGAGAGTAATATTCCGAAGTATTCCCGTCGAATTATTCGCGAAACATTCGCAAGTATTGAGTAATATTCGGAATAATTCGCCAAGAGTTCAACTATTTACCGCTAGAGGGCGACACAATTACCATTGCAAATTACAGTCATAAATGTTGCGTGTTGGTGATTGTGTATTCATATCCACGAATCATCCACCATTCTTAATTATCCTTATCAGCAAACCTTGGTCACTGCAGCAGCAGAAAGCGCATACAGGCGTTCACTACCGATGGAAGTTGTACAGTTACAGCAATTACCTGCTAGATGACGCTAAAACTAGTAACATATTATTACTACGCGTTCACTAAAACTGAGAATAATACGATTTGAAATTTTCCGAATATTACTTTCATCTACTCGGGTACTTATTGGATTATATAGTAAAGTTCAACTATTAACCGGTACATAACATTGTTTACCATATTTTTATTAGGTAGGTGGGTACCTAAGTAGGTACTTTATGCTAATTCTTATACCTATTATTTTAATATGTTTCTTTTCCTAAGTAAGTAAATCGTAAAGCAAAAACATTTTTACGAAGTACCTAAATTAAACTTGTAGGTAAGTAAGTACCTACCTGTCTACATATACCGTGACATAACATTCGCACAAAAACGACACATTCTAAACTCAACCATTGAAAAATAAAAGAATAAGTAGTTACAAGTAGATATCTACTTACGCGGAATTATTCCCGCAGAGTAGGTACTTAGGCATCGAATAATACTTTGTTGATTTTATGAATGAGCGCCCGCGAGGCTAGGTCTATACCGTGGCCACGTGCACGCAAGTCGGGTATAATACGACATAACTTAGATGAAGCATCGGCAAAATTCGTAAAACTGATCATCATCAGTAAACTGAGTGCGCCTTCAAAATCACCAATATTTATTACTGGTTAAGGTGAAAATAATCTTTACGCAAACGCAATAACTTGTGAAGTCATATAACCAAATACATTCGTAAAATTTCGTGAATGAAATCAAATTATCAAAATGCTACATCTAAGTTGTGTCGTACTGTACATTTGGATTATCTATTGAAGTTCGACTATTGACTACTAGATGGCGTTGATGCCAGTGACTTTAAATATACACTTACGTGCAAAAAAATCTACCCACCCTGTAAGTTTCGATTCGGAACACATTATAATAATATAAAAATTTGAAGGTATGTTTCATAAACTTTATTTGTACATACCCTACACTTCAATAAACGGGATGTTGTTGATGATATTGACTTGTTTATTCGGACACCCTCATTTCTCATCACTACATAGTATAAAACAAAAAGTCGCTTCCCGCTGTCTATCATGTACGTTTAGATCTTTAAAACTACGTAATGGATTGTGGTGCAGTTTTTTTTATAGATAGAGTGATTCAAGAGGAAAGTTTATATGAGTATGTATAATACATGCATAATACAGTAGACAAACACTGATAATTTTAGAGGTTTCTAATGTGATGTAAATAAACACATTTTTTGAGCTTACTTTGCAAACGCTGGCTGAACCCTTCGAGTTAATAACGTAATCTCAGTGCCATTGCATTGTATTAAAAGTTAATCAATTAATATTGTTTATAGTCCGGGGAATTTACGCCGAATTTAAGGCCAACTTTGCATGAATTAAAAACAGATTTTTCTCATTTAACGTGTAAGTGAGGTAGAGCCTATAAATAAAAGTTAAACAACATTTAACTCTGTGTAAATGAATATTGTTGAACTGTCAAAATGAAACAGATTAGTCGGAATCGTTTACGAAAATGTGTTGCGTAATTAGATAGCTGGTGTATTGTAATCTTAAACTGAAATTTAACAAGCAGTGTGAAAAGAAAACATTACTTTATTTTAGATTTTTATTTATTGTGTTCTGAACGAAAGCGTCCGGGGTGTGTCGATTTTATTGCACGCAAGTGTAGTTGCGTTCATTCATAAAACTGAGTAATATACGATTTTGAAAACTTCCGAAATATTCCGAATATTTCTTTTCATCTACTTAGATAAGTAAGTACCTACTTCGTAATAAGTTTTTTTATGCGGTTTAGGTGTGAAAGTGATAGAGTTTTTAAACATAGGTAGGTAGATACCTACTTATATTACCGTGGCTTCGGTAGGTACTTATTAGGTAGGTACCTCGGTAGGTACCTTATTCAGTAATAAAAAGGTAATTCTAATAAAGTAAGGATTACTTATATAAGTAATCCTTACTTAAAGTGTTAGCACAGACGCCAGCACATTAAGTTACTACAATTTGTCAAATTTCTTCAATAGATTTTCAACTTTATGGCTAAAGAATAAGGTTCAATGTTGATTGGAAAAATTTGACAGATTGGAGTAGGTTGATGTGCTGGCGTCTGTACATACCTAAGTACTTATTTGAACTATATTTTGGTTGAACACTTCTACAAATCAAAGTAAAATTAGTACTTAAAACATTGTCGTAAAAAGTAGGTAAGTAACTACCTACTCACTTACTTACCTAATTAGTTTATTTCAATAAACATTTTTACGAAGTAAACTAAACTTGTACAAAACATCCACCCGCAAAAAAATCAACAAATTCTAAATCAACATACAAAAATAAAATAATAAGTACCTAGTCAACTAGATAACTACTTACGGGAAATATTCCCGCAGAGTAGGTAAGTAGGGAATAATTCCGAATAATACTACGTTGATTTTATGAATGAACGGCCGCGACTAACGAGGGATGTTTACCATTTACAGTTCTACCCTTGCCCGTTAGATGGCATTAATTCAAGTTTTTCCGCTAATTCTTTCTCCGTTCCAATCGAAGTATTCCTTTGAATGTTTCCGAATTATTGCGAATTATTCCGAATTCTACCGAAGTTTTGCAACGCTCTACCCAGGTTTTTTGACGGATGACGTTTATAGGCTGAACACTCGCCGCTTATATCGAGATTCAACCACGTGCATAATACCATAAACATAGCTTACGATACTAGGTAGGGTGAATAACCCAAACGCTAGCACTGCACCAAATTATCATCACTCCGAATAAATTGTCAAATTCTAAGGTTTTCACTTACTAATTTGGGTAACCACACTAATAAATAAATAAATTTATGTTTTTGGAATCCTACTATTGGCAGCACCATACTTTGAGACTTCAAAATAGCGGAAATTGTGTAAACAAACATTTGTGTCCTGCGGTTTCTTTGGTTTTTGCCTGTTTCTTGTGATCGCCGGTAAGTTCACGTGTATACATTTTATGATATATTAGATTTTTTAGATATTTTATATTGAAACTACCGATTTCTCTGATATTTGAGATAGTTTGTGAGGATAACCTGAAGAGTAGAATTTGAGATTATGGTGATAAATTGATAAAATACGTGGTGCTGGTAAATGGATCGAATATTTTGTAAATTCCAAATTATCAGCACTGGTGCTGATAAATGGAAAAAAGTACGTTAATACTAATTTCATACTTTTTAATGTAAACTGTGTTTATTTTATGCATAGAATTCATTTTGTTAGGTAAAAGTAGTTTATACTCTCAAAATCCAAATCTTAGCATGGTGCTGAAACTGCATTTACCATTTGTCAGCATGGTGCTGATAATTGGATTAGAAGCATGCTGATAAATTGGTTTTCCTAGAATTTCATCATCAGAAGCCAAAGGAAGAAAATAAGAAAATAAAATGAAGAAAATTTACCAAATGTACCCAGAACGTCGCAAGTTGGTCAAAGAGAAAACAACCAAATAGACACGTTGGAAAAAATAATAAACAATAAAAGAATAAAGACTTACTCTTTACTAGAACTAGAGAAGATCCTTACAGAGGATTAGAAGATGTGATAGCAAGAGCATGTTCTTTTTTTTTATTTACTTACTAGTACACTTTCTTATGTGCAATTTTATGTTTCTTAATGGTTGTAGATACCTACATAGTTCATAGTATTGGTCGGCTACCATATTATATTAAGTATAACACTTTCTAGTGAGATTTTCAAAGTCTGAACAAATTATTTAAATTCCTATCTAAGATAACTTTGCCTGGAAGAGATCGCAGAAAGCGATAAGGCCGCCCATTGTACGAGTATGTTTTGTAGTGTTATATTTATTTTTGTTGCTATGTATTTTCTGGTGTACAATAAAGTATATATAAATTAATAACTGTCAATTTTATAAAAGTATTATTAGATTATAAGTGATTGTTTTGTATTACAGGGTACCTACCTACTAACTATATAAAAAAAATGAATAAAAAACCGATTTTAAGAATGAAAATCTTTTTTTTTTCAAGCAATTCCTGACAGTGATAGTATTGTGCTGATAATTGGCTCGCTCTATGCTATTAATTGGGGGCGATGGTGCCAGTAAATGGTGAGAGGGTAATTTTTTATTTTTACTTGTCTAAAAAATCTTGGAAAGAAGTTAACCATGTTTTTCTTTTAATATCGTCTTCCTTATTAAATATTAGAACTAGAAAATTAGCCTTAACGGGTAAATAACTATTTTTCACAATAATAAATAGGCTTAAGTTAGGACTAACTCTTAAAGTGCTGATAATTGGGTACTTCACCCTACCATCCTCTAGCAATTATAAGTGAGAATTGAACATTTTATGGTACAATGAGGTCAATTCTACGACCGAGCCGCAGCAGAAACAAGAAAAAAGAAAAAAAAGTCTCAAATAATAATCTGCATTAAGATTTTAGGATTAAAGTGCCTGCTACACGGTTGCCAACCGCGTCCCCGATAGAGGTGAGCTTGGTTGGGGACCGGCAAAGTTATTTTAATGTTTGGTCGTCAACCATCCTCTACACGGTTGTAAATCACCATGGACACCTGTGTCGGGACGCGGTTGCGGACGTTGAACAGTGAAACGCCTGTTCCCTGTTCCCTGTCCCTTGTTTCAGTGAAGCTTGCTATTTCTGTAGCACTGTACTTTTTGTCTTTCACGATGAGGACGTCGTGCAAGAAAAAAAGTATAGTCGTCAACCATACCAACCACTGTTCCAAATACGGCAGGTTGAATCTCTGGCAGTAGTTCTTGCGGATGTAGTCTGCGTAGCACAGCGACAGGAACCAGCAGACCGTGATGTGGATCTGCGGCTGCTGCTGCCGGAGGAACCTCGTCAGAGGACCCAGCGCCACCAGCTCTGCCTTCCCCCCCAGGAGACCAGCCGTCGTCATCTCTAGTAGCATGTTTGGACTCTGCTGAGAAATGGGGTATTTGACTACTTACTCCCATAGTTGAAGAAATATGAATGAATGAAATTTTAAAGGCGAAACAAAAAAACAAGTTACACACGCTTTTGAAGTTATACGTCTATCCTTGTAAAAGCCAACTCCCACGGTGCGCCATATCGCGGACGCGCACCAGCCCGCACGAGGACGCACCGCCACGCACGCGTACAACGCGCGTCTGCGCTACCACGCACGCTAGGTTTCCCACGGTGCGTCGTGCGCGTGCGTCCGCGATATGGCGCACCGTCGGAGGGCGGCTTTAGACAAAACGATCGGTGCGATGATGGCGCTTAAGTCTTGTGGCGTCAGACGTTAGCAGTCTGACGCCACGCCACTCTGTCTAGCATAGACTTTAAAACGCTTATAACATCGCCAATTTTTGAGAGATAATAAAAAAAATTGGGTTTTTTGCTTTTAGGTTTCCAGAAATCGAATGTTAAAAATAATAATCAAAAACCTATTTTAGAGACTTTTTTCTTAAGCAAGACAGGCTTTTGACAATCTTGGAGCGGAGTAGCTATCTCAAAATATAAAGTTGTTTAGGGTTTTAAGAATTAAGTAGGTAAATGAAGCGTACTTATGATAACACAAGTTTTTGTTTTCGTACTTACCTCTCTAATAAGCGTATCAAGGTAGTATTGGAAGAAGCGCATGGAGCACACCCACAGATGTATCATCAAGGCCAGCATGCCAACGACCATTGTAGACTGCGGAATTTAAAAACTTCGTGTTATTTAAAACGTAAAAAACGTCACTCTTTCTGAGGCTGTGTGATTTGTCATCCTTCTTTCCATTGACAAGAGTATATAAGACCAATAGATATGCACACAGCACACTGTCTTTCTGACGGATTTAGTACCCGAGCCAAATAAGAAAAAAAGTTTGAACGTTGAACTAGGGTAGGTACAACTTATATTTTAGGATTGATTCTAGTATTTTTTGATATATTGAACTATAATCCGTTGGGTGCCAGAGGGGCGCCCTTGCGCAATTTAAAATACCGAAGGTCAAAGGTCACAAAGGTCAAAAAGCTGAACCAACCATTTTATTGCGAATTAAGGAAAGAAAAACAAAGAAAACGTTTATTTGGACACAGTTCGTGAAACAAAAATTGCAAACAAAAAAAAAAAAAACACAAAATTTTCTTTTGACAATAAGTGTGTGCCTCAAGGCTGAGCTAAAAAGGTTCATTTCAGCATTAATGTCAGACAAATGCTGTCTGACGCTGGTTTTCTAATGAACCCTCCCTAATAAGGACTAGTGACGGTACGGGAAATCGGTCCACCCAAATCAAATATTTGTACTTAGATATTAAATATTTCGAGTATGTGCACGCTGCACACATACCTACTCGAAATAGTCGGACTGTTCGATTCACTTCTGATAGTAGACCGTCATAAGCGATCGATGTGATCGGATCAAAAGCCACACAGTCCGGATTTTGTTCAGAAGAGAAGGGTCTGAAGCAGCTAAGTGTATATGGCCCCTTAAGTTTTCCCTAACAAATAGCAATACGATACTCACAATCAAGGTTTTCTCCAGCATGTAGACTTGACCTTGTTCTCCGGCGAAGACGGTGGCTTTCAGCTCGTTGTAGAGGAAGAGTGTGGCCGCACTGGCGAACACTAGCGTTGGCCCCACGCCCCATATCTCGCCGTTGCAGCTCAACCACTTCGCTACTGTCTCCAAGTGAGAGGCGCAGAGATTCTGTGCAAGTGTTTGATGGATCAGTTTTGGGAACTTACAATACAACTGGTGAATGTGAGTATGTAATACTTCTGCCTTTCTGGGATTTCCTTTCGTCGACTCGATCATTAGTTTCGTAGACGTGTGTAGATAGAGGAAGAAGTATAGGATAGAATTGACCCTTCTTCTTGGTTGGTTTGGAAGATGGATTTTAAAACGGACCACAAATCAGCTTTCGGGTTCGTTAGCTTAGTCCATAAGCGACAGATATCTTGGGTGTCCATAGATATACACCCAATATATCTGCTATTTATTGTTTTAGACTTTTTATAAACTGAGAAAAACTTATCGTTAGACGAAGGTAGATAATAATGCTTGCAAAGGAGTTAATTTAGAAGCTATCATCGTAATTAAGGTCTTCAACGCAATACCGGCTAGCCGAAAAGCAGTGCGCCGTTGCGGCAGACCGCATGTCTATTTTATATGAAATCGCCAACGCACTGTCTTGCGGCCGGCCGTCAACTGCTCCGGTTGGCTTGAGATAGCGGTGCACTGTGCCGGTTGAGGCGCAGGACGTCTCAGTTGCCAGTAGGGGTGGTTAGCTTTCTAAACGGACAATGCAAAATTTCCAAAAAAAGGATACCGCTCTATGAAAGAACGTCTTAAACTGTACATGTTACGTCGTCAAGTCTCAAGCAAAGGGACGTGTACGAAGACGTTTTTGATTAGGATATAAATAAGCTAGTAACTGCAGCAACTTTTTCGACGTCCATCTTGTGCAATATTTCAAGAAGCACTGACCATTGCGGCGGACCGCAATAGAACCGAGACGATACGGCAGGCCGGACTACCGCGTATACTGTTCCGGCAGACCGCAACACATGCGGTCTGCCGCAACGGCCGCGCGCCACTTTGCGGCTAAGTTAGGTACTAAATATACGTCGTCTATTGTGTTTTAAGTTGAGTTTTCTTATGACATTGACACCTATAGGAAATAAGGATATGACGATACGATGAATGGAAGAAGAGGAACTGTACTGTCCTCAAATTAATTAGGATAGGGCAGTAGCTTGGTGATACGATGAGCATCTCGTATTTTGTACTTACGCAATGTGTATTGAAGTTTACAGTTTTGGCCGCCATGCAAGAGTGGAGATGTTTTTGCTACAGATTCGCCCTTTACTAAACATCTTCACTTTGCGATTTCATTAATAGATTTTATTATACTTTTGATTTTATATCTATTCCTAATATTTTTTTGGTTACATTTATGTCACTACCTACTCTGACGGATTCAAAATATGTCAAATTCTAGATGGCATGAGCCAGAGACACGCCAGAACACTTTCTTTAAAAAAAAGGTTTCATGACTATCCTGAGATCCCTTATTACCTTTTGTATGCCACAGTCACATATACGTGACAAGCACGCGCGTGCACTGTACTCCAGCGATACAAATATGTGAGCAGTTTGGTCACATATTTGTGTCGTTGGCATACAGGGCACGCGCTTGCGTTTATGCTGTGGCGTTCAATAGGTTAATGAAGGTGTGTTCCTATCGATGACGAATTCCTAAAACTACAAAGAAGTTGCGTTTCATAATTATGTTAAGGATTTCTATAGTGTGGGTGTGCCGGCCGGCATCTACATGCCACATGCGAACTAGGTACGCATCAAAGACCTGACGCTACACAAAAATCCTGAGGTCACACAAATCCTGCAGTCGTGCGAACGACATGTAAGTATACCTAAGACGATCCGATATAAATCATCGGGCAGTTGCCCGCCAGACACGACACCGCTGGTCGGGGGATCCTCCCTTGGGGAAGCTCTTGGCCTGCATCTCACCTGATGGTAAGTGATGATCAGGCCGAAGGTGGAAGCGAACTTCACCCGGAATCCTCAACCACAGAGGAACTGGCTATCTTATCTCTAACTGCCGAAACACAACAATGCTGTTAACATTGTTCTTATGGCGACAGACTTAGATAAGATGGTGGTAGCTAGCCAGGCGGACTTAGAAAAAGCCCTACCACCAACCAAACCGAGCAGAATTTTGCTCCCACTGGGAATCGAACCCGGGACCTTTGGGTCTGAAACCGGTGGCTTAACCACTAGACCACAGAGGCGGTTAAAACAAACTTACAAGCTTTTCTATAGAGGATGAGTGAACTTTACACCCTGTTCCTCATACCTTTAAACAGGTAATATCCTGGGTAAAGTATGGCTAGTCTATCAACGAGAATTTACCTACTCCTTCTCTGGGTTCCGAGTTACATCTTAAATCAACATAAATTATCTTCATTATTTTTATTTTTATTATATTCTGGGATTGTTCTCCTGTTCCTAGTGATAATTTTAGTGCTTGTAAGTTTGTTCCTCTGTTCTCTTCCTGTGAGTGTGACCAAATGCGACTGGGATTGTGTCAAGAAGATGTAGCTTTAGCTTGCCTCTGTATTGTGATCCTGAATCCACTTGCCAAGAGTGTTGATTATGGTATGATTCCCTGGTCACCTTCCATTGCAGTTTATTATGCTGCGGTCACATTGTCGCGATAAGACCAACTATGCTTTGCACGCTCTCTCTCGCACACCTGTCTCGCTGTGAAATAGAGAGAACGCGAAGTGTAGTTCGCCTTTTGTAAGAAGACGAAAAAGAAACAACGTTGTATTGGTAAAACAAATGGCTAGATGGACCTGTAATGGCTGGCACAGGCCCCGTCTATACATCTGTCGTTTATTCTAACACGTACAACCAACGATTACATAGCTACGAGTACATACAACACCCACTACACATCAACTTGAGTACATCTTCAAACAACAAAGATTAAACGTATATAAATAAATCAACAAATTGTAAAGTCACGTAAATATAGCTCTGTGGGTATATGAACTACTTTTTAAATATATTTTTTATAAAAACACTTAACATTTATTGGTAAGATTACTAATGATAAGAATATACTAGTATAAACTGGAAGGAGATTATTTTATATGATTTTTTGTGAATTTTTGCTACATTTTACTAGATGAACTACTGAGTTAACATTTTTTGTCACACGTGGGTGAATGGTGAATATAAACACCCCTAACATATTATTGTATATATTTTATTCACTAATATGAGAATCATTGAAAGATTTTTCTTTAAGTATTTTCATTTGTTAAGCTAGGAAATGCTGGGACACACGCTCGAAAATTGCTTTGCAAAAAAAGTTTTTAAGATCCCTATGTATTTACCTATTACATACTAAACTCCTTTTTGTTATATTTCAAAAATATCTCTTATTAATATATTGTTTATAATGATTAAATACAAACCTACTTCTCAAGCAACAACTTGGCGCTAATGATGACAAGTTGATTTGAGTTTATTACGATAAGACCCGAATGGAAGATAATCATTAGAGAAATCATCACTACAGTAAAAGATTATATCTATGTTTCTAATGGAATAATATATCTACGAGGTAAGTACGATATTAAAAGGTATTGTTTCACAAACGTTGACTAGATTAAAAACCTATGCATATGATCCCATTAACTTCATTTTTCATTTCTAATATTATATACACACGTTACATTAATATATCTAGTAGTAAATATATTAATTTCTGCACTCATTGCCCAGGAGTACAGAAATATATATATTTTTATTTATTTCTAATTAAAAGCATATTTACATTGGGGTTTGCTTAATACTATTTAAAAACGTATATAAAAATTATTCAAGCATTTATTCACAATGAAATTAAATATACCATCTGTAACCAAATATGTATTCACGTATTTTTGAAATACGTGAATACTTTGCGCAGTTTTCAGACAGTACAAATATTTCTTACATTCCTGAAAATATTTTATAGTCTGTCCAGCAACACTTTTGAGGTAATATACAGAATACTTATAAAATATATTATTTCTAGGTCCATTAAACACTTAATAGTATTCGTTGTACACATTATAAACACGAAGATAAAAACACTAGATAGATACGAAAGTTTATTTTAATACATGCTAAGTAGGTCATTATGCAGGCTTATAATATGGTCCTTGACTATTTCAATTTACAGCTAAACTAAATGCTGTTGGTAAGTATTCGTTTAACTCTGTCTCTTTTGAAATTCGTCAAAACGTTTTTACATAATATTACAAGACGATTACATGCCTATAAACTACGCTTAGCATTATTATATTCTCCAAAGTTCTTACAAGTTACCAAAAGCCGATTATGCTTGAAATCTACAACATGACATTGATTTAATATATTCTTAAGTATACCATATCATACCGGAGTTTCTTTTCGTTCCCAATAATATAAACAACTTTCATACATTTCTTGTCTGTAAAACCTCTGAACTGTGCAATATACTGTTATGCAGAGAACCTAATATTGGTCGATATTGCAGAGTTTGGGCAGTTTTGCAGAGTTCCTTAGTGTTCAGTATTACACAAGCCACTCGATAGCTGGCTTCGTCTGCAGAGTTGCTGAGCTGTAGGTCTGGTCAGGTCACAGGCTGAATACTGTTGCGTCCGTTGGCGGTATTGTGATCACTTCAGGTTCCTTTATCGTTTTGATGCGCTGAAGAAAATTACAATGGTAAATACGGTCGTTAATGTAATATATACTCAAACGATAAGAACAAATGCAAAAATTGGTTCATTTTGCGGTAGTCCATGAAAATCTCTTTTAAAGCATCCTAATCACGGACTGTTCAAAAATGCAAAAGTGGATTGATCTTCATAAACGTACTGGTAGATTTATTAAGTTATTTACGATAAACATTTCAGATTTTGCCTAAAATTATGGATTGAGTCTAAAACAGAAAATAAGACCGCAATATCACAAGTGTCTGTCTACTTACGTGCATAAAGCTGCCAGGCGTGATCGCAAACTTGTACACGATGTAGAGCGGGATGCAGGAGACGGTTGTGCCGGTCATGACCCAGCCCACCGTGATGGACCATGCTGGGTACGCGTACTCTCCACCTAGCATCTCCTCGTGGGCCAGCACTGACACGATGAACAGCACCAGCAGAAATACTGGACTGTGGGCGGGAGAGAAAATATTAGCCACAGGTTTCAATAGTTATTAGGTCTTGCTGGTCGCTGTGTGTGGTATTTACATAGGTAACAGGTAGGTGTGGTATTATTTTTTTTAAATATCGCAGATGCTGAGATAGGAGCCTTTTTGGCCTCGCACAGATCGTTAATAATACTTATTAAGCTATTGCATAGCTTCCTGCGGAGACCTAATCCAGAAATTTCGTAACGAAAATACTACCTAAGAAAAGAGTGTTTTGTATTGAAAATTATGTTTAACTGCTTGACAACAAAGTTCAAATTTACTTAAACGAATGATACGAGAGTGTTGTATTGAAAATTATGTTTAACTGCTTGACAACAAAGTTCAAATTTACTTAAACGAATGATACGAGAGTGTTGTATTGAAAATTATGTTTAAGTGTTTGACAACAAAGTTCAAATTTACTTAGACGAATGATACGAGAGTTTTGTATTGAAAATTATGTTTAACTGTTTGACAATAAAGTTCAAATTTACTTAGACGAATGATCCTTGACTATTAATAGTTAAATTAAAACCTTTTTATTAGTTTGATGTTCCCATTACGTTGTGTCAAGTTTTAAAACTATAAATGTGAATAACAGTTCCTGTCAATGTCATCATTGCTATTTCTTTTATTCGGGTCAATTCGGGTTAATATTTTACAATTGCGTAAGTTGATAAAAAATGATATGCAAAAGCTTCGCCGGGGCAGTCCCCGAGTGCCACACGTCTTTTTATTTTTTCTTTTCGTTTATTCGAATCCTTTTTTTGTTAGTTTTAGATGCTCTATTTTATTTTATTTTTATTACTGTTTGTATTTCATGTGCGTGTCCCAAATAAAATATTTTTCTTTGTTTTTTTAATTGCTTTGAATCTATTCAGTTGTGAAAGCGACGAATCCTAATGAGACAAGTAGGTATTCAGTAACCTTAAATTCTATTATAAGATCACGGCATAGGTATATTTATAGATCTATTGTCAGTTTGTAGGTTCTGTTATGATGCTACGATAATTGCTGTGAATATGTTGTAAATGTTGTAATAACAATCGCGGAAATAATCCTTGATAAAATCTGTTACCTAGTACCGTTGATTATAGTCTATTGCAGTGGGTAAATACTTTATTGAACAGTCTCACTCACCTGATATAAGACCAGCATGCCCTCCAGAACCAGCCAGGAGTATGTCCAAGCATGGTCCTCACATCTTCAGAGAACCGATCCACCCCGTAGACCCAACAGACCCCGGCTGCCTCCGCGAACACCACGAACAGGATAGCCAGACCCGGCCCGTACACGTTGAGGAGATCCACCAGATAAACACCGCCCTAAAAAGGATGATGATAGTCAGGAAAGTCAATGGTCTCCACTGAAGAACATAAATCTTCGTAAAATTTTAAGTTGAAAACCGTAGACTAAATATCTCATTTTATGAAAAACACGTAATAACGACGTCATCTCGTAATTACCTTTTATTACATTCCACAATGTGTACACATCGTAGCATATTCGATGGGAGCAAAATTTGGGTGAAACTGACACCACTGCCTACTCTTTCCAGAAATACCTATGTTTGCGACAACTACTGGAATTTTATAGCCAGAGAACTATAAACCAATTCCTTACACTCAACACCTTAGTAATGAAAACAGGGGCGAAATAAAAGCAAAACAAAGCTTCCTCGCACCGCAGTGAACGAATGTAGTGCCAGGTCATCGCGCTGAGTGATGACCATGAATTATGCAACAGAATACATTCACTGAGATAACGGAGCCGTAATTTATTAGTGATACCCTGTGATACCTGTGTTGTGTTGCTGGGGGCTTTCTGTTAAAAGTAATAGCAGGGAGTAGTGAAGTTGATGAAGAGTTACATATGATCTTCTATCTCACAAATGCTTCCGAATGATTAGAAAAGGAATCAGTTCATAATATCGCAGACATAGATGGCGTTATGGCAGGACGTTACCCAAATATCCAATCCTTTTGAGCATTTCCTAAATTGCGCTAGAATCTGTTTGCCTCATATCCGACAATTGAACGATTACAATGACGTCAAGTTATAAAAAAAGATTGCGAAAACAAAAATAATGCCTGTGGATAGTAGATAATAAATTGTCTAAATCAGTAAACAACTCTTAAAAATATTGCATTATGATGTCCCACAAACCATCCACTTACCAGCTCATTCAATCTGCCTAGCATTTTCCCAACTCTATTGGGGTCAGCTTCTAGTTGCAGTTGAATACCAGTATTTTACATGAAGCGACTGCCTATCTGATCTCCACAACCCAGTAACTGGGTAATACGAAACCCTTGGTAAGACTGGTTGTCAGACTTATACATACCTATTACCTCATATTTTAGCAAAACCAATTTTCTCATTTTTCCAAACAAATAACAATTTACTTTAGTAGGCTTAAGACCCTGGTACACGTGGTCCCATTATCCGTTTGGTCCGGTCATGAGTTACGGGTAGCCGGGCACCGTATGATGAAGCAATAACTTTTTGTGCTGACTCGCCCCGGCTGTAATCTTTCACTTACCTCGCTAAACGCTGTCTTACCTAACTGCCCAATCATTTTACCGAATTTTATGGTTATCGTATAGTAAAGTTACTAGAAAGGTTGTGATAGCATGTAGGGTTTAATATCGTGGTCTGTAATACAAGGCTTTGTTACCTCAGACACATAATTATTTGAAAAACTGAAGTCTCGTTCGCACGGTAATGATCAGTAACGATATTGTATAATTTTGGGATCACACGGCAGGTTCATACTGCATTTGTTTTTACCCGTATAAAAAGTGAGATTGTGAAACACCCAATCCCAAAAAATTGTGAATCTAACTTTTTACCGTTTAATATCGTACTGGTCTAAGATCTGCAGAGGGACGACCTTCACCCATCTGTTTAATAGATGATTAGTATGTTAAAAAATATATTGCGAGTGGGTTGGCTAAAAAATTCCTGGCCAAATTACGATGAATAAAAAATTTAAAAAAGACTTGTTCTAAAATTGTACTCATTCGTTTAACGATTAATTAGTTTTAGTTACAAATGTTTATCTTAAAAAGCACTATCCATTGATATATCACATATTATTGGGCGCCAAGGTAGTCACATATTTAGGTCATTAACTCAGAATTGACTAACAATTCGTAAAAGTCGAATTAGTAGCAAAGGTTCTGTTTGACAAGCTCTTTCCACTGGTGTACATCTTGCAATGTTTAAAAAAAAGTTAGTTTTTATTAATCAAAGTCTGGCCAGGAATATTTTAGCCAACCCGCTATATATTTTCTAGGATTTAAAATACTTTTAATCCATTAAACAGATAGGTGACGGTCGTTCCCCTGCGGATCCTATGCTGTACAGCAGGACAATACCGTGTGACCAGCCGCTAAAATTATTTTGCCAATTGGATTTTGGGAAAAGACAAACTTGATTACGATTGATAAGTTCGTTTCATTAAAACCATTCTTATATCTATGAAAAAAAACTCATTTTATTTTACTCGACTTTGCCGTAAAGACTGAACCACAGAAAGCAAGATATAAAGTTCAATTTATTGAAACCACTTCATTGGCTTCAGGGAAATTCTTAGACACAATATACACACTTGAAATAATAGGAATCAATGGTGTAGAAACAGTAGAAAGCTTCAGTGCATCATTGTTTTGTTCAATGAAACGTTCAGTTTGAAGTCGCTCAAATAGAAACAGAATCATTTCGGAAAGGCTGTGTAAGTTTTTATAAGAGGCTTTAAGTATTAAGTATAGCTGTCCTCGTAAGTGCTTCACCACGCTAAGGTTAAATGTCATATGCACGTCATAAAACGACAAGGTCTAGTTGTCTATGCAGCAGTAAGTTTGGTGTATGTGAATTTCAACCTTGTGAAGTATCAAGTTACTGGAAAGTGTTGTCAAATGTGGTAAAGCAATAACGAGGTCAAATATACCTAAACTATGAACTACTTACATAGGTAGTAGTTGGCAGGGCACAGATGTAGATGAACAGTAGTAGACCCGCGACGAACGCCTCTCGATGACGCCCCAGCACCCTCGGGTATTCGTCACAGAGAGCTGTGGTCACTGCTTCCAGACCTATGGAAGAATTTCACGAATTATCCTCTGTTTTTTTAAGGCTGATCCTGGTCGGTTAGTCTGCTATTGATAAAGGTGTCCATGTTTACAATTTATTTATTACAGGTAAAAGTAGCTGATATTGTTTTTTGTGCATAAGGTGGCAATTAACGCAGTGAGCCGCAGTTCTCGCTGCTAACATACAGGATTTCTCACACAATCTCTCACAATATATCCACGAATAACGATCCATATTTAACCCGAGAACAAAAATCTGTTTTTTTTAACACAAATTATGGGTGGGCTATTTTTCATACGCTTACCTCCAAAGGTACTATCAAGTCCCAGCGTGATGAGCATGAGGAAGAAGATGATAGCCCAGAAGACGGAGCCGGTCATGGTGGCGATGGCCTCGGGGTACACGATGAACACCAGCCCCGGACCTTCCAGACCCACCTCCTCGATGCTCTTGTTCTGAACGTGCGCCATGTAGCTAGAGGAGAGAAGAGTATTGAAGTTTGATGAGCCGACACATTGCCGGCGCAATGAGATAATGTTTGTGGGTATCTCATAAAAGAATGTATGATTGTGTCATGTTTTTCGGAACAAAGAACATTTTTTTCAATAACTGAGCTCTAGCTATTGTCAGAAGGTAGTGAAAAGTGACAATGACAAAGTAATTGATGATTTTATAAAAACAGGAAGCTAGTGTACAGTGTATAATGAGAAGAAAGATAACTCAGTTTTTACTGAGTTTGGTTTGAAGAAGTTGTCTTTTATAGTTTCTAAGAGTATTTAAACGTGTACATTACAAACGTTGAGAACTTACCCCAAAACGGAGAATATAACAAAACCAGCTAGGAAGCTGGTGAGGCAGTTGATGGAGGACGTGATGAGGGCATCCCGGTAGCAGTTGTTGTTGAACTTGTTGTAGCTGGACAGCGCCAGCAGGGTGCCGAACCCAGGACCCAGGGAGAAGAAGATCTGGGAGGCTGCGTCGATCCACACCTAGGGGTAGAAAGAATGAGTACAGTGGAGAAAGGATCAGTAGTAGTTGATGGACGGATAATTGAAGCCGGAGGATCAATGAAAAATAAAGCTATGTCTTCAAAATGATTGCAGGTACTCGTATAATTGAGTTTCCTAATATGTATTCTAGAAAAAGCTGCAAGGATAGTTGTGAAGAAGCGACGTCTCAGCATTAAAAAAAGTTTGTTCAGAACATTATTAATCAGGACATTATAATATGCTAAATTACTATTAACACATAAACATCAACAGAAACACCAAAAGTTCGAATGCTCACCTTAGAATTCTGTAGCTTATGCCACTCTGGCGTAAGATAGTATCGGATGCCCTCTGTGGCTCCCGGCAGCGTTACTCCTCGTGCCAATAAGATCAGCAGAACGGCATAAGGAGCCAACGCTGTTACCCACACCACCTAAATAATTATAGATTTTTTTAAGTCCAACTTCAGAAAGTTTCGAACGCAGTACCGAACATTTTTAAAATCTCCAAAACTAAAGGCATAATTCAAGGTTTATAGATGCAAAGCGGTTATTGAAAATATAGGCTAAATTAAAGTTTTTTCTGCCTGATTTCAACGAACTTAAAATTCACTCTGTAACTGCCAAAATTCTCGTAGAAATTCGTCATCTTTTTGTGCATTCCAAAGAAAAGATTACGTTCATGATAAATGAGATATGACAGACTTGGGAAAGTGTTAGTATCAATTTAAAAAAACTTTTCCAACTTCAACACTTTTTATCTACTTTGACATCGACATTTTTTGTGACTGAAACTTTTAGTATTATACCTACTCTGAAAATTATTTCAAGATCAAGGTCGATTTAATTTAATACCTAAAATTAAAAAGCCCCTAAAATTACTTGACGACTTCTTCCCGGTAACTTCTCAACAAAGTACATCAGTTTGCGTTTACCTATCAATAACTTATTGATTGCAATGTCTTCATCTATCCACTCACCTTGCCCGCACTCCTGACTCCCTTCCATAGTGAGAAGTAGACCAGCACAAAGACTCCAAACACGCAGAGTGCCAGCGACGGCTTGATGGGACCCATGTAGTCCAAACCATTGGACCTCTGCTGCTCCAATACGTTGCGTCTGTGTGGGGGACATTGACATAATATAGGGCATTCCTTGGTATTGGTAATTAGTCGTTAGACAGTTCTAACACAATGCTTCATTTGCTCTAGAGTTCCTTGTATCTATCCATCTGCACTGCTGAGAGAGGTTATATTTGATGATGCAATAAGATAAAGACTTCATATACTTGACGATATTAATCTTGAGCTAGCTTTAAGTCAGAAGAAAATAAATTCGATGGCTTGCTAAAATATGTGCCAAAGTTAGCGTGCAATTAACTGATTCTGTAAGGAAAAAAATAATTTGGAAAAACTATGTATATAATATGTATAATGTTTTATACAGACATTATTAATAAATTCGCAAAATAACAATTTCTTACTCAAAGAACTCCTTCGCAGGCGTGGAAGCATTGGGATTGGTCTGCGGCGCGGTGACGGGGGAGCACAGCGGGGTGTTCCACTCGTTGTTGCAGCTGGTCCAGGGCAGCACCGAGTTGATGGAAGAGATGGACGCGATCAGGTAGTACACTGCCCAGCCGATGATGGTGTTGTAATACATGCCCATGTAGATGTCGATCATGCAGATCGCGTAGCCCACGCCTGAGGATAAAAGGTTATAGAATTTACTCTGTGTTTAGAATAATGTCGTTTTGGGAACCTAAGAAAAGTAAATTGGTTTTAAAATAGGTACTGTAACTTCCATAGCTATGGTGTTCAAAATACTACAACATGTGGACATGTTAATACAGTCATAATAGTGTCAAGAGTTACTTCCAGGCCTAGGTATTAAAGCTAAGCTCGGATTTCTATTCGACAGGACAATACTATGAAAGAACATAAAAAGTTCAATCAAATCCCCTACCATCTTTGCTTTCAAACAACTTACACCCTTCATGAACTTAATTAAATTCAATGTCTCCAAAACCAATTTCCCCGCATCTTCGCAAACTGGCAATAAAACAGCATTCATCCATTCATCATCTCATAATAAATCTTCAAACATTCGAAATCAAATTAATCAGTGCAGCGGGCGTCAATTTTCGCGACGCAAAGTTAGTTCAAGTTGTAGAAATCAAATCAGCGCCATCTGTCGTCGCGGGTAATCAAATGATATCTCATCGCCTCCGCTAATTAGTTTATTCGATACGAGATGGCGTTATTCTCAATCGTAGCTCGAATCTACTGCAACTGTTGAATCCGTTTGTTATACGGCACAGAAATGGAGCAATATTGTTAGTCACACAAGGCAGATCTAATTTTGACTAGTGAGTCTTTGACTGTCTGCTGATGTGATAAACAACAGTGATGAACGTACAACCGACTGTTAAGGATGCTAACAAAAGATTAATCGCAGGCATAAAGGACATCTCTGGCGTCGAAGTCTAGTAATTAACTTTAATATTAGTTAAATAAAAAAACGAAACTATCTTGTGCCTACGTTAAGGTGGTATGATACAAACAGTGAATATCCTGAACGTTATTTTGTTGAAAACAGATCCTGTCCAAGATTCAATTTTGGAGAATGCAACCAAAAACAGACCACAACAGTCCCCACAGTCAATGGGTCGACAACAACAACAGTCTCTTTTTTTTAAATGTAAAAGTCAACCTTCTTAGTTAAATACTAACCATTGAGTAAAAAACAAGTAGCACCATTGACGCACATAACCACAACAGAAATCACACATATAACCATTTCTCATTGTAACAACTTCCTACAGAAATAACAATCCCCATTTCACAACTCGCGAACCGCGTTGTACCATATTTTGACACGCAATCAATCCACGGAATATTGCCATAAACGGCGGCGGGAGGGCGGAGGGCATCCCTCTGTTATCGGAACCTCGGAGGGACGGCCCTCTTGCTGATAACGGTGATCTACGGCCGCGTGTGATAAAACTGAGTCGTAAACTCGCACGATGTGTGAATCTTTTAAAATATTAGGTCACTTTTGTTGAGATTTCAATAGGAAGCTTTGAAGGGTAGAACGCTTTTTTAGATTAACTTACTTGTGGGAAAAAGTAGCTAATTCTTCTAATTTACCGGAATTAAAGAAAAAAGTTTAATTAGGATATTTGTACGCCGTTGACGGCAACCATTTTAATTAATAACTAACTTCCGCCAGCGGCTTCAACCGCATATCTTTCTAAATTAAAGCCTATGTTACTCAATGATAATATAGCATTCTACTAGTGACAGAATTTTTTATATCGGTCCTGTAGTTTTTTAATTTATTTATTACAAACAAAAATACTAATCTTTTCTTTGTAGATAACATCTGTATTGCACGACTCATAATGCGAAGCATAAGGCTGCCTGTCCACTGTAGCGGAGAGGAGGAAAGAGGAGCGGAGATGTGCCAATATTAACCAATAGAATCTTGACTTAGGATCACTGATCTAAACTCAGGGGCGGAGTCAAGATTCTATTGGTTAATATTGGCACATCTCCGCTCCTCTTTTCTCCTCTCCGCTCCAGTGGACAGGCAGCCTTAGAGAGTGCTCTACGATCGAAACAAAAATTTTGCCCCATTTCTGCAACTGTTTTTATTGTTACGCTCCTGCTAGTATCCTACAGAACCTACTTTATTTATATACCATTGTATAGACGATTAAATGGAGATTAATACTGTACTTTTCAAGTTTCAACAATTGATTTAATGCAGCAGAAATGAATAAAGCATCAAAATTGTTTTCAGCTAAAGAAGGAACCCTATTGAAAATGGCTCTTTTATTCAAAGTAGTTTAATTTTATGACTTATGAGGTGTGCAATTTTGGATTTTCCAAACTATTCTTATATTCTACAAATAAAAAATACTTGAATTTATGATTTTGAAATAGCCAATATCCTGCATAACAGTTGGTCATAATTAAATACAATATTTTAAATTGTCTATAAACAACCATTTTAAATTGATGTCCTTAACAAAAACGTATCAATTTCAAAGGCGTTGCGCCGTCATTATTACATTAACGAAGCCTTAATTGGATCGTTTCATTAGTGTTAGTTGGTCACAGAATTTGGCCAACTTAACAATTATTACACTTTGAAAACGCACTAAGTTTAAAATGCCTTTAAAAACGCACTTTTCATATGACTCCAGCCTGAGGCTGCCTGTCTGTCCACCGGAGCGGAGAGGAGAGGAGAGGAGCGGAGATGTGTCAATATGAACCAATAGAATCGCACCTCTGGAGCGGAGTTTAGATTCTATTGGTTAATATTGGCACATCTCCGCTCCTCTCCTCTCCGCTCCGCTTCAGTAAGACAGGCAGCCTTAGACACCGAGTCGAAAATTTAAAGTTTTTAACTGCTCAAAGACGTTATAATAGCAAAAAGTTCTTTCGACGTGTTCGGTGAATTTGCAAAAGAAGTACCGAAGTCTGAGAGTGTAGTGATTGGTCAAATTATCACTACTGAGCATCTACCGGGATTCGAACTTGATGCGGCCAATATAGCACGGACGAAAAAATACTTCGGAATATTCTTACGGGCCAAGAAGCTTGTTCCGTATCGTGGACTTAAGTTTTGACTTACATAAACTTTGTACTTCCATTTTAATGTGAAAGAAAATCTAGTACTTAAATTAATAAAGAGAAAATTCAAGTTTTTCAGTAGCAAAATATCCACTTTTGGACTTATGCCATTTTTCATTATACCTACCCAAAACAGTGTGTCCACTTCTGAATGCGACTTAGTACCTACAGCTTATAAGATTTTAGATACACCTTAGTCAAAGGGTTACCGGTAAAGGCCTACGTATTGAGATCACAATCTAGATTGGGTGTCATGTAGGTAGACGAAAGCCTATGAGAAGCTATCATAGTAATCCCTACATTGCATCCTCCATTGTTTCGTAGCGCTGTGCTACGCGCGTAGCACCGTAGCAAGATTTTTGTAGTCGTAGATAAAGACGTATCAAAAAAGGTTTGCAAATGTTTATGATTGCAGAAACATTAAAACAATATAGTAAAATATTAATTTCAGAAAGTAGTAATTTTTTTAGACTCGACATTTCGTAACAGTATGCTACGAGCGTAGCATCGTAGCAAGAATTTCGTAGCCGTAGACAAAGTCGAATCGAAAACTGTTTTCAAGGTGTCTGCGATTGCAGAGACACTCAAAATAGCAGTATATTAATTCTAGAAACGAATCTGTCTTGACGTTTTGTAGTACTATGCTACGCGCGTAGCATCGTAGCAAGATTTTCGTAGCCATAGACAGAAATGCATCAGACAAAACTTGCTAGTGTCTTTTATAGACACAAAAAAATATAATAGAATACCCATTAAAAAAACTAGTCTATATTTTTGACTTAGCAACTGCCTAGACTATGTATTGGTACCTAGACCACTACCTAGACCGACTAGACTCAGATGTGAATGCTGCGTGATCCGCTCGGCAAACATTTGCTGTGCCCTTCATCGACTCGTTTCAACTCATACCAATGTCAGCGGGGAAATTACTAACCTGAATGCACCGATATGATATCTAAGTTCGGTGGAGGTTATATTAAGTTATGTTACTTTTAGGGTAAACTAAAACTGTTTTGTTATTTGGAGTTGGCATACTTTTCATTCGAAAAGCAGTTCCGTGACATGATTCATGAAACCTTTTTAAGGTTCGCAATAAGTTTGTAAAAATAAGTACGTACTGGCGTGATAAATCTATATAAATAAAAAAAACTGGCTAACTGCGTGTCGGACTTCGCACGTTGCAGGGTTCCGTAGTTGGAATGAATTTATCCCGAGAACAAAATTAACATTGTAGTTGAAAAACATCATCATTGTAGTTTTAATTTTATTTTTTTTTTTTTAATGTAATTTATTTTAATTTATTGTGATGTAATATTTTAATAACAATACATTGTAATATTCCTATGGGTTATACCTGAAAATAAACGATAATTTATTTATTTAAAACATGTTCCGGCCCGGAGAATAATTATATTTATGCAACTGCAAATGTCAGTTGGTCGATTATTACTCGTTAACTTGTAGAGCCTACTCAGCTGTGATAGTTTCCCTTTTATATGCGTTTCGTCATATATGCTACTGCCGTGAAATTTTTCACATATATAAAACCAACCATTTAGCTGTCAGGGGTGGGGGACACTTGACTCTGACAAAAATTAGCACTTTAAAGCTGAACATTTCACAAACGGATCCCTGAATCCAAAAATAGTTAGCACACACTCCCACTATTTTTGAACGACCTTTCCAACGACACCCCACACCATGGGATAGAGGAGAAAAAAAAAACATCCCCAGTTTTCATATAAGAAAGTGTTTTTTTCTATAGATTGTAATTTTGACAGGTTAGTATTTGAATAATATTTGTCTGAGTGATGAAGGAGCTCTGAGGCCCCTTTTTGAATATAAAATACTGCTACCCAATATCTTTTTGGTTTATATTTTTGCGACAAGCAGAATTAGTATCCCATAGATATGAATAAAGTCTTAAAACTAATTACCTACATCATCATCAGCCTATTAATGTTCCCACTGCTGGGACACAGGCCTCCTCTCGGTGAGAGGGAGTGGGCCGTAATATACCACGCGGGCCCAGTGCGGGTTGGTAGATGTCACATGTCTTCGAATTTTTGGTTCTAGACATGCCGGTTTCCTCACGATGTTTTCCTTCACCGTTTTGAGAGCAGTGGTGATGAAATTATTTACATAAAGTATAGCGTCTGCCTGGGTTCGAACCCACGACCTACGACTCGTAAGTCGGGGCCGTTACCACTGGGCCACCACTGCTCGGAACCATTACCTACATGTTATTTGTAAAACGAGTATTTCCAATTTTGTTAATCGTTCGATTTTACGTTACGTTTACTCTACATTTCGTGATAGAACCTCTGATAACTTGAAACTTACGTTTTATGGCGTACCAGATTTATATCTATTGTAAAATTTTAAACCCTACTACCTACGAAATCACAAATCTCCCAAACAGTCTTCAACTGATAAGCTATCACACGCCACTCAATCAGAAGTCAATCCAACAAACAGTGGCCACATTGGATCCATTTCATACATTTTAACCAGCCAACCACTCGGCCCGACCATTTGTCCGGTGTTAAAAGCATTGCCTCCTGTATATTTATAAGCCACAAGTAATGTCCGATAGTGACGGGACACGGCCGGCACTCCCGGACACTCGGACACCCCACGTTTACACACGAATGCCAGATTTTCGTTTTATATTGAGTTTGGGAAACAATATGGGTAAGTGGTGGGTTTATGGGCTTTTATACTGTGGCATACATACATAGATTAGCAACGGGTTAAGCAAAGAATAGGACTGGATTATGCGTAGTGAAATGTCTAAGATCATGTTTGGGATATTTTGTTTTAGAAATAGAAAAGGCATACTGTTACACACACGAGTGACCATTACTTTTAAAATAGTAAAAATACCTATAAAAAGTTTTGAATATTACGAAATTTTGAAATATTTTTACATATAAGATTCTACGAATAATAATTAACATCAATTTTATTCTAGAAAGCGACATTCTTGGCGGGTGCGCTCTCGTCACCAATTAAGGGAAAATCTAAATAATTTTCCCTGCGAATAAAAGTTCGTAAAAGCGTTTCTCATCTATACAGAAGCTGTAAATAACACTTTAAGCCCTCAATACTGATTGTTGATCGGTGCTGCCCTCTGGGGACAACTAGACGAGTCTCTGTAACTCCTGAAAGCTCCTGAAGAGTATTGTTCAGTGGTAATATCTATGATTGGTGCGGTATCTATTTGCTTTGGTTTTATTGCCAATAGGGAGATGTTTTATAGGGTTTTAAGCACAGGCCACACTGGGAATGAAGTTCGTTTAGCTTCACTCATGTAGCTACCGCGTCTTTTCATACATCAGTTTATAGTTCGCGGTGTGATACGGAATATGCGAACAAGTGGTGACATAAGCGAAGCTAAACGAATTTAGTTTCGTTCCCAGTGTGGCCTGCGCTTTAGGGATGAAAGATACTCAGTCTCATCAGTTGTAGTATTCTACGATATCAATGAGTTACTAAGCACCATTTGAGACAGGTAATGCTTATTTTGAAAAATGACAATATATAATAATTATGTTATCATTTTTATTGTCTACATTATGAAAATTAATAACAAGTTTTGTAAGCTAATTTTAGCTATAACCCTGATCTTGAAAAATATATGGGAAATGGCAATAGGTTCTACGATACACGATACCAAGATCCATTTGTAAATATGATCATATAAACTTCACGACAAAACACTGTCGTAAATTGAAATAAGTTTCACTTTCCTTCGGTTGAATTGACGAATAATTTATTTACCATCCCTTGTAATGACACATATTTTCCAGAATCAAAGACGTACACGATTTTATGTATCAAGAAAGATTAAGAAACTCAACTTACCCTTCAGCGCTGGGCAGATCCTCTTCCACAGCGTCAGACAGCCGCAGCGATGGTACTGCCCCAGAGCCAGCTCCATGAAGAACAGCGGCATCCCGCCGAACAGCAACATCACGCAGTACGGGATCAGAAACGCACCTAAGGGCAAAGATGGCTTTCAAATTGATGGATCAATTGGCAGATGTCTGAACAGACGGAACATTCATACAATTGCAATACAATGAGATTTACTGTCGGCGGGTTCATTTGTTATTATTATTCATCTGTTCAACAGGAACTCAGAATCAGAGATCTTCTACTACTACATATTATTTTGGCAGACGACCTGAAAATTTGAACACCGTTAGACATTCGTTTTTTGCTGGATACACGGTCGTCGAGTTGATCAAATAAACGCAAAAATCATTGGTGTATAATAACTTTAACTACGGTATACACCTGCATTTTTATTCAGTAATACTAGTTCTGGAAAAGGCAACTCAAATTCTCAGAGAAATGTTCAATATCTATAACTTTAGTTATACGTACCGCCGCCATTTTGATAGCAGATGTAAGGGAACCGCCACACATTGCCCAGGTCCACCGCGAACCCCACCACAGCCAGCAGGAACTCCGCCTTCTTGGCCCATGTCTCCCTCTCCCGGGGCGGGGTCAGGGACACCACTAGGGAGCGACTCTTCTGCGGCGGCTGTTGGAAATATACGGTCGTAAGTAGCAGAAGGAGATAAACTGGATAATAAATATCGAAAAATTATAGGAATTGAAGAAGTTGTCTTAAGTATTGCAAGGATTTTCTAATTCGTTTTCAAATCCAGATGTTTAGAGAAAGAGGCCAGTCTTTGATATCTGAGAATGCGACAAGTCAGTCATGCCTGTCTTCAAGATTTCGGGTGTCCTTCATCAAGTTGTTTCTATAGAGGGTGGCAGGAGGGTGATGTCTGGTCGACGCTGTGGTATATTTTACTACACTTGTGCACTATAATATCTCCCACGTCGATGGCTAGTCTTCGCTCAGGTCGGCCGTCAATCATGGCAGAAATTCGGTCAGGAGGAGGACTATATTCCACTGTGTTTATGACAGGTTAAGTGGTCTTCATCAGGATTACTCACATTGTTGGTGGTGGCAGGCGGGTCGGGCGGGGGCGCGGTGGGCGCGGGCGGCGCGTCGGAGGGCGGCATCTCTGACGGCTCGCACTCGCCGTTGCGCCGCTCCGGCCCGGGGCTCTCGCCCTGGAACAGCATGAGACTTGATACTGGTTCTTGAATACATCAATAAAATAAGTGCCTAAGCATTTAAAACAAATGGTATAAAAGGCTAACAATGCAAGAGTAGGGGAAGACCAAAGTAACGATGGATGGACTGTGTGAAAGATAATACTGGTTGAAAGGGGGTGACTACCGAGACGATGACTAATAGAGAAGTATGGAATAAAAAGACATGTGGCTCCGACCCTAAATAAATTGGGATAAGAGTAATATAATTATAATAATAAGAGGTATTTACATAAGTAAATCCTAGTCAGAGTGCAAAAATTAATTTAGATTCCGAACGAACAACGTTCTTGACTGTTGCTGAAGACTACTAGAGCTTGAATTTTGGGTTTGGGTTTCGTCCGCCAACAGTGGAAGTTGATGTGTTATTATAATTGTATATAAGTAAGTACTGATTCATCAAAAACAGGCAAAAAAATATTTGAACATCATTTTTCATTGAAATGAGCAGACGGAAAACACTGAAAAATATTCTCCAATTCAAAAACGTAAGGCAAAAATTATTTACCATCCACAAAATTCTCATTATTTTTGTTTAACGAACATCAAGACTTCCCCCAGTACATGAGAGTTGTAAAGTACCAGTATTTATGTGTGTTCGAACAATTTGTCGTATTTACAGAACAGGCGTCCGCAAACACGACGACCAACCAGATTGCTGGGCAAATAAAAATAATGAAAAGTGACCCTTGTGGGTGGAGGCACCCACGGTTGCTCTAAGACCTCATTATTGACGACGAAATAGAAGATTACGTTTGGTAAACAAGTGGTTCAGAAGTTAACTAAGTATTTTGGTTGGTCTAAATGTTGATGTTATTGCAAAATTTAGTAGGTACTTACCGAGGTTGCTACCATAAAAAAAAACTTATGTTATTAGGCAATTTTTACCTATACTAACTTTTTCATCGTTGAACTTTTAAACTTGCCGATACTTTTGTAATTCGAAGTAAATTAACTGATTTATGGAAGCATCTCTGTATTGTCAAACCTACTTAGGTGAGATTAATAAAAGAATACTAAAGGGCTATTTCACCACCTTGGTAAGTTCCGGTAAACAATCTGGCACAACATTTCATACAAGATTTGCTCCATCCAATACATAGTCAGTCTCGGGAAATAGGCTCCTTTCCATTTATCTTCATCTCTATCTGCCTTAGCACAAATCAACCTAATAGAGAACCAATCTAAGCCACAGACACAATTGATTTAATCACCATTTCTTCCCCACATCAGGATCAATTCTCAATCTGTCTATTTTCATTACTGCACCATTAGTAGCATATAGACGAGCAAGTGGCGCCCTCAATCAAGCGGTAGATAATTGTCTGAACTAATTAAGAGGGACCTTCTTGCTCGTGAAAGTAATCCGGTGTGTAAAATGTTAATTGTTTACGCGTTACTGGGTTTTAAAGAAACAGTTTTATGTTTGTAAGATGTTTAAACGTGTCTGTAGATAGATTTGATTTTTTTTGTTCTAAAGATGCGGGTGGGTGAAAAACAGATGTTTTGTTTTTAGTTTTCCAGTAGATTGGTGAAAGGTTGGAGGTATGCTCTATCTGTGTATGTTATGGGGTTTGGTTTCTGCACTGAGTTCCTGAGTTCCTGAGCAATGGTGGCCCAGTGGTGACGGCCCCGACTTACGAGTTGTAGGTCGTGGGCTCGAACCCAAGTAGGCGCTTTACTTTGTGTAAATAATTTCATCACCACTGCTCTCAAAACGGTGAAGGAAAACATCATGAGGAAACCATCACGTCTCAGAACCAAAAATTCGAAGACATGTGACATCTACCAATCCGCACTGGGCCCGCGTGGTGGATTACAGCCCACTCCCTCTCACAGAGAGGAGGCCTGTGTCCCAGCAGTGGGAACATTAATAGGCTGATTATGTACCGAGTTCCTCACTCAGGTGGACCATTGTGCGTGGGTCATGGCGGCCGTCAGTTATTCCAACCAGCCCACTTCCCTCCAGAAGTTAATTAAATCTCTTGGTCAGACCAGAAGATTTAATTAAGGTCTGGGTGACGCCTGTGCATTCAAACAGTACGTGCGCGACGGTTTCCTCAGCCTCCATGCACGCCCTGCACAGAGGACTGTCCGTTATGCCTATTGTGTAGAAAAAATGTGCTGCGAAATATATTTGTTGGCCATAAAAGTAACCAAACTGTGTAACATCTCGCATTTCTTTGTAACATCTCGCAGCCAAAATCGTCAGCATCTTAAACTAATGCATGTAAAAGGGCTCGTACTTAAAAATAAAATGCAAAACGTACACAAAGGGTCCTCAAACGCGTTCTTTATGAGGTATTCTAAGTTTATCGCCGATAAAGCGGACGGTAGTCACCATCACTCATTGTGAACGACTTCAAAAGCTACACATTAATCTGTTAATGTGTAATTTGGGTGCTTCGTGTGTAAATACGCTTGGTTTTATTGGTAATCTGATTTTAAAGAGTGCTAACAATTTAGGAATGTTTTGTGTTAACCCTATTTTTCCTGACTTGCAGTTTCTGCGGTTTGATAAAATGTCTCATTTTCTGCGAAGCATACTTACATTTATACACACGTATTTCTCTGTAATTGTTAGACGTACCTACTTAGGTTAGTATTTGGGCAAACCGATGTGGTAGCCTAATATTATACATAACATAACATCACGCATTGTTTCCCCGAAGGGTTGGGCAGAGGTGTTCCTATAGTACACTCACATTTCGACAGTCCCATGTAATAGGGGGCGAGCCTATTGTCATCATCCTTGCACAAATCCAGACTCTGGGTTGCTACTGTGAAATTCCAGATATAAAGAACCTGCCCGACCCGGGAATCGAACCAGGTCCACATGCTCAGCAGTAGCGCTTGAAACCATTTAATTCCAGTAACATAGACTCATAGTAGAATTGGCATATATATTTACAAATAAAATAAAAATTAAATTCAAATTAAAATCAAAACTAAAATCAAAATTAACACTCAAATTAAATTTAAAAAAACACTGTCCGATCCGTGAGCGTGTTGTAAGGTACCTATCGTACTGAGATCTGATGATCTATTTATGTGGCAATTTTCAGGAAAAAAAATAAAAATTCGTTCCTTTTTTTTTCAATGGGTAATTTTGCCGGGTGGCCCGGCCGTCGATCGTTTAGCGGGTGTCAAGTCATAACTGTCATAAGTTATGACTTGATATTTGAACATTTGAACATTTTTCATGGATTTGGGGTAAGTTTGGTACCAAAATTTTGATTTTTAAGTAGTAATAACTTTTTTATTTTCAATAATAATAAGATTTTTTATTACTTTTAGGTAATTTTATTTCAGTACCTATGTGCCCTGTCGGATCGGAGAGAGATTTTTTTATATTGTATAATAAGTTAATAAGAGAATCTCATAATATCTATGGCCAAACAGTGGTCCACAGAATTTTCATCATGTCTGTGGATAATATTTACTGTAGTTTTTCCATCTGATAAAGTCTTGAAGTCGCCTCTTATGATGCACACAAACCACCCACCACCCACTGGGGATGGACTTCTATCACACGAAGTAGCGGATGAGTTGTGTTATAAGTTCGACTGGTATGTATGTGTGCTTGTGTGTGGCACCGTAGCTCTTAAACGGGTGAACCGATTTGAATAGAGTTTTTTTTATTTGAAAGCAGGTTTTCTAGAGATGGTTCTTAGATATGTTTTATCAAAATCAGTTCAGTCGTTTGAAGATTATCAGTTCTTTTCTAGTTGATGAATGGAGGTGACCGTCTTCCACAGGTCAGATCGATTTGAAATTTGGTATTATGTTACTTCAATGATATTAGAAGAACATAGTAACCTTGAGTTGATGTTGCAGCATCACCTGGAATTTGCAGGATATCCAAGTCCCTTACCAACTTATAGCACAGGTATCGTGTTTGGGCTTATTGGAATGGTCTCAATGAATAGGATATAGATAGATGAACAGGGTCTGGTGATGGAGTAGGAAAGAGAAATGAGGACATGTTTGTTTTGGGGGTTTTTTAAACTTTAATATAACTTCACTTGTTATACTTAACTTGAGTAATGATAGTCATGCCTTCCGACTTCAAGACTGCCTTTAAAATTACCATACGATGCTTCACAGAAAGTATTTACTGTCCTAACCTAACAACTGACTTGTGCAGGCTCAAGAATAGAAAAAGAATGGTTAACATCAGGTGGACAATCTGCCTGTAAATCAGAAAATTTTAAATAACAGATCAATGAATAAATCAATTTGAATATGTATGAAAAGTATTTAATGAATAAAACCAAACGTCTTCTGTTTACATAAGTTACTTTATTTAAATCGAGTTTCGTTTGATTTTAGTCACTTTACGAGGTTTGCAATCACTTTCAAGTTAGAACAAATTTGTTTTGTGTAATTATACAGTTAGGATTGGGATAAAAGACTTTCTGTCGTGGAAATGGGAATCAGGTTACTGTGAAGTAAAAAACTGCGGGGTAATTTTGTAACACATTAATAATAGGAATGACTTTAAGACTCCCTAAATTGTATGTTAATTTGCATTAATATTCTGAAATAGTTACGCGTACAATCAAAATGGAACTTTAGTATATGATTTATTGGATCTTTTTCTTTCCATGTACAAGACAGTTACGTAATTGTAGCATTTTCGCTCGATTCATGTTTTATTCGAAAACCATGTCTTTTTTAAAAGATTATTTGAATAAAATCAAGATTACTTGGCTTTTATGTATAAAATAAGTATTCACAGTAAGAAAATATAGTTAATTATCCAGCCACAAGATATTTTTTCTCTAGATCAATTATTACTTAAGTTATAAATGAAATAAGAATTGAGACTAACGCCATTTAGTTCCGTGCTCGAACACAATCAAACAGCGCCCGCGATATTCAACTTTATAATGGATGCGTTTAGCACATAGCGGAGTGGCGGGGTGCATGTTTGCGGAGCTTGCGTAGAAATTGTTTTTAGAGTGCCTAGTCTTAATTTGGACAGTTCAACAACGAGGAGGAGCTCGTGGCTAAGTAATAACAAGCCGCACTGGTCGATCCATCAGGTTAAGCTACGCTTGCCGGGGTTGGTCAGTGGATGGGTGACCATCTTTACATACCGAGACTCCTCCGTGCCTCGGAAAGCACGATAAGCCGTTGGTCCCGGCTGTCATTCGGGGATCCTTGACAGTCGTTACGAGTCGTCAGAAGCCCGAAAGTCTGACATCAGTCTTACCAAGGGGTATCGTATTACCCAGATATTGGGTTGTGGAGGTTAGATAGGCAGTCGCTCCATGTAAAATACTGATATTCAGCTGCATCCGGTTAGACTGGAAGCCGACCCCAAGATAGTTGGGAAAAGGCTAGGCAGATTGATTGAACAACGTTCATTGCGTTATTTACGTTGTCGAGCAGACAAGTTTTTCGAACATATGAAGCAATGGATTAGCAATATCCTTCAAAATCATTCTGATTGTGTTACGCAAGGGTTGTTAAATAAAAAAACAGTAGTGCACTGTTGCATAGAATAATAATTATGCTTATGCTTTGTTCGTAGTTTTATAATCCTTGTACAGCTAGGGTAATCAAAATGTTGTAATTGTTAAAAAAAATTACACGTCAATTTGCCGTGTTGTAAGTAGCCATTTCATACAACTATAAAATAATGACAGTTAGGATTTCAATATACGGACAATTTAAGTTGGTAGTCATTTTGCAAAAAAAAATAATTTCCTTGACTTTAGCTACTACACAAATTACAATTTCAATGCTTCTTTAAAATTTTCTTCATTCTTTCTATCAGTTCGTCCCTTGCACCATCACCCATCGTGTCCAAACATGCGAGATCAGAGGGAACCACTCCGTCTGTGCTGGTCTCCACTCGCAGGAATTTAGAGGTAATTGCGTTCCCACTTCGATTTAATGTTTGTTAATGTTTTTTACTGACCAACGTTTAGGTTGGATACACTTGGTGATAGAATTGAATCGGTTTGTTTTGTTTATGTTATTGACTTTTGCGATTTTGCGAATTCACTTTTATTATGAAATACTGATTCAGGATTGCCTCGTTCGTCTAGTGGTTGCAAGCGCTACTGCTGAGCAAGAGGTCTTGGGTTCGATTCCCAGGTCGGGCAAATGTTATTGGGGTTTTCTATCTGGTGTTTCTCAGTAGCAGCCCGGAGTCAGGATTTGTGCACGGTTGATGGCAATTGGCTCGTCTCCTATTACATGGTATACATAACTGCTGAAATGTGCATGTACAGACGCCAGCACATCAAGTTACTACAATCTGTCGAATTTCTTTAATGGATTTTCAACTTTATCGCTCAAGAATAAGGTTCAATGTTGATTGGGAAAATTTTACAGATTGGAGTAGGTTGATGTGCTGGCGTCTGTACTATAGGTACACCTCTGCCTAACTCTTGGGGGATTACACGCCTGATATTATGTTAGTACTCTCTTACAGGACACTAGTTGTACTTTCATTGATGAGATCATTTATATTCAATTTATTATTTAAATAATAAAATAGTTTCTTCTCCCTTAGATTTCTGTTAATACTCCCGACCAGTTTCTCTACACACGCTTATGTTTTAGTTCGACTTGCAACCTCCCTGAAATTTCCTGAACCTTCATGCATCTAGGCTCTAGCAAATCCCGGTCATGCAAAACGGATGTGTGTCAGAAGCTACAAGGTTTAAGCTAATTTCTTTATCAAGAGAATCGCTGTCATCGAAATATATTTTACTGGTTTTCCTTTATTTTGTAACCACATTTTCCCATTTCGTATCATAGCGTAACGTATTCTTACAACTCAGTATTTCTACTTCTTAAATTTTTAAGTCAGACTAAAAAACCAATACAGTGCGCTGTCAACAGAACGTGAACAGAACCGTGCGGCCGGTTTTGTAAACATTATTTATTATTTATTTATAACAGCTTAAACTATCATTTTATAAAGAGAGAGAGCTTATTTTGTGAGCGTGAATATGTATGTGGAGAGTAATCTACGGTACCAAACTTTTATTTGCCAAAGCTTGTATTAGAAAAAATATTTCACGATTTAAAAGAGACATCATTCCAGATGGACATATGTTATATATACGAGTATGAAGTAAATATATACCAAAAAAGAAGCAGAGGTCGTGAGCAGTGGTGGCCCAGTGGTAACGGCCCCGACTTACAAGTTGTAGGTCGTGGGTTCGAATCCAAGCAGGCGCTTTACTTTGTGTAAATAATTTCATCACCACTGCTCTCAAAACGGTGAAGGAAAACATCGTGAGGAAACCGGCATGTCTTAGAACCAAAAATTCGAAGACATGTGACATCTACCAACCCGCACGGGGCCCGCGTGGTAGATTACAGCCCACTCCCTCTCACAGAGAGGAGGCCTGTGTTCCAGCAGTGGGAACATTAATAGGCTGATGATGATGATGATGATGAAACTATCATTACAGGGTTTACCCTAATGCAACAGCTAAGAACTTGTGTACAACACACGTGTGCAGTTAGTGAGGTGTAGTTTGATTGTAAATGTGTGTGTGTCAGCGTGTTAGCACAGAGAGGAGGTGTAGTTTTGGCATGCCTCACTTTATTGTTTGCAGCGCTATAGCTTGGTTTTTATTTGATCTGAGAGTTTAAAATGGTATTCTTTCTAGAGCGTGATGGAGACCGCGAAATTATGTATTTCCATAAAATATTAAATCTAATTTAGTTATAGGACTTCGATCTCGATACACCCAGATATCCGCGTGCCGTCCATATCTTGTCCCCCACATATCGGTCCCAACAATGCGCGGCACGTCGCATACCGTGCCCGACTATGTCGCTTTGTGACGCAGCCCTAATCAACACAGCTATGCTGTTAACTAGTTTTTACGTTCTTCGTCAAGGACGTTTTTGTTAAGTACCCGGTACTTGTTGGAAAGCGAACACTGTCCTCCTATGTCTATTAACACTGTAATTATACAAAATTGGAAAAGCCATTTATTTTTTAAAGAGTACCTAAACATGGAGTTCTCATATCGTTCACCTAGCTTCTGACGTTTCATAAGTGCCCATGTAGGTTTAAGTGAAATAAAATATGTAGTTTTTTGTTTTTGAGCACTTTGGCATGTCCTTGTAATTTGTTGTTTTGTTAGATATTTTGCGTGTTTTTACAATCCACACTTATCCATACAGTTTCCACACCAATATTATGATATGAATGCGAAATTGTATAGGTATCTGTCGGTACAGATTTCGATGAACATAGGATACTTTTTATCCCGGGAGTATTTGTTCCCGTGGGATAATTCCGAATTCAACGAGGGCGAAGCCACCAACAAAAGCTAGCAGTAAATGTTACGTTTTAAAGGCAGAAAGAAATTAGGATTTACAACTGGTTGCTTTTTAGATCACGTTTTCAAGAAAGCCTATTTGAAATAAAACGTTAACTTTCTAGTGAGCCAAAAATACTAAAGTAATACAATTACATTTCATAGAGTTTACTAAAAGACAACCTAAGTACAGTGGAATCATGTTTTTTGATGAACAAATACAAAATGTTTTCTTTTAAAGAAATCCTTATTATGTGCCGATTTTTGAGGTCGCGTCTTACAAGGTCAGTCAACATTGTGATGACAAAGCTCCCCTTCCAAACGTCTAAGGAAAACTTTGGTTTGCGCCTATAGACATGTTTTGAAGAGTCCGCAACTTTTTAAATGCCATAATATATCATACAAATTGGGTGTTTGGTCGTGAACGTTAACTTGAAATTTTTACTGTAGAGCCATTTTACTTCTTTGAGACACTACTATACCTAGCTAACTGCCCCGTTGGTCTCGTGGTCGCTAGTATGACTGCTAAGAGTGGGGTCCTGGGTTCGATTCCCGGGTCGGGCAAAGTGTTATTGAGTTTTTCCATTAGAAATTTCTTCGTAACAGCCCGGAGTTTGGAAGTGGGCGGTGTGATACCCCCGTGCCTCTGAAAGCACGTTAAGCCGTTGGTCCTGCGCATGATCTCTCTCCGGTCGTGTCGGTTTGCCGTCCCATCGGACGGTGAGAGTGAGGGAAGAGAGAGTGCACCTGTGTCTGCGCACACACTTGTGCACTATAATATCTCTCGCGCCGAAGGCTAGTCTCCGTTGAGATTGGCCGCCGTGGCCGAAATACGGTCTGGAGGACTATATACCTAGCTAAGAGACTTGTATACTAAACATAACATCACGCCTGGTTTCCCCGAAGGTTTAGGCAGAGGTGTACCTGTAGCAGGTACACCCTCATTTCGCCAGTTATGTTTAAGTCCCATGTAACAGGGGGCGAGCCTATTGCCATCAACCGGGCACAAATCCAGACTCCTCTACTCTTGTATATTATAAATGCGTGGTTTCGAAAGAGACGGTAAAAAAAAAAATTGGGACATCTCCGAAGCCTTCTTGGAGCCTTCTCTTCATGCTTTTATCAATGTTCCTGTCAACATTACTTTCACCTTCCTTTAAGGTGCCACTTTACTATATCCAAAACAACAGATAACTGCATTTCAAATACTCAAAACAGCATGAATGTATTGACTACCTAAGCCTTTGCAGTTTCTAGCCAATCGAGCAGTCCTCCAAACTTACCGGAGAGCTATCTATACAAGTTGTTATCTAAACAAGGTTGCGAACTGTATCCAAGTTGCGATGAGTCTGTGCGGCGCGGTCAACCTCCTTCAGTAATGGGTCGCAGATATTTAACCCTAAAGGTGCTGGAGAGTCTTGGCGCTATAAACCTAACAAAAGTATTTCTGTTTTCGGAAGAATCCACACCTTCTGGTGGAGCTGGGTAATAAATGGGTAAAGTCTTAATAATACATTACTGGCGAGGTCAGCAATTAGGGCTTAGGTGAACACATACGTGAGTCCATCAATGCCTGGTTGCGGCCAAGGCTTGTATAGTACTTTTCTCAAACAATACGTGGAAATTGAAAAATCAATGACGAACAAAGGAAATTTTCCACGCGCCCCTATTTTCATTTGTTTCTTCTTTACTATAAACAGCTCCATTTGCTAAGCCAGTTCGTTTAAATAAAATCTTTGATATGTTACCTCCTTGGTTGCCCCGTGTTAAAGTAAAAAGTTAGTTCCATTTTTAAATAACACGACAGATATGAGTTTTCATAGTAATTTATTTGGCCGCTAAATACGACAGATATGGATTTTCAAACAAAGATTGCCGGCTGGGCGCTCGCTTGTTTTTGACCAGTACAGCAATTTCAATTTATCTCGAAGAAGGTTGTCAAAATAATGTTCGAATTTCCAAGCAGGTTTGAGAAAATGTTATTTTTGAGCATAGTAAGTCAGCCATAATGATGCGAATACCTTAGCTTTGCATGTCGCGTTTACAGTTTCGCGTGTTCCTTGGAAAGGATTATAATTATGCTAACATGTGTTTGAGGAATTATAACTATGTAGGTATGTCCTTGACGATCAATCAACTTTTAATATTACTTTGTAGATATTTTACCGCAGAGGTACAGTAGAATGAGTAGTAGAGGTAGTTTTAACTTCATGTTACTGATATGTTATCACTTTTCTACACAACTGAGGAAAGAAAGTTCCAGTGAATAGTTATTATTTCGTACACATAGATTTCGCGAAAAATTATGTCTTGGAACAAAACTCTATTCATAAAATGACTTTGATACCCGTGAAGTCTGTCCACCAGTGTGCCATTGTGCCCTGTGTAAGCTTTGCCATTGACCAACCCTTCAAAATAGCCACTAAACATTTTATCACTGAAGATTGTATCACTGAACTGAAAATTTTAATAGCATCAGATAAGCGATCCAGGTTCAGAAGATTCTGGAGGTGATAATGAAAGAGCAGAAACGGTTCACCATCTACATATCAAGAAACCTGAACACATGCAGTTGAAAGGTGATCAGTGATCATCATCCTAGCCTAGCCTTTTCCCAATTATGTTGTGGTCGGCTTCCAGTCTAGCCGGTTCCAGCTGAATATCAGTACCGTACATGGAGTAACATTATAGTTTTTATTTCGGTTCAGTGTTACTTTAGAAACTAGCCAACGCGGTGTTGTGAGTATACAGGCTTGAAAATAAGGCCCATAAAACAACACATAATGTGAACGACACCAAAATAAACGACAGTCGTCGAGAAATCAAATCGTTTGCAAAATATTATAACAGAGAAAGATAATCCTGCTCAATATACTGGTTATAGGTGTGTATGTATACATTGTTCACATAAGCAGATTACAATACAACAGACGATGTTGTCAAGCTGAATTTGTTTTTTTTTCGTGACGATAATGTGTATGTCTTAAGAATTCAGGATATTCAGATTAACTTAGATTGACTGTTGTAATATCACCGATATTTAAAATATTCTGTTAGTTTTTATAATGTTTTTAACATGTTGGAGACCTACGAAAGCATTTCACTATTTCGCATCGTCTAGTACAAGTTCCAAGTTTAAATCATATTGAAACTTTCATTTCGGAAATGGAACACTACGCATTTAAAAACTTTCTTAAAAATATCCTTCATGTGATATAACATCAGTATTCGAATTAATTGACCCAACACATTAAGGTAGTAAGAGATGAATGCAAAATACTCAAAGATCAAGACGTGTATTCATAAAGACATCCACTAGGTCTATTTCTCCGTGATGAAAGGAACTGGTCAAGCGAACCCTGCGCCTTCTAACATCCACGATATATATGGAGATGTTCTGATTTTGCATGCGGTTTTAGTCGAATTCTTGGAGAACTACTTTGTGAATCTACGCCCATAAAAGCATTTGATGAGTTAATCTAGCTAGGGCATGAATTATATCGATGTGCCAAATTTCAACCAAATCTAACCCATCATCTATGCGTGTTTGAGTAACAAACACTTTCTCGGACTTACAAATTTTATGAAACATGCATGGTAAGCTGCGCTACGAAAACGCTAAGGATGCGCTACGTAGAGGCTACGGTAACTCTACGAAAATGCTACGAAGCTGATACGGAATAAGGTAAAAGACCGCGATGCTAGGTAGACTCTGATTGATGCTACTAACTTGGGGAAAAAGCAGGTTTAAAGTTTAACTAGTATATGGGGCCCACTCTTTTGTGATTTTTTTTATAAATACTTTAAAAAAGTGTGGTAATAATATAAATATTTATGGCTGCTACAGGTAGACGAAGCATATTTACGAAATCTTCAACAAATCAAGGAGACTCCTCCCTCTCAATTGACCTTGACTTGACACTTTAAACCTAAACAAATCCAGTGGAAAATCGAACGGTAAAGGCCAATGTAACTCGACAAACGGTAACACTGGCCTAAAGTACACAGTTTAGTGGAATTAAGCAAAAATAACTTGCTTAACAAAGAACAAAGTGAACAAAAGAATGTCGGGTATTCTGACATTCCCACTTTAGAACAAATACTTTTACAATTATATTCTTTTTACGTATTTTTTGCCTTTTTTGTCACAGCTTTGTGGTTTAAATGTTAAATGTCTGGGATATTTTTTTGTTATGAAGCGAGTGACCTCAAAAACGTGGCGAGCATAGACTGATGCGGAAGGCTGAGAACCGGGTTTAATGTCGCAATTTGGTAGAAGGCCTATGTATGTTAGTCCAGGTGTGGACTGCGATAGGGTGAGTTTATTGTTATGTTATGTCATGACTGCTGAGGTTTGATTCCCGGACGGAACGACAATTTTTGATGCGATAGTTGTTTTGAGTGTGGGGGTTTATGATTTGTGTCTGTACCTAAATGCAATGATTATACAGGAAAAATGGCCATATGGCGTTGAGAAAACATTATTGAATGCTATTCATTAAGGGCCTCGGCGAATGAAAGCAAAAATTGACAAAGATAAAAATAAAAAAAAAATTTTTGGTTGCGAAGTTTTCTTTTCATGTTAGTCTGTGAAGTTGTAGGACCAAAGAGTTGGCTTACCTTCACCATAGACAACATTCTAAGTAGGTACTTGCTTTTACTTGGCCTTGACAACGAGTTCGTACAACTATTTACAAACAATTTGAGTTTCAAAGCCTGTTATCGCTGTTTACTGAAAGCTAACCTTTTGCCGAAATCTTTTTCATTATTTGGATATTATGTTTTACGTCGAATTTTATTGAAAAAGGGAGTAAATGAAAGTATCTAATGATTCCTGGAATTATGCGATTTTTGTTAACGATTGATAACATCGTGAATTACGATTTTGAGAGACGGATACTTTCTCAAAAAATGTTTCATGGGTTTTCTTACTAGGTACATTTTCTCCTTTTCAGATTTATGTCAATAGTAAATTATATTTATTTTAAACTTGGTTAAACATAACACTAGGATAGATTCAACTAGGTCGTTGTTTAGATGTGTCACTGTGTTAAGATGTGTTTGTCTTAAAATATTATAACAAATCCTTCCGAAATCGAAACCGTAATAGCCAAGTGCTGAGCTACTGTGACAAGTGGTATAAAGTTGGTTGTATTCACATTGTAAACAATGTACATAGTTTAGGCGCTTTACTCATAGTTTTGCCCAAGAATTTATTTTGCTGGCTACATGTATTTACTTGGTGGATTTTTGAGACGGGCCAGTAAGGGCAGCACCTTAACAGTTGCTGCTTTACTATTAACTTTTCGAGTAATTGCTAACTGTATTCACAGATTTTGGACGACAATTATTACGTTTTATTTTTATTATGAATGCAATCAAGACTTTAATATAAGGATTAAATTATGTATCTTCTGGACCAACAGAGGTAAGAGAGAAAACCCAAAAAACGCAAAAAACTAAACGTTTGGAACGTTAGCTGTTTTTACTGCCCCATCTCAAAATTCCACCCTTAGACCCCGTACCCAGTATGTCGTGACGACAGATTATTGTGTCGTTTGAAGCGTCGTGGCTTGTGTATTTAAATGAAGGGGTTCACTTATAGGACGACGCGATTAACTGTAAATCCAACGATAAATCACGACATAGTGGGAACGCGCTCTTACTCAGATTGGATAAAATGTATAATATCGTGTTGAATGAGAAGTTTGGGCAGAGATCTTTTAATTTCAGATAAAGAAAGTTTTTCTACCAAAACCTCTTTTTTGTAAAATAGCTTCAAAGTCTACTAAAACACACATACTACAAATAAAACTGAAAACGCACCTTGGTTATAGCCGCGCTACAAACCATTTCGATTGGCTGAAACTTTTAACCATTCTCTCACTTCCCGAAATCTTGCTGTTTTAAATGTTAAATCTCACGCTGTTTTAAATGTCAAGTCAAAAATTTCAGTGGAAATTGACATGTAAAGCGAGCAAGTGAAAGCGGCTGCAAGCGAACTGTTTGCACAGCGACTGTGTCAAGTTGAGCGCGGCTTCAACTTTACAACTTTTTTATTATTTTTATATGCTTGCTGTTGCCAAGTGGCTAATGGTAGGCCGTGGCTGTACTTCCACAGGTTATTCTGGCATATCGATGAGGGATTCACTTGTGGTTTAAGAAATTGGAAAATAAATCTTTCAGTTATCATTAAGAATCGTACAGGCTCTAACACTGTAAGGTGTATCTGACAAACGGCCTATGAAATGAAATGAAATTAAATATAGGGCCACGATGAAAATTGCATTTACGCCCTGTATTTGTTGTCGTTTCGAATGCAATTTTCGATATCGGCGCAAATTGTTATCACGAATTCATTCAGATCTCAAAAATTTAAGAAAATCTGCTTTTCCATTCATTTTGACCGTGTCGGTATTGTACTTTTGTATGGAACAGCTGATTATTATTTGCGAAAAATGTCTACCTTAGTTAGTCTAGAATCATGTACTGAATTCGTGATATCAATTTCCACATCGATGTATTACCTACACCGTGTTTAATCGTGAAAACCGTTGAGCGCTTACGAGGAAACGGCTTCAAGTAGGCGATCGTTTGACGAGTCTTCGAAGATAAGTATCGTTTGCGAGTAAATTGTTTGTATTTGAGCATTGGAGGGTTAGCGGTTCTCCAAGCGCAACAAGTGTGATGGCTTGAGGTAACGCGTTGGAGCGAAATGCTAATAAAATGTGTGATATTTGGTTTGAATATTGCGATGTAATGTATCGAGTGACTGTTTTCATATGCGGAGATTACTGAAACTTTTCATATGAAAATTCTAACGTCACAAACTAAAGTAAAATCGTCTAATCTAGCGAAGATTCAATTTGTATGATTATCCAGAATGTGATGATTGAAGTGAGTATAATTTATTTATCTGTTCCGTGATAATAAAGAACACACGTAAGTATCTTTCACACGAAGACCAAGACGTAAATATATTTTACGATTTATTTAACTTTATGCAAGCGGACCCTTTAAGAGGATGTTGAGGTGGTCAACTACAGTCAACATTTGTAGAGTGAAAAAAGTACTAAAAGAGGTTCAAAAGTATAAACATTAGTTTTTAATTAGACTGGACTAGCAATTCTAAGGAGACTTTTAAATAGGTTTAAGGTAACTAATACGTGTGCTGTGTTTGCCGCAGTTCTCGGAAACGTGTTGATTCTAAAGATTGCGAGACTCGACGAATGTTGACCGTGTTGCCTACAGGTTGATAGTCAACAAGTCTTCCTCCTTATTTTACTGTGATTTAGAAGAAACGTGGTTGTTGGAGGATTTGCTTAATTATACGTCTGTAAAGGTAGTTAATGTAGAGGTAATAAGTGTTTTCGAAATTAGATAGAGATTAGATTTTTGAAGCGAATGTAAAATGTAGTACGTAGTGCTCGCAACCGGTGTGCGTGTATGAACAGATGTATGAACGTAAACGAGGCAAAAGGAGTATGTAAGGATCGTAGAGCAGAGCAGTGGTGGCTCAGTGGAAGCGGCCGTGACTTACGAGTTGTAGTTCGTAGGTTTCGGACCCCAGGCAGGCACTTTACTTTGTGTAAATAATTTCATCACCACTGCTCTCAAAACGGTGAAGGAAAACATCGTGAGGAAACCGGCATGTCTTAGAACCAAAAATTCGAAGACAGGTGACATCTACCAACCCGCACTGGGGCCGCGTGGTAGCCTAGATTACTGCCTATTCCCTCTCACCGAGAGAAGGCCAGTGTTCCAGCAGTGATAACATTATAGGATGTAAGGATTGTAGCAGGTGGCGATCTATAGTTTCTAGCTCAGTTTATAGCTATGGGAGAAGTCGTCAGTTTATGTATGTATTTGTTGAATGTAGTTTACTGTAAGCGGTAAACTTTGTGTTAACTGAACATTAATTTAAGAAAAGATACAACAGTAGGTTAGGTAGGTGAATGAGATTATGATGCGTATTTTATTTGATAAGTAGTTTAGTATACGTTTAGAGCATTTTTCCACTTCTGGATAGGCTCCAATAATTTAGGTATATGGCTGAAAAAATCAAGCAATTATATCTGTTCCAGTTTTGAATTTTTCTGGTGGATAGTGCTCATTCAAAACTTGTGAAACAAGGTCAAAGCCAATTGGTCGTCATTTCTTCAATGATGGTTGCAAAAAAAATAAACATAAAAGTTTATTTTAAATTCGAAGTTACCAAAACGTCCGCAAAAACTTTCAGAAAACTTCAAAGAAGTCAAGCCTTTCAAAACAAATCCAAAGTTTCAGGAGCACTTACCTTAGGTTGAAGTAGACGTCAGCGCTCCGGCGAGAGGATTCTCATGTCGAACTTCCGGAGGGTAGCCATGACGTGTGCTGCTGTTCGCGTCTTCAGTGCCACTGAGGAAGCCAGCAGCTCCAGCCACGATGGCGCGGTGGGCGGGGCAGGACACGCCCACTGCAACAAGTTGCCGCCAACTGGTACGAAGAATCAGCGATGCCGAATGTTTTTTTAAGATGATGGTAGAGGCCGGTGTACATGGGATGTAAGGTTTTCTTACGAGAATAGTTTTTGGGTTTATTTTACTGATCTTAAACTTTTTTCTAAAGTTTTCGGCAGTATAATGCAGGTACTGCAGATACCCCAAACGGTTTCAACATATACCTTATGGTGGTATCTACTAGAATTTACATGAACTGCATAACTTGTTATAGAAGCAATAAACAAGTCGTTTAGTAGTAGATAGTAAGCTTTGTATATATTTATAAATACTTTAAAACGTATCAACAAAAAAAATATACAAAATTTACAATATGGGCCGGCCTTATCGCTTTCCGTGATCTCTTCCAGGCATCCTTGTAATGTAGTATTGGCCATAGTAATTGTGTTCGTTTGATAGTTAACGAGATGAATCTACCATGAGGTCATCTTGAACCAAAAGACAGCCTGATAAACCAAATCCAGCTTTGAATGAGTACAAAATGCTGAAACATGAGGGCTGTAGGAAACCGACTTGAAGTTCTGCTTAGCCAACTTTTGTTTGAAACCCTTCTAATACACGTGTTTCTAAATACAGTGACTGAAACATACAGGTTTTCAATTAAAACTGAGCAAAGTTTGCGTTGCAAGTTGAGAAACTTAAATGAAGGAATATGTTACGGAACTACTCTTTAACTTGTGTACATATTAATTATTACTTTCAAAGGGCTAATGTTGTAGTTGCTCAAATAGTCAGAAGCATGGAAATTTACGCCTAGAGAACGGTGATCTAATCAGTTTTTCTGTGTCTAACGATGAATTTTGTTTTTCACGAACTGATGTACAGCATCTGATGGTGATGAAATTATGCCAGGAGCTGGATCTCAACTTAACGTTAACAATAATGTTCGGCTTGATGTTGGATATCATCCCGTATAGGTCCTATAAATGAACTTTGAATTAGAATTAGAGTCAATGTCTAAATTTAGTTAGGTACTACCGTACCTAACTAAATTTAGACATTGACTTACCTAACTAAATTTAGACATTGACTCTAATTCTGACCCACGTTATCGCTAAAAGGGTAACGTTTACTTGCAGTTTTAAACTCGAGAATTTAAAACAGCTCTGGCAGTGTCCACAGCTATTACTGAAACTTCATAGTCTTACAGTAAACCAGTAACAAAAACTATTCTTTCAAGAAATCCAGCATCCTCGCCTCGTCCTAACATCTTACAATAGATAAATAAACATAACGGCGTCCCGCCCCTCTGTGCTCTTCGCAGATTTGACCAATCAACCGATACTATCTATAAGTCTAAGCTCATCTCTATCACGAACTTACGGATAAGTACGGTTTTTCTTTCCTCCATGCTGATCGGGGAATAAAAGAATTGTGTCGAAGGAATGTATTGTGTTACTGATTTGCTTGGTAATGGATGGTGCTTAGAGGGTAAGAATGGTTAGGAATTGATATAGTTAAGTTGGTTTAATATATACCTAGCTAAATAGTAGCATACCTTCCTAAACGGAATTTATGTAGCACAAGAAATAAATGGAAGATTGTACCTACCAATCAAAATTGTCTACCACCTCTGTACTAATAAACAATTAATCATCACTCAGATAAAGCATGTAAAAAATCGCTTTTTGCCGCATTTAAATAAGCTAAAGAGTTTTAGGGCCTATTTCACGATGTCGGAAAAGCCACTAGTTACCGAATTAATAAAAAAATTAAACAGAATTTTTATAAAATTTATCTGCCAAGTAAGTTAATAGGAACTTAATCGTAGGTGGTGAAACAGGCCCTATCTGTCACTAACGAGACAATAGTATTTTTATTGTTATTGACTTCTAAAGGCAAATCGACAGTTAAGCAGGTGATCAAAAACAGATGCCATAGGCAGACAGATAAAAGCTAGAGCTTAAAGTTAGAGCTCTCTTTTAGGATTAAAAATAAGCGAGACAATACCTCTTGAAACACTCCAATCGAAACAATTTAGAGAACGTTTTATTCCAAAACGTTAATGTCATCAAATGCCTATACATAGATTACATAGGTTCTATTATAAATAGGCAGACACATACTATTCGCTAGTAGCATGAATTAGACGCAGTAGATAAGTGTCCAGCTGCCCGCATCTGCGACGACCGCTGTCATCTGATAAGAAGTCACAAAGCATGACCTGACGACATATGACAATTTATACTAATATTATAAAGAGAGAGAGCGTATTTTGTGAGTGTGAATATGTATGTGGAGAGTAATCTACGGTACCAAACTTTTATTTGCCAAAGCTTGTATTAGAAAAAATATTTCACGATTTAAAAGAGACATTATTCCAGATGGACATATGTTATATATACGAGTATGAAGCAAATATATACCAAAAAAGAAGCAGAGGTCGTGAGCAGTGATGGCCCAGTGGTATCGGCCCTGACTTACGAGTTCTAGGTCGTGGGTTCGAACCCAAGCAGGCGCTTTACTTTGTGTAAATAATTTCATCAGCACTGCTCTCAAAACGGAAGGAAAACATCGTGAGGAAACCGGCATGTCCTAGAACCAAAAATTCGAAGACATGTGACATCTACCAACCCGCACTGGGCCCGCGTGGTAGATTACAGCCCACTCCCTCTCACAGAGAGGAGGCCTGTGTCCCAGCAGTGGGAACATTAATAGGCTGTTTATGTTATATACGATATGTTACACCAAAAAAAACGAGCGAGGATTACAGTAGTCGTATAAGTAATATTGCCAAATTAATCAAAACAGCAAATAGTATTTGATATCTATTTGCGACGTTGCCCACTTGCAGAATAACGCTCTTAAGGTCTCTTAAGGTAGGCTCTTGAGCAACATCAAGTTTGTTTCTGACAGCCAACTCTAGCACCGCGCGCGCTCATTGGTCAAATCAAATAGCGCGCGCTTCCCCGTCTTCCTGTTACACACTTCCGTCCCTTTTCACGAAATCACTCGCACGAGATTTGATTATTTAGATTTAGATATTGATTGCCGGAAAGCGAAAGGAAATATGTTACACATCAAAATAAGTACTTAATAATACCAATGAAAAGCTTTCTTGAGTTCAAGCCTAATAATTTTTGTTAGGTTACTGCTCAGAATTTGTGTACAACATGTCGTGAACAGAATAATGTCTTCACATGTAAATTGCACCCGTGCCAAGCCGGGGCGGATCGCTAATATATTATATAATTTATTAAATGGTGGTAACTTCTAAAGGGCTGTAAAATCATAATTATGTTTGGACAGTAGTGGTTTTTGAACAGAAATATGATTAAACGATAGCATAAAGATTCAAGAGGAATTAATAAGAAAACCGTGAAGTAACAAATACATGTTTTAGCCATTTTAGAACTAACCTTAAACTCAAGGCATAAATTGCAACATAACTTTTACTTTTCTTACCTCAGGTTCTCCAAACTCCTTTTTCCAGTTTTTTAACGCATGTATCCACGGGGGATTTAGCCGCATTTATGTTTAAACTATTTGTAATTTTTCACTTTACCAGACCAGCACAAAGAAACTGACTTCAGTCATTCCAAGGTCAACAATTAAAAAGTAACAAATGAAAATCAGAAACTTGTAACAAAAACACTGAAAATCAAATTACTACATCACTACTAATAGTAGTATAGTAGTAGTAGTATAAATAAAACAAAGTCGCTTCCCGCCGTCTGTCTCTATGTATGCTTAGATCTTTAAAACTACACGACGGATTTTGATGCGGTTTTCACCAATAGAAGGAGTGATTCATGCGAAAGGTTTTAATATATTAATCATTATGGTTTTGTGTAAATTGGCTGAAATATGAGTATTATTGTCGAAGACGTCGGAAAAAATCATGCCAACTGGGAGCTTTACTGGCGTGCGCTGCGTTAACCGTAAAAGATACATAAATATTATGTTTTACAGAATGGTTTACCTTAAATAGTTCAACAAAAAAAAGTCCGCGATGGCATACGTCTATCTTCTAAGGATGACCCACAGTAACCTTTTTAATCTTTCAAAATTTCATAAAAATTTCATTGTTATTTCCGAAGCTATTATGACCGGTATTATATTAATCCCTATCCAATAAAATATTTTATTTAAATTGGGCATTTAATTTAGATTAAAATATGCCCTGACATCATATCATTTAAATGAATAGTTTAAAACATATCACAGTTTCAAAATTACATGTAACAAAATAATTATCGTTGACGACAACGTGGGCGCAGCGGTAGTAATCAATGACATTTTCCTCGGCTATTAGGTATGTAATCCCGGTAGTACGTTCCAGTGGGATATTTTGGGACAGACACGCGGGCGAAGCCGCGGGTAAAAGCTAGTCAATTATAAAACTAAAACAAAACAAACAAATAATAAACTTTACATGCTTTGATTACACGTTAGAGTATACACTATGTATTGTAATCGTTTATGGAAAATATAGGGAGACGTGAACTTAATGACATAATTATATTTGCGTTATATCCACACCGAGCGAACTGACAATTATCGCGAAGGTGCCAGTGGTGACCAACAGTTTACCGATGTTATAAAAATTTTACGTTCTAGTCGGGTCGCCAAATAAGAACAACGCTTGGACCTTGAATGAGGGTACAACTTTTATTTTATGATCAGGCAAGTTCTGGTTTGGAAAACATTCTTCTTCTTCTTAGCGTGTCGATGGCAATCTAAATGGACTCGGCCCAGAATTCGGCTACGTGTTTGGCGCCATCACTAGCGTCCATCAGTTCCTGTAACGTGCAGCTGACAGGACACGCAGGACATGAAATTAAGTGTCCCATCGTTTGTGGAACAGCACCACATTTACACTCCAATTCAAAATTCAATTCAATTCTCAATTCAAAACATTAATTACCTGTGTAATGAATGTTTAATAAAAAAATATATCTAAGAAATGTTACTTTTCACTAGTAGCGGTATAGCAGGCTGTCAAGTTTGCTAACGTTTGTCATAAGCTATCAGGAACAGCAATTCGGTCTCGTTTACTGAGGATTCCGAAGCAAAGTCTCTCAAACGACAATATTAAAGAAATACGTGACTTTATCGATTAGTGACAAAATCATTATAGACCACATCTTGCACCCTCGGTATTATTAGTTAAATGTGACTATTATAAGCTAAGACATATGACATCTACCAACCCGCACTGGGCCCGCGTGGTAGATTACAGCCCAGTCTCTCTCACAGAGAGGAGGCCTGTGTCCCAGCAGTGGGAACATTAATAGGCTGATGATGATGATGATGATTATTACAGCTTAATACGCAGCGGTATTGCAGTAACTGTCTGTCATAATATTATTAACATAATGCCATAATCAGTAACGGATCCAGGATTGTATGTTTGGGGGGGTTTGACCCCGCTGTGGGTAGGTTTTAAGATTTGTCACAGTACAACTCAGATGCTTTTGGGGAGGCTTGAGCCCCTTAGCCCCAATTGGATCCGCTATTGCACAATATTATTAAAAAAAATGTGTTTTCATTCAAATTGATAAGTGAAAAGAGCGCTCACTTGAAAGGAAACAAAATATACCGCATCCCTTCCTATGTAGCTAACTAAGTAAATAAAATACCCATCATTTTATACAACGCCCCACAATGTTACACACCACTGCCACCTGCAATTAAAAATTTAAAGCAATTTCGTAATTATTTTGATTTGAGCTTCGGTTTTCTACACACGACTTTCAAGTCTTGTGATTCACAGTCTTCGGTTGACATTTAGAAAACTCCCAAGATGAGTATTTTAGTAAAAAATGCAACGTTGTCAGTTAGCATTTCGCTTACCTTTCTGCAAATGGTGGGGTTTTGGGCTCCACAGCACCTGACAGAAACACAGAAGCAATTGTATAGTTTGTACTCTGTGTTTTCTTTTATGTTCTTACTAGGTTGGTATCATTACATTCTGATAATGATGAGAGTAGGGAACTATGGAAAGACGTACTGGTGAGATGTATCTTTCAAAAGTTATTCTCGTATGCATAGGATAGGACTTAGGAGTTAAAAATAAAAAATATTTTATTCAAAACAAGGAATAAAATAAAACAAATTATTTCAAAAATAACAGACATGTGGATATTAGTATGTGTGACCAGCTACTTTTGCAATTTAAATACTTATCTCTTAGAATTTTCACTTATGCAAATGTTCTATGTGGTTCACGATTTTTCCACCAATGAGTGTCGTAAAAGTTAAAATGTCCTACTGTCTATTATATTAACAACTAGTTTTAAACCACGGCTTCGCTCGCGTGGATGTCGAATAATATCCCATGGGAACATACTACCAGGATTAAAAGTACCCTATGTGTTAATCCAGGTTATAAACGATCTGTTAGCCAAATTTTATCCAAATCCGTACACCAGTTTTTGCGCCAATCCGAAACATACATCCACACAAACAGACAAAAATTCTAATAACTATGTTTTCGGCAACAGTCTCGTTGACTTACCTCGTAGCAATTACTTTTTCAATAATATTCAATGTACAGTTTTGACTTCGTTACTTATACTTATATGTATATACAGGGTGGCAGGGATATCGACGCGAAGCCGGTTACCATGGATTCAGTACATGATTCTGAATACCCCTACGTTGAAATCTTTCGTCGGTTATTTAAAAAAAAATCAGCTGTTCCACACATTTTGACCGCGTAGGTATTGCACTTTTCTATGAAACAGCTGATTTATTTTTAAATAACCGACGAAAGATTTCAATGTCGGTTCAGAATCATGTACTGAATCCATGGTAACCGGCTTCGCGTCGATGTCCCTGCTACCCTGTATAGAAGATCAGCAATAATCTATCTAATTCCCTTTCGTGATGATCACAGCATATTCCCCTTAAGTTTTAAAGTTCATATTTAGCAGTAAGTACACCATGCTACAGATCTCTGATTTGTAAGAGATAATTTTCTTCCAGGAACCTACCTAATCATCCAAGTGGTAGACCTCATGCTGATATGGGGAGACCTGGCCTTGATGACCGGTACAGCCTTCCTGCTGTTCACCAACATGGCCCAAGCGGCCAAGATCGTGAACATCCTGGGAAGGAAGCAGAGGATCCAGAATATCGTCAATGATAGTGATAAAGTGTTGTCGAATGTGAAGACGAGGGAGGAAAGAGAGATTGTTAACAGGTATTTTAGTGGAAAGGTTGGTTTTTCTTACTATGAGAAACGTGAAAAATCTCAAAAACTCCCCCACCGTTCTTTTGAAGAACGGTTATTGAGATTCTTCACGCGTTGAAATATAAAACTGATTTACATCTGATCTAACCCCTCGCAATTTCAGGTCCAGTTGAAAACCAGCGGCAAGTACTAGTCGTCTGGCATTTTTGCTGAACTGGGTCTATTTAGCGCAGCCGTGAGACACACATTCCTGCAATTTTTTTTATATCGAACTTTGACCTTTTTATTATTTTTAAATGTATTTTTTTTTCATTCGTTCTTTTAAACAATTTCGTTGTGTGTGACAGACATTTCAGTAACTTTTTTCAGCATTATTTGTTTTTTTTTGCATTTAATTCGCTATCGTTGGTTAAAGCTTTGTTTTCAATGCCTTCTTGAAAAACATTTTGACTTACTCCTTAATATCTCCAATTGGATAGAGTAATTTAAACAGTATACTATGTTTTGTAACAAACTTACTTATTCTGCGCACCGCCCGCCGCCGCCCGCCGGCATGTGGTCAACCGCGCGTAGGCTGTGATAAAATAAATACCGAAAGTCTAAAGATAATTATATTTTTCTAACACTTTTATACACATTGACATTGTTGAACATTGAACATAAAATTACATGATTACTTAAAAAGTAATATAATTATTTTTAATTATTGTGAATGTGAGGGACTATGTGGATCAATATCCAATATCTTTTTAAGTAATCCACATAGTCCCACACATTCACAATAATTAAAAATAATTATATTACTTTTTAAGTAATCATGTAATTTTAGAAAAACAAATAAAGAGTTTTAAAAATATACAATGTCGCCCATGCGCATGTGACCGCCCGTAATTTTCTGAATATTCATGAAAAAATATCGAAAATAAACTTCAAAAAGGGGGGTCTATCTATAACATTTTTCACTAGTTTTTTAAAATAAATACAGAATTTTTTACCGAAAAAATGTCTTCGATTCCGTTTTTTTTTTCGTAGTCGATATTTTTTTGTAAAATTTTTAATTAACCTGTTAAAATAACTCATAAGCTTTTGGAAATAATAAACAGAATCCAAATCGACCCATAAACTTCGGAGATGTGTCAAAACCAGAAAGCAAATCTTAAAAAAATTAAAAATTGAATAACATGAAAAATGTTATAGATAGACCCCCCCTTTTGAAGTTTATTTTCGATATTTTTTCATGAATATTCAGAAAATTACGGGCGGTCACATGCGCATGGGCGACATTGTATATCCACAATTGGATAATATTTTTATAACTCTTAATTTTTTTTTCTTTCTCAATTTGATTTAATGATGGTCTGGCAGTTTCTTTCAGTAGTTGATGCAGCCTACCCAAATGTCCTTTCGTTTGGTATTGTTCATCAAATTGAGCTCCTTAAGTTCTGAGTTGAGCTCCACGATTACTGACAAATGCTTGCACTGACTGGACAGGTCCACTCAAATCTGTGTGGTTCTTTCCTCAAAAGACCGTTTCAGACACTAATCTACATGGTCTCAAGATTATGTCTGGACTTTAAAAGAGACTGACCTCTGAGTTTTTTTCGACCTTTCTTCTCAGAGTAGTCAGATAAGAAACGCCGAACTCATCTGGCTTATTTTTTTAAAATTACGTGTTGAAGTGATTCCGATATCCTATTTACAGAATAAACGATTTCATTTCATTTCACTTCTAATAGGTGTTTTTTCTAATAGGTTAATTAAAATCTCTATTTAAATCATAGGACAGTACCTATTATTGAATTCGGTATGTATAAATAAGTTGTTGTTTTGTTTTAGCTGCAATCGCGAGATGATCGTACTGCAGATTTTATACTTCTCCCTCACTCTGATAACAGGCCTTGGATGGGCCACCAGCGCAGAAAATCATCAACTTCCTCTCAGAGCCTGGTGCGTAATCTATCCTTATTTTAAGTTCTTACTTAGGTGTGATAGTACTGCAGCTGTTTAATGATATGCTGTATTCGTAACCACCATAGCGCAGAAAATATTGAATTGTAATCGTCCAAACTATACGTAACTCACATTATTTTAAGATGTAGAAGTAAAGCCCCATACACGATGCAATCTCTTGCCCGTGGCATACAATAAAATTGAAGGAACTATTGACTTGCATCCTCCAAACACTGTTTAGACGGTGCAACTTTATGTCCAAGTTATGGTATGGCAATATAGGCAATTTAACATTGCTCGCAAATGTCAATAAAAACTGGCTACACAATAAAGGGTTCCGTAGATGGGATGACTTTATCCCAACAAAACTTAGAATAGTTGAAAAAGAAAAACACGTAATACATGATTCCAACTGCAAATGTAAGCTTTTAAAATGTGTGTTTGTAAATGTAATTTAGTTAGACTAGTTACCTAGCTAACTTAACCTAACATAAAATTATTATTTGGATACTAAAATTTATTTTAAGTTTTCTTTACTTTGTGGATTCACTGTGGTCCGATAATAAAGATTTTAATTTTATATTACCCCGCAGGTACCCATACGACACGACTAAGTCGCCAGCCTACGAGCTAACATACGTACATCAAGTAGGGGCCCTCCTCATTGCTGCTTTCCTGAATGTGGGCAAGGACACCTTGGTCGCAGGCCTAATAGCGCAGTGCAGGTGTCGGCTAAAACTGATGGGACATGCCCTGAGGACATTGGCTGAGGGAATGGATATCGAAGACAAGGTAGTGAGGGGGATTTGTAATACCATGGAACTTCTTTGATGGGGAAGGTAAAATTGAGATGAAGACCATAAAATGACATGAAGTATGACAAGCCTGATACAAAAAAAATCAAATAAGTACGTTCGGCTACGGAATTGTACCTTTAGGCTGTGTTTCCACCAGAGATGAGCGAGGATGCGTAGCGAGGGATGTTTGTGAAACTAATCAATACCAACGCTAGCTTAGCTCAAACTATGACAATGAAGTGATGTTATAGGTTAGTTTCATACACATCCCTCGCTACGCAACCTCGCTCATCTCTGGTGGAAACGCAGCCTTATACCTACCTGTTTGATGTTTGACATTCGATTCAGAATTCGAAATTGTTCAACAATAAATCCAGCCAGGGGATAGCTACGGTCAACTTTGTTTTTTAACAGCACCTCTGCCAAAGCATATCCTATTTAAACGGTGAGATTTGATTAATCCTTTGTCCCACCTTACCTTTTTCATACCTACATAGAGTTAAGTGGAGTACACCGAAGTTTTAAAAGTAATATACCAGAACATTGAATTTTTATTGGAATCAAGAATATACTCACCATAATATCAACACCAGTGTCATCTCTATATCTTACACAAAATCCCTTCAGCAAATAAATGAAGCGTAGCCTCACGTAGCGGTACTTTCGTAGAGCGTCTACGAGACTACGGCCATGCTACGTAATATTTCGAGTCACTACAAGTTTTAGGGTACGATAAGAGATGGCGCTTATTTTAGGTTTAGGGATTTTTGAGTTTACTCATTTTATGAACCATTGATAAGTATTTTGTCTATTCTAAATTATTTGCCTAATAGCTATTTAGGATTAAGATGTGGTTGAAAGCTTAGTAGTAGCCGGAACTTGGATAAATATATTACAATTTGCGTTATTATAATGCAGGCCACACACGTTACTTTAAACTTGCACAAATTGGGACTTCAAGTATACATTAACGTATGTGGGATGAATTAGCACAAGTATCCAACTATACACGTCGATATGCAAGTATATCGACGTGTAGGTACGGTCAACAAATTCCTATCCCACAAAGCAGCCGGAAAAAAAAATACAAAAAGAAAACCCCTTTTCGAACTGTCATTTTCATTCAAAATGTTATTTCACACGCGCCTCCTCGCCTACCCCTCTCATCAAACACCACGAAAACAAAACACAATTCCTTTCCGCCAACAGAAACTTTTCACCCGGCAGGCGGCGTATCAGGTGCTTGACATATTAATTCTTTGACTGTATTTTCTTTTTATTTTAAATTGAAAATGTCTTGAGGAAAGTTTTGACTATGATTATGGATGGCTATAAGACTAGGGGAAACCCAAAGAAACGATGGATGGACTGTGTGAAAGATGATATGGATAGGAAGGGGGTGACTACCGAGATGACGAATAGAGACGTATGGAAGAAAGCACGGATATCGAAAGGGACATGTTGCGCCGACCCCAAATAAATTGCGATAAGGACAAGAAAATGATGAGGTACATTTTATGTTCCTCAGTACATGTTAACTCCTGAACAAGAACAAACGGTGAGGCTTCGTCTGAGTTCGTGCGTGAAGAACCACCAGCAAACCCTCGAGGCTGCTAAGGAGCTGCAGCAGTGTTTCTCTGAACCCACCTTCGCGCAGCTGACTGTGTCACTCATCATCATATGTGTCACTGCCTTTCAACTATCGGTGAGTATAATGTTCTGGCCTAAAAGCTAAGCGCAGTCAACAAACGGTGAGTAGTTTTAGCTGAATCATCTGGCTTGGAAGCTGAATCTCCATTAATAAATTAACATAATACACACTCCAGGAAAAACCCAACTACGACAAAAAGTCAACTAAAACGTGTGACTCCGGATTTTTTATTAGTCTGTCTGTGATGTTTATTCCTTTTTAGTCGACTTTTTTGTCGTAGTGTGTGTTTTAGTTTTTTTTGTCCACAACTTTATGTCCTCTAGAGGGCGCCATATTAAATGTGACATGACATAGCCTATATTCAGCGGACGATTAAGATGCTTCCAACGATACCTTATTTGTCAAATTATGATCAGTAGTTTACAATTTTTAGGTAACACATGAACATACACATACCGGTCAAAATCATAACCCTCCTTTTTCTTTGCCTTAGTAGGGTAAAAAAGGCCTTAATGAAGTTCAGTATTCAGAAACCTTTTTGCTGAGCTCGATCCATCTAACATTTTAGCTGAAGGCTTGCCACTAAGTCGCATTTTTGCAGCAGCATTGAGAGTGTAAAAGAATGATGAATTTGAGATTTATTCGGGCAAAAGTACTTTCTTTCTTTTCCCAGTAAACAAATTGCTTTCGAAAATCGAATAGCTTCAAATTCCGTTTGTTGGTTTAGTGAAGCCAAGTCACGGGCCCATGGGCGGCTTTAAAACTCTGACACCAGGTTAGTCACTAACCACACACAGTGTAGCCGTGCTAATACTTGCACCGAACGTCAAGAGAAATTCTATCTCGCATTCAATGACGAAAGATGCATACGAGCAATTTTCAATATGGACTGGACTGATTCCTGCAGGCCAGTGTATAAATCACACAACCTTCTCACAGTTCCTTGCATTTATATATATGAAATCGCTAAGTTTGTTACAACAAATTATTCACTTTTTGAACTTAATAATAATACAAGTAAACGAAAAGCCACACAATATTTATTAAAAATGCCTGTTCCTAGGATCGAACTATTCCGACGCAGTTGCGTATATATGGCGCCACTTATTTACAACTCAATTCCAAATTTTATAACTGATCTTCCTTACAGAAAATTCTGCGTAGTACTAAAAAAATGGCTCATTTCACATAGCTATTATTCAATAGGTGAATTTCTAAAAAATACTTCTTGTCGGTCCTATCATTACAGGAATGCATTGTAGACTAGACTTAGAATAAATTAAAATCTGTGATTGTAGATACATATAATTTGGTTCTGTAAATTTTGTTGTATTAGTTGTGTACTAGATTGAAGTACTATAAATAATTCTATGTTTAGTAAATATTTTCAACTTTAGTTATAGATAATTGGTTGTTATAAATACCTTACTATTAACTAATATTTGCATGCCAAAATATGGCGAAATGTGTCATCGCACAAGAACTATAAAATAACACCTTTGTAACCGCATTTAGAGCAAATAAATGACTTTGACTTTGACTTTGAAAAAAAAATCTCATAGAGTCTTACATTTAGATGGCGCAACCAGACAACATGGTGCGTCTGCTGTCCATGGGCACCTACCTCCTGAACATGTGTTTCCAAGTGTTCATCTACTGTTACCAGGGCAACCAACTGTCGGAAGAGGTAAGTTATACATTCTAAGTTATGGGTTTTACTTGACTGTAAAGGTAAAGGCCTGCTGAAAATATACTTCCTTATTATAACCCTTGCAATAGTACAAGGACACGGCCAAGTCAGAGATTCAAATATTGAAAAAGGCGTAGCCTGAAAAGATATTGATATAATACTTACGTTCAAATCCAATAATATTTTTTTTTGTAAACATAGTACCTACATGTCAACAAATCATTTATTTCTTTGCAACATAATTGGTACATAGATGTTTTTTTTTAATAATAAAGTCGTCCTTGTTCTACCGTCGCATGGGCAGAACTATAGGAAATACGAAGTACTACGACGATATAGGACGTTTGGCAGACAGTTTTGTATTTGGAGAAAGCTAGACTTGCACCCAAATACTGAAACGCCACTCAAAACTCAAGCATTACTTAAAACTCCTTTATAGCCTTCTGATTGGTTGAAACGTTTTAAGTAATGCTTGAGTATTGAGTGGCGTTTCAGTATTCGGCCATTAGTCTCTTGCAATTTAAGGCAGACTAGATTCATAATCATTTTGTATCGCCAGAGTTCGGAAATAGCGGGTGCTGCGTACGAGTGTCCGTGGTACAAGTGTTCGCTGCGCATGCGTCGCGCGCTGCTCATCGTCATGGTGCGCACGCGCCGAGCACTCCGACTCACTGCTGGAGGATTTACTACGCTGTCACTGGCGTCTTTCATGGCTGTAAGTGGGATTGTTGTGTGATAGCTTTATCTCAATGTTTTTGCCCAGACACGAAGCTTTTGACTTGTATACGAAGAATGTTTAGGTAATGTTGATAAAATACAATTTTAGTGATGGGAGGGTTTTGAGTCAAGGATCTCTGTGAGTCAAGTACACGTTAAAATGTGTGACTTTCAAGATATAACACTATTGGTCCCGGATAATTAATCAATATCATGAGACAATCATAACCCTTCCTTTTGGCTTTGCCGTAGTCGGGTAAAAAAGGGGTTATTTCCTTAGCCAGCAACAACACCACAAAAAGGCGTTAATTAAACTAAAGGTACATTTTTGTCAAATAATCTTTTTTTGTTTGTTTCCAGATCATCAAAGCCTCGTACTCACTCTTCACTCTGCTGCAACAAGTTAATGAGAACTAATAATATTGTTAATTAAAAATAATAGTTTTCACTTTATGTAGTTCTGAGAAAAGTAGAACTTAGATAATAACAATAAAATTCGTTTTATTTTAATGTATCTGTGAAATATAGAACATAATTGAACAAACAGGGAAGAAGAAAAAGGGAGGTATTTTTTGAAAAGCAAAACAAAAACTAATATAACATCTCAGACCAACAAAAAAAGGTATAACATACACAATATTAAACTGAATGATAGTCAGAACAGCATTTCTAGAGAAACACCAGTAATTAAACGGCATGGATTACGTGTCACAATAATCGACGTTTATTGAAAACAGCGTGTGTGGTGCAAATAATAACATAATTACATTATGCCGTAGTAACACAAAGCTAACTAGCAATTATCGCGTGTGATGACAGTAGATAATAGTTGACAGAGGTGTATGAGTATAGTACACCCGTACCTATGTCTCTAGTTATGCTTAATTCATATTATAGGGGTACAACATAGAGTTGCCACCCCAAATTTTATAAACCAGGCTTAGAAGATACAATAGACGATGTATATTTAGTAACTTAATCCGCTTAACTGTTCTTAAATAGTCTTAGAGAACCCTATAAGAAATCGACACGACTTTCGCCTCTCAACGAGGTATCTTCAGGATGACGATTGACTTGTTGCGAACTCGGACACGAAGTGTTGCCACGACACGAGCCGAACGCAAAGTCAAAGTCAAGGATTAAGTTACTAAATATACATCGTCTATTGTATTTTATAATGGATTTCCGCAAAGTCACGCAAGTCAATTAACTAGGCTTAGAAAGTGAAAATACCAGATTAAAAACGAAACGCAGTATAAAAGCAGTAGTAGTTAATAGCAACACGCAATGAAAACAGGTTCAACGAAACTCAATTGTCGTCTAGCTAACTGTCAGATAGAGACAGCTCTAGTGCGCTAAAATAATAGTGAAAAAGAGACAACAAGCAGAGCGCGCACGATAAACATAAGGTTGTAGGCGTAAAATTAAAAAAAAACAGGACTTTACCAGGATGCTTTAAAAACCCAGGACGTTACTTAAAAACTATCCAGGACATCCCAAAAAGCAAGACATGTCCTGGGAAAACAGGACGGTTGGCAACCCTAGGATAGTATAACATATTATGGAAACAAGGAGGGATCTAGCACTGGCGTCGTATACGCTTGGAGTGTTCCGGGGTAACATACATAATCCGGGTGTGCTACAGGGGATAGGTTTGTGTATGCCAGATGGGTACGTGCAGCTCCGACGGCAACGGTCCAATTTGTCTGCGGTGCCGCGTGCGCGCGGGTGAACTGAACTGTCCAGTCCTGCAACGTACAATGAAGCATTCGAACACATAGTCATATTGACATGCTCTTTGAAAAGATTTCCTAGCCTTTTGTATGAGACGCTTGAACTCTCAGGCTAATTGTTTGTTGTTGTTTTTAAAATACATTTTTTTTCTGTTTAAATAATATAAGTGTAACTGTTATGCATGAACAGTTCACCTCCTAGGGACTTTATTAATTAATGTAATCTATGAACAGCGCTGTGGGCTACATTATTTCTTAAGTTATTTATGTTTTTCTGTGTGTAATATTGCATAATGTAGCTGTTTCTTGTTCCTATTTAATTAAATAAAAATAAAATGAAATACATAAAATAGTAATGACACCCCCATTTCGCTAGTTATATGTTTAAGTCACAGGTAAGTAACAGGGGGTAAGACCAACCGGGCACAAATCCAAACTTCAGGTACCTACTGACAAATTCCTGATGGAAAAATTCAATAACACGTTGCCTGACCTGGGAAAGAAATTCAATAACACGTTGCCTGACCTGGGAAAGAACCGAGGACCTCATTCTCAGCAGTAGCGCCTAGGACTACTAGACCGGACCGTACCGGACTATTGACATAAACAAAAAAAAAAAACATTCTTGATGGAAAAACCCAAGAACTAATTATGCCTGACTTTCAAAATCAAATAAGGCTATATAATATAGTTGTTGTTTGTACATAATTATTTATTTAGTGAAACTAATAGCTTAGTCAGTTTTTACATTGCTCTAGTTTTAATTTCATGTTTTACAACAGATGCTGTTACTATAATTGCAGACCACTTACGTAAAAAATACTAAATCAATGTATAGTCGACCTCGCAATTGCTTTACTACTTTTGATAACAATTCCCGGGAAATTGAAATTTTACTAAGGTTGAAATGATCTATTAAATAAATATCGAGAAGTCTTTAAATAGACTCTGGACCCAGGTAGGCCGAAGCAACGAAAACCTGCTCAGTTGCAGATTCACAGACTACTCCATGCTAGAGTGTAAATGTGGTGCTGCCCCACAGTGTGGCTCTTTATATCTTCTCCAGCGTGTCCTGTCTCCTGCACGTTACAGAAACTGATGGACGCTACTGAAGGTGTCAAACTCGTAGCTAAATTCTGGGCTGATTCTATTTAGATTGCCAACGATACGTTTAAGGTGTGTCCAAACATTGAGTGGCAAGAGCGCGGCAGCAACACGCGTCATTTGCAGGACACAACACGACGAAAGTTTGCGTTTAACAGAAGAGAGCATTCGCGCGCGGCAGTTGTCCAATCGCAGCGAGGCAAGCCGCTCGCGCCGTCGCACGTTTGCGGTTCTATGTTTGGACACACCTTAAGAAGAAGATTAGAAGGTGAATTTGTCTATGTGACAAATAGACCTTCTTCTTTTATGACGTGCAAGTGACATTCAACCTTAGGGTGGTAAAGCAATTATGAGGGCGACTATACATCAATGTTTTGTAGGTATTTATTAAACGTAATAACTCAATTGAAACACCGACGTAATATCACAGATAATGTCATATTCTTTACTGAAACAGAAAGTCGTACGCCTATGTACGCCCATTGACAGATGCTGTAAACATTTTGAATACGAGACACACAAAAAAAGACAAGATAGAAGTTACTTAGAATCAAAATTATATTTATTGTATTGACTCAACCTGTACAGGGTGTCAGGGACATCAATCAATCAATCAACTTTATTTTCTCTCCACAATATACATAATATGATATTTTACATTAGTCAGATTCGACAATGATACACAATTCAGGTAAGTATATATTGTGGGAGACTGGTGCCTAAGCTAGACTCGTGGCCTGTGTTTCCGGACACCAGGATCCCACCCCTTTACATTTTCGTTTTATAAATTATTACGTACTAAGCGCGCTGACAGAATGTACTAATAGACCATTGTAGTCTGAAAAATAAAGATAAATAAATAAATAAATTATAATTTTTCGAAATTAAAATCTAGGTTAAGTATGCGAGACGAATGTTAGTAGATGTGTAGTGTGGGTGATAGTGTGGGTGTGTTAGACATCGACGCAAAAACTTTTACCATGGATTCAGTACGTGATTCTGAACCGTCCTGCTCGATGTCCCTGCCACCCTGTACAATAATCGTAATAGTCAAGATTCTGAAAGATAAATGACTCAATATCACTACGATGAAAGCCTTTCATGGGTATTATTATTAGTTTTACATAGTACCTAAGTTTTTTACGGTACCATTGAGGTATTATGTACTTCGTACAATAATATCTCAATGTAAGGTACTTAGATCTCTGATTTCCGTTTTTAAAAATCGTTTTAAAAATCAGAATGTCATGTCAGCGAGAATCAATGTCAAAACTTAACAAATAGTCGGTAAATTAGACGTATTTTTTACAGATTAAGACTGAAATCAGAATGCGAACGTTCTTAAAATACGGAAATTGTCCCTCTAAAACACCAAACGTTATTAAGTATCTGGAAACACCAAATGATACCAAATGTTATCAAACCCTGCTTTTCAATGTACCGTTAATAAAAACACCACGATTTGGCTTTATCAGATCAATTCAACAAACAATAGGCTCGCAAACACTAGATTATAATCGTAATCATGGGAATATTGGTAAAAAATGTCAATGGTTCACTGCGTTTTTGTCTGACCGTGCTCAAAGTGGCTGGTTTCCTGACGCCGCATCAATCAGGACATAGTTATAGGTTCTTTTTATGGGTTTACTGCTTCTCTAGTTTCATGTACCTAGTTGGTAAGTACCTATCGGCTACAAGTTCGAGAGAGAACTTAAGAAAAGTTAGCGTGAAGTACCAGTTACCACCCGGGACATCAGTTAGCAGTCTGAATTTTAGGCTAGTCCTATAACTCTTTGGTTTTAATTTCAATTTTCAAAGTAAATAAAAAACGACTGAGATGGAATATTTTACTCATAATATGGCACTGCTTTTGGGGAGGTTTATGTCCAACATTTAAGTTTTGCAGTTGGCTAGTTAATTTACCCTAGTGACCTCGCGAAATCGAGCAAAACAAACACAAAGGCACAGCCGTATCATCTTTTTTCGAAGCCATTTAAGATATTTTCGACCCTTGTAACTTCGTGGTGGTTAATGTGTCTGTTGGGTGTAGAATGTAGATTCTATTGCAGTGTGCAATTGCTAATTCATTATATTTGTTAAAGAAATAAAGATGACAAATAGATAGGTACTGAATAAATTTAAAGACTTGGTTTTACATTAGATCTCATATCTTTTTGCGGTAGAAGAATTACGTTGCGAGACTTGCTTTTAATGGGAAACTGTTGTCTAGAGACGGCAGGTACTGAGCACATAATTTGTCACTGATGGCCATTCAAAGCCGTCATTTGTGTCATAGTGCGAGTAAGTAGTGGCGCTTGGTTTGTATGGAAAGTGTGGACAATTTCGTCTATAGCAGCGGCCGCCGAGGTATCTGGTGCAGTGTAGACAATGTCGCCTATAGCAGCGGCCGCCGAGGCATCTGGTGCAGTGTGGACAATGTCGCCTCTAGCATTAGCTGCCGAGGCATCTATTGCAGTGTGGACAATGTCGCCTCTAGCATTTACCGCCGAGGCATCTATTGCAGTGTGGACAATGTCGCCTCTAGCATTAGCCGCCGAGGCATCTATTGCAGTGTGGACAATGTCGCCTCTAGCATTAGCCGCCGAGGCATCTATTGCAGTGTGGACAATGTCGCCTCTAGCATTAGCCGCCGAGGCATCTATTGCAGTGTGGACAATGTCGCCTCTAGCAGTAGCCGCCGAGGCATCTATTGCAGTGTGGACAATGTCGCCTCTAGCATTTACCGCCGAGGCATCTATTGCAGTGTGGACAATGTCGCCTCTAGCATTAGCCGCCGAGGCATCTATTGCAGTGTGGACAATGTCGCCTCTAGCATTAGCCGCCGAGGCATCTATTGCAGTGTGGACAATGTCGCCTCTAGCATTAGCCGCCGAGGCATCTATTGCAGTGTGGACAATGTCGCCTCTAGCATTAGCCGCCGAGGCATCTATTGCAGTGTGGACAATGTCGCCTCTAGCATTAGCCGCCGAGGCATCTATTGCAGTGTGGACAATGTCGCCTGTAGCATTAGCCGCCGAGGCATCTATTGCAGTGTGGACAATGTCGCCTCTAGCAGTAGCCGCCGAGGCATCTATTGCAGTGTGGACAATGTCGCCTCTAGCATTTACCGCCGAGGCATCTATTGCAGTGTGGACAATGTCGCCTCTAGCATTAGCCGCCGAGGCATCTATTGCAGTGTGGACAATGTCGCCTCTAGCATTAGCCGCCGAGGCATCTATTGCAGTGTGGACAATGTCGCCTGTAGCATTAGCCGCCGAGGCATCTATTGCAGTGTGGACAATGTCGCCTCTAGCAGTAGCCGCCGAGGCATCTGGTGCAGTGTGGACAATGTCGCCTGTAGCAGCTGCTGCCGAGGCATCTGGTGCAGTGTCGACAATGTCGCCTCTAGCATTAGCCGCCGAGGCATCTATTGCAGTGTGGACAATGTCGCCTCTAGCATTAGCCGCCGAGGCATCTATTGCAGTGTGGACAATGTCGCCTCTAGCAGTAGCCGCCGAGGCATCTGGTGCAGTGTGGACAATGTCGCCTGTAGCAGCTGCTGCCGAGGCATCTGGTGCAGTGTCGACAATGTCGCCTCTAGCATTAGCCGCCGAGGCATCTATTGCAGTGTGGATAATGTCGCCTGTAGCAGCGGCCGCCGAGGCATTTAGTGCTCCGCGATTGATACTTTTTATTTCCTTCCTTTCCAGGTGGTATTCTAATCGCGCAAACGGGCGCAATGTTCCAAATATGGGGAGACCTCAGCCTCATGACCAGTGCCTCATTCCTCCTCTTCACCAACCTGGCCTTTGCGATGAAGATCATCAATGTGGTGATGAGGAACCAGAAGATTCAGGAGATCATTGATGAAGTTGAAGATGAGCTGATGGCTGAGGATAGGGAGAAGGGAATTGAAATGATTAAAAGGTGTGATTAACATTCTTTTCTTGCTGTAGAGATATTTTACTGATTTAATGTAAGTAAATAGCAATGTGTTCTTTATTCACATAGTTGCGACCGCGAAACTACCAGGAGCATATGTTTGTTCTCACTGCTGTCCGGAGTGACAGTGTTCGGCTGGGCAGCCAGTGCTGAGAAGAACCAACTGCCTCTCAGAGCCTGGTTAGTGTAATCTATGCTTTAATACTATAAAGACACAGCGAATTTCGTGATTTTGTGTATATGTGGAAGGTAATCTCATGAACTACATCCCCCATGTGAAAAATTCTTGCACTATTTAAAAGGTACATTATTCCAGATGGATATTGACTACAAATTATTACAAATTATGGATTGATTTGCAAAAAAAAAATCTCTAGGTTGGTGTTTTAGCTTAATCGGACGCAAAGGTACATGAAATCTGGATTTCTCCAAGCGGAAACACAACAATACTTTAGTACTAACGAGTATGAAAAAATTGTGTTTTTCGTCTGACCCTGTTCGAACCCTAATTTCTCCAAATAATGTCTCGAAAAGTACTTTTTATTTGTATCGCTTTGTAAAGCTGAGGGTCCGTGGAAGTTTTTAAAACTACCTTGGGTTCATTGCCATTCTTTTGTTTAAGACTGAAAATCTAGAAAGAATCTTGTCCAGCAAACATTTCCCTTTGAGCAAAATTTTTGTTACTTTGGGTGATGTTTAGACAGATTGTATTTTCATCGATCGCAGACCATAATTTAAAGATTAGTAATTTATAAAAATGTGACACAGAATGAGAAAAATAATAAAGTCAAGTAAGAATTTCCCTAAAAATATTAAAAACCGTCTAACTCCTAAACTATAAACAGGTCGGTGTTTCGGTGTTTCGGAAAGCCCTTGGAGAGAAGCTTCAAAATTTTTTCTAATGACGTCGTTTTACAGTCCACCCTGTATAAAAGAACAGGGAATGTTCGTAAGACACTCACATAGAGCCCAAACTGCTTAAGATTTATATAGAAACTTGTTTTTTTTATATAAAAGAAAAACTGTTCTTTAGCCTCTTCAAGGAAGAACGGTGTTATTTATTATATTTAAAAGGGGTCCTACGTTGTTAAAAAAGGATTTTTTTTCTACAATTGTGAACATTTTATTTATTTACTAATCCTCTGTGATCGAAATGCGAATAGTTACTCGAACTGATTTGTTGAAAAAAATTGAGTTGTTTATCAATGCATTTATGAACTTTAGGATAAAATTACTAAGTTAATACGGTTTCAACGGTCTTATAGATGGTGCTAACGAATGTGCCAAATTTTTACTAAGTAATGGATATTAAACAACCGTAAGGCGCCAAATCAAAATGGTGGCCATAAAATATTATTACTATCTTTAGTAGCGACAGTGCAGTGTGTTATAATAGGTTAAAATTTAATTGCATCTTCAAGCGTAGTACAACTAACAATAAAAAAATTCTAAAGTGAAATTAATGTTGATAATGAAGACAGATCGTAGGTAACCAGCAAACGTTTGATTCTTATATCTATTCGTTATCAACGAAACCATAGCGAGATCTAATTCGACGTCCAGGGTGCCAACTTTTCTTTGAATGCTTTTATTATTTTGAGTGTTTATTCTAGGTATTAGGTTAGAGAAAAAAGCTAAATGTTTTAAGAGTGATAAATAAATATGTCAATATACCTACTAGCTTCCGCCAGCGCCTTCACCCGCGTGATATCTTTATAAATTATAGTTTATGTTACTCAGTGGTAATACTGGTGAAATATTTTTTTAAATCGGACCAGTAGTTTTTGAGTTTATTCAATACAAACAAACAAACAAAAAAATCAAATCTTTTCTCTTTATAATATTAGTTTAGATAAACTAATATTTTATTATATAATTTAGCTAAAATTTTCAAATATCTTTATTTAACACGGTACATGAACAAAATGCACGTACGGCTATTAACATCACGCTACGACACTTAGGAGAATAGCAAAAGAAAAAAAAAACATCGGGCAGTCTAGGTATTCAAATAATGCAAGCCTGAAAAATACAAACATTAAAAACACTTTTCATAAAATATTCTTGGACTATTCGCAGGTATCCATATGATGCTACCACGTCACCTGCTTACGAACTAACATACGCCAATCAGGTAATTAATTTTCAAATCCTTTATTCGTTTGTTTTCTGTATTCGAGGCTAATCTTAAATTGTGATGATGAGGAGGGATGAAACGCATTGACTAAAATAATAATTGTAAGTTAAGAATATAAGTTTAGATGCATGTAGAGTAGTGATTTTCAACGTGTGCATCTAAAAATTATTTAATTAGAAGGCGACTGGGATTCGCTGTCCCCAGAAATCCATCGTATCGCTACCGTGGAGGCGGTTAGCGATGTAATATGTGTGTTAATCATGTAATTAGCCGATACGTCATTATAAAAAAATATAAAAATATTGTACGTATTTGATATTTGTATTATAATAAAATACAGATTATAAACAGTGGAGGACAGTAAGTCATGAAAAAAACATGCGGGGCAGTTTGGGGACTGCCGATATAAGTGAAAACTAAGTAACGCCATCTAACGAAAATGTCAGGAATTTATGTGACTTGCTGTCAGTACAAGAACGAAAGCTGTAGCTCCATTAAAAAAAAAAAAAAAACAAAGTGCGCTGTCAACAAAAAAGTGCTCTAAGCGCCTTCGGTGACGATGACGCGAGTTCCATGATTTTGGTTCACCCAAAAAGTGCTCAATGTGCCTAAAGATTTTCATACTAAGGGGTGCGTCATGAAAAAGGTTGAAAAGCACGATGATGATGATGACGTAGAGAAGAGGAAGGCTAAAAAAAGATGGATGGCTTGTGTGAGGAATTATATGAAAGAAATACATTACACATTATAGATTGTGGAATGCAATAAATTTTTGTGTACAGTACGACACAACTTAGATGTAGCATAGATTTGAAAATTTTCATTCATTCATTTAAATTTCACGAATGTATTTGGCTATATGACTATACGGGGCAATTGCGTCATAAAAATTCCTTACAGGCTATTGAAAATTCATAGCACACTAATTATACATTTATTAGAGAAATCCTTAATACAAATGTATATAGAAATTATCTGTGTGCATCCTTAATTTATTGTGTGTTCCATTAGTCACAGTAAATACGAGTAAATACGCATTTTTTTTTAAATTGGAATTTTAGACGGTTTTTCCCGTATTGGGGCAAACGCGTCTTCATTAAATAAGTTTTAAACCTGTGACGTTTGAAGGCTGAAATGAATATATTTTCCTTCAATTTAAGTTTTTTATACGAATCTTTTAGTAAATTACAAAAATATTAAATAATCATCACATCAGAAGCTATGTCATATAAACTGGGTAAATGCGACTATTTTCCCTTAGACGCATTTACCCCGTGTCAAATCCAGACGTTAAGAACATTTTATTTGTGAAAGTAAAATTAGAATGAACTCTCCTAGAAAAACCTAAAATGGGTGCTAAATAAATAAAATATCAATGTATCTCAATATAACCATTGTGATCGTATTCTACCTGCAACACAAATTGATAACTTCACTATAGCAAAAAATAATCGCTAAATTTCTCACAAAAAGTTAAAAATGAAGAAAGATAAATTTAAATTCAAAGCTAAACAAAACTCTCTGAAACATTTAGGTAATTACGAAAATAAATTAACTATTAAATAAAAATAAAAAAAACACGAAATATAGGTTAACATTAAGTTTAAGGTTTAACATCTCTGGTTTTGGGGCAAATGCGTCATATAGACGCAATAACCCCGAAACTGCAGATGCATTTACCCCATAAGCTCAGACCTAACCTAAAAAATTTAAATCATCATTTCTCCACAACCAAAACGATTTCAATAAAAATAACTATTGTTATAGACAGGCTATAATATATTATTTAAGTACATTTCAGAATAAAAACGAAAAACCGAGAAAAATTATGGATTTTTAAGGATTTTGATCACTCACCTCGTGCAGCACAACTTCACAAAAATCAAATGATTTTCAATATGGCCGATATTTTGAATCTATGCGTTTCAACGCCATCTATTGAAACTATAATTTTTAATTTTATTCAAAATAAACAAAACTAGATGGCAGGAGAGGTCGGTTTTAAAACAGATTTTAAATTATTTCAAATAAACGCAATTGCCCCAAAGACGCTAATGCCCCGGTTGACCTTATTGTGTTTTCGAAAGATCATTTTCACCTAAAGCAGTAATAAAGATTGGTGATTTTGAAGGCGCACTCAGTTCGGATGGTGATCGGTTTTACGAATTTTGCCGATGCTACATCTAAGTTGTGTCGTACTGTACTGAAATGAGAGTGAATGATAGCGTGAAGAAAGCAGGGGGAAGATGATGATTTCATGCTAGTCTTATTTGTTGCAGAGCTCAGCAGTGACTTTGGCTGCACTGGTGAACGTGTGCCTGGACACCTTGGTGACGTCACTGATAGCAGTCTGTCGCTGCAGACTGAGGCTCGTAGGGCTGTCCCTAAGGACTCTGTGCGAGGGTATCACATTGCCTGAAAAGGTATACCTACTTGGCGACAAGTACATAAACAAAGTATTATTTACAACAAATAAAATAATGTTCTTTATAATGGCAAAACTGACAGAAATGCAAATACATCGACTGTTATTTTTGAACATTTATAATTTTACAGCTTCAACAAGATCTGACTAGGCAGGTACATTATCAAACAATAAATATAGTTTTAATACCAAGTATATAAACATTCAAAAGCACTGCACTAATTGACCTGGGGGTGCCACGGGTCCGAATCCAAGTTCCCGTGGCACCCCCAGGGGTATCTTCCAGGGGTGCCATGGGTCCGGCATGCAAAATTTTTACTTTTTACTACCGAATCGACCAAAACATCTTCATCTTATTAATCAATTACATATAAATAAATAAAAATAAAAAGCCTTATATTTCGTTGCAGATTACAGAAAATATAAAAATACAAGTTAAATTCTATGCTAGTTTATAAATTTTTTGTTAGTGTTTTAGTTTAGTACTTAAATTTAGTTGTTAGTTTAGATTTTACATGAGTTTTAATATAATTGCGTAATTAGTTATCTGCAAGAACCCCTCTGCAGGTAAAGGCCTCCTCCAAAGATAGCCAGTCCTCTCTAGATTGGGCTACTTTAATCCAGTTGTGGCCGGCTGTTTTTTTGAGCTCATCATCCCAACTAGCTACAGGTCTACCTCTCCGTCTTTTTCCTTGTGGACCTGCCCAAGTGGTCACCCTTTTGGTCCATCTCTGGTCTCGTAAGCGCGCCACATGTCCGGCCCACTTCCATTTCAATGATTGAGCGTGTACCAATCCATCCCTTGCCCTGGTGATGTGTCTTATTCTTGTGTGTCTTATTTTTTTAATTTTTCTAATATTCATCATACTGCGCTCTATTCCTCGTTGACATGAAGTTATTTTGTCCTTAGTTTTGTTGTTGAACTTCCACGTTTGGCAAGCATATGCTAAGCACGGCATAAGGCACGAGTTTAGTACCTTAGTTTTAATTTAAAAGCAGCATTGCTTTTGAATATGTCCTTCAGTGCCCAGTATTTGTTCCACGTTAACTGTGTCCTGCGCTCCACTTCTTGATCGTTACTTTTCTGGTCAAAGCTAATTTGTTTGCCTAGATATATGTATTTGTCGGTATACTTGAGAGGCTCGCTACCAACATATAGTATTCTCTTTGTGCTGTTAGTCATCACCATTGTTTTGGATAGGTTTATTTCTAAGCCTACTACTTTACTGGCGTCATTTAGTGAATCTATCATATACTGGATTTCCGGTCCTGCCATGTTTCTGATAAGAGGACCAAGTCGTCTGCAAATCTTAGGTGGCTCAGGTAGGCTTCTTTGATCTTAATACCCCGACCTTTCCAATTGAGTTGGCTAATAATCGACTCCAAGGTTGCTATAAACAACAGTGGTGAGAGAGGGTCGCCTTGTCTTACTCCTCTTTTGACCGGAAACCAAGGCCCAGCTGTTTCTAGTTTTACTTTACTCTTGCTATTATTGTATATACTCTTGATTACACAAATCGATTAATTATATTAATATTATTAATCGATTAATTAAACTAATTTCTCCTATAAAGTTTTAATCTGGGCGGAGCAGCTTTATAAATCATAATTATCATATCATAGGTGTACAAATTATTCAATTAATCAATCTGCCTAGCCTTTACCCAATGTTGGGGTCGGCTTTCAGTCTAACCAGATGCAGCTGAATACCAGTATTTTACATGGAGCGACTGCCTGTCTCATCTCCACAACCCAGTTACTGGGTAACATGATATCCCTTGGTAAAACTGGTAATCAGACTTTTGAGCATTTTGGAATTGTTCACAGCATCTTCTAACCCCTGAACAAGAAAATACAGTACAGTCTCGCCTGCAACAGTGCGTGGTCAAGCACGAAGCTGCATTGAAGACGGCCAGACTGATCCAGGAGTGTTTCTCTTACCCCATATTAGCGCAGTTCACTGTGTCTGTCGTCATCATATGTGTCACGGCTTATCAGCTGGCTATGGTAAGCATTTTATTTATACATTTTTATCAGATATACAGGTGGACTTTGTCGTTTTTGGCAATATTACAGAGGATGAAATCATATCTATATTGAAACAAGACAAACTCAACAAAATGTGTATTCACCGGGTATTGCTTTTTGTACGAAAAACTGATACTAAAATGAAAAAATCTACAGTAAAATATGAAGTATTTCGTAGTCGTGCGTTAAAAATTTAACGCATTTTACGCATGGAGTAAAAAATTTGCTGAGAAAAAAAAATCTAAGAGAGAGAGATAAATGATACGACTAGATATTTCATTGTTAGCTACTTATTTGTATTTTTTTTATAATTAGCACGCATTTGACTTGGAAACATATAATTTACACACCTAGTTGCATTGCTAATTTCATAAAATGCCATAAATCACTTTCCACTTTACCATAATTGAATTAGATAAGCTTTTTCATTTTCCATGACAAAATAAAAGGTAAAATATAAGAATAATTAATTTTGAAACCTTGGTAACATATAGCCACTCATCTGCTAACCTATTTTAATATTTATTATGAAATGTAGTTTCTACTCCTTTATCATCTACGAATAATATTGATCATACATATTCAGTACAGACGCTAGCACATCAACCTACTCCAATCTGTCAAATTTTCCCAATCAACATTGAACCTTATTCTTTAGCGATAAAGTTGAAAATCAATTGAAGAAATTTGACGGATTGTAGTAATTTGATGTGCATGCGTCTGTAAATGCTTTCAATTTTGTACATAGTAAATAAACTAAATAATAAAAACAAAACAAAAACCCGACTGCAAAATCACATAACTGAAAAGAGAAACGAACGAGAACGTTGTTTAAAAAAAAAAACAATACAAGGAATAATCTATAGAATTTTGTGGTGTGAAACCACAAAATTCTATAGATTATTCCTTGTATTGTTGGCGGGACAAAAAAAAGTTACACCATATTATCAGGTTATTCGTTAGCTTTCAATAAATAATATGTTTTATTCTTGTACAGACGCCAGCACATCAACCTACTCCAATCTGTCAAATTTTCCCAATCACTATTGAACCTTATACTTTAGCAATAAAGTTGAAAATCTATATTACAGAAAGTTGACAGATTGTAGTAACTTGATGTGCTAGCGTCTGTACAAGAATAAAACATATTATTTATTGAACCATTGAACGTAAAAATAATTATGTACCTACTTAGGTACATTATGTAAAATATATATTATTAAGCAACTAATTATCTACACTAGGTACTAAATAATAATGATATAATATGATGATGGATGAATCGTGCTAACGGCTAGGCTAGGACTAACCTACTTAAGTTGACCCCTATGTCACGAGCCGCACAGATTTATTAATGTTATTACGGTAACGAAGGATATATTTGGACAAAACCTAAAGAAATTCATACAAATGGGAGGTTTGATAGTGTAAAAGTTGTCATGTTTATAATAATTGTTATATTACTTCGATAGATAATTCTTTGTAATTCTGCTCACAGGGCAATCTATTTATTTTTTGTAAATTTTTGCAGATATTGTGACTTTATAACATCGCCTTGGATAAGTCTGTAAAGGTGTTAGGCGGTGTACACACGGCACCGCGTACCGCTGCGGCAGGCGGTGAAGCGGATCTCATGTCGCATTGGCCTCTAATAAATCCGTTGATGCCTAACACACGTACAGCGCCCGACCGCGCGGTCGAGCGGTGCTAATCCCTTTGCCAAAACCGCCCTCCGCGGCGGAGCGCGGTGCCGTGTGTGAACCGCCTTATAATTGTGATTTAAATAAATAAATGATGTAGCAAAAGATTCGAGCATATTTACCAATGAAATCTATTATAATTTTCAGGAATTAAATAACCGAAACTGGGTCCGGAGCATTCCCATGGTGTCCTACCTGTTGTGCATGATGCTGCAGGTGTTCCTGTACTGTTACCAGGGAAACCAGCTTTCAGAGGAGGTAACTATATCATGTCCTACGAAAAACAAAGAGAACCATTTATTTTAACTAACTAGGTTTTCGAGCCAACTTGTCTTTTTAGGGATCCGTAACTAAAGGGTATGGTAACGGGATCCGGATATTGTACCTACGGTTGTACGGATCCCTTCTGTGCGAGTCCGACTCGCACTTGGCCGCTGTTTTATATGCACGTGTTACTGTGACAATAAAGCATTTGTTCGTTCTTTCTTTATTTAATCGTCGTTTGTTCATAGTTGAACATTTCATACTGTTGCTACTCCTAAAGGCCGTTAATTTCCATAATTACAATCGTTCAAAGTGTAGTCAAAATTTCAGTGAAAATTTTATATGTACACACAATTACAGCAAATTTTAAGAAAATGTCCAATATTTATAGTTTATATAAATAATTTCTTTTTATTGGCATAAAAAAATGTGTACAAACAAAGTGAAGCCCTGACTCCTGCGCTAGATAAAAACAGGGGAAATATAATGGGTACACTACATAAATACGAAAAACTTTATTCCGAAAGTCACAAATACGAATTTCAAAATACCGATTATCAGAATTCCGAATGGTTGAAAATCCCTAATATAACAACTCCGATAATTATCAATCATCCTATTTTTATAATTCCAAAATTTCAATATTCCTAATTTTTATAATTACTATTCTCAAAATACCGAGTTTCAATAGATCGAATAACAAGAAGTCCGACTTAATGATAATTCGAATCATCAAAAATACGAATTCCGATTATTAAAGTACCGATTAATTAGAATTCCGAAATAAAAAGGCCTTGTAAAACTGAAAAGCAAGACAACAAAACACACTGGTCACAGTTCCAACCTAACCGAAATGATTCACCAAAAATAGAGGGGATCTGGCACTCGGCGGCCGCTGCCGCGGCACGCTCCCTGCGGTCGCTCGCCTTTGCGCGTTAGGGTCACTAATCTAACCTAACCTAACCCAAATGATTCACCAACAATAGAGGGGATCTGGCGCTCGGCGACCGCTGCCGCGGCACGCTCCCTGCGGTCGCTCGCCTTCATGCGTTAATGGTAAAGATAAAGATATATTTATTGCATAACTGTGTACATCAGTTCTTATTTTACACGTAAACAAATTTTTAGGCTCAACAGTCTACCCAGGTCGGATATGCAATAGTATTCAATACGCCTATAGGGGATCAAAGTAGACGTTTTAAATTAAAAACTCATAGATTTTGAATTTATATGCGTAACTAAATATTATACTAATTGAATCAGAATCCTAATTTTAGTAGTTTATTCGAAGTATTGAAAATCGGAATGTCGTTTTTCGGACCGAAAACCCATCGAGCATTTGATTCTTCGAACGTATGAAAATCGGAAAACAAACAAATCGCATTTATGACTTTCGGTAAAATAAGTTTCGTGATTTTTAATAATAGACATTATAATTCTTAGGGATTATGAAATTCGGACTTTTGAAAATCGGAACAACGAAATTCGGAATAAAATATTTCGGAGTATTTGGGTGTTCCCAAATATAATATATACCAGGAATAAACATAACCTTGCTGTACATCGCACTCGTGTCCACAGAGTAGGCAACTCGGTCATGGGTCAATGTATACATACGCTTTTTCAACGAACTTCCCATTGACATTCGAAACTTACCCATTTTAAAAGCTTTATTAAAACCACACTTTGTAAAAAAAAGGTATTCATCATCAGCCTTTTAATGTTCCCACTGCTGGGACACAGGCCTCCTCTCTGTGGGAGGGAGTGGGCCGTAATCAACCACGCGGACCCAGTGCGGGTAGGTAGATGTCACATGTCTGCGAATTTTTGGTTCTAAGACATGCCGGTTTCCTCACGATGTTTTCCTTCACCGTTTTGAGAGCAGTGGTGATGAAATTATTTACACAAAGTAAAGCGCCTGCTTTTGGGTTCGAACCCACGAGCTACAACTCTGGGCCACCACTGCTCTCTCAAAAAAAGGTATGATAAATTTCTAATTATTTAGAAGACAAAAATGATTAGGATTGAGCTGCTCGCTCTGCTAAGCCTTGTCTTAAAATGAAACCATAAAACTTGACATTTTAATTATTATGCAAAATCATCATAATATGGCAGTTTTATATACACATTGACATTGATGAATATTATATACAAAATTACATGATTTCTTTGTAAAGTATGTATTATATTACTTAATTTTTTTTTTTTTCTTCATTGGTTTCAGTACTTTATGTCGTCTACCCAAATGTCCTTTCTTTGATATTGGTCGTAGAGTGACTGACATGGTCCTCATATGGCCTGACCAAGATTATGTCAGGACTTAAAAGAGACTTTGACCCCTGAGTTTGTTTTGTCATTTCTTCTCAGATAAGAAATGTTGACTCTACATAGTTTTTTTTAATAATAACGTGTTAAAAACTTACCAAAGATGTAAGTGAAAACGAGCGTTTATTCTGAAAGTTGGCAACTTCGCGAATAGATGTTAAATTTTTCGCTGTTTTGATTAATTTCGCATTATAACTGTATGTAAACAAGAAATGTGATTAAATAGCGAACTAGAATATTGATTATGAAATGCAATAATTAGCATCGTTACACCGAATATTTAATTTTAGTTTTAGACGTAAACAAAGTATTTGGAAAACCTTCCAAATGCCTTTTTTTCACCTAAAACGGTTACAATATCAAATTCAGTGTTATAATTTCAATTCATTGTATAATTATTGTTCTAGTGAACTAGTTAGTGATATTTTATATTTCCATACAGTAATATTGCCAAATTAATCAAAATAGGTAAATATTTGACAACTATTTGCCAACTTTTTTAATAAATGCCCTTAAGCCCCATTTACACGCTGCAAGTTTTTTGCCAGTGGCATATAATAATATTGAAGCAAAGCAAACAAATGGCTTGCATTGCGTCTTTTATTTCTTTTATTGTTGCTTCAATTAATGGTAGATAAGCCACAGGCAATCAAATTGCACCGAGTAAATTAGTATAGATCTATTGTTGGATAGATTGACTCAGATCAGAATGCAAACGTTATAATTAATACGGGAATTGCCTTTCAGGTTTTTTCACCATACTTTGCTCGCTAACCGCGCCTCACTTACCGCTTTTTTTTTCCTCGAGTCCATTGACCGCATTGTTTTTTATTTTTAGCAGTTAACCTCATTTATTTTTTCATGCATTTCTTTTAATAACATGTAAGAATTATGATGTAATTTTTTTTTAGAGTTCGGAGATAGCGGGTGCTGCGTACGAGTGTCCGTGGTATAAGTGTTCACTACGCATGCGGCGCGCGCTGCTCATCGTCATGGTGCGCACGCGCCGAGCACTCCGACTCACTGCTGGCGGGTTCACCACGCTGTCACTTGCTTGTTTCACGTCTGTAAGTCTTATCTACTGAAACAGGAGTAGGTATAGTCTACTAACAATAGGTTTATTGATCTTTTTATTGGCGTCTTTAATCACGAGTTATTGCATCGAATCTTATCAGTCCATAAACTGCGTTGAACACGCAAGCAATGACAGGTACAACGAATGTTCAACTGGGAATCACGTGGACGGCGCGGGCGCACGGAGTAGAGGCGTGGTCTACACGCCCCTACTTTTGGCAGTCGGATTGGTGATCTTCTAGAGAAAGCAGAATATAATAGCTTCTGCCGTGGATAAATATGGTAAACGTCATGTAAATTCGAACGATTAAAATTGAAAATAGTCATCTCGCACATAATATTGACTTGGTTTTAAGAATTTATTCTTATCTTTGAGAGATACTTAGGCCCGTACTTAAAGTGTTAAGTAATGCTTGAGTTTTGAGGTGAGGTTCTGTAATACGGGCCTCAATTTGCTTGTCATAAAAAAAATTACCGAAATGCTACATAGATGTTATTTCGATTCAAATATGGTTCTAATTTATGTTATGTGTACGTCACGCGTTCGTGTTATGGCTTCAGGGTTTGGTTTCAAACGGCTGATTTACGTAACCGTTTTTCACGACCAGATTGTCGTCAGTTTTACCACAAGCCAGGTAGCAAAATCTCCAGTTAGTTTGAGGAGAAAACCGTTCATCTTTTTTCAATTTCTAGCTATATTTGATCCTAGTGCATTGACGTCGTTAGCAAATCTAATCAGCTAAGTTTTTTGTTTCAGATCATAAAAGCTTCGTATACTTTCTTCACAGTCTTGAAACAAGTGGAAGACAGAAAGTAAAAATAAAAACAATAAAAATTGCACCGGCTGATTTGATCAGTTGTCTTGTGATTTTTAAAGCCGTTTTGTAATTTAAGACCTTCAGCTGTGTGACCATTAACGAGACACAATAGAATTTTAATTGTTATGCCCACCTGAAGTCCACTGTAACGGCCAAGCGGATTACAAGTTACGTGTGCTGATACTCCACAGCAGCCCACGGATAAGCCTCGCAAGTGCTTAGCTCTGCTTTCGGGGTCGTCCAAAACAACCCACGGCATGCTATGCTGCGTATGCGGCAGCTAAAACCTCTCCGTGCACATCCTACGTAGCCGTGGATGGTAGACTTTATTCTACCTCGAATGTCGGGGTAACGATTTTTATTTTATTTTATATAGATTTTAATTTATGAGCACAATTAAATAAAAAAATTATAACCGCAAAACAATTTACATAAAACTCGTTAGGGCATAAATCGAATAGATTACATGTGAATCCGGGATTTTTAATTAGTGTGTTATGTCTTGTTTATACCTTTTTAGTTGACTTTTTTGTCGTAGTTGGGTTTTAGTTTTTTATAACTTTTTCTTTATAAAATTTTCCAAGATACAAATTGTGTACGGTGTTGGCCAATAAACATTTGAATTCTGTTTCTTTACAGAAAGCATTCATTATTATATTTTCCATTTTAGTTACGGTATAATAAGATATTAATCAGTGATCCTAACTGATGTTGAAACTAGGGTTGCCAGCTTTTTGTACCAGAAATAAAGTATAATAGTGGTCAGAGAGAAAAAAAAAGAGAGAAAATAACAATTTGCGTTTTTTTTTGAGACGGAAAATAAACACCATTTCTGATAAATTTATAGTAGGTATTTGATGTATTATCTTAATGTAGTTAAATTAAGGCTGGCTAAAACACCGCGCCCATGCCCCGTTGCATGCACCATGTTCTACGCAGTAGATGGAACTATTTATTTGTAGCTTTGGTCAACTGTGAAACCAGTATATTCGTATACTTTATTTTTGTTGAACAGTAAACAGTATTTTACAGTGAAAAACAGTATAATAGTGTTTTAAACAGTGTGGTTGGCAAGCCTAGTAGAAACACAAATGTACCTATCTAGTAAAATATAAGTACTTATATATTGTTAGCACGTGTAGTGCAAGTCATATTATGGTAGTTGCACAATACAATATGTTCACATTAGTGATAAATTAATTGTAATAAACGATGTGTCCACGAACGTGTGCTATTATCATTTGTAACCAAATCCTTAGGATATAGACACATTGGAGGGGCTCGTGGCTAAATGATAACAGCCGCACGGGTCGATCCAAGGTTAAGCTACCCTTGCGGTGGTTGATTCGTGGATGGGTGACCATGCATTACAAATCGAGACCGCTCTGTGCCTCGGAAACCACGTTAAGGCGTTGGTCCCGGCTGTTATTCGTAGACCTTTGACAATCGTTATGGGTATTCAGAAGACTATAAAGTATGAAGTCTGATAACCAGTCTTCAAAGTCAAAGTCAAAGCATTTATTTCAAATAGGCCTTTGAAAGCACTTTTGAACGTCAAAATTTACAAATTATAGTTATTATTATATTATTGATTCTACCGCCCCTTCCAAAATGTAGTTTTCGTATGGGTCTTACCAAGGGGTATCGTGTTACCCAGTAACAGGGTTGTGGAGGTCAGATAGGGAGTCGCTCCATATAAAATACTGGTATTCAGCTGCATCCGGTTAGACTGGAAGCCGACCCCAAGATAGTTGGGAAAAAGGCTAGGAAGATTGAATGGAAATAACTTGGAAGATAATTTCGGCCTAGGATTAGCCCGACGTATTATTGCATTACGTCATCTAAAGCCCAAAATATTTGTATCAGGACTTTGAACTGCAACAAACCCAAATGCTCTTTGATTGCGAAAATAGGTATTGAACTTTACCCAGATAAGACTAGCCGCTTCACTAGAAACACACACACTACTACAGTGATAATATTCTTCAAAGTTCAAACATTTTGGGCCCAACAGTTCCAACAGTCCCAAAGTTCAGCTGCGCGAAGTTCGCTCACTGACGCAGTCATACGAGTGCAAAGGCAGGCAGCGCGCAGGATGGAAGGTGGGCCATGGTCTGGGGGAAATGCCACGCACTTGAGAACTGAGCCGTCCATGAAACCTGTGGAGATTGTCATCCACCTAAATCCACTGACCGTTTAATTACTGGCAGCAGTAATCTAAAGAGTGGCAATGGCCCCTGTACCTGAAACTGCTAGTTCTTTCTTTCTGTTTTCACGCAACCAAACTGATAATAGCCCGAAAAGACTGAGGGCAGTAAAAAAATTTGGTTATTAACCCGTCCAACCCCGTAGTTAAAAAACACTTAAAAAGGCATTGTGTCTCGCCGACATCCGAAGGGTTTAAATTGAAGATCGTGACAGACAGTCACACCGCAGTATTAAAAATGACTAAGTAAACGTATTAGAAGTACATCATAAAATCGATCCTTTAAAATAATCTGTTTACAACCCACATTTTAAGTATCACGATTATATTCCATTTAACGGTAATCAGGGATGCTTAAATGTGAGCAATCGTAATTTTTTCCTTCAATAAAATTAGTTTACAATTGGTCGTAAATCGTATAATAAACACATGGGTTGGAGGCGTGGACATCATCACATGAACGGGCCACGATAATATCAATTGCATCTATATTGTAACGTTAGATTAGATTAAACTTGGAGATTAGTTTAAATACGTCTATTGGTTTGTAAAGGCGCGACATAATGGAGCCGAGACGAGCCTTTTTTTACCCAACAGAAAAGACAACAAGTTATTAATATTACAGACTATGTCAGAGTGGTTTGTTAACTCATACCTGTGGTTCACTGAATAGATACAAAAGAATGAAGTGTCGTTGAATTTATCTTGATCGACAGTGGCTTGTCACTGTAAATTCGATATGGCAGACGCTAGGCAGGTTTCATACATGTTTTCTACAAAGTCTGGTTTAAAAGTGTAAATATTATGTAGGTACCTACTATTAACATATTAAATGCAGAACCTCTGAGTCACAAATCTTTTTATGATTTTGAATATAAACAAGAATCTGAATATCTATCAACAGACTAAAACAGTAAATCTAAATCGAGACTATAAATCTACTGCTCTAATTAATTGAACTGCTCGTTACGACCCGCAATGTTATCATGTAGGTAATGTTCAAGATGACCTGGGAACACCTAGCGCAAAACAATTAACCAACGGTAAGCTCCGTTATACTGAACAAGTTTAATTGAGGTCATATAAGGCGAAAGTCATCTGCGAACAACAACTGTCAGTTATAACAGTGCATGTGTCAGTTAAAGTTTTGCAACAAATCATATTTTTCAAGCATACAATTTTGGATCTAGATTTTCATAAATGTGTTTAATGTGTGCAGGACTTATTTAATAGCGCCCATTCAAAACTTGAAATGTAAACAGGTTCAACAAAATTATGAAATAAAAATTATAATTAATTTATGATTGCATCGTGCACAAATATGCATGCACCTTTAGCTAACGTATTGCTACCGTAGTGGGGACAATATAGGAAGCTGACTCGATCTAACCAACACAATCGGACGTCGTCGTCGGCTCGCAGTCAAGATGTCAAAACTACTACTCGTAGTACTACTCGTTGTGTATGTGAGAGGTTGTTATTGGAACGCGCCGTGCACTTACCAGCTGTTTGGATCGAAGACACCGTATGACACCGTCAGAGGAGATATACGAGACTATGCGACGCCGGCAAGTAAGTTGATTGAAATGTTTAATTGTATTGAACCTAAAGGGAAAAATTATTGATAACAGAAATACAGAAAAAAAATGTTTGAAGTTTTTTTGGTTTCTTGTAAAAAATGCATTGCAATTTTATTTTTATTGTTGGAAAAGACAAATACTAAAATAATTTAAAAATAACACATTTACCGATAAGTCAACGATATACGTATGATACGTATATCGTTGACTTATCGGTAAAATTACTGAGATTTGTTGGCGCTGATCAAGTTGGCGCCAAATAATTGTTTGTTGTGTGTAAAGGTTGCTAATTCATTTGTTAAATATTTTTAGTATCGAAATAATAATGATTTGATTTATTTGTATGATATTGACCCGCGCCGGCCGGTAACCTTCTTTCCGCTGCCGGCCGGTGGGGTTTGCATGATTAGAAGTTATGCATTTTGTTAGGATGTTTATTTGAAAACTAGCTGCGCCCCGCGTTTGTATCCGCATAAGTCTGGATCCCGTGGGAACATCGGAGTATCCTAATGTCCTAATCTAAGTCATGATCTACCCATGTGCCAAATTTCATCGGAATCTGTTTAGCCATTTTAGCGTGAAGCCGTAACAAACAAACAAATAATAATAAACAAACTCACTTTCACATTAATAACATTAGTTTTTGAAAAATGTGTGTACCTAAGAACACGATTAATTGAAATTGCTGAAGAAAAAAAAGTTTTTTTAACTGTTAGTTGATGTTTAGAGTGCACACAACTTTAAATACTTTTTAAAGATTCTTGCGTAAACATTCGTTATATATACACTGACCAAAAAGAATTGAGTTTTGATTTGGATTTGTTGGGTATACAACTCTGCCTAACACCTCAGGGAAACAAGGCGTTATGTGTAAAAAGATTTGTGTCACTTGAAAATACGGCTCGTTTTAATACCTAATAGAATTTTGTAATTTTTTGTCTCCAAGGTTTGAACTAGACTATAGCGTCGCTTCAGCTGGTGTAAAACAACAATTACATTTTTGAGAAGCTGTGTTAGAAGTCTCTAAATAAATGAGCATATTTTTCTAAGCATGCGACATTAAATGTTCACACCGGTTAACCTAAAGTACTTCGGCATACTTTAGTGTGAACATTGTCGTATAATGCAGGCCCTGGGGCACTGAGGATTATAACCTCGGAATAAGGTGACTCTGAATGAGTTCGTATTAAACCTTCTGGATTGAGTTTGTTAAATGAAGGACAAAAGTAAAAAAAAAAAACCATACCATTTATTATACCATTATTGCATTAATGTTTTTTTTTTCTGAGAAATGTTGTGAGTAAACCGTTATTCAGTTACAATGGACATGAGAAAACATACCGCTCAATTGTCGATTTGCTTTTAGAAGTCGATAAGAATTTAAATTCTATTGTGTCACGTTAATGACAGTTAAATATGAAACACGCATTTGCAAATGCGTGTTATTAGTAGAGAATAGGCCGTCACCAATTTCAAACAATTACCGTGTACCTATCTCTGAATATTTTTTGAACATTCATGTCTCGTTACTTAGTTAAGAATGACATTTGAATATTAATTGTACACCTTAAATGCTTAAGTGTCACTAACGAGACACAATAGAATTTTTATTGTTATCGGTCTCTAAAGGCTCGACTGACAGTTCAGCGGATGTTCAGGTAGAATGTACAGAACTTAAAAAAAAAAACATCATACCTACTATGTTAAACTACATAGAGGAGCTCATGGGTAAGTAAACAACAACACGGTAAAACAGCCGCACGGGTCGATCCATCAGGTTAAAAGAGAAGAGTTGGTCTGTGGATGGGTCACCATCTTTACATACCGAGACTCCTCCGTGCCTCGAAAAGCACGTTAAGCCGTTGGACCCGGCTGTCATTCGTGGATCTTTGACAGTCGTTACGGGTCGTCAGAAGCCCGAAAGTCTGCCAATCAGTCTTACCAAGGGCTATGGTATTACTCAGTTACTTGGTTGTGGAGGTCAGATAGGCAGTCGCTCCATGTAAAATACTGGTTATCAGCTGTATCTGATTGCCTGGACTCCGACCTCAATATAGTTGGGAAAAGGCTAGGCAGATTGGACTATGTAAAACTACATTCTTACAAATAAGTCTGATTCTGATTCTGGATAGCTGGTTAAGAGAGGATATATTGCACGACTCATAATGCGAAGCATTAGTGTGCTCTACGATCGAAAAATATTTTTTGCCCCATTTCTGCAACTGTTTTTATTGTTACACTCCTGCTACTACACAGAACGTACTTAATTTATATACCATTGTATAGATGATTAAATGGAGATTAATACTGTACTTTTTACCAATTGATTTAATGCAGCAGAAATGAAAATAAACATCAAAATAATTGAAAAAAAATTCCTGTCAGTCAATTTATGAAACTTGAAAACATGTAGCTTGCGATAAAATCAATTAATTGAGTCAATTTTTTTTTAATACATTCGTTTCGGCCATAGAAGGAACCCTATTGAAAATGGCTCTTTTATTCAAAGAAGTTTAATTATAATTAATAAAATACTAACTAAAATATAATATCTTTATCTAAATATTTCCAACCTTGACTTAACGTGTTGCCTAGCAACCCACAACGTAAATATCTAATAAATCTAAGTCAAAACGTTTATTGCGAACTAAGTGTACAAAGTTGGTGTTATGTTATGTTAGTACTTATAACTTAGCAGCCTTTTACAAGCATTGCAATTATTATTCGCTTGCCCTTATCATCCTAAATTAGCATGCATTAAACATTTTTATTACTTAATTATTTCCTCTTATATCCTTACATATTATAAAACAAAGTCGCCCGCCGCGTCTGTCTGTCTGTCTGTCTGTCTGTCTGTCTGTCTGAACGCGATAAACTCAAAAACTGCCGAACGGATTTTCAAACGGTTTTCACCATTAGACGGAGTGATTCATGTGGAAGGTTTTAGTGTATAATTCATTAAGGTTTTGTGTAAATTGGCTGAAATATGACGATTATTGTTGAAGATGTCGGAAAAAATCATGCCGACTGGGAGCTTTACTGGCGTGCGCTGCGTAAGTCGTGAGAGATAAATCAAATTTATGTTCTAGAGTATTGTATATCTTAAAAATTGCAACAAAAAAGTCCGCGATGGCATATGTCTATCTTTTAAGGGTGACCCACAATAACCATTTTTATCTTTCAAAATTGTATAAAATTTTCATTGTTATTTCCGAAGCTATTTTGACCGGTATCTTATTAATCCTTATCCAATTAAATAGGTTATTTAAATTGGGCATTCAATTTCGATTAAAATATGCCTTTACATCACATCATTTAAATGAATAGTTTAAGAGATATCACAGTTTCAAAATTACGCGTAACAAAATAATTATGGTTGACCACGCGGGCGCTGTAGTAGCCTACCACTGCGTCCGCTGAAAGTTAGTCAATGATCTTTTCCTTGGCTATTAGGTATGTATTCCCGGTAGAACGTTCCCGTGGAATATTTTGCGACATCCACGCGGGCGAAGCCGCGGGTAAAAGCTAGTTAGTACAATTAAAATGAGAAAATATGTGTAGTTATGAAAATTAAAATGTCAATAATAATGAATTTTATACAATTATTCAGCAATATTAATGTCATCCTTTTAAGTCATATATATTTTAATTATAATTTTGTAAGAAGTTAAATAGCATAGACTAAATATTATTGTTTGTATAGGACAGATCGCCACTTTTGTACTTGAGAGAAAATCGTTATTTTAAGCTGGACTCTAAATATTCTTTTACTGAGTAGAAACATTTTTGGATTAGATATAGTTTTAGCCTTTTTTGAAATATTGTTACTGATTTTTCAGTTTTGAACACATGTTGGGCAACTTATTATATATTTTTATTGCCATATAATATCTAAATAAATAGTCTTTGACATTACGTAAGGATTGCGAGGTTAGAAATTTACCCATATTGATGAGTAAAACAGCAGTCAAAACATACTTCATGAAAAGTGATAAATTGTAAATTTTTGTTAGAAACTGTGTTTTGAATTTCTTTTTCGTTTATGAATGTGTGTTATGATATGAGGCGTGCACTTTTGGAATTTCCAAACTATTATTATCTACGTTTAGTGTCGTAATAGAATCTTGAGATAGATAAACAGCGTTGTTTCATACCGTCTACATCTTTAGAACCGTAGTCCGCTAAAATATTCACATAATATGGGTATCTCTGGTCGGCATCATGGCAAATAAAAAAAAAAAAAACCAAACGGAGTCTCTATACTAGAAACACGGAAAAAAAGGTTAATTACGCGTTTTTTGCCCGGTTGATGGCAATGGGCTCGCCCCCTATTACATGGGACTTAAACATAACTGGCGAAATGTGGGTGTACTATAGATACATCTCTGCCCAACCCTTCGGGGGATACATGCGTGATGTTATATCGTTATGTAACGATAGTAAACAGGAGAGTCAAACTTCTTCTTATTCTAGTGCAATCTTTGTTAAAGTGAAAAGTAAATAAAAAATAACTTTAAAAGACTGTAACCCGACTGCGGAAAAATAAAAGTGATCTAAGTTCGAAACAAGAAAATATTTCAGACAAAAATCAGGACATAGGTCCAAAAATGGTTAAGATAAAGCCGTCGTCGCATGCCTGTTTATCATGTGGGTGCCTTAGTTTTGCAACACACGCAACACATTGGTCACTTAAAAATTAACAACATAACTCACACCAAAAACAATAAAATTAATCAATGTCAACTCACTAAAATTAAAAATAGAAATACTATTTTCTAATAGATGGCAAATGCAGTCAACAGTATTATGAATTTCTACATATTTTAAAGGGAATTTTGCAACAATTGGTATCATTATGCACGAAAACTAGAAAAGCAGAATGACGTGACTGGAGTGTAACACGTAGATCTACTCATAACAAAGTTGGCTTGTTTCACTTGTTTGTTTTAGTTCTTTTACGGCGCGACACTAAATCTAGACTTATCAAGTTATCAATAAATAATTTATAATCAAAGGTCATAAAAATAACAAAAAATAAATAACTAAGGTAGCAACCAGTTTGAATTTTGATGACCGACCTATGTAGCAGAACCAGTATAATCCATCTTGAATACCAATAGCATAATGTTCCCACTGCTGGGACACAGGCATCACTGTGAGAGGGAGTGGGCCGTAATCCACTACGCGGGCCCAGTGCGGGTTGGTAGATGTTACATGTCTTCGAATTTTTGGTTTTCGGACATGCTGGTTTCCTCACGATGTTTTCATTCACCGTTTTGAGAACAGTGGTGATGAAATAATTTACACAAAGTAAAGCGCCTCCGGTACGACAGCGACTTACGAGTTGTATCATACACTCATGGGTTCTCTGAATTGTAATATCTTCTTACAAAGTGCTTTTCATTTAAGTTTTCAAATTCAAATATTTTCATTTGTAGAACATAGGTAAAGAAAAAGTGTTTGATGTTTTTTTGTGTTTTAAATTGTATTTATTTATGCTAATGCATATTTTTGTCAATTGACTTAAAACTATTTAACTTAGCTAAACTATTAAGAGGCCGTTAGGAACATTTTAGTATGGCGCACCCATTTGGGCTGAATTGATTGAGCATTCAATAGAATCATGTTTGACATCGACACGCACTAAAACTTCTCAGAAACGTACTTGAGAGTCATCTCTACGCACTTCTCTTAAGGTCAATTGTTTTGTGTGTAATTCCTTATGGTTGAACTAAGGTTCGCAAACACTTGTAAATGTTTTTATATAATAAGTTCTGACTATTGTGATCTCATCTCGTTAACTATGGTTAATTTTTGTACTTACTTTTGGTTTACTTAAGCAATACAGAGGTCGGGAAAACTCTGTTTGAAATTCGCGTAATTGTATGCCATCACAAAAAATATGAAGATGTTTTTTTTTTGCGGAGATGAGTTTTTACGTTATTGTTGGCATTGGCACACTGAGAGGAAGTGCTCTGCTCTGTAACTGCCTAAATCTGTAGTTTAATTATGGTTCGCTAGGTTTAATTACTTTTTGTAATTTTATGATGTGTGATCAGTGAGAGCAGTAGTGGTCCAGTGGAAACGGCCGCGACTTACATAGGTTCGAACCTAGGCAGCTGTTCTCAAAACGGTGAAGGAAAACTTCGTGAGGAGTATGTCCCTGAACCATAACTTCGAGAACATGTGACATATACCAACCCACGTTGTGCCTGCGTAGTGGATTACGGCCCCCACAGAGAGGACGCCTATGTCCCAGCAATAGGAACAATATAGGCTGATTATGATTTGTGTCCCTGTTTTTCATCAATTACATTTTTTGTCTTACCTTCTTTTGGTAAGCGCTTCTCATGGGAAGTAGGTTGTTTTTCTTTATTGCTACCTATACAAGGTCAGTGGTATCGATATCTATAACATGATAAAATGAAAAAGAAGTTACCTATTTGATGAGTTTTTTTTTGGAGTCGTTAACCGAAGGCGCAGGTAGAATAGTCACTTGAAATATTAGTTTAAAAATCTGTTTTTTTTTGTTGGAGCGCCGGGGGTTTTGACCTCGGACTTTTGTAACAGGGAATGATTCTTTGAGGTCGAGGTGTGATTTTGTTTTTTTATAAGTACTATAAATTGCAATATTTACCAATTTGTCTGTGCTTTTGATTTTTAGCATTGAAAATGCTTTTTCGATCGACTCAGTACCCGTTTTCAAGAAAAGTGCGACCGAGGTCTAGCGTCCTCAATGATTAAGATAGAGAAATGAAAATGGGATCAAAAGATACTTTACTGAAGAGGCTACGGAGCGAATTTTCCCAAAAACTATCGACAGATTTTTTGGGAAAATTCGCTCCCAGTGATTAATTGTGATTTTGAAATAAAACTCACCCTGTATTTAAAGTCGCGTGCAAAATAATAATGTACCTAGTGACAGGAAAATCCAAACATTTTGATTCGATTAGAGTTTTTTAAATACTTTGCAAATATTCTGTAACATTTGACATTTTATAAGTTTTATTATATACATAATATAATATTTATTAAGTATATAAATATAAATTATATAATACATGAAGAAATTGTTAACTCAACAACAATTTCTTCATGTTCAAAGAAAAAAATAAAAAATAAAATCTTACTCTTAACACTCTTGGGCATCACTCGTAATTGTATTTATTTTCCGGTATAAAATATTCCCCAGGGCCTCCCAATAGTACCTACCAAAGTTAATTATCTAATTGTCAGAAAAAAAAACATCCTAAGACCATACTCCAAACGAGTAACAAAACCAAAAATCTGTGATCAAATCGAAGTCACTGTCGCAAATGCTGAAACAAACAAGGCTGACCTCATAAGTCATAACACAATGATTATTTGAGTCTATCCACAAAATATCTGACACGAAAAAAGAAAATAATGACAAAGGGTAATTATAGCTAATGATAGAATAAATGTGTCATTCTCACAATTGTCTGTATGAAGATGGATTTGTAAACAAAAACACGTGCCGTTAGGCTTTGTCCACACAGAGCAATCTTGAGAAGCAACTGTCGCGCCACTTTTAGTAGTTGATATTCAACTAAGAATAGGAATGACCTCGCGCCATATTTTGACGTCTTTGCTGCCAATTTTAACAAAATAAATAGTAGTATTAATGACTTCAATCGATTTTGCAATGCCCTGTTTATCAAGACAAGTCTTGCAAGCATTTTTCCTTTATGTGTTTATTAAAACCACACGTGTAAATGACGGGTATTATTATCGTTATTTATTTCACAAGTATATTGTTACATTTGTATTCGTGATTTTACTCATCAAAAAATCCTTTGTAGGTTACAATTTGTAGAAAATCATGGCAAATCCCGAGTGTCCCACAACTCTCACAAGTTTACGAGTGTCGTGTTTAGTACTACAATCAATTCTTAAATTCAATGTTCATACAAAATAAGAATTGACTACGGTCTTAAGTAGATGACCTATGAATTTAACGAAAAATTTACATTTTGGGTAGCCATTTAGAAAGAAATTCAAACAGAAACAACGCCCAGTCAACCAAATTAATATTATATACGACATATCTATCGTATTTTATTGAAGTGTGGCCGAAAATAAACATAACAAAAATGTATTTAACAAGGGAAAAATATTTTCAATTATTACAAGTACTTATTTAGATAACGAACGTTTAAAACATACTTCCCAAAGTAGACTTTATAAATTTTGAGTAAAATGTATCTTGGACATAGGTGTATCTTTTCCAGAAGGTAGACAAAGCGAACAAAATATCTGTTTTGTGACGAATGAGTTGTAAAACCGTTATTTTATTAGGTATAGTTTCTAGACATTTTTCAAGATTAATCGCAAAACCATACTCTTCAAATTATACATTTTAAAAGGCGGGAATACTTTGTCGCTATTACTTTTTTATCGTCCCGTCCATATTAGGCACAGACAATATACCATTCAGCCATGCGTGTAGAGCATATTCAATTAAAAAACATAAAGAAAAATGTCTGGAAAAGAATATGTGGCATACCTTTTTAATTTTAGAACCTACAAGTAGAATTTACAAGCGTTCAATTTTACAAACCTTGTAGATTTTTTTAAATACGTAATTTATACGAACTTGTAAAAATGTCCTTGTAACTTGTGAACGCACAGGCTTGTAAGTTTTGATAAACAAGGGCATTGGACTCACTTTAATAAAGTAAAAAAACAAAACGTTATTAATACGCAAATTAGTATTCTTTGCTAGCCGTACTTTTCAAGTGGCAGCGGACAAATCGAGGTGATTGACGTTCCTATTCTTAGTTGAATCGCATTGTGTAACATTTGCGTAAGTGTCAGGTGTGAAACCACTTACACTTAAAACAAAGAACCCAATATTATCAAAACACTTTAAAAAATATTAAAAACCAGTAACAACAGCAAAAAAACTACAATATATTGACAAAATAAAAAATGTAATAACAAAGTCAAAACAATGTCGAATATAATAAATGAGCGAACCAATAAAACAATAAAAAAGAGAAGGTTAACATAAAACTACAAACAAATAACAACAACAACCTCGGAGCCAAAACAAGTAGCCAATATGTTAAACAACTTTTTTTTTGCATCCATCGGCGAGGTAATTCATGTACGAGCAAACGATGAGCCGAGAAGTACCCCAGTGCTCTCACCTACCGAAAATACAATGTTTCTCACTCAAGAGCTTAAAGATTAAAAAAAAGTCACGGCATAGACGAACTACCCTGTTTACTCAGACAATGCACTGATGAGCCTACACTAACATTTTATAAATAAATTAATAAACTAGTTTTTTGCGTATTCACCGAATACGCCTTCTGCAAAAAACTAGTTCAAATCAGCTGAAAATAAGGAAAGAAAGATAAAGTATATATTGAGCAAGCACAGGAGATCTCAAATTAAATTACAACACACATTGAAACTTAAATAAAAAAACAACAAAAAAAAACATAGTAAAATAAAATAGTAAAATTAAAATAAAAGCAGAAAGTTCTGTGCGAGGCCAAAAGGCTCCTATCACAGCATGTTGCTGCGACATTTAATATTAAATGTCTCATTTAATAAAATACATGAAAAATAACAAAATTTTGAGAAAGCAACGTGCAATCGCGTGTACACTTTCTGCGATAAATGTAAATTATTTGACGAATGCCAAGATGGCTTTCGGAAAAATCGATCAACAGCAATAGCAGTCTATAATGTTTTTTTTTTTAATAAGTTAGATTATAAGTTATACGATAAGTCCTCATCTCTACCTTCTATTTTTCTTTTGCTGTGCCCGACTGGACACGATTGTTTCTTCAGCAAATATTTACCACCTAAGCACATACATTGTGGAATGCAATAAAGTATTGAGTATTGACTTAAGATACGTAAAGCAGGCAAATTAAGTTCGGAAAGTGTCGAATCATTTCAACAAAATAGGAAAGGCAAAGTCAAGGTAAAATCATTTATTTCAAATAGGCCATAAGCCAAGGCACATTTGAACGTCAAAAAGGACAAAAAAATGGAATTGATTCTAGTCGCCCCTTCCAAAAGGTAGTTTTCGTTTGGACAAGAATGGGCAAGAAACTCCACCGCTGAGCTACCGACTGGGCCAACCTTGCTGACTAAGTACCTATGTACAGACGCCAGCACATCAAGTTACTACAATCTGTCTTTCTTTAATAGACTTTCAGCTTTATCGCTAAAGAATAAGGTTCAATGTTGATTGGGAAACTTGACAGATTGGAGTAGGTTGATGTGCTGGCGTCTGTACTTTTTAATTCTTTTACTACTAGTTTTTTTTTTTTTTATTCTAAATTCACTGACAGACAACGTACAAGCAAGGTGGGCACTAACACAGGATTATTTAAAATTCACCCCCTAAGGATTAAATTGGGGATGAAATTATATATGGAAGTTCGTAATTTTTCCCGATGGGAAATCCCATCGGGCACATAATAAAAGCGTTCGAAAATATTTGTGACATTATTATAGTCTTGTCTAAAGAGGCTAGTATGGACAAAGCTTTATTTTGCCTGTGTCACTGACGCACAGCAATTTTTCTAGTAACCGAGTAAATGTTTGATTACGTTGTTTTTTTCATAACACAATAAAACGTTTACCTACTGTCATGGTCACAAATAATTTATTTCAAGAAGGTACTTTTGCACGTCAAAATTAACAAGAAAAAAATAGAATTGATTGTGGGCGCTCCTCTCAGAAGGTAAATAGTTTTGTATGGAGAAGAATGGGCAAAAAACTAATTTCAATGTTTTACAATATTTTGCAAAAAAGTATATTAATCTAATACCTTTAAACGAGCAATTCTTGTATATGTATACAGGGTCATCATCGACGCAAAATCTCTTACTATGGATACAGTACATGATTCCTAACGAATCATTTGAACGCAGGGGGCGTTCAAATGATTCGTCGGTTTTTTTTTTTTAATCAGCTGTTTCATAGAAAAGTGCAATATCTACGCGGTCAAAATGTATGGAACAGCTGTTTTTTGCAGCGAAAACTTCTTTAGCGGCGTTGTGTACTTTTTTTGGGATGGGTAAAAAATGTTAAACTCGCGTCAGGATTCGTGACCGTAAGATCCGTTGCCTAGCAACCGACAAAGTAAATATCAAATAGGTGATCGTCTTTGACATTACGTAAAGATTGCGAGGTAAGAAATTTTACCCATATTGATGGGTAAAAGTGTTTAATAACTTGTTTATTTTTGTTAGACTAGGTATATTTTGAAAATAAATAAACATACTACTACTACTACTACTAATGAATATTGTATTTAACCACATAAATTATAGTTACACGAATTGCTTTATTTATCAGTATAAAAGTGATAAATAAAGCAATTCGTGCGAAATTATTCCCTAACCATTCCAAAATATTAAAAAATGCACAACGTTAATGTTCAAGTTTTCACTTCTGCCGGCACTCCCGGAGTGCAACCCGTTGTTTTTTTTTAATAACCTGGTTTCCTCATAAAGCTTTCGGGTAGTTTTAGACGGAAAATCAATTAACGAAGGGTATTTCTAACTATTCGTAGTTACTGACTGTGTCTACGTATTACGATAAGAACTTTTCAGAAATAAATACCTAAGTCCCTTATAAAACATTAAACTAACCATATAAAACATTTTTACTTATGAATATTAACACTCCATATTAAATTATTATAAATGTGTAAGTAAGTAGCTCTGTAGGTTTGTCTGTCACCTTTTCACGTCTTAACGGCTGAACGAATTACGATAAAATTTGACACGCGGGTTGACCATGACCTGGGTCAGGCCATACTATAGAATACTTTTGTCCCGTACAGTACGGTACGACGCAACTTAAATGTAGCATCGGCAAAATTCGTAAAACCGATCACTATCCGAACTGAGTGCGCCTTCAAAATCACCAATCTTTATTACTGCTTCAGGTAAAATGATCTTTCGAAAACGCAATAACTTGTAAAGTCAAGCCAAATAAATTCGTAAAATAGAAATGAAAGAATGAAAATTTCCAAATCTATGCTACATCTAAGTTCTGTCGTACTGTACGTACCTGTCTGATAATGGACTTGTACACAAAACTGCGATGCGAAGTCGCATCGCAACAATTTGCGACGGCTCCCTAGATTTTCTTCCGAATCTTCTGCGTTGCGAATTCGCATATAAATACTCTAACCACAGATTGACGGTTTCCGGTGTTTGTCAAGTGTGATAAACGACAAAATTATGAAGCGCAAAAACACATTTAATATGCAAACATTAAAAAGCAGTTTGTTATCAAGGCGTGTGTCTACAGATTGTTTATGAAAAATTACCCACACTCGGTTTTTTATTTGCTTATTTGACTAGTTTTGTGGTTTGCAGTGTTAAAAATAAAGAGTATAGTAAAAATGCGACTGCCTATCCACTGGAGCGGAGAAGAGAGAAGAAGAGCGGAGCTGTGCCAATATTGACTAATAGAATCTAAACTCCGCTCCAGAGTTTAGCGGAGTTAAGATTCTATTGGTTAATACCGGTCGCTCCGCTCCTCTCCTCTCTTCTCCGCTCCAGTGGACAGGCATCCTTGGTAAAACAAACAAAATGGCAATTGGCTCAACGATCATAGTTTCTCTAATTCCATTTATTAAAAGAAAAATAAGGCTTACAGAATAATTATAGACTGAGAAGCCATAATATTTAAAAACAATTGACTTAAGTGCTTATGGCTTTCGAGTCTGGAATTATTATTACGAATAGAATTATGTTGTTAATTGCTGGCATTGAATAAAATAAAAGAGTTCGAGTTTCAATACCAATTTATCAATGGCCAAACAATAGGATCATACGATAAGCTCTGTGACATAAGTATGATGTCAGAGTGCTGATGACTGATGATCAATTATTGAAATTAGCACCTTGTTATTTTCATATTTGCACGCCAATTTAAGGTGATAATGTGTCATTGCACTAGCAATATATAAGGTCACATTAAACTTCTTAGCAAAACCCCGCAGACGTGATTTATCGTTATCTAAACAAACACGATAAAACAATTAAAAATATTAATTGATAATATGTTTTTGGGTCGACCACTTGTATTGTACTTACTTGAAGATGAGTTGAGAAAATCAGTTTTTTTTTTGTTGTTTTGTTGTCTTTAAATAAAGATGAACAACACGTCTGTGAAAATTGCGCAAAACAACTGTTTTAAAAAATGATATCTAAACATGTTTTCAACTCCGTAGGATATGAGAAAGTGGTTTTAATTCTTCAGGCAAGATTTGACCAATATACTAACTAACAATAAAAGGGTGTTGACGCAGAACATCACTTTCGCAAGCTTGTAAAAAGTCTTATTATAAGTGAAGGAAAACATCGTGACGAAACCGGCATGTCTGAGAGATATTTCTCGATGGCATGTGAAGCCAAGTCAGAGGCCCATGAGCGACTTTAAAAGTCTGTCACCGGGTTAGTCACTAACCACACGAAATGAAGGGTTGCCTCTCTTTCTATCGCGTAACTCTTAGATCTTCTGACTACGTTACACTCACTGAATTGGCCCAGTACTTGTAGCGTCATACCTAAACTGCGGAGTGTCCCATCTGTGTTAATCTGTGCTAATACTCTCATGTTTTATTCCAGACTGCCAAGCGGTGTCCATTTGGACGCTTAACCGCCACGGCAACAGGAACCCCGGCACCAGCGTCACTCTTGGCATGAAGGACGTTGCACGTTTGAAGGATGAGATCGTCAACAGCTGGAATATAGGCACCAGCAAACTTTGTGCTCAGGTACATAATACATACCTATCATAAATTATGTCTTTGAATGTTGGTAATAATTGTCGTTCAGATAGCTGGGTATTTAATTGGGTGGTGAAAATAATACACTTATAAAAACCTTTGAGAACCTTCAGAAATTAATATCTAAAAAGGTAAAATCCCCACGATCTAACTTTCAATAAAGATCCTGGCAATGCGACTAATTGTTTAAAAATATTTTATGCAAATAACAAATAGTTTCGAGTTCTTCAAAACATTGATCAGCAATTGAATCGTTGTATGTAATTTTTTAAATTACACTAATAGGTATTTTTTGAAAACGTACTAAATCAATAAATCATCTCATTCTAGGACATCGAAGATTTCAGCTACTTCAAATGGAACGACACCATGGATGTATCTGCATCTTACCTCACAGGAACCGGATACGACGAACTCTATGGCATCGGTCAGAGGATCCGGGACAAGTACCCTCACCTGCTCTATGGTCAGGCTGATAAGTTCTACTTCAGGCCCACGAATGAACAGAGGACTATCACTAGCTGTTTAGCGTTCCTACATGGCTTCACTGATGGGACCAACTTAAATGCTACTGTGGAGCAATCGAGGCTGAGGGATGATGTTATAAGGGTGAGTTAGGATAAGAAAATCATATTCTCATATTATACAAGTTAAGTTATTGCCCTTTATTTATACAAATTACTGGTGTTTGCAATAAACACCCAATTTTTTTTTGTGGTTTTGTAGGAGCTCGTGGCTAAGTAATAACAAGCCGCACGGGTCGATCCACCAGGTTAAGCTACGCTTGCCGGGGTTGGTCAGTGGATGGGTGACCATCTTTACATACCGAGACTCCTCCGTGCCTCGGAAAGCACGTTAAGCCGTTGGTCCCGGCTGTCATTTGTGGATCTTTGACAGTCGTTACGAGTCGTCAAAAGCCCGAAAGTCTGACACCAGTCTTCCCAAGGGCTATCGTATTACCCAGTTACTGGGTTGTGGAGGTCAGATAGGCAGTCGCTCCATGTAAAATACTGGTATTCAGCTGCAACCGGTTAGACTGGAAGCCGACCCCAAGATAGTTAGGAAAAGGCTAGGAAGATTGACTAGTTGTGGTTTTGTATCATACCCAAAATCAAAAACAAATCTTTTATTTCACATAAACCTACATGGGCACGGGCACTTATGAAACGTCAGAAATTAGCACGGTTCCAATTAGTCGTTTTCTGTGGAGAAGAGCTGGCAAGAAACTCTACGGTTACTCTTTAAAAAAATACAGCGCAGTGCCGCGAGCGACTGCGTGAGTAGGTACCAGGTACTTAAAAAAATTGTAAATGGTCTATAAATCTACAGTCTGCTAAGTCTGACGTTCTCACATTCACAAAATATAAAATAATCTAAAAATAAAGGATAAATAAAATATATAAAAATGAATACCCATATCAACCAAATGACATGGTTGCCACCACAACAGTAACAAATCTGAATTATCTTGAAAAGATTATGTCAAGGAAGTATGTACAAAAAAAGTAAAATAAAATATTCATCGTAATTTGGGAGCAGTTAATAGACATTTACATAGTTATGCAGTTAATGAGGTACCAGGGAAGCTACATGTGCAGAAGGAATTATTGCCAAACTTTTTGCCTTCAACGTAGCTTCAAAACTCCTTATGTGGCTTGGCCGTTTCGCTACGTCACATGGGCGTAAGGTGAAAAATTTATTCACTGTTCATTACTTTTCTGTTGTATAATTATTATTTATTCATTTAGTCAATTATTTCTCATGTAGAGCCAAGCTTCTAACTCTACGCGCCCCACCAAAAACTCGATGGTGACCGGGCCGGAAACGGCCAAGCCACATATTTTGACTAAGGTGTAGAGTTTGTGAAGTAAGAGCTTGTAGAGTTAGGGCGTGTAGAGTTAGAGCTTGGCTCTACATGAGATCTGATAACTTTTTGACAATGGTCCGACAGTGGACCATATTATGGTCTCATCATGGCAACATTTTACATCAAAATGTTTTTGGTGGGTTCTTTTTACCTATTGTGGTATAGTAATTTTATTGTACTCATCATTATGAACAACTTTCACTATGGGACCGACCCCGAAATCGGAAAAAAAAAACAGCAGTTCCCTACATTTATGTTCGCTTATCTCGTCAAAATAAAATTAAATGAAAAGAAATGAAATTGTTTATTCTGTAAATAGGATATCGGAATCACTGTTACACGTCAAAAAAATGTAGGGAACAGCTGATTTTTTTATCGCGATTTCAGCTTTGGTCCATAGTGAAAGTTGTTCATAATGATGAGTACAATGACCCCTTAAGAGGATTAAAACGACTTAAAAACGTTGTAGGTATAAACAATGTGTACAAAATATCGTAAAACATTTAAAAAAGTAGGTAATCGTGGAGTTTCTTGCTCATTCTGGTCCATACGAAAACTAACTTTTGGAAGAGTCAAATAGTTTTTTTTTTTTGTCGTTTAAAAGTGCCTGTATGTGGCTATTTGAAATAAATTATTTGACTTTGACTTTGAATCATCGCTACAGAAATAATTGCTGATAAGATCTGCTGAAAGTTCAGATTAATATCTTTTTAATATTCAGTAGACTACTCTTTAGCATAGGACATTGAACTGGGAGGGGTGCCAAACATTTCGTACCTATATACCTTACTAATTAAATTTTATGTATTTTTCAGCCGTATGAAAACTGCGATCGTTATCAGCAGGAAGTGAAAGGTGGAGAAAATGTGGCTCACCAACAGGACAGTTATTTTCTTACTCCGGAATTTGTTGCTGTAAGTATCTAAATAGCTTTTAAATAACATCTATTAAAAAAGAGCTAGGTAGTTTATTCTTCGTAAACAGGGACTAAAATTGCTCTTTAATCCCTAAGGACTAAAAGTGATTTGAATTTGGAATGTGGATATTGTTAGTAAAAGTTCCAATCACCAAAAAGATCAACCACGAACATTGTATCCCATCAAAAACATAACATGTAAAAAAATGCAAGTCTCGCAACGCAGTTCTTGAACCGCAAAAAGATTCATAGATCTAATGTAAAACCAAATCTGTTAATTTATTCAGTACCTATAATAATATCTATTTGTCATCTTTATTTCTTTAATAAATAGAATTACTTGGCCATCCTACGGCAAAATAATCAAATAAGAATAATGAAACGTTGAATCCCTCGCTGCAATGCTGAATTCAAAGAAACATTCTCGCCTTTAAAATAGTTATTGCTCCAGGGAGCAATAACTATTTTAAAGGCGAGAATATTTCTTCACAATCACACAAACAAACAATCTACTATTAAAATTTAAAAGCTATTTAGCTTTAGAAAAAAAAACTGTGTCTGGCCGCATCCTAACTATACGTGGTCAGGACTTGGGTCTTCCAGTTTTTCGGCTTCGAACAAATGAGTGACATAATTATGAACGCGATGATCTCGCTTTGGTTAGGTTGCGGGCTAAGTCAACAAATTGATGAAAATTAACAAAATTATTATGTTCCCTATGTTCAATATTGCAACATAAACAGTTATATTTTTGAACATGACAATTTTCTTGAACAAAGTGCTAACCATAGAGTTCTCGACATTGACCATTAAAGAATAGTTTGTTTTCTTATGCTCAATCGACATTTACTTAGAGCATTTTCCATTATTTCCACAGGTCCAAAATGCAGTCCAGGATCGTCTAGGCATCACGACCAAACTGAACGCGTCCATGGTCTTATCCATCTACGAGATGTGTCGCTTCTTCCGGTCCTGGGAACCCGACCACAAGTCCCCGTGGTGTGCCGCCTTCACTGACGAAGAACTCATCGTCTTGGAGTACTATGATGACGTCAGGCATTATCATAGGAATGGATATGGGTCTTGGGTGAGTTCGAGAATGGATTTTTTGGCTGTTATCTCTCATGTAAAGCGATGCTGCGTTTGACGATGACACCTTGACGTTTCCTCTAACATCGTGAATTAATTATTACGATAATGTTTTGCTGGACGATGTGACTGAATGGTTGCTATCAGAAGGCCAATTCTCGTACCTTAAAAACGTTCACATTCAAGTCAAACTTGTCAAAAATTTTGGTAAATTGATTGCATTTTTGACAGATTGCGTATGAGATACGAATGCGAACGTTCCTACAAATTACGGGAATTGCTCCTCTGTTCGCTAACATGATCTTCGTTATTGAGCAATTGATTCCAACTAAAACTCAAAGCATTTATTTCGGTTAAAACATTTACTGGCACTTTGAATTGTCAATGAGTCGGTCAGTTAGTCAGAAAGTTGAAGCTAGTTGTCCATTCCAAAACGTAGATCTGTATGGAGTAAAACTGGCAAGAAACTCCATAGGTGTTATTTTCATTGAATTATAACTTGCTGTTGAGTAGAGATTATTTATTTCACAAATTGGTAATTGGTGTCCGACTTATTGAACAATTTATAATCAAATGTTTTACTCGACTTTCAGGTGAATGAGAACCTTGGCCGCTTACCAATGAAGGACCTGTACGACAACTTCTTGACATTTGTTGACGGTGGAGGCAGGAAGGTGAGCGCCCACTTCACTCACGACACCATGATGGAGATGGTGTTCTGCGCCCTGGGGCTGTACAAGGACGATTCTCCCCTGCAGGCCATAAACAGGGATCCTCAAAGGGTGTGGAGGACCAGCTACATTGGAGCGTTCTCTGTCAATATTATTGCTGTACTAAACAGGTAAAATTATACTTTAGATAGTGCAGGACGCGCATGAGCGGTTGGCTTTATAAATGAAATTCTCTGTAACATTGACAATATATCTAGTACGTTTACCTTTGCAAGCAGGTACTCAGGTCATTGTCCATTTACATCGTTTCTATCTATTTTTAGACAATGTTCTTTAAATAACCCATTATTCATTTTCGACAAAAACTTCATCGTTATAATAATTAGGTACTTTATAGTCAGTAGCCACCGAAATATGATTAATACTCATATTTCTGTTCATGCTCAATAAAAAATACTCAACTAGCATTACAATGCAAATTACCTAGGATTAATTTTAAAGCATTTTATAGGCAATTGATAGGATTAATATATCACGCAGCAGAACATGTCTCATTTTATTGACATTTACCTTAACTGTGTTATCATTGATCCAATGAGTTATATAATTTTCGAGTACTTTATCAGCTGTTACATATTTACCGTGTCTATTGATTTCCGTTATCTACGCACGAGCTTGTCACTCATTGAAGAGTTGATAATATTTATTGTCAAAGCCTCCTTCTTTATCTTGAGTCCACTTATCTACACCCCTGTTTTACGAGTACTATCAAAGTCTATTATTATCGCCTCCCTATATAAATATTATGATGTCTTGTTAACTGCTGGTCATATTTTATTTGGACTGTCAATCATTATTTATACGCCTTCAATGCGATATAGTCTTCCAAAAATATTATCAGTATCAATCACGCGGTATCAATGCTTTTACCATTTTCTTCCTACTGTATTCTATTTGCAGTATTTGATATTCAAAAACACTTGAGCAGGATAATCGTATTTACTGATTCACTCCAGTTTTCTTAGCTCTTGCTTTTGCTTGAAGAAATATTGAAGACACCTATTTTAATTCTTCCAGCTGCGACGAAACCGATGGGCAGTACAGCAGCCCGTCCTACCGTGTCCAAATCTTCATCAACGAGAGGGAGACTCCTATCTGCCCCTTGGATGGCTGCACCTGGGGAGAGTTCCAGAACAAATTCAAGCCTTTTACTAACGCTAACCTAGACTTCTGCAGTATGTCTTACGAACCCGAAGAGAATGAACCGTCCACGAATAGCGCTGCGCCTAAATTATCATTTTGGGGGGCTTTTTAGGTAATAAAAGTGTGAATTGAACTATTTTAAGTGAAAATGGAAATGTTAAATTATTGACATTGCTACCTACAGCAGTATTTAAGAAGGTACAATTTAATTTAGTCTCGTTTTCTATAAGGTACTGATAATTATTAGTAATTCTTACGCTCAGATGTCAGTCAGTTTCCAAACATAAGTTTAATAGATTTCTTATTACTATCCAGCTCCATCCTGTAGTAAGGCTTAGAATCTGTTAATACTATTAGTCAGCAAACCAATACGTATATAGACTTTAGAAAACCGAGTATAAATTGTACAATGAAGAGATAGCGTTGTTGAAATGAAGATATTTGTTATGAATTCCGATTCATCACAGAATCATCAAAACATTGTGAAGTTATCGGGCATGAATATTGCTTAGATTTTCTTTTCTTTCTTCAACCGTTTGTTTTAGTCAGTGAATATGAATGTTTATGGTAGGTATCTGTGAAGCATACCTATAGATTTATGTGATGCATTCACGACACTAAATATATGAAATGTCATCTAATTCATGTCTAATTTACGATGTTCCATTAATTACGAAAGTTATAAATTACGTTATAAATCTTGAAGATGAGTGACGATGTGTGATCTTAATTATCTGTTTATTTCACAATCATTAATATTGCATGCAAGGATGTCAGTTCCGAAAATTACTGACGAAACCCAGTTCCTCGAGTTGTTAAAATATATGTAAGATACTGTAGTTTTAAGACAGCAAGAAGATTTATGTTTTGTAAAATAAATGTTTAAGTGTACGGGTGTATTTTTATATCTAAGAAATTTCTCAGGTTTTCCCGTGTAGGTTTAAAACTTCGTAAGGCATAAGCATGTTTTAAATCGAATCCTAATTTTCCCCTTCTATTTCCTTATTTTTCTGGTTTCTTTCTTTTTAGGGTTCCGTACCCGAAGGGTGACAAACGGAACCCTATTCATAAGCCTCCGCTGTCCGTCTGTCTGTCAGCGAGCTCTATCTCATGAACCGTAATAGGTAGGCAGTTGAAAATTTCACAGATTGAGCATTTCTATTGCCGTAAGAGCAACAAATAATAAAATTAAAAAATAAAGGGGGGTCGCCATACAATAAAATTAAATTTTGAAAAAAAAAATATCTGACCCTGGCATGTGGGGTATCATTTTCAAGAGCTCATCGAGTAGAGAATAAATATAATTTTTATTTGTTTTTATCTTCAAAAATGATGAATTAGGGGGCCGTAGAAGTTGTCTGTTTTAGACCATTTTTGTACGAGCTCTATCTCAACAACTAAACAAATTAGGAATTTGAAACTTGTGTGTATCATGTAACATATACTGTTTATAATCAACAAATACTAAAAACGCCGATTCATAACGTATTTTATATAATATGGGCGATTTTCTGCAACTTAAAGTAATAATTTTGTATTTCATGCTAATATTATGCGATATAAATTCCACAGATAACTATTTAATAGTCGGAGTAATGACATGGAATTAGTAAGTACCTACTATCATGGCAGCATATACTATTTCGATCATTTAAATTTCGATCATCCAAAAAGGTCTACAAAATAAACTTTCTTCACAAGATTTTAAAACCGGCCAGTATTTTTTGAGTTTAAGAACTTTATCGACTTTTTTCAAAGTATCCCTAGACGGTGTTGATGTGTGTACCTCGTGTAAAAACTACACTCCAATAGACAATATATTCAGTAACATTGAAATGAATGCTGGCACATACAGTGTACTATTCAGTTACCTAGCTTAAACCGTTGTGGATACAATTTCATATTGAGAAAAAATATTGGTGTAAAAATATTCGGTCATGGCGGCCAATCTCAACGGAGACTGGCCTTCGGCGCGGGAGATATTATAGTGCACAAGTGTGTGCGCAGACACGAGTGCACTCTCTCTTCCCTCACTCTCATAGTCCGATGGGATGTGTAAAAATAATAAGTAAGAAATGATAGATTTCTGTATGACTATCAAAAATAACGTAAATAAATACCTGTATTGACCCGTGCGTTTGCACATTCACAACAAAACATGTTGGAATCTCTATTTTCTGTCAATTTTTCATACAATGTTTGACAGGAACTAGAGATTTCAACATGTTTTGTCGTGATGTTTCGCCAGTGCAAACGCACAGTTATAATTAAAATTTGGCGTACTACTTACATTCTATTTTGTACAATATAGTCTGATGTAGCAAGAGAAATCCTTTTATTTATAAGTAACTAGCTTTACCCGGCCTGGCTTCGCACGGTTAGCACTAAGTACTTATCTACGGCGCATCTACCTTTCCTAATTACCTATTTCTACCTAATTACCTACCCTACCCTTCTTACCAGGGTAGGTAGGTACCTAACCTACCCTACCTACCCTACATATCTACCTGCTTACCTACCATATATACCTATTTATACCTACCAATACTATGTTAGTAGCAAATAAATAACTTTGACTTTAGTTAATGCATGTTACTGGATAAAGTTAACTTAATATTTTTCTCTTAAAATAAATGAAATATACTCCTACACCTATATTTTAACACAACAACATTTTCTCATTAAAATTAGACAATTTCTTTACAAATCTTTGTTTTTTTATAGCGCCTCTGTTGTTACCTTTATGAAAGTATTACAAAAATTCATAGTGTTAAATCTTGTACGACATGGTATGGAACCCTTCGTGTGCGAGTCCGACTCGCACTTGACAGATTTTATTTCTTTTCGTTTTCTTTCATTTTATTTTTCCTTTTTTGATCAATATTTGTATTCACGTTCTCGAAAACGGCCCTAACGATTTTGATGAAAGTTGCAATATAGGTGTTTACGGGGGCGAATAATCGGTCTAGTTAGGCCTCTGATCTGAGAAAAACTGCTTTCTCCGTAGTTTCACCCGTGCAGAGCTCGGTCGCCCACCTTAGAATAATGACATGGCAGTTCTGGAATTAGTATGTACCATACATGGAATTAGTATGAACTATCCTATACTATTAAATGAGCATTCTCTATTTTCATTCGAGCAGTCCTCAGGTACTAATATTTTATTGCTAAAGCGAGTTTGATTGTTACGCTTTCACGCTAAAACGGCTGAATGGATTTGGATGAAATTTTGGCAGATGGGTAGACCATGACCTGGAGAAAGAAATTCATCGTGGATCGCAGACGAAGTCGCGGGCAACAGCTAGTATACACTAATACTAATAATATCACAAAGAGTTAGTTTGTGAGGTTGTAGGGGGTAACCTCTGGATCTACTGAACCGATTTTGAAATTTTTTTCTTCCAATAGAAAGCCACGTTATTTGTGAGTGTCATAGGCTATATATTTATTTTTACCGCCCAACGAAGTGAGCAGGGGTCAACTAGATGTATAATATTTTGCCGGCTGTATGTGATGCATTAATTCACCCGAACAAGTGTGTAGCATTCCTTGTATATTTATTTCTGCTACAACGAATAGCTAGTTTTATTATAACTGGGGCCGAAATATTGTACTAATTGTATCATCATCATCAGCCTATTAATGTTCCCACTGCTGGGACACAGGCCTCCTCTCTGTGAGAGGGAGTGGGCTGTAATCTACCACGCGGGCCCAGTGCTGGTTGGTAGATGTCACAGGTCTTCGAATTTTTTGGTTCTAAGACATGCCGGTTTCCTCACGATGTTTTCCTTCACCAATTGTATGAGTGGGCTCTATTTCAGTGGAGTTCAATTCCCAGGCAAAGCAACTGCAGCCAAGTCATACTTTTATAAATACTCTCTGTCTTCGTCTGTGATTTCATTTTGAACTGCATTACTTCATTATATGAAGCCACTTTTTTGTGTGAATTTCTAATCCAGAACTGTATGGGTTTTTTAAGGGTCCGGCGAACACAATATTCCAAAATGCGTTTGGAATATTGTTATCTCTGTTCTGTTGTGTTTTTGTGTTGTTGTTGTTGTCTGTGTCTGTTGTGTGTTATGTGTGTTGTGTGTTGTTAGCGTTGTTACTAGCTATCGCAATTTATAATAAATTTGGATGTGTTCCGTAATACCAAAAATGATGAATGAAAACCTAATATTCTTTCATAATTTTTTCTATACTTTGTAACTTGATAATATAAGCTATGCTTCTGCCGAAACAATATTCCAAATATTGTTGTTTATAATACAGAAAAAACAGTACGAAAACATGTCATTTAGCTCTAAAAATTGTGCGAATTTCAATTCGCTTAAACTTTATTTTAGGTAAGTTTTTTTGGAAAAAAAAGATGTAAAAGCCTAGATAAATACTGTTTAAATCCGAATATTAACATAATATGATGGAAATATGCTCAAATTGCAAATGATTTAGGTATTACGTTTGTATGGAAAATTCTAGGGTCGCCGCAGCCTTAATGTGAATGTGTGTAGTGAGTATCTTTGGATTGTTCAGTGAAGTGATTAACTGTCCATGTTATATCTGACTTATTTCATGTGTCGTGTGTGTCATCTTGGATTAAGATTATATGTAGTAGTAGTAATAATTGATTGGGGATTGATAAAAATAAAAGACGAGTAATAGTATTTAATGACAACGATATCGCTTTATTAGATGTCAAAATGAGGCAAGCGAGTGAGGCGCGCGCGCAGGCGGCGGTGAGGGGGTGGGGGGCGTGTCTCGAACGAGCAAGCGCACGCACAGCTCGCGCGCGTCACTCGGGGCCTCGCACTCTCGATACATACTCCACGGTAATAAATAATATAAATAAATATCAACAAGTTACAAAATAGCCTTTGGTAAAAAGATTAGATCACTAAAGTGTATATTTTTTTTTGTTTGGCTTACAAAATTTTTTTTTACAGTTTTTCGTTTCACGCATTCGTAACTTTCAACTGCTATGTATAAAAAAAATTAGTTACATTTCAACGAAAAATCTGTACAGTCCGTTTTTTTTCTGTAGTGGAACGTTTAGAAATCTTCGGGCGCCAGGTCGAACCTAGGTGGGAAGGTGCCGAAACCGTCAGCGAAACCGGGACGCGAGCGCTGGGGCTGCGGAGGAAAACATACATTAATATCTTACTCAACATCACTAGCAAAGATAAACGACATGCGGGACCTGCATACTCGTACATGCCTAGGAATCAAAGATGCAAGAGTATAATAATAAAATATATAATTATGTATGGTATAGAGGGAGAACTTCCACAGGTACTAGCTCTACATCAAGGGGCTGCACTGCTCATAGTGCTGTATGTGGCGTGCAATATATTGCCAACTTACATATTAGTCTCCAGTGCTGAATTAGGGACGCCCTTTAACGGACGCCTGAATCAGAGAATGATGCTTAGTATCTCGAATAAGTATTGACGGTTCGGTAAAGACTTAGTGAAGGAAACTCACCGCCGGACTGACTCCTCTCGCGGCAGAACCCGCGCGTCCCTTGCCACGGAATTTGCTGATAGCCTGCTCGGCAAGGTCTGCCCTTTCCTCGGCCTCCTCCAACTCCTGCTGTGCCTTGCGGAACTTAGCCAAGTTGAGGGCGGCGATTTCCTCGGCCTCCTCGATCTGCCTCTTGTAGGTCTTGATCTTCTGTTGCAGTTTGTCAACCAGGTCTTGCATGCGCTCGTGGTTCTTGCGGTCCTCTTCGGCCTGGAAGGTGAGCTCCTTAATGCGCCTCTCAGATTTACGCAGGTTCTTCTGGGCGTCGGCGTGTCTCCTCTGTTCACCGTCAAGCTCGTTCTCGAGCTCCCTGACCCTCTGTTCAAGCTTCTGGATGGCCTTCTTGCCTCCCTTAAGGGCGTTGGCTTCAGCCTCATCCAGCCTGACTTGCAGTTCCTTGATCTGTTGTTCGAGAGCCTTGCGGAGTTTCTCCTGGGTCTGGGCGTGGTCCTGTTCGGCGCGCAGCTCGTCGGCGAGACGGGCGGCGTCAACCATGGCCTTCTTGGCCTTCTCCTCGGAGTTCTTAGCCTCGTTGAGGAGCTCGTCGAGGTCGGAGTGCAGGGTCTGCAGCTCGGACTCGAGTTTCCTCTTGGCGGCAGACAGGGAGGCGCTCTGGGCGGACAGCTCGTTGAGCTGTTCGTGAGCGTCGCCGAGTTCCTGCTCGGCCTGGCGGCGGGCACGGTCGGCCTGTTCCAGCAGTGTGCGGGACTCCTCGAGCTCGTTCTGGAGGGCGTTGGCGCGACGCTCGGCAATGCCGCACTGTTCGCGGGCATCGTCGCGGGCGCGCTGTTCCTCTTCCAGAGCAGTCTGGAGGTCCTTGATCTGGGCCTGGTAGCGCTTGATGTTCTTCTGAGCCTCAGCGTTAGCCTTGTTGGCGTGGTCAAGAGCGATTTCGAGCTCGTTGATGTCAGCCTCGAGCTTCTTCTTCATGCGCAGGGCCTCAGCCTTGCCCTTAGCCTCGGCTTCGAGGGAAGCCTGCATGGAGTCGAGGGCGCGCTGGTGGTTCTTGCGGGTGTTTTCGAACTCCTCCTCCTTCTCTTGGATGCGCCTGTCGATCTCCTGCCTGACCTGGGACAGCTCAAGCTGAGCGCGGAGGACCTTGTTCTCCTCCTGTTCGAGGGCAGACTCAGCCTCCTCGAGGGCGGCCTGGAGCTCGTCCTTCTCGGCCTCGAGGCGCTTCCTGGCCTTTTCGATCTCGTGGATGTTGCGGCCACCTTCGCCGATCTGGTCAAGCAGATCCTTGACTTCGTCGGCGAGGTTCTTGTTCTCGCGGCGGACAGCCTCGAGTTGTTCCTGGCCTTCCTCGTAAGCACCCTTGAGGCGGAACAGTTCGGTGGAGTAGTTGCGGCACTCCTTCTGGCTGGCGTCGAGCTCAGCGGCGAGGTCATCAACCTTGAGCTTCCATTCTCCGATGATCTTGTCGAATGCCTTCTGCTTCTTCTCAGCAGCGTTGGCGATGGCGGTGGCGCGGTCGACCTCGAGCTGCAGGTCCTCAACCTCGGTGGAGAGGCGCTGCTTGGTCTTCTCGAGAGCGACAACCTTCTGGTTGAGGGACTCAATGGTCTCCTCTGCCTCGGCGAGGCGGGCCTGGAGCTTGCGCTTGGCCTCCTCGAGTTCCTCGGAGCGGGCGACGCCCTCGGACTCGTACTTGGAGCGCCAGAGCTGGGACTCGGCGTTGGCCTTGGAAAGCTGGCGTTGAAGATCAGCCTTGCCTTCGGCCTCCTCCTCGACCTGTTCGCGGATGTTGTCCAGGTCGTGCTCGAGGTTGCGGAACTTGCCAAGAAGGGTGGCACGTTCCTGTGAATAGAAAGATTCGATTAGTCATTGTTTAAATAAAATCTAGAATAAGTGAAAGATCCTTTACGATGTGCACATACCCTGGCCTCCTCGTCGGCGAGCCTCTTGGTGTCCTCGAGCTGGGTGGTGAGGGACACCTTGATCTTGGACAGCTGAGACACCTGGGACTCGGCCTCCTCCAGTTGACGGAGCAGGTCGGAGTTCTCGATGGACAGCTTCTTCTTGGCGGCATCCAGGTCGTTGAGGGTGCGGTTGCCCTCATCAGCCTTGCTCTGGGTCTCGTTGAGCTGGTGCTGCAGTTGCTTGACGATCTTCTCTTGGGCAGCCTGGAGGATAAGTGTGTTTTAGAATGCATGTATTGATGATGTTGCATGTTAGTTCATTTGCAAAAGTAAACTGTAAACTTTTGAACGATTCTTTATTTGTTATCAAAATCAAAATGAATTGTTGTTAATAAATTATTAGTATTTGTTCAACTGTATAAACCAATTCCTTACTTGGCCTAGTAACATTTTAAACCAATTAATATTATTCAAGTAATTCAAACTTTTTTTTATCATTCAAATCTATTTATTAATAAATTCATGCATTGTTATTTTTTCTTTTTTGAGAGGTTATCGTAATATAAGGGAGGTCACTCAAACGTCGAGGCGGTTTTAGCTTCCATGCTACACCTAATCAAATGAAATTATTAGTTTATTATGATGAGTATCATTGTCATGGGATGGATTATGTGTTTTCATGTGTGGTGTTTTGACATTTATTCTCCTTAGATTTAATAAGCTGCAAAGCGAAGCCCTGTAATGGCAAAGGCCAACAAAATTTTCTTTTCATCCTTTGTACCTTTTCGTTGGACACATGGTCGAGTCCGGCACGAAGGTCATTGACTTCGCTAAAGTACTGAGAGCGCTCTTTCTCAGCCCTGGATAGATAAATAATGACAAAACATTTTAGTATAATGTCAACAACTGTCTAACGCAGTCGAGGAATGAATAGAGAAACATCAATCGTATCACAATGCCATGTGATGTGTAATGTGGGTCGTAAGGTTCCATGCAAGGTTCACCCCAGGCGGTACACATGCCTCTACGGATGACATGTTACCTTCTCTCTCGCTACTTGATCGACAGCCGCGCGAGTGCTGTTAAGCTCGTTGTAGCAAGTCGCACGGTCATGCTCAGCCCTGGATGTTGCATTATAGTTCAGTAAATGTAATCTCTATATTTAATTCGAACATAAATCTATCAATCCCACATGTATCCGTCGACCGATTTTGATGATTCACGCGTAGGCGTTGATACATCACATTTATTTTATTGGCTATTTTTATAGTAATGTAAAAATATACTCACTTGGCCTTGAGCTTGTTGAGTTGGTCGAGCTGCTCACCCATCTCCGAGACGGCATCGTTGTGCTTCTTGCGGAGGTTGGCGAGGGTGGACTCGTGCTGGATGTTGGCCTCCTCGAGGTCGCGACGCAGCTTGCTAAGCTCAGCCTCGCGCTTCTTGTTGAGCTCGATTTGAGCAGAGGTGGCGCCACCGGCTTCCTCCAGGCGCTCACCCAGCTCCTCGAGCTCGCGGGCGAGGTCGGCACGCTGCTTCTCGGCCTTAGCGCGAGCCTGGCGTTCTGATTCGACCTCCTCCTCGAGCTCTTCGATGCGGGCTTGCAGTTCCTTGATCTGTTTCTGGTTCTTGCTGACAAGAGACTGCTCGTCCTCGAGCTTGGCGGTGAGGGACGAGATTTCCTTGTCCTTGCGCTGTACGGTCTGCTCGAGCTCCTTCTTGTTGCGCTCGAGGTCGGCGACGGCCTCTTGCGTGAGCTTGAGGTCGCCCTCAACCTTCCTCCTCTGCTTCTCGACGTCGGCGCGCAGTTTCTTCTCGCGCTCCAGAGAGTCCTCGAGCTCGTCGAGGGTCTGCTCGAGCTTCTGCTTGACCTTGTTGAGGTGGTTGACCTTGTCTTCGGCGGCCTGGAGCTCCTCAGAGGTCTTCTGGGTGGACTCTCCCTGGAGCTTCTTCTCCTTGTTCAACTTGTTGATGAGCTCGTCCTGGTGGGCGATCTCGTCGTTCAAGTTGCGGATCTGGTGGTCCTTGGTGGCCTTGTCCTGCTCGGACTTCTGGACGGCGAGTTCTAAGTCCTCAACATCCTTTTTCAGGCCGGAGACTTCCTGTTCCAACTTCTTCTTACCCTGGAACAGCTGGTTGCGGGCATCCTCCTCCTGAGTAAGGCGGTCCTGGGTGTCCTACAATATAAAATGTTCGAGTCAATTCTGAGAATCAGCTTTTGTTTAAAATAAGTATTGGCGCACGAGTCTGTTTCTTTTCAATTAACACTTCTAAGAATGAGGCAATTAAAGTTTCGCAATAAAATCTTGTAGGGTGCAGACGTGCAGTTATTTTAAACACGATCGAACTATTTCCCGTGTAAACAAACCTGGAGTTTATTTAAAGAATCGCGTCAAGCAAACTAGCGGTGAGTTAACTCGCTACACTGTATAACTCTACATATTTGGTTTGTAACACTGAGTGATGTTTATCGACCGCAGGAAACTTCACTAATTTTAATGAGATTAATTAGCTCTAGACTTTCATCGCGTCAACTCTTTACGACCTAAATTCTAGTTGCTATTTCAGTTCCAGTAACAAAATTTAAAATATCCATTTGATTATCACTTCGTCTCATTTTAATTAACGATAAGAGCACTTGTTTCTATTAGCAATAATGTAAATGTGAAGTACTCACCCTGAGCTGCAGCTCGAGGTCGGCCTTCTGCGCGTTGAGCTTAGCAGCACGCTCCTGTACTTCGGACAGGTTACCCTCCTTGCCTTCAATGGAGGACAGCAGATTGGTCTTCTCCTCGAGCAGCTTGGCGTTGAGGACCTCCAGCTCCTTGCGGAGCTTCTCTTCCTTCTCGAAAGCCTCCTGGGCCTTCTGGGCCTTCTCCTCAAGTTTCTGTAAATCGTTGACACCGTTAGTTTCCCCGTTCCATTCCGATAAGTGAACCGCGGCGGCCATTGTTTATTAATTAATTAATTATTTATTAAAACATCAATAAAAAAATAAATAGGAATGCAAATGTGTTCGGTCGTTCGTAAGTATAGGGTAGGGTAGGTGGTGCGCGCGCCGCCGACCACTCCGCTACTGAGCGGCGCTGGAGTTTTCCAGCGGGTGGAACATCGCCCACGCGCTCAACATTGTGAGTATGGAGAAAAAGCGCGCGGAGGGGGCGCGGATCCAGAAATGGCCGCAGCACCTGCTGCGGTGTCGCGTAACCGACAGGTGGGCGCGGTCCGGGCTATTTGTGGTACCTTGATTCACGCGTCCTATATCCGTGTATAGTGGGTCAGAGTGTACGATCTAATTAATAACGATGATGGATGCTTACCGCGAGCTCATCCTCGACGCGGGTGACGTTGAGGAGGGGCTTGACCTTCTGCCACAGCTTCCACCAGGGCCAGGTGCGGAGTTGCAGGTACTTGCGCAAGTTGCGCTGGACAACTTGGAGAGCCAACCTTTGGAAGAAAATATTATAAAATATCGTGCATTTCCAAATATGGCGCTATGTCCAAGTGTCAATGTCAGGTATGCCTACCTCTGTTCCTGCAGCTTCTTGTAGTCCTTACGGGACAGGTAACCACGGATGTAGGCCTGGAGCCACGAGACGATCTTGGACAGCCTGTCGTCACGCAACTCTTCCATCTGACCCAGGACACCGGCGCGGAAGAATACCTGCTCGTACATGGCAAGTGTTAGGAGAGGAGCGCGTCATGGTGTGGAGGTAAGCAATATACAGACATTGATTTAATTGAATATTACAATATTGAATTTACCTCATATGGTGCTTGAAATAATGCAAAATGTGAAATTCATTTTAATCGTAATATAAAAGAAAAAAGATAAATTCTTGTGTTAGTCATTTTTCTCATATGAGTCATCAACGAAGAATTCACTAAAACAGTAAAGTGGCACAAAACAGACCGATAGAAAAGAAAGATAGGGTTATTTTTGTTACTGCGTCATGCAATGAGGATATAGAGGGAAAATTAGTTTAGTGTAGGCTGATTGGCATGCTTGAGTTATACCTTCGTCTTTCCGAGTCTGAAAGACTCAGAATCCAATCCGGTATGCTCGAGAATTTTCTTAGTAGCAATCTCAGGTGTAATTGGTTCTTTGATGAGGTTCGGGCACAGAATTTTGTATCTGCGTTATAGGAGTACACACAATATGATAACAGGGTTTAATATGTACGTGAAGGGTAAGGATGGATAGGGTAACACAAACAGGAGTCAAACAAAGAAGCTTGGTCTCCTAGGGTGAGCAGGTATAGGGTTAAGGTCAAATTATGACACCAGTCTCATGAGGTGCTGAATTCGACAAAGCACATTTTTAAGCCTCGCGGTCCGGGCGTTTGGGGGTTTTGGACCGCTTGTCTCAAACAGCTAACTACTTTCAGGGTATAAAGACATGCCTTGGTGTGACCCAGACGGTAGGACTCGGGGTCTAAGCCAGTCGTCTCCAGGATGATTTGAGCAACTTTCTTAGGATCGGATTCCTTTTCCACAGCTTGAGGGGCCAGGATCTTGTAGCTACATTATCAAAATATATGGACACACAATGAGGAAATGTATTGATAATATGTTCATGAGTATACCAATACATAGATACAATGTCCTTGGTATCGTCAGGGGCAATGGAGGTGGATCAACGGGTAAACCAGAAGTTTCCAAAACAACGGTTGCATTCTGGAAAGTTCTTGAAACCAGGGTAAAAGGGTTTGTATTACTAGATGGCAACATCTAGATTGCAGGTGATTTCTACGGGTGCATACCATTCATGACAACTAGGTATGATACAAACTCGGTAGGAGGCAAACCATGTATGGCAGGATCTAAAAACAAAATCTAGTTTCTTATAGATTTTCAAAAATCTATAAACTATCACATGCTATCGCCATTCTAGGATGGTATCAATCTCTGTCTTGCCTTAGTGTGGCCAATACGATAGCTTTCGGGGTCAAGACCCACTTCCTCCAAACACTTCCTAGCGGCCTCTTTAGGATCTTTTTCTGCTGTCATGGCGGCTGGTGCAAGAATCATGTAACTGTTCATTAAATAACAAGTAAATTTAGTTCATCATCATAAAACAAGAGTGGCTTCACTATTAATATCACTTCGCACCTTGATCAAAAATATAAAGGTGCGAGTGAGTGGGGGACTCATCAAAATAACTTTAGATGTTATTAGTCACGCCTGCACGAACGTCTGATGACGTCAACCACCAGTCAGCTGCAGTCCCAGAATAAAATCGTTTCGAATATACCAGAGTCCAAAGAATTTGTTTAGACTCACCAACCAAAATTATGTGCGTGTATTCATAAATTTAATCTCATATATGAAAATAAAATAAAGTTATTTGATGACTGGAGATACTGTAAATACTTGCCGAATGGGCACTTAAGACTAAAATAGATTTGGTTGGTATCCTTGAGGTTGGAATCTTACCGGAGCTTGAAGTCGGGGTAGACCATCCTGTTGGGGAAACCTTTACGGCAAATACGGATGCCTTCAAGCACACCGTTACAGGTCAGCTGGTGCATCACAAGGTGAGAGTCGATGAGACCTGCGCGACAAAGATACACATACCGCTCAAGACAAAGATAACATTGTTGTACGGAACATGGAGGAAATTCCAAGTACGGTGACTGTGAATATAGAAATTATTCTGAACATTTAAATTTAACGAACAAAATTTTTCTTCGACAAAATGTTCAAAAGACGAAAAAATTAAACAAATCAATTAAAGTACTCACCGGCCTGCTTCAACTCGTTGGGGATGATACAACGTACGAAGTGAGGCTGGGTAGACCTCAGGGTCTGCATCAGGTTGTTAAGTTGTTCCTGTAGATACAACACTTATTAGAAATCATGATACTACTACAAAGAGTTGCACAACAAACGATTTTGCACTCAAAGATTGCAAGAAAGATGTTTCTTGTAAGCTTGATGAAGATCATTTCTGTCGTCAGTGTTCAGAAATTATCTTTGAAACATAAAGAAGCGACACTCAAATGTATATTTTGATGGAAAAGTGCATAAACATAAAATCACACATTTAGGTTAAAACATGAAAAAAAACAACAAAAATATTAGTTTTACATTCAGCAGCAAATGTAGCATAGTAACGTTTTTTCAATAACTACATTGCAGTAAAAAAATAAACTTAAGACACTCTTTAGTATGTAGGAGTGCGTCTACAATGGATGATGGTGAATTATACATACCATGCATGTATCATATACAATACAATACATGTAAGATTGGTAATGAGGTGATTCTAAATTACCTTTCAGTAAATCCAGGTATCGAACTACAATAAACTCAAAATCCGAAGCAGATCTACGCCCAAGTAGTTGCTTCTGCCTCAGTGGTGATAAAAAAACAAAAAAAAAACAAATTCAACTAAATAATTTGAAACATTTAAATACCCTGTAAGCGGAGGAGACAGTAGCGAAACCACCGCCCTTCTTACCGCGACCGCCTATGAACGTACATTAACAAGCAACAATTAGTACCAGGACAATCACAATGACGTCACTTAGGACACTACAATACTCGTAGACAAGACACCTGCGGGACGGCTTTGACATGAGCTGTGTTTATATAGACATGGACAATTGGACAGAGACATGATTATAGTGAAAGCGTGCAAGGCTGGCCCTATCGTTCTGGAATCCATAAATCAAAATCTTGAATGAATTGAACTTAGATAATTTCATGAATGATGCCTTAGAACGGGAGCCAGCCTTAAGCGTGTAGATAGACGAAGACAGTAAAGCCACGTAGGAGTCACAGAAGCAAATCGCGGTGATTGTATGTTCCGGATTACCCTGTAGAGTGATGATACAGTCTGGAAGGCAGAACCCTTAGCGCGCTTGCCACCAGCGCCTATTTTATTGAAAACATGTGTCAGAATAAAGTAAAAGCCCCAGAACTAACCGCTGACGTTCAAAGTCAGTGTTAGTTCTAGATAGATGCTCTATAGAAAGTATGAAAGTATGAAGTATAAATCTTGGTGTTGATATCGATGTCAAGTTCTGAATGATAATATAGATGTGCAGAATTGTATGATGGTGTATGAACGAGCTCATGGTACCTGTCGCCTTTAATACGATTATTGTAATCTAAAGTATTCATCATTACAGTATTTGATTCAAATATTTCATTAAAGTCAAGTGTCGAAATTATACATACCCTTGCCGCCACCAGCATCGGGACCACCAGACTGACCAGGATGGTCAGCAAAGATCTCTTTAAGCAAATTGTTCTGTCCCTTCTTGAACTGGTCAACGACAGTGTCGTTGAGGGGGTCCTTGTTCTTCTCAAGCCATCCAGAGATGTTGTAGCCGACCTGTCACAGGATAAGTGGATGAAGTTAGCTCAGAAAACCAGGGACAATCTAGGTCCCAAAGATGATGATGTAGCTGAAGTAGTATGTGTTTTAGATACTTACGTTACCGGCATAATGGCCAATGGCGAAGTGAGCGGCCTGGCAACCGGGCTTGGGGGGCTTCGGCTTCAGGTAAGGAGCAGACTTGCCCAAGTGGTTGTTGTTCAACTTCTCAACGAAGGTAAGATCGGTGGCTTTGGGGAACATAGACTCTTCCTCAAGGATGGAGAGGATACCCATGGGCTGTAAACATACCAAGGAGATTAGAACACGAAGGAGGCGCGGGTGATGCGAAGAAATGTCTCATATCTGTAACTTTACGGGGAAGAAGGGTGCATTCTGTATACAAAATACATTAAACAGCATTTAAATCAATTCTCTGAATACTTAGAGAGACCAATATATTTTTTAAATATTTACGTCATAAGTAAAGGAAAATTTCAAATGAGACATTTTAGCTTAAAATTAGATAAAACTATACGTAGGCAGCATGCAACTTGCAAGTATTTAAGAATAAGAAAGTTATGATATTGAATTAAATATCGTGTAAAAGTGTATTGTGGTAAAAAGCTCTACCTCAATGTTTTGTACAAAAATTTGTGCAGATTAAAAATAATTACATTACTCAGGCAAATTAATGATGTAAAAATCGTACTAAATAAATTAGATCGTTCGAGCTGAGCATTATTTTTTTTGATGTATTAGAGAATATTACAAAATTAACTACGTTTCGCGTGCGATCCTGAGAGCGGTGTATTTATTTTACTTGGGACGCGGTAGCTAGATGCAAATTAAAGTATTTCATAAGTTTTGCAGTAGCTTCGCTTGCATATTGTTTGCGTGTGGTACAAGCGGATACTGTCATATGCCTAGTGATACCGTGGCACGGGGGTCAGCCAGCAGCTTGCACTTGCAGGCCATGACTCAGCTTGAAGCTCTCGCGGCCCTACTTCCTCAAGCTATGCACTTATAATCTCAATACCTTCTCTATTAACTCTATTGTCGCTTGCAGATCCATACCAAAATCTATGAAGGCCCATTGGATCCCTTCTCGTTCATATTCCTCTTGTTCTAAGACGAACATGAAATGGTTAAAGTACTGTTGCAATTTTTCGTTGGTAAAGTTAACACAGAGCTGATTAAACCCGTTCATCTGGATCGCGGAGCGTCATGGAAAAAATGATCGAAATACTGTTATTAGTTAACTGATTATTTTTAAGAGTAGTGTGTTGCGTGTTCCTGAAGATTTTAGAAATGTATCATTATTATACTAAAAAAGAAAAAGGCACACAGAAGAAATCACACAGAAAAAACACAAAGTGCAAACAGCATTGGTGAGGTACTCGAGGAACATTACGCTACTCGAGCACCCCTGTGGCGTGAGCAAGCTTTCATTGTTGCGTTGACGCCAACTACCTTTTCAATAAGGTCAATGCAATTTTGCAGATCCATGCCAAAGTCAATGAAAGTCCATTCGATGCCTTCGCGCTGGTACTCTTCTTGCTCCAGAACGAACATGTGATGGTTAAAGAACTGCTGAAGTTTCTCGTTGGTGAAGTTAATGCAGAGTTGTTCAAAACCGTTGAACTGCAGGGAGATAAGTAATGTGGAGGGTTAAGTTTGGGGGTTTAGGTAGATATGCTACGGATCTCATTCCGCAGTTGTTGGATGTCGTGATAAAACTGAGTGAAGAGATGTTCGACCAAGCAAGTCCCACGTGGCTTGGCATGTTAATGTTACACGATATCCCGTCAAGTTGCTTCCTGCGCCGACGGGCTACGACGAGACACGACGACTATTACCTTTTCGATAAGATCGATACAAGCGAGCAAGTCCATTCCGAAATCGATGAAGGCCCAGTTGATACCCTCCTTCTTGTACTCCTCTTGTTCGAGTACGAACATGTGGTGGTTAAAGAACTGCTGCAGCTTCTCATTGGTGAAGTTAATGCAGAGTTGCTCGAAACCGTTGAACTTTTGATAACATCATGAAGAGGGTTACACACACACACATTAAAGCATTTGACTATTCTACATCGCTGTATAATACATGAGCGAGCCTATAGCTGAAAACTGAACACAAAATCGATAACAAATAGCCCAACCGAGGATGCTGCACACTCGGTATACCTTTTCGATAAGATCTATGCAGGCGAGCAAGTCCATTCCAAAGTCAATGAACTCCCAGTGAATGCCTTCCCTGGTATACTCTTCTTGCTCCAATACAAACATGTGATGGTTGAAGAATTGTTGGAGTTTCTCATTTGTGAAGTTAATGCAAAGTTGTTCAAACCCATTGAACTAAGAAATAAATTTTGATTAATATCTTACGAAATGATTGTTTATCATTTCTTTTTTCTTACTACTAAACTAAATCTAACTTATTATTATATTTTTTTTTCCTAATAGCCTTAGCCTTTGAGGCCGGCTCAAGTAATGATACTCACGTCGAAGATCTCGAAACCAGCAATATCCAGTACACCGATGAAGTGCTGCCTCTTCTGCTTGGTGTCTAGGGTCTCGTTACACTTCTTCACGAGCCACTTGAAGAGACGATCGAACATGCCCTTGCAGAGAGCACCGACGGAGTTGGTGACCTGGTCCTTGTTACGACCCTGGGTGACGAACTCGTTTCCGACCTTGATGCGGGGCTTCAACAAATTCTTGTAAAGGTCCTGCATCTCAACGCCGAGGAGCTTGGCAACCTTTTCACCATCCTGTAAAGGGAGAGAGTAAATAACGTTAGATATGCGATAATTATGGGATAATGATCTTGGGACGAACACATATATTTTTACACTATTGATGTAACGGCGATGTTTGTCACCAATACATCTTAAAATATAGGATTCTCATTTAACAAAACCTATTAGATACTGACCTCAGTGCCGTCGGCCTCAGCCTGTTCCTCGCGACCCCTCTGCTTGAACTGCATGCGACCCATGTGCATGACAGCGGCGGTGATCTTGTATACATTGTCCTTCTCCTCTTGGGTGAAACCAAGGACGTCCATGGCTTGCTATATTATAAAATACGCATTAGTATACAATAAGGGATAGCCCTTGTTCAGCAGAACGTTTGTGGGCTGATAGGAAGAAAGAAATATTCTGAGAGGAAAAAGAAAAGGTTACAGAAACATAATTTTGTGATAGAATTTACAGATAAGTTAATTTTTCTTCTATTGTGAAGCTACATATCAAGTTAAGTTGCATTTATAGGGGCCGAATTACATTAGAAAATAGATAAAAAAGAACAGCTTAATTCTAGGAAGTACTTACCATATTAGACAGGTTAGTGAAGTAAAAGGGAAGCGTTAGCAAAATTAGGCATTTGTGGTAATTTTTTTCTAATAAAGGAGTTGGTGCACAGGATACCAGTTTTGTTGTTTTTCGTAGGTTCAGAGGGGCGGCTATTCTATACAAATTTTGATACACATTATGTGTAGTTCTAAGGTGTAGAGGATCGGAATGGTGTAACAATTTGTACGGTTTCATAAACTACGGAAATTTTCCATTAGCGTCAATGTTAATGGTATCTTTGTCTAACATTCAACTCTGTATTATCTTATACAGATTTCTTGTCTATCTTGTGACTACATCAATTGGATCTTTTTTTTTCATTCTCATTCCACTTACGTCCGTCAACTGCGATTCTTCTCCGTCATCGATGTTGGGGATAGTAATCTTACCCTGGGAGACGCTATGGTAATCGTATATGTCGTTGGACAACTTACACATGTCTGCCGATTAGATAATAAAAAAAATAACTATTAAAAACCACAGTAATAACCACCAAAACCTACGAAATTTTGATAAAAATGCTGTCCAAAACCTAACCGTCCCTGTCATGTATTTAAACATATTAGTTCGTGTGTTTGTGCTTGTGCTGGATCGGGTATGGTGTGTCACCGTGATCAATAAAAACCTGTGCATAAAGCCCTTTGAACTCTTGCAGGGAGCGGGCAGCATGTGTATGTCAGACATTTTGTTACCACGACTGACAGACGACTACGCAACGGAAGACAATAGTTTTCTCAAGATGAAACTTCTGGGTTACATAAATGGACATCCATCTTTAGTGTTGCAGACAAGGATGGACATCCATAGCCAGACAATATGCTATATGTATTATGCCTTTCGTTGTGGAATCGATACAGTCATCCGAAATCGGACCCAATACACGGATATCTGCATCAAGACGCACGCTCCTTGCACAGGTTCAAGACTTACGATCGTGAGATCGCACTCTTCCGCGTCGTTGATCCCAGGTATTCGTGTCTTCCCTTGACTTATGAGGGGATAGTCCGAGATGCGGTTGCTTAGCATCGTTATTTCTGTAAACACCAAAATACCTGACATACACATGCGAAAACCGAGCGCCGACTCAGAAGTAAGCAAAGCAAGCAGCACTGCGATAGATGAACACGATAGTAAGGATAGAATGAGTGGAGCCAGTAGTCAAGTTCTGGACTCACATCAGTAAGCCTCATTTCCTCGCCGTCGTCAACGCCAGGAATACTAGTCTTGCCTTGAGCCACGATGTTGTAGTCATTGACGTTGTTCGATAGTAAACAGATGTCTAAAAAATGACACCAATCATAGTCATGAGTGAAAGGTGTCTCAAACTAAAGGTAGGAAAGGACACGCCACAGTCTCAGTGTTTTTTTGGAACTTAAATTAAAAACTAAAGGTAAGGTATCTCGTTGTAGTACAGAGGCGAGATACGCCGGTCACCAGTCGGTTATATGCGAGCTGGTGGCTGGCATCACACAGGGCACGCTCTAACGACCTTCTGCTATACAGAAGCCGGACTTACGTCGGTCAACATACACTCCTCGCCATCATCTACGTTGGGGATGGTAGTTTTTCCTTGCGATATGATGTTATAGTCATATACGTCGTTTGACAGCAAACACATGGCTAAATTTCAAATAAACAAATTAATGATTACAACATGAACAGTATTGTACACGTTGTTTATTCAACGGTTTTTTGGTCGAAATGTGTAATTGTGTGCGTTGCTGACCCAGGCATTACTAAATGGAATATGGAAATAAAATTAACACATCCTAACGTCGAAACTAGGATAATAAAGTAGAATTGTAATAATTACAGATCTAGATTGCCAGGAATTATAGAAAAATACAAAAAAAAAAAACTGATAAATTAATTTTGTAATATTATCTGATTTTTTTCCTATTCATAATGTTTGAAATTGTAGTGTCATGGGACCTTCACTTCTGTGTTATTATAAAACATTGTATCAGTAACTTGCTCGTTACGATGTTCGGAAATAAATTATTATTGACGATTGAATTCAACAAAAGCTAAATTTTGTAGTCAAGGATCAAAGTTATGAAGCCAATGAGAAAGTCCCGTGACCCTAGCAGACTTTGACTCAGACCAGAGTCCATACGCACCCTTAAGTCCTTCCACGGCGCCAGACATCATCTGGTAGAAGATGTGGTAAGAACGCTCAAGAGTCTGCTGGGAGATGACACGAGCCTTCTCGAGCAGATCTGGCAAAAACAAGAACATTAGGACCAAGAACATAAGGACCAACGTACAAGTGGCTCAGGGGACCAAAGTGTGAGAAATACTTACAGGTCTCGATATCAGCTCCAGCCAGTTTACCGGAGGGTCCGAAGTGGATACGGATGAATTTACCCTGGGTGAGGAAGAAGAAAAGATTTAGTGTAAACAAAAAACAAGTCGAAAAAAATGTGCAGAGGAATACTACTCGTATATGCTAGGCCTCAAAGAAAGCAAGGAAACTGTTATCAAGTTTTTTTTTTTTAAAGTCTTTAAAGGCTCTTTTACGATTTGTCTCTAAGAAAAGTGTAAAGTTTTGTATACTCACGAAACGAGACGAGTTGTCGTTACGGACGGTCTTGGCGTTACCGAAGGCTTCAAGCACAGGGTTAGTTTGTACGACCTGGTCTTCAAGGGAGCCCTTCTTCTCAGCGCTGGGGTCCTTCTTCTGGGAGGCACCGACGGTGGCGAAGTACGCAATTACCTTCTTCGTGTTCTCAGTCTTACCAGCACCAGACTCACCGCTGTTGGTTTAAAGGGTTTTTTCTTAGTGGCCGTGGTGAGAGCAACATTTTGTGGTATAAGGTTTTTGTATGAAAAAACAACGCCCCGGACATTTACCCTCGTTTTTAGGTTTCATTCTTTTGATATTTTTGCTATTAATTTTTTGTTTTCTAGTAAATCTTTTTGTTTCGCTTTTTAATATCGCATTTTTCCAAAAATTATAAAAGGGGACTTTTGATATGAATATTAAAACAAACTTACGTAATCAACATAGATTGATTCTCGTGGTTGGTCAACATGTTGACGTAGGCACCGTCGGAAATGGCGAAGATGTGGGGGGGCACCTCCGAACGACGCTTGCCACGGTAGAGCCTGGCACATCGTGTGGTGTACACGGGGAATCTCTTGTAGGGGTTGATAGCCACGCAGAAGAGACCCGAGTAAGTCTGTGGTGATTTTGAGAAGATTAGATATGCTGCTGATAATAGAGGTGATGCGGCTGAGGTTGGTGATATGGAGCATTGGGATAATTTGGTAAAAGTGGAAATGAGAATTCTTCAAAGAATTCGTTTTAGAGGGATTTTTTGGACCACTACATTTTTGCACGGCGAAAAGGGAGACTGGGAAAGTCATGGTAATGAAAAGAGTGATTTCAAGAGGTAATTCCTCAAGGTAAAAGTGATGTTAAAAGAGGTTTTGGACACAAAGTAAAAATTACATTTCTGCAATTTTTACTCAGTGATAGGCATAAAACAATGACTGGTATAACAAAAAAATCACAACCAAGGGAATTCTGGCAAGAGTAAACAGAAGGAATGTTCTGGTTTACAAAATATGGGAATAATGAATTAACGTTAGGAAACGTAGATAAACGTAACGTAAACTGCACCAATATTTTCCTAAAGTTATAAACTTTAGGAAAATATTGGCGCAGTTTATAAAAATAGGAAGGATAAGGGATACACATGGTTATAAAAAGTAAAATAAAGCTAAATCTAAAGAAAACACCAAAACAGAGACGGGTACTGTCCAAGTACTTTACGTCTCAGTTCTTGAAATAATAAAATCTTGAAAAACGCAGGATTCTCTATAGATTTCATATTTTACTATTCATATTTATAAGAAACGTTTGTGTAAAACGTAAGTATTTTTATAGAGAATCCTGCTATTTCTAAAGCTAACACGTTTCGTTAAAGGGACGTCATTGAGTCCTGTAAAACAAATAATGGAAAAAGTGCAGAGCGAGGGTACAGTAATGATACCTTTCCGCTCCACGTGAAGAAAGATAGAACCACTCCCAACGTCAGCGACGCGGAAGTTAAAACACAACACAACACTATTCTAGATAACAATGTTCTCTATTCTAAGAAAAGAGATGCTAAAAATGTAGAAAAACAACCACAAGAAGATCCTCCGGACGCTGTCGAGTCCTTTTCCACCGACTTGTAAACAAGTACGGCCCAGGAAGTTTTTAGTTACAAAATGGGTCAAAATTTGGCTTTGTAGACACATTTACTACGATAAAGAACCCTATTGCAGATAGGAATAAAGTTTATAAAGCTATAGCGGAAGCTGCCGAAATTAATTTACAAACAATCTATTTTGGGAAGGTTCGGCAGTTTTTTCTTATAGTCTCTTTATGTTTTCGTCCCATGTGAATAACTTTACAGTTATAACACTCCAAAGTGATTCTTTATTAAGCTTTGTTTATACATTATAATTACTATTATTTACTTGTAATTATAATGGAAATCATTTATCACTTCCGCAATAATTAGCAGTCTTGAGTTCGGACGCCAAAATAATAGCGTCGAATGAGAGAGAAACTTTTCTATCGGGACCGAAATATCGAGATGCTAAATAAAATGTACTGAAATAGCATCAGCTGGCATGTGCCTACTGCTATTTATACACCAAATTGAGACATCAATCCAAGATTAATTGCGCCGTTCATGGACATCTATCGCACTTTAAAACTTGGTATCACTCCAATACTATCGAGAAATGTGTCTACTGTGATGAAAGATAGGAGAGGTGAGGTGCATGCACACTGCAAGGCCGGAACTCTTCACCGCTCCCTCGACTTACGTAAATGAGTTTATGGTAATATCTCTGCTTCAAGTTATACAAAACAGAAGCGTCGTTGAGGTATGTCAAGTTGGACATGTCCTCGCATTTCTCGTACTTAGGTGGGTTGACTTGCGCAACAAGATCTTTCTTGAAGTCTTTGGTCTGTGGGATAAATGCTTACATTAGTATATAGTAATGGTAAAGGCGCTAGGAGCGCCTACTTACATAGATGAGTTTCGCATAGTATCGTTGTCGTAGGTTGTGGAGAACTGCAGCATCGTTAAGATAAGTCAAGTCAGCCATGTCCTCGACTTTCTCGAATTTCGGCGGGTTTACTTGTGAGAGAAGTTCCTTTTTTATCGTCTTTTCCTGCTCATTTAATGTAATGTTTAGTTAAACCATTAAAACATAAAAAAATATTGAAGCCTTCCTCTTTGCTAATGATTCATGTTTGATTATTTTTAAAGGTCCTTTGGAGCAAGGGCCGGTAAAGTTAAGAAAAGCATGTTTATGTAAACAAAGCTTTCATAATATTCAACAAAAAAAAAAAACTTTATAGTTGTTACGTCATCATCCTGTTTACTTAAGAGTTAAGTATTGATAACTATTAAAAGTATATCTTATTCATCATTCTGCGAACCTAATCCATATTCCGAAATAATTAATTTCACTGATCTAAGTTCCACTTAGAATGCATCAGATCCATATTCTAAGTCTACTAGGATATGCAAAACTGTATAATTACCTCGCCACCGGGCAGGTTGACGGTCACCAGCTCACCCTTGGTGGCCTTGATCTCGCCCTGCAAGAAGCCATCCTTTTCGTCAGGCACCCAGCATGCCTTTTTGCCATCGTACGGCTTGCTCTGGTCAATACGCTTCTGTTCCAGAGAAACGAACAGGAACGGAGTCGGATCGGGGTCCTCACCCTCTTGGACAATTGGCTTCGGCATTTTCGGAGGGCTAACGAGACTTCTGGGCTATTCGAGACACGAGAACGTTGCCCTGGAGCCTTCCTGTAACACACCCGGCACGTTAGTGAACCGACACGACTTTATCGACGGAGATAAAGCGGCCGAGAGGCGCGTGCGGCTATTTGTGGCTGTAACCCGAGTAGTGGCCGCGCGGGAACGGTGCCAGCTCGCTAGTTTGCGTAACGCCGACTTTTATGCTCGCGTTTTTTATTAGCTTACACCGTACGGCCCTTCGCGGATATTACGTCACAGAGGTATGCAAGCCTGGAGGCACGCCAACCGATTTATCCGTCAGTGGATTGTTTAATGTCTTTTATGGTGATGGCTGATGGGTCACTGTTCACAACACCTGTTGGATCATTGATATCGATTGCGTTGTTATTATCGATTATGACATTCGATTGATTGATTGATTTCTGTTTTAAGTGAATCACTTCTGTCAATCTCATCGACTTTGTTTGGCGTCAATGCTATTTACAAGGTAGCTTCAACATCAATTAGTTAATTACTTTCTTTTTAAACTTTTAGATCAAAACATTGTGTATCCAAATAATTTATTACATTCAGGACAACAAACTGTTTATCAAAATCAATGAATCACTTCAAACTAAGAAATGTTTAATTTATTTCGTAATTAATTTCAAAGAGCTATTTAAATTCTATTGCTATTCAATTAAGAACAAATCGATACGGTATCATAAAATTCATTTCAAATAACAAATAAATGCACTGAATTTCAATATACCCTCAATAATCCAAAGGTGGAGTGAACACAAACCGACCAGCACAGCACGGGGACCACTGAACAAGTGAACACAATCAATCCAATGCACGCAATAGATCAGCTGTCGTCCTGCTACGTCACTAGAAGCTCCTTGCACTGAGGCACTCGCGAGGCCACTCGGTATGCACTCCACTAATAGTCGCACCACGCGGCGCGTGCGTCGTTACTCACGTTAGAAGCCGTTCTGACCGGCGGCGGGGTGCTCCGCTGCTTTTTATACGCGCAATACGATACCACCGCGCGCGATCACCCCATTTTAGGCGGATGCCAGCCTGGGCTTCAGCTACACTTTCAGACGAGCTTAGCTTTCACTTGGGCGGCAACGCGCCGCGGAGCGCTTCCCGCTGCCGGCTTCAGAAAAATATTCAAATAAATTATTGATTTTTGTTAATGAATGTTTTATGTTTATCGAACAGCGTTCCAGCAGATGACCGGTGGATCGAGCGGTAATTGAAAACAGACCTATGGTTTATACTGTGATTAAGAACCGTAAAATATAAACATTGGAGCGTTTACACGTTTGATAGGGAAGGTAACTGTATTGATGATTGGGTTCAACGGTTTGTCGTTAATTTAATTAGATCCAATAAAATAAAATATTTCTCGTTACTGTGTCATTGACTTTTGGGTTGATTCTGCAATTTTTTGCGGTTATTTTGGTAATATTTCATCATAATTATTGTTTATTAGGCATCTGATAGCACATATGTCAGTTCAAAAATATTTTTGCGACAGCTATGAGCTTAATGTCACCGTACCGTCATCAAATCTGTGCTACACAGCTTAGCTTTATTATTTGCACTTATATCCGGAACTGACAAATTGTTTTTCTCAATAGTTTTGCCGTTGACGATTACCTATATCAAAGAGGATATCATTGTCACAAAATCTGATTTGTTTTCATTCATTCACGATTTTGATTCACCTTTGAGCATGTTTTATATATCCGCTTGACTTTCACTAATGAGACACAATAATATTTTAATTGTTATCGAGCTGCATCAGTTTTTCGGACATTTGACCTGGATAAGATATGGCATGATGGAGCATGGTATTCTACGTTAAGGTAGCAGTACCGGCTGATGTGAAGACGATGTTAATGAGGATTATCTTAATTACTCAATACTTTATTACCTCAGTACTACCAGCTGGGCCAGGTTATGACATCTTAGGAAAGTAGATGAAAAAGAAAGGCGTTAATGAGTCAGAATACAAACGTGCATTCTTAGAAAGATTCATAGGTTATGTTATCGCCAAATATTCTACCGCATTCGTTATTTTCATTGAATGTTCTAGTTATTTACTGAACAACGGTTTTAACAATTGAATCGGTATTTAAAACAATAATTAACGATAGTGTGTTTAGAATTGCATTTGTCGCCAAATAATAATCAAAAGCTAATGTTTATGGTATGTAGAGTTATGGACTTTGCCCAGCAGTGGGATGATGCAGGCTAAGAGTAACAGTAGGTAATGTTTATAGTTACCGAGAGAGATTTTTATTTTATAATCTATACATACATACATACAAATAAATAAGTGTCTGTTTGTAATGTCAAAATAACAGCTTATTACATACGAAAGTAGGATATTTATATATTTAAAAAAAATGGTCTGTCTGTTTGTTCCGGCTAATCTCCGAAACAGCAGGTGCGATTTTGACGGGACTTTCGCTATAGCTAGATAGCTGATGTTATAAGGAGTAACTAAGAGTACTTTTATTTTACAAAATAAAATATAAATTGTTAGGGTACACGCGGGCGAAGCGCGCAGCAGCAGCTAGTTCGTCATAGGATTTGCTATCTGTCAGCAATATCTGATTGAATACCTACTTTGGTAGGAAGTTATGTTTAGCGCAATTTGCCCAGTCAATACGAACACTAATCTAGCTGACTGGCTATCTTATCTTCACCACGACATGAGCTATTCCTGCTCAACTCATATGTCGGCACGAGAAGAATTAGAGCTTACAAGTCAATTCACCAAACTGGGCTAATCTTGAGCTTTCGAATTTCGATGTTGTTTTAAGACTTCGTGTGGTGACCATTTCACTCTTCACAGTTCTTTGTAGCAATGAAAGTCAATGGTCTGATAATATCATGGTGGAAGTGGAATAATATCAATAACGTTTCATTTTGACAAAAGAAACTTCTTAGGTTTCTTAAATCTTTCTTCTTCCTAGACTGTCGTATTGGGTGTAGATCAGCTGATCCTAATACAGGATGGGATGTTACATTGAGTTTTGTTATCTCTTCATCAGCAGTTACAACTTTAGATGTTTGTATATCGTCGAAAACGGAAACTGTATACAACTCTTAGTACTAGGTATTAATTTCGTTAATTGGCTTAAGTGATACGTCATGTAAGTATATCAAAGTGAAGGATGTGTTGATGTAATAAATAAATATGTGTATATGCCTAATGGGTTATGTGTTAGAAATATTGTACAATAAATTATATTTTTTTTTTATGTAGCGTAAAATTAGCATGGAATATGTGAGATATTAGTTGTTTATTTTTGTGTGTAAATTCAAAAATATTTTATTATTATATGATTCAATCAAACTAGTGCATCGTGGTCCAAGGCACACAACACTTTTTCTACCATAAATAGGTCTTCAAAAAGATAAAAATCCACCAAATAAAGAATACAAATCCATACATTTAAAAACACTGAAATATTTTGACACAAATAATGAAAATATAAACTGTTTACAAAAAACTAGAAAAAATAAAGTATATAAGATCAATCGAGTTTGTTTGTCTGTCCCAGTTTCTGATACCTGCAACCATCCTGCATTATTCATAGTTTAATCTACAGCTACACCATAATATACCTTATATACATCTTTTTATAATCTATTCGAGAAGAGGTATTGTATTATGTACAAATGGTCATTATATTTTATGTTAACCATGCAGTCTTTCAGTTTCCAGGGTGATAGGGCATGAGATCATAATATGAATATGTAGATGTATGGAGTAACCTTTTCAAATCGTTTTAGGCTTATTTCACGTCAATCAATCTGCCTAGGGTTTTCCCAACTATGTTGGGGTCGGCTTCCAGTCTAATCGGATGCAGCTGAATACCAGTATTTTACATGGAGCGATTGCGAGTCTGACATCCACAACCCAGTAACTGGGTACTACGATACCCCTTGGTCAGAGTTTCGGGCTTCTGACGACCCGCAACGACTGTCAAAGATCCACGAATGACAGCCGGGGCCAACGGTTTAACGTGCTTTCCGAGGCACGGACGTGTCTCGGTATGTAAAGATGGTTACGTGATCTATGGTTAGGTGATGGGTATGTGGATGTAGGTGCGTGTTGTCTGAGTCGGTCCACTAGGTTAGATTACTGACAACTAGCTTCAACTTTCTTACTAACTGACCGACACTTTGACAATTTAAAAGTGCCTGTACATGGTTTAATGGCGACGTGATGACGTCAACGCCGGCTGTCGCTGAAAACCAATGCTGGGGCTCTATCTCGCATAGGCAACGCATATTTTCCCTCAACTTTTTTATTTTGTGTTTTTTCACACGTAAACGTATTTTCTTTCTTATTTCCGTATCATCATACTGTGACAGCTGACAGGGTAGAATGGAAGAAAAAAACGTGTAACGCCGACCCTAAGTAACATGAAACGAGGACAGGAAGGTGATAGTAATGATGTAATAGAAGACGTGTCATTGACCGGGCACAAATCCAGGCTCAGGGTTTCTACTGAGAAAATGTAAATGGAAAAACCTAATACCACTTTGCCCGGGCATGACGCTCAACAGTCGACAAAGTAAACCAAGTTACGATCTCAAACTAGTATTATTCACCCAGCCTTGCCTGCCAGGTAATAACTCTTCGTTCTCACCCTGTTAATGTACGTCGACGCCTTGAATATACGAGTATTATGCTCAATCGTTCCCAATCGGGAAATTAATTGATCCACTAATACTTTATGGGATTAGCCAATGGTTTATTGGTTTTCCTATGCACTAACAATTAGAAAATGTCTAATAGGTATTTTATGCATACATATTTATATACGCATATGTTGTATAGGAATGTATGCGTTCATATACGCGTTCCCATTTACTCCAAGAAGAATATAATATTCTTGGTTATAATAAAACACAGATTACTCTGCTGACACTGAACTCAAACTTGTAACATGTACCCCCTTACTAATAAACGTTGTATATCGCCTGTATAGTTACACATCGATTTCTCTCTTTCAGTCGTCAGAAATTTGACATTCGAAAGAAGAAGATAAAGCGTTGTGTAACTATACAGACGCTATACAACGTTTATTAGTAAAGGGGTTAGACAATAATAATTAATTGTCAATCTCGCAAACACGTTCAGACGCTATATAAATCTTTACCGAAGGTGTCATTTCGACAACCGGAAGTTAGTAGAAGTGAAAGCATGCTAACAGTTGTGTGGTTACAAAATATTATGAAAAATTAATAAACATGTGTGGCTATTAAGAACTTAGAATGTAAAAAAACGTACCTACTTTTTTCAGCATGATGATCAGCTGGTCAAGATTACTAATATGTCGTGAGTTCAGTAAAAGAGAGTAACTGATTATGTTCACAAACAAAAGATATTTGAAGATTGACTTGAATGCACATTCAACGAGAGAAAAGGCTGTTTTAATGATACTTCTTCTTCTTTGCGTGTGGTTAAGATTTTGAAAGCCGCCCATGGACCTCTGACTTGGCTTCACATGCTATCGAGAAATATCTCTCAGGCATGCCGGTTTCCTCACGATGTTTTCCTTCACCGTTTTTGAAGCAAGTGAGAATTATACAATACGCACATGAATCCGAAAAGTCAGAGGTGCGTGCCTTGGATTCGAACTAGATACCTTTGACTTGGCAGGATTGGCAGTGACGGTCACATCAGTAGGCTATCACTGCTCGTAAAATTAAATAATGAATGATACTGAATTACCAAATCATTATACTTCTGTCAAACTAAGGCAAAAAAAAAACTGTACCTACTGAAACTTGCTTGGTATTCTACAAATGACCCTTCAACGTGATAATCAGCTGATATATCAGATTCCCAACCGAGTTAAGATTAGAAAAACAAAAGAAAAGCGTTCGTAAAACGTTGCCAATTAAAATTAACACACATTATAATGTCATGCGCTGTTCGATGTTGATGCTCGATTAAAACTAATGACAATCACTGACTCAACGCCCACAACACACCTCTTCGGTTTAGTCTAAATAGCTAGTCGAAGATGTCATTAAGTGACAATAACCCACGTGCCTGAGTTGTTGATTTTTCGAGCTAAAGGTCGTGAGTTCGAACCCCATGAATTGTACTAGGTTTTGCATACTAATTTGTTTCTACCATTAATTAATGTAGGTAATTGGTACCTACCTCTTACGTAATTCAATATTGCAACACATAAATAAAACGTATGTTTTCGTTGTGCGTTGCAATATTCTCCTGTGTGTTGGTTAGTTCAGTCTTCCATACGGTATTTTCTTTTACCTATTGGAAAAATATTCGTAAAATTTTTCATTCTACAACTTATATCTAATAATTTCTACATTGGTTTTAAAATCACATACTTTAATTAATGATGATCTTTATAAGTTAGCATACAATGTCGAAATACTGTTCAGCTGGTTTGATAAGAGCTAGGGCGCACGAGTGACTTTTGTCACTGTGACAAAAAAATGTGTACGTTATTTTAGTTAATAAGTAGTTAATTTAAGTAATTAATTTGCTTAATAGTAAATTTCCCTGACGGTACCTCCTGTTGGTAAGTACGAAAAGTGCTCCAGATTTATGTATATGTACATTACATAGGTCTTGTTGAAGCTAGTAAAATGCACCCAACTTTTTTGTCACGGTAACAAAAGTCACTCGTGCGCTCTAGATCCACGTAGATTTGTAAATATTCGACTTACCGCTGTTTTTAAGAATCCTTGAATGCGTATAGTACGCATTCAAGTATTGACCTACCTTACAAAATCTTTCCCAACTTCATTAGACAACCTCATAAAATTGAAGTTGTTATCGTACTCAGAGGACCACGTGTGAGCAATATTTTCATTAAAATCCGTTCCCTGTCATAACACGTCAGATAATTTAGTTTTGATGCGCCTAGTAGTAAACTGAGACAAAAATATATTGTACACTGGAAGTGGAATTTTGATAGTATCGTGTACTACACGAGGATTTCTGGAGCCTGAATCAGTCTATGTTCTTAGTTCTAGAGAAATCTTATAGGAGCAAAAAAAAACACTGCAGAATTTAAAATAATAATAATAAAATATTTATTTGTATACTTAGAAAAACATACATAAGTACACAAAGATTATAGGAAAATTGTACAATAGAGTTACATTAAAGGGCGAACTGCTGCCTCTTAAACTAGGTCAAAACCCTGTGTTTTAGGAGCCAAATTAGATGTTTATCAAAATGGGGAAAAAAGAGTTATATGTTGGAGTCTAAAGATATTCTTAACACTTTGAAGAACATTAAACGCCCATAGGCCAATTCAATTGTGTAACGTTCAGTGTCCGCGAAAGTGTTAAAGTTAATAATGTTTTCTTCAAATTATCAGGTAAGTTTTTTAAACGTTGCCCACACCTATGGTTTCGTTATGTTGTGAATATGTTGATAGGTTTACAAAAACTCAGACCCATAACAATTTGTCATCCATTAAACTACAATATACATGAGTAGGGGGTCAAACCGTTCATAATTTTAAGGCAGTAGGATAATCAGCCTATAATGCTCCCACTGCTGGGACACAGGCCTCCTTTTGGTGAGAGGGAGTGAGACGTAATCCACCACGCGGGCATAGTGCGGGTAGATAGCTGTCACATGTCTTCGAATATTTGGCCGGTTTCCTCACGATGTTTTCCTTCACCGTTTTGAGAGCCGTGAAGATGAAATAATTTACACAAAGTATCGTAAGTAGGGTTCGAACCTACGACCTCTTGTAAGTCCCGGCCGTTACCGCTGGGCCACCACTGCTCTCAACAGCCACGTATTATACAAATCACCCGGTCAATTTATAACCGACGAAAAAAATAGAGGAAGTTCTGAAGTCAACACGTATATATTTTTTTTAAGGCTCTACGTTTTATTCAGCAAAAGGAATACTGATACAATGAAAGCTCCGTTTCTATGGGACTAAGATTCACTAATTGGAAACAATAAACAATATCTGTTCTGATTAATTGGGTGTTGACACACACATTAGGTAGCATTTGGCACTAAGACATAATTATCAGCTCTAATCTATACGACTCTGAAAGACAACTGGTAATTTACTTTGCATACCGGGAATATGATTCATTACGTTCTTTTAATTTATACCTAAAAACGAAATACCATTTCACTCTACCCCTAGAGAATGCTATCCCGAATATTTCCACCTCAGCCCTAAATTACGATTGTTTATAGGTTTTGTTATTTTCCCATAAAGATAATAAAAAGATTAATTCAATGTGTAGTGCTGTCAGTGGCTAATAAAGGGCTAATTTGTAAACAGGGTCAAATTTAAGTCGTTTTCATTCTCCGAAGTGGTTTTAATTCTCCCATTGTACTCAACATTATGAACAACTTTCGCTATGGGACCAACCTAGAAATCGCGACATGAAAATCAGCTGTTCCCTACATTTTGACGAGCTATGCGAACATGAATGTAGAGAACAGCAGTTTTTTGAACTCTTCTTTATCGGCGTTGTGCACTTCTTTTAGGATGGGTAAAAAATATTAAACTCGCGTCAAGAGGAAGATCCGTTGCCTAGCAACTGACAAAGTAAATATCAAAATAAATAGTCTTTGACATTACGTAAAGATTGCTAGGTAAGACATTTTACTCATATTGATGGGTAAAAAAAAGCAGTAAAAAGTGTTTAAATAAATTGTTTATTTTTGTTAGACTATAATATTTTGAAAATAAATAAATATACTACTACTACTAATGGATATTGATGATATATGACTATACCGTTTTTGGAGAGCAGTGGTGGCCCAGTGGTATCGGCCCCGACTTACGAGTTGTAGGTCGTGGGTTCGAACCCAAGCAGGCGCTTTACTTTGTGTAAATAATTTCATCACTAAAATATCACATTCAATGTTCAGGCGAAGTTATCGCAACTGAAGAGCACCTAACCACCTGGATTTGTCCGGAATGTGTTTGTGGGTCGATCTCCAGAGGCATTTTTTTTCGTGTCGGGCTGGATAAACCCATTTTAAAATCGAAAAACGTTTTCAAAATATTTTTTTATAGACAGTTCGGTGCCTAATCTACGTGAAACAAGGCTAGTATTATGGATAAGTTTATTTTAAATATTTAAAAAAAAATCTTAAACCCTTCAATCCTGATCGCTCTGGGTTGACCCAACTCCCGATTGAATGAAAAAAATATTTTTTAACTTTTTAATGAGAAGGTTCTTAAGAAACAATTTATTTAGATAACATAATAAATAGTTAATCTTCATAGTAATAAAATATTTTTTGTTATATTAACAATACTTTTGCCACAATTTGAATTTAAAATCGTGACCGGGCATTTTATCTCATCGCTCTGCGCTGAGGTAAAACATCGCGCTCATCCCTAGTTACGCGTTATAGACACTCTATTCCCCTCCCGTGGGGCAACCCCAGTAGTGGTCTAACCGCCGAGGAGGATACCTGTGTGCCAAGTACCCACGGTCCAACATTACGAAGGTAAGTTTATGATTGCTCTGGATTTGGTTCTCGAATTTTATGATTGCTATGGCACGTTATTTAAATTAAATAGTAAGCTTGTGAATGTGTTTGTTATGTGAATTAAGTGATCGTTATGATGTTTTTTATGAGAAGAAATCACAACTTTCTACTGCTTTTAAATTCGGCTATATTTATGATTTTGTGACTTTTTCTGATCGCTATGGCTGTGATTGCTCTGTCCAAAAAGACCAGAGCGATGATATTTTGCATTAATTGTACGTTATAAATCTATTTTAAGTAGTAGTACCGGACTGTAACAATGACAAACTATGTACTATGCATATAACCTTTAATGTATAACCTTTCCTGGGTTTCTTTGGATAACCTAAACCCATAAACAGATTTTGACGTATTTTACCTTGATGATATTATTATATTGGCATTTAGCTAACCACAACTGTAAAGATTTGTTCTCTAAAATTTAATGGCAACTATTGTTTCAGATTGCCTCGAAATAAATTATCTATTGAAGAAAAACGTCTTAGGAAGAAATTGGCTGAGCGTCGTAGAATGAACAAAATAAAAAAAAGACTTGTGGCACTCGGGGACTGCCGCGGTAAAGCTATTGCATAGCATTTTTTATCAACTTATGCAATTGTAAAATATTAACCCGAATACAAGAAATAGCAATTGTGACATTGACAGGAACTGTTATTCACATTTATAGTTCTTAAAACTTGACACAACGTAATGGGAACATCAAACTAATAAAAAGGTTTTAATTTAACTATTAATAGTCAAGGATCATTCGTCTAAGTAAATTTGAACTTTGTTGTCAAACAGTTAAACATAATTTTCAATACAACACTCTCGTTAGATCATTCGTCTAAGTAAATTTGAACTTTGTTGTCAAACAGTTAAACATAATTTTCAATACAACACTCTCGTTAGGCGTTAGGTATTTTCGTTACGGAATTTCTGGATTCGGTCTCCACGGTCAAGGCTCGCGATAGAAGCTATGCAATAGCTTAAAATGATCCAGCACCCTTACGTAATGCACGATCAATTTTAAATTGAAACCAATTGAAAAAGATTGCCAGTCCATTGCTTCATAAGTTCGACAAAAAAAATTGAGCAGATTCTTTTTGTCGAACTTATGAAGCAATGGACTGGCAATCTTTTTCAATTGGTTTCAGATCTACTATACGCACAATGCCTTGTAAAGTCAAGAGAGAGTTACCAAAGGAAAAAAGCTCGCATCAAATCACCAATGAGTGATTTGATGTGATCATGTTACACGTACACTGAATATGACTGAAAATGGCTAAATAAATAATATTTTATCAATATAATTTTTTTTGTTTCACTGAATTCACTATTTATGATCGCTCTGGCACCAATTATGATTGCTCTGGTCGCGAAATTTTTTGAACTTAAATATTTCCATAACTGTTTGTGTAAATTGAAGGCCAATAGTAAAAATGTAGTAGTTGAATATCCTTCTTTTTATGAGATACATAATTACCTTTAAATATCAATATCTGAAAAGCACCAGAGCGATCACACGAATACGCCCGTTTTGGAGCTTGATCCTTGTTCTCCCGGAGGAAAGGGGGATGAATACAGCATTGCTTTAACTCAACATAGCGATCCGAATGTTACGTTTAGGAATAAAGTCTCCGAGATGCAAAACGCACGGAACCGAGTTGAATTTCAGGAACTCACATTTGAAATGAGTAAATTACGGCTTGAGATGGAAATATTAACAGAACAACTAAGCAAAGCAGTATCTCTTGTTACGAACTACGAACGTAAGTTAACCGGATATGCTTCTCAAATTGACCTCCTCAATACCCAGTTAAAGCAAAACAATGCCCTACTTGCAACTTGTATAAATGTTGGCCAACAGCAACCCCTCGTTGTCACCACTAAGCAACCACTCATTGTAACCACCCAACAACAGCAACAGCAGCTCACGCCCTCAGCACTGGATACTGCTCCACCGGTGCAAACCACGCAGCGTGCCAAAAAACAGAAAAAGCCCAAAGCAAAAAATGCTGCTTCCCCGGTACCTATCCCTACTGGCTCTATCCAGCCTGTCGTTATTAAAGGTAACCCAACCGGCCTCGAAGTGCACACGACAGAAACCTTGGAACTTATTACGGTGGATGTGAACGCATCTCCGGCTGGCGACCACACTTCTGCAGTCCATACTTCACCTGCCGACGACCACACCTCCCCTGCCGACGACCTCACCTCCCCTGCTGACGACCTCACCGCCTGTGCTGACGGCCGCACTCCTACCGACGGATGCACAGGTTCTACTTTTTCTGCTGGCGATCAAACCTGGACGGAAGTAAGAAAAAATAAATCCCGGAAACCCATGTCACTATGCGGTACCGCTGGGCCCAACATCACTACCTTAAGAGCAGTCGAACCACGTAAATATCTGCACTTGTGGAATATGGAGTCCAGTGCGGACGAGATTCGTGACTATCTGCGACAACTGTGCCCCACTGCCACATGCACGGTCGACGAGCTCCGGGCCAGGGGAAGTTATAAGTCGTTCAAGATTGGTGTTCCCATTATTTATTATGAAAAATGCTTTTCTGTAGATGTATGGCCTATAAACGCGAGATTAAGCACATGGATTACCTATGAGAACCCGAGACATACTTCCAGAAACCATAAGGCATCTGTTATGGCCCAACCTGCGCACCAGACATTTCGTGCCTAAGCAGCCTCTTAACAAGTTTAAGAACATTGATGTGCTGTATCAAAATGTCCGTGGTCTTAAAACCAAATTGTCGACGTGGAGAATGAACTTGTTACAGCTGGAACATAATCTGATTGCCGCAACAGAGACATTTCTTGATGCTTCTATTGAAGATGGGGAGCTTGCTGCCGGCGATTGGAATGTGATGCGACGTGACCGGGGAACACCGTGCAGTGGAGTGATGCTCGCCGCGCGAGCGCCCATCTTGCTGTGCCGCCGCCGTGATCTCGAAACGGACGGTGGTGAGGACTTATGGGCTGACTTTACATGGTGCGGACGTACTGTACACGTATGTGTTGTATATATAAAACCTAGTGCAAGCGACGATGAATACATGAGATGGTTTTGTAAAGTAGAAGAGTTTATAAACAATTTAAAGGGCCTTGTTATAATTTTAGGTGACTTAAATTTAAATAGTGTATCTTTAAATATTAAGAATTATTATTGTTACTTTGTGTCATTTTGTAGTCTGAATGAGATGAACGTTGTGAAGAATTCGCATGGAGGTATGTTAGATGTTGTTTTGATTCAGGAGAGCATTAGCGCACCAGAAACATTCGTCACTGCTACCGAGGGTATAGTGCCACTAGATGCATATCACCCGGCTCTACACATTGAGGTAAAAGTCGATGTAGGTCATTGCTCGGAGTCAATTGAGCCCAGCAATATAGACAGTGCCAAGGATTGGAACTTTGGCAAATGCGATTTCGAACAACTTTATTTACTATTCGCAGACGAAAATATCTGGGCGGAGGTTTTGGAATCTAAGGATGTAAAAGGGGCTACTCTCAAGTTTTACAGCATTATCTATAATCTCTTTGATATGTGCATGCCTAAAAAACGCAGAGGGAAATCGGCAAATAGGCGATATCCTATATGGTTTACAAGCGATATCATCCAGGATCTAAGGCTCAAGTTAAAACTTCATAAAAATTGGAAACTATCTAAGTGTGATAGCGCGTATTTGCTATTTTCTGACCTCAGGTCAAGTCTTAAAACCCGTATTTCAGATGCGTATTCTTTATACATGAGAAATATAGAGAATAAAATTAAACATAACCCTCGTCAATTCTGGTCACACATTTCCAGCTTGCGGTCCAAAGGTGGGTTTGAACCAAATGTAACATACAAGGGTTTAATGTTTTCGGGTGCTAAGGCGGCAGGTGCTTTTGCTGAATTTTTCTCATCTGTTTTTCTGCCTGACGTTCCGCAGCTTAATCCCGATCATGTCGGTGCGTCCGACCATTCCAGTACCAGCAATTTGCAAATAAATATACCCCGCTTGAGCCATGTAGACATTGTTAAAGGCATAAACAAACTAAAACCTAACAGTTCTACTGGCCCCGACAACATACCCCCCTTCATAGTTAAAGACTTAAGAAATATTTTAATTGATCCTCTTTGCCACATTTTTAATTTAGCTCTGCAGGGGCAGATCCTCTTTGCCACATTTTTAATTTAGCTCTGCAGGGGGCAGTCCCTCTGCAGCTCTGCAGAGGGACTGGTATATATCCCTCTGAGTGGAAAGTTTCAAGAGTTACGCCTATCCCCAAAACCCTAAACAAAAGTTCCATTGAAGAATACCGCCCTATCGCAATCCTATCTTCCCCGGCGAAGGTTTTCGAGAACATCCTCCATAGTGCTATCTACGAACAAATAAACAAGTATCTGTGTAATGAGCAGCACGGTTTCAGAAGCAAAAGGTCAGTTGACACAAATCTCCTAACACTGGTGGATTATATCTCGTCTAGCTTGGACTGCGGGCGTCAGGTCGATGTACTTTACTTCGACTTCCGGAAGGCGTTTGATAGGGTTAACAATGACACGCTGCTAATGAAGCTTAGCAAAATAGGTTTCTCACGACAGCAGTTTGTTAGGCTTGGTATGTACGTGTCGGGTACCTATCACACGCGTTCCGGCGTGAGTCAAGGCTCAATTTTGGGGCCTTTATTATTTCTTATCATGGTCAACGATCTTCCTCAAGTTCTGCGCCATGCAAGATGTCTCTTGTATGCTGACGACTTGAAACTGTACCTGGAAATAAACTCCGAGCGTGACAGTCTGGCACTGCAGCAAGACATTGATGCAATATTCAAGTGGAGCGTAGTCAACAAGATGGAGTTTAATTCGTCTAAATGTTTCGCTATGACATTCTGTCGAATGCGGCGCCCAGTTAATTTTGCATATAATTTAAATAATAATACCATCACGAAGTCTACAGCCATGAAAGACCTGGGAGTCACATTCGACCGAAAGCTCACCTTCCACGACCATATGGCCATGGTAGCTAAACAATCCTACCAAAGGTTAGGTTTTGTTCTGCGTAATTGCCGCGATTTTCGCACCACTCATGCCATCAAAATAATTTTTAATGCGCTTGTACGTAGCAAACTGGAAACCAGCTCTTGCGTGTGGAATCCACATGAAAGTACCTACACACTTTTATTGGAAAAAGTGCAAAAAGCGTTCCTTAGGTACCTATATAAGCAGAAACACGGCTACTATCCTTACCTCTATCCGACAAAATTTTTACTGGGTTGCCTCGGATACAACTCGCTAGAGGTAAGGCGAGCTCGAGATCAGCTCACAATAGCCTGTAAGACGCTCCGCGGTGCTATTGACGCTCCTGATCTGCTTCATGTACTGGCGCGCTTCTTTGTCCCAGACAATTACTGCCGGGGCAGAAGGCACAGGCTGTTTGCCGTGCCTCCATGTCGTACTGTTGCACGTGCTAAGTCGCCAATTCCTCGCACTCTGGCCGCGCTTAATGATCTCTTGGATTCTAACCCAACAGACGACCTGTTTGCGGATGGATGGACGAAGATTTTATTGGTATGTCAGAAGTACTGTGAGAGGAATTTGTGAAAGTGTTGTAACCTTCTTTTATTTATGTTTTCATGTTGTTATTTTGTATATTTTAATGTATTTTTTAATTGTCTCTTTTTTTTTAATAATTTTAGCTACTGTAATTGGCTGTAACACAGCCGTTGTTGCTAAATAAATAAATAAATAAATAAATCACCACTGCTCTCAAAAACGGTGAAGGAAAACATCGTGAGGAAACCGGCATGTCTTAGAACCAAAAATTCGAAGACATGTGACATCTACCAACCCGCACTGGGCCCGCGTGGTGGATTATGGCCCACTCCCTCTCACCGAGAGGAGGCCTGTGTCCCAGCAGTGGGAACATTAATAGGCTGATGATGACTAATGGATATTGTATTTAACCATATAAATTATAGTACTTGTATACTGAAAAATAAAGCAATTCGTGCGAAATTATTCCCTAACCATTCCAAAATATTAAAAAATGCACAACGTTAATGTTCAAGTTTTCACTTCTGCTGGCACTCCCGGAGTGCAACCCATTGTTTTTTTTTTTGTTTAATGATGAATACCTTAACCCTTTAAGAGGATGCAAACAAATTAAATTTCACATTGTGTATTGGAACGTGCAACTAACTATGACTACATATCTGAACGACTGCTTAGAAATTCAAAAGTGTTTACTTAAAGTCAATAAGAGCATAATTAACTTATTACCTTTCATGGGGACGCCTATGTGTAGCTGTGAACGTTAAAAAAGGTACTGGTTTACATATTTATAAATAAGATAGTAGGTGTTCTCGGCATCGTTTCTTGCCAGGAGGCTCTCTTCCAGCAGTACCCGCCCTCTACCTATGAATTATTGAATAGATGAATGAAACATCAAGCCGACAATGTTGCAACGAATCACTCACTTCAGATAAGACCTATGTGCTCAGCAATAGTACAACATTTCTCATTCAAACATTCCAGTAACGTCCAGACCAGACCACCAGCTACAAAGTTCTCATAAATATCTGCGCCGAATGTAATGCGTATGACACACAATTTATTTCTTGCCACAGTTCCACAGCTGCAGTCATTGCGCAAGAGTTTGTTTTGATGCAATGCACTTTTATTTTTGTACTGCTTTTATTTTGATATTTTTCTTGTTTTTTTGTAAGCTGTTTGTGTGGCGTTTTCAACAGTCTATTTCTATATTTGTTAAGAGCCATAAATATTTTTATTTTTGTGTATTTTATTTTAAAATCTTTGGCTTTTCATCATCAAACTACGCAACATAACATCACACCCGTAATACCCAAAGGGTTGGGCACAGGTGTATTGAACTAATTCTACGACTTGTTGTTACATTAGCATAACCAGCCCATAATGTTCCCACTGCTGGGACACAGACCTCCTCTCTGTGAGAGGGAGTGGGCCGTAATCCACCACGCGGGCCCAGTGCGGGTTGGTACATTACCAATATGATAATGAGAGGCTTTTTGATCATTTTCTTAGGATAGGAGACTAGTTTATAATCTCACCGTTAAGTTACCACACATCAACAGCATTAGTCTTTTGTTTATTGATATAAATACGAACTAACAAACAATCTTTCATCTCTTTCATACACCAAAGAATCCTATACGTCAGCACCACAGACAAATTCCATCGCCAGTGACGTCTTAACTCCTGGTGTTTCTTAACAAGGATAAAGTATACCTCAGACTAAATCTGTACGCGCGGTAGAACAATACACACCCCTTCCTTTTGTGATACAATAACATACAACCCCCCGTGATACAATACCAACACCCCCCTTGCCCCCCTGTGCGTTCGTGCGTTGCTTCGCTCCTGTTATGCCGTTCCTTGTCCATCTGAGTCATGTTCATTTTGTTCCAGCTATTAATATGCAGATAATTATTTATGGTGTCCTAGCTTTAGCCCGCGGCTTCGCCCGCGTGGATGTCGGAAATTATCCCACGGGCACTTATTACCGGGATAAAAAGTATTCTATTATGTTAATCCAGGTTGTAGACTACCCACTGGGGTTGCAGATAAGTCCTAAGGGGAAACCGTGGCCCCGGTCTAGGTAAGGGAAGGAACACGGGTGGGTTTTAGTCAGTAAAAGTCTGACACGCCCTTCCGCTCCGCCCAGAGCGGGAGAAGTCATTGGATGATTTCCCACCCAAAAAAAAAAAAAAAGTTTGTAGACTATCTGTGTGCCAAATTTCAATCCAATCATTTCAGCCGTTTTTGCGTGATTGAGTAACAAACAACCAAATATACACTTTTATAATATTATAGTAGGATTTGCTCCTACTCGTACTTGGATTACGAGGAGCAAGTTGCACATTTAGGTATGTAAGTATTACTACAACTATCACATTATGCTTGTAGGTAGTAGAAGTCAGCCTTTAGCCAGTCCAGTACCTGACATACGCCTCTCTTCTTCTTCTGTGCGTGTCGATGGCAATCTCAACAGACTCAGTCCAGAATTTGGCTACGATTTTGGCACCTTTAGTAGCGTCCATCAGTTCCTGTAACGTGCAGGCAACGGGACACCCTGGACACGATATTAAATGCCCCATTGTTTGTGCTCTGTAAGGCCTTTCTAATCGCACGCAATTTAATTCTATCATCGGCCGCTGTCATACAGGTTACTCAATATATTTATTGCTTCCTCATGTGAACTTAGGTGGTAGGATTTACAATATATGATTATGGTGGACCCTGTCGGGCACAGCAAAAGTAGGAGAGAGTAAGAGGGCTTTTTATTTTGTTTACTTAGTACCTATTGTAGTTATTTTATAAAACTTGTAAGTTAGTCATTTAAATAATCATTGGTATCATAATAACATTTAGATAATAGAAATAGTTTTAATTTATTTATAAATGTATTAAATTTTTGGTTCTTTTTCTTTATTAATTCCGCTAATTTATTATACATTTTAATTGACATGACTAGTGTACTTGTTGAGTGCATACCAGCGACCCTGGGAAGAATAACTGAAAAAAGAATAGTAGGTACCATAGCCACAGACCGGTTGTAATCTACTAGGGATTTATTTGTGAACTCCGTTAAATGCTAGTGATGGTAATAAATATTGTTATGAATAATTTTTACACATGTCATTAAGAATTAATTTCGCTACTTATAGTTAATTGATACAGGCGGAAATTCATTATTATATTATGGCTCTTAAGGAATAGTTAAGCAGAATAGGTTACTAAATATATCTACATCTATTGTTTTTTTAGTTATTTATGATTAAAAACATAACATTCTGATAGCCGACTCAAATAATACATGAAAAAGATCAATGAATGTAGACAAAATACCAAGGTATGCGAGGACGGGCTAAAATTACGTCTCGCTTACGTCACCAGCTTTAATGGCAATCTCACAATTCGTATTTGATGGCTTGAATCCGAATATGAATCAGGTTCCCGATTATCAGATTGGTAAAATGGTACACAGCTTTAGTGGGTATTACCAGATGTGAAAAAAGGAGGAGGAGCTCGTGGCTAAGTAATAACAGCCGCATGGATCGATCCATCAGGTTAAGCTACGCTTGCCGGGGTTGGTCCGTGGATGGGTGACCATCTTTACATACCGAGATTCCTCCGTGCCTCGGAAAGCACGTTAATACGTTGGTCCCGGCTGTCAATCGTGGATCTTTGATAGTCGTTACGAGTCGTCAGAAGCCCGAAAGTCTGACACTAGTCTTATTACTTACTTACTTCCAAATATCGTATTATCCAGTTACTTGGTTGTGGAGGTCAACTAGGTAGTCCCTCCATGTAAAATACTGATATTCAGCTGCATTCGGTTAGACTGGAAGCCGACCCCAACATAGTTGGGAAAAGGCTAGGTAAATGATGACCAGACGTGAAAAAAACCCAATTGCAAAGTGAGAGGTTCTATCTTAGAATCCTAACTGTTGCTATATGGTCTACGAAACATTAGTTTTGAAGTAGCATCGTCTTCGACAAATCTTTTCAGTGTGACCTCTAACGAGCTGGTCCGGGGAATTACTTCGAACATACATTTCTCTGCGGCCAAGCTGCGTTGCTGTATTACGTTGTGAAGGGTATAGGTGCTACTGGCACCTAATTAGGTACAGGTACATTACCCATTTCAGCTGGTTCTGGTACCGCAGATGTCCATAGTCAGCGGTGACTAATGAAGCCGACTGGTAGCATGTTTACTACCCAATATCGTTACAAAAACGTGAAGAAATATATTGTCTCGGTCTGTTAGCAAGTATCGGTTATATCAATTCAACAGACATTAGATTTTGTGAATGTTAGAACGTTGTAGGCTTAACAGACTGTAGATCTGTGGACCATTTTCCATTTTGCTAAGTATCTGGTACTCGTTAATAGGCCTACACTGTCCTCTCATACCTAATTAACACTGTAATATTTGAAAACATTGTAAAACCATTTATTTTTAAAAGAGTAACCGTGGCGCTTCTTATCGGCTCTTCTCCATAGGAAACGACCAATTGGAACCGTGTATCTAGCTTCTGACGTTTCATAAGTGCCCATGTAGGTTTATGTGAAATATAATATTTGAATTTGAATTTGACCTCAGAAAGGATCTAACTTTGTACGAAAAGTCATAAAATTTAAATGTGTAACTATTATATGAAAACGGCAATATTGTACGGATCGTAACATTTTAAAGAAATTCGCTTATAATAAAAAGTTGAAATTAAGGTTTTCATTACCGAGAAAGTATGGAGCTTTAAATAAACTGGTTAATAAAAATATTCAATGACTGCCTCGATGGTGTAGTGGTCACAAGGGACCTGGGCTTAACGCCCAAGTTGGGCAAAATTTCTAAGTAACAGCCTGGAGTCTTAGAGTTTAGTTTTGTCCTCGGTTCATGGCAAAGCCTTCCCCTATTACTTGGGAATTAAACGTAACTGGCGAAATCTTGATGTTCTATGTATAGATATTCCTCTGCTTAGCCCAACGAGGAATAGAGGCGTGATGTTATGTTATTATTAAGCTTTGCTTTTCTTGGGTGAATGAAGTGACTCAATCGAAACTAGGTGAGGATAAATAGGACTATTCATTTCCGTTCTTATTCGGTACCTAATGAAGGAAATACTGTTTATATCTTGGGTGAGATTCTGGTCTAGATTTAAAAGATTGGTGCAGTGTTCTTGCAGTTTTGCTCAAATAAAGTAGTCGAATACTTAAATTGAGTGAGCGAGGTGTCGTGAGTTCGATGCTTACCTGTTGTACTGTTGGACTTAAACAGAATTTGAATTTGTTACAAAATATGCATTAGAAGGACATAGGAATAAAGATAAAATTCTCTATTAATATCAATATTTAATCAATCCAAACATGCATCGATCAATAATCAATAAAATCTAATTCGCATCCCGTTATAAAAATAAAAAAAACAAATCGATTCAATTTTAATTGAACCATAAAATTTCTAATAAAATTAGCAAACATCTAATGTAATTAATGAGATAGACCATTAAAATGTACTCTATCGAGGCGGCGTCCTGTCATTACGGTGCAACTTGGCTGAAATTAAACATCATTTAGTAGCTCATCTGCACGGTATCCGATGAAACACGTCGCTGGCCAGATGAGAATTATCCACATTATATAATGATTTGTGTACTCACTGAAATGTATGAACATAGATTATGAGATAAGACTGATATTGAAGATTGTTGTACGGTAAAATGTCACATTAGAATGAATTCGTAGACCCTCTACGAATTTGTTGGTTGGGCGTCTACGAGGCTACGGCGTAGCTATCTCGTAGCACGTTTTGAAGAACCGGTAATTGACTAATATTGACGTTTTTAATTTTTAAATTAAGGTTTACAATTGTGAATGCATACTTTTTGTTGCATTAGGTCATGATCAGTACTCATTTATGAGAACCAGTAGGCAGTCGCAGAGGCAACCCTAGAGTATCTAATGCCAATAATAATGTAGATAAATCCATCTTTTACGACTTGTATGTTGATTGGCAATATCGCCTATTTTGAATTTTAGCTTAGGTCTCGATCGTTAACAATAAGGCCAACCCCTACCACGTGCAGTTGACTATCTCGCATTATGTCGCTCCGTAAGGATTTATTTCTTATGGTTAAATACTTCTCAAAAACACGGAACCGTCGCCACCGCCTGTCCAGCTGTGTCATATTTTCTGTATCCATTCTACTATCACCAATCACATCTGCCCGCTCTGCTCCGTAATCTTTGCTGGCTGCATGACACATCAGCGCTACTGGCGCGTCGCCAGGCGGTCTCCGCTCCTCACTCACACTCCTCAGTTCAGATTCACTCGCTATTCGTCTTTAATCGGCCATTTGGGCACTTGAACAATAACTGTTTGTGCTGGAAATAGCAGTGCTCTTTCAGGTGCATGAAATGCAAGTTATTGGTATTACTAAGTAGTTTTAATATCGAAGGACGATGGGTGCTGTTTTTGATCATTGTTCGCAAAACATATTGTTATGGTCTTCTGTCTTGCTGGTTGAATGCTCTTTAACACAAAGTAAGAAGCTGTTGCAACACATGAACCAAAATATAGTATGGAGAAGCAGAAAACTGCCTCGTTCGTCTAGTGGAAGCGCTACTTGCATGAGGACCTGGGCTCAACTGCCGAATCAAGCAAAATGTTAAGTATAGTATTAAAAAAAAAAATTTTTTTTACGTCTCGCACACAATGAGGTAAAAATTCAAATTCAAAAGTCATTTATTCAAACTAGGCTGAGAATCAGCACTTTTCGAACGTCAAAATTACATAAGACAGTCCCCCAAAAAACGCCCGCCCTTCACCACTTCCTAGTGCTTTTGCTGGAAAGAAGAAGTGGCGCAACAAACTCCCCAGCAGCACAGCTGTCTGTTCAGTTAGAAAAAAACTTGATTCTATACAATAGTATGCAAATAATATACATTACTCAACACAAAGGCGGACTTAATGCCATAGGCATTCTCTACCAGTCAACCAAGGGTGGTGAAGAGATAAGATGGCAGGTACTGTGAATGAGAGGAGAAACCGTATTTTTTTTTATTAAAAAGATAAGATTTTTCATCTAAAAATTTTCAGTGGCAGTTCGAAGTTAGATTTGTGTACCACAGGTACACCTCTGCCTAACCCTTCGGGGAATCTTAAAGTGCACCAAGACCGAGTGCTCTGCGTTCGGCGCTTGACGTGGCAACATGTCATGTCCGGATTCGCAACAAGTCAATCGTCATCCTGAGCATGCCTCGTTGAGAGGTGAAACACGTCTCGATTTCTTACAGGGTCCTTTATGACTCTTTAAGAACAATTAAGCGGATTAGTTTAGTAAATATACGTAATCTATTGTATTTTATGATGGATGGTCAATTAACTATTATAAAGTTGGTAGCATTGCCGCTGACTGCCAAGAAGCTCCGGATCTAAATATGTAACAGCACTGGTTTATTCTCTTTTAATACAAAATTTAAATGCATTATTCACATTCCCAAAACACATTATTCCCTTCCAGATTGCTCGTTCCCTGCGTCGCTTGCGCATACAATGACCGTTTTAGTGACCGCATTACTAAATGCGTGACGCTCGAGTACCGTTTACATTGTAGTTTAGTACTGACATCAAGTATCAAGGTACTTTGTGCTGTAATGTCCAGAGTTTGTCGTGAAACATGTGGAATGGAAGAGCATTGATTTGCCAAAACGATTATTTGAATTCGCACTCCGTATATTTTCATTCAAATTACGCCAATATTTCCCGAAAGGTTAAGTAGACGTATATGTAGGTTGTGTACCTACTATATACCGGTAAACCAAGGTTACTTTCAACAATATTGAACTTTAAAAGCCCATATCTTTTAAATTTGTGGGTGTAAAAAAATACAAAAAAAGTCTAATAATCGGTTTTTTTATTATCGGTTTCTCTCGATTACTGTAATCATAAGTGAAAAAATATGGCTTGAAATTGAGAAAAAATAAAAAAAAACTGGCTGATAAAGTTATACGTAGAATTTTTTACTTACTTTTTTACTTACTTTACTTACTTACTTTACTTACTTTGATTTTTTTACTTACTTTACTTACTTTGATACCCCCGGATTTATTACGTGATTACAAAGTAATCACGAAGCTGAATAACAGTTTTGCAGGACAGTTATTTAGAAGAACAATACATTTACCTTTTTCAATTAAAAATCGTTGATGATTTCCCAGCGCGTCCTCAAAAAAGGATTTGAGAGTTATTCAGTGTTGCTAACATTGAAAAAAAAATACTACCAAATTGCGTTTCGTTTAACGCAATTCGCGATTTTATATGAATGGAAGTTTCGATCAAAGTGTCAAATGGCCTGCCAAATAACAGCAGTTACATTTGGTTAAATGTAAAAAGTCGCCCCCATTTTCATGGGAATTAAACCCTATCCGATTCCACCGAGCTGCTACCGGATATTCCTGGCAGAAACTCCCTATGACAATTTTTTTGGTATGGGGATTGAACTCAGGACTTGTTTGACAACAGTGTTGTGGTCAACTGCAATTTGATTTTCGATTTAGATAAGGTCGGCTTTTCCTATCTGACTACAGTGAGAAGAAATACCGAAACGACCTTAGCAGTCAGTCTCTTTTAAAGACCAGACATCTTCTTAGACTGGTTTCACCGTTCGGCTGTTCGTACACGGGAGAACCGTACGGGTAGCGTCTGCAGTGCTCTGAAACGAGGTAGTAGTACGATACGTTGTACGGGCTCTACCTGGAGCGGGTCCCGTACGGACCAATCAGCGTCGCTGTAAAACAATGTTCTAGCGCCTCACGTGTGTCTTCGTTCCGGGGGCCCGTACACGGATAGCTGTGAAACCAGCCTTAGTCGGATCACGGGAAGAACATATATATTTATGACTGAAATGGTCTTTTGAGCCTCAATAAAGCCTTATAAATGCTCATAGTTTGAGTCACATGTGACTCGACTAAGCTTGATTATTGTGCTTCTATTGTTTAGTGAAACCTGAACGTTTCCCGATCATTTTATTGTTCATAGCAAACGCTTACTTTGTGATTTAATGTCCGTAAACGAACAGCTTTTGTGCTAGATTTGGAATCTATTCTGGTGTGTGGAATGCAACCAATATACATATTGAAATATAATTAGATAGAATTGTCTTGTTTTATCTTAAGTACTTTGGCGACCGGTGAAAATAGATATATACATGCGCATTTAATAGTATAGGAAAGTTCATACTAATTTCATGCTGCTATCATAGTAGGTACTCGTATTTACTAATAAAATTCCATGCTGCTATAATAGTCATCATTATTTCAGCCAAAAGACGTCCACTGCTGAACATAGGCCTCCCCCAAGCACCGCCACTTCGACCGATTTGGTGCTTCCCGCATCCAGCGGATCCCTGCGGCCTTCACAAGGTCATCGGTCCATCTTGTGGGAGGCCTTCCAAGGCTTTGTCTTCCGGTACGCGGTCGCCACTCCAGAACCTTTCGGCCCCATCGGTCATCTGTTCTACGAGCAATGTGCCCTGCCCATTGCCATTTAAGTTTGGCAATTCTTCGAGCTGTGTCGGTTCTCCTACTGTTCTCTTCATTTCTGATTCTATCACGTAGGGAAACTCCAAGCATAGCCCTCTCCATTGCCCTTTGGGTGACTTTTAGCCTTCTAATAAGGCCCATCGTGAGCGACCACGTTTTAGTGCCATAAGTCATCACTGGCTACACGCACTGGTCAAAGACTTTCGTCTTGAGACACTGTGGTATGTGGGACGAGAAGATATTGCGTAGCTTCCTAACGCTGCCCAGCCGAGTCGGATTCAACGATTGACGTCTTTCTCAAAGTTGGACCTACCTAGCTGGACAGCTGGCTATAATAGTAGGTATTCACTAATTCCATGCTACTATAATAGTAGGTAGTTACTAATTCCATGCTACTATGTTAGTAGGTATTTACTAATTCCATACTGCCATGATAGTAGGTACTTACTAATTCCATGCTGCCATGTCATTATTCTAAGGTGTCATTATTGTTGTTCTAAACTTTGGGCGACCGAGCTCTACTCGGGTGAAAATACGGAGAAAACGAATTTTCCCAGATATGAGACCAAGCTAGATCGATTTTTCACCCCCATAAACCCAATGACGTATCGTAAACCGCTATATTTCAACTTTCATCGAAATCGTTAGAGCCGTTTTCGAGAACGTGATTACAAATATATACATATATACAAGTATTGCTCGTTTAATAGTAGAGGATTTACCACCAGTTGCAGAAACGAACTTTAACTTTTAAAGCTGTCATTAAATACTAATCTTCCATTAACGTGTTGCAGAAAACAACATTACACTCGATTTTAATGGTTCTTTGAACAAATTAATAAAATCATTAGCGTTAATGATCCATTACGTAATGTTTGTCCTTGTGCAACTGGGTGTTAGCTTCGGCTGATGAGTATATTATATTGAACGGCATTAAAAAAAAAAACAACGGGTTGCACTCCGGGAGTGCCGGCAGAAGTGAAAACTAGAACATTAACGTTGAGCATTTTTAAATATTTTTTAATGATTAGGGAATAATTTCGCACGAATTGTTTTATTTATCAGTATAAAAGTACTATAATTTATGTGGTTAAATACAATATTCATTAGCAGTAATAGTAAATTTATTTATTGCCAAAATATAGTTTATCAAAAATAAACAATTTATTTAAACACTTTTCATGAAGTATGATTTGACTGCTTTTTTTTACCCATCAATATGGGTAAAATTTCTTACCTCGCAATCTTTACGTAATGTCAAAGACTATTTACTTTGTCGGTTGCTAGGCAACGGATCTTACGGTCACGGCCTGACGCGAGTTTAACATTTTTAGTGCACAATGCCGCTAAAGAAGTTTTCACTTTAAAAAAAACCGACTCGTATCAGAAATGCATGTGACAAACTCGTCTATATATTTTTTTTACTTTTGGCAGAGAATCCGAAAAGAGATTATCCTACATTTGTACCATATTTTATCTCACTACAAATATACAGTACCTACGTATGGTTGTTTAAACGTACTTGATCAGTATAAAAGTAGTAAGTGCTATAATACTTGTCTAGCTTCTGCCCGCCACTTTGTCCGCGAGCCTATAACCTACCTCAAGAAGGTCTTGACGCAGAATGTCCCATTCGCAAAAAGTCCCGTCGACGCAGAACGTCCCATTCGCGAAATGTCCTATTCGCAAAACGTCCCATTCTCAAAAAGTCCCATTCTCAAAAGGTCCCATTCGCACAATGTCCCATTCGCACAACGTCCCATTCGCACAAAGTCCCATTCGCATAAAGTCCCATTCGCACAATGTCCCATTCGCATAAACTCGTATACAGGGTGTTAAAGTAATTGCGTGCCATAGCTTCAGGGTAGATACTGAATAAAGGAACCGAGGCAAAATAAAAATATTATAAAAAAAAAAAATGCAAGATCACCTTTTTTATAATTTGTAGGTTTTAATTTTGAAGGAGATAAGCACGCTAAAGTAGGAAGAAGAAATACTTGGAATTGTAATATTTACGTACCTAGTTACCTATCCCTCACTCGGTGTTATCGAAGTGTTCAGGCGTAGGTATTTCATTGCGCTCGATAGTAGGTAGGTAGGTGGGTAGGTAACTCTAGGAAATTACGAATTAGTATTTAAACAAAATAAAGAACCATTTTTTAAAGCAATTCTAAACGATCGCTATTTAATTAGTTGGTATGTACATTAGGTTCATCTTATGATAATTTTCGTTTTTTTTTTAACTTTTTTTAAAGGTATTTATTTTTTATGGGTTCCTTTATTGATACTAAACTCACTCTGAAGCTATGGCCCGCAATTACTTTAACACCCTGTATTGTGCGTCAAATACCAATGGTAGGGGAGCCCACGATGCTAAATGGGGATTTAGTCGAGCGTCATAGAGACCTATTGGGTTGCAAAGCTTAGATGATAAGAAGAAAAAAATGTTATAAAGGTAGTGTTAAAAAAAACCCGTCGACAGCTACATAGTTGGACTCGCGCACCGAGGTTTCCGTAAGGAGCTTCATTCGTATAGGTACCTAAATAGTTCTGTGCCTAGAAACTAGTCCTCTAAATTGTATGAGCGCCATATAACTCAGAGGACTATCTTAATTGGCGTCAACTATGTATGTATGGGGACACCCTTTAATTTTCAACTTTTTTTATTGTTAGGAATTTTTCCTTCATTTGTGCTGTAAGATCTTGCTTTTTGCCAAATTTCGTGATTCTAGGTCAACGGAAACTACCATATAGATTTTCCAGACAGTTTGCGTCAAATCCGTTTTTTCCTTCGAGTTATAAAATAATGCGCCTGATGCAATCATGCAATGATGTAGCAAATATTTTTTCCCTCATAATCATAATTATTTCATCTACTGACGAGGCCATGAATATATCGGATATACCTACAGGGTTAATTTTATATCAGTGCTCATTTTTTAACAGATAGACAGCACTAGTCAATACTAAAAAAAATACTAGAGGATAAGAGGAGTGCCAGTCATATCGCGAGAAAACATCAGGTCGAGTAGGTATTAAACACATTGTATGGAACAGCTGATTTCCTTTTTTTATGACTGGTGCTCCCGAATGGGACATTGTGCGAATGGGACTTTATGCGAATGGGACTTTGTGCGAATGGGACGTTGTGCGAATGGGACATTGTGCGAATGGGACCTTTTGAGAATGGGACTTTTTGAGAATGGGACGTTTTGCGAATAGGACGTTTCGCGAATAGGACATTCGTTTTCACAGTGACATTTTGCGAATGGGACATTCTGCGTCAAGACCCTCAAGAATTAGGCTATAATGCGAAAAGACGAATTTCGAATCCGACAGGTAGTTCCGGAGATTACCCCCTACATACAAACTTATAAACAAACAAACAAATTGTACTTTTTTTTCCTTTATTATCTTTTGTTTCATTTAAATACATATAATTTACATTTTTAAATATTTCTTAAAAAAAAAAGATATAAAAAACATAAAAAAAAAAAAAAATCCTTTATTATATTATTATAGTGTAGATTCTACGTATTCCGATTCGATTCTACTAGTAGTTTAAAAACTATCAGTTTATACACTGTAGATAAACTGATATTTTTTTTATTTTTTTTTGTAAAAGTCAACAGCATCATACAATTTTGTAACTGACGACCCAGAATAAAGTAAATTCTTTAGTGCACTTTTTTGTTGATCTATTTTCTTAGCTTTTACTTTTATCCTTCTCCGTGACTTTATATTGAAGTCCGAGTTTTGTAATACATTCAGCAACAAAACCTATGATTACCTATGATTGACGTACAAACATTCGCCATGTATTGAATTCTGTACTATCCGCTGCCAAGAATGTACGATAGTCGAGTCAATGTTATTTCTGTAAAACGGAAAAATAAAATTGTTTGTTGCCAGTTATTTTATTGTTGCTGAGTCGTCACTTATCGTTATTTAGTCCCCAACCGACTTTTATTGGGTTATTAAATTTATTTTTGAGCTTTAATTGTCGTTGAATTGTTTCATGATTGTTGTGTTACTAAATGTATTCTTGTTTAAAGTGTAGAAAGTTAAGGAACGGGTTTTGCTCGCGACTGTACCAAATTAGTTATTGTAGTACCTTTTATAATCTTACAGATTTTTCAGTACAATGTACCTACTAACCATTGTCCTGAATCTTTTTCATTAAATTATTAATTTGTGAATTATAAAAATCACAAAAATAAATAGCAATAGAATTTAAAAAAAACTGTATTGACTGCCTCGTAGGTCTAGTGGTCGGAAGCGCTACTGTTGAGCATGAGGTCCTGGGTTCAATTCCCGGGACGGGCAAAGTGTTATTGGGTTTTTCTATCTAGAATTCTCAGTAGCATCTCGGAGTCTGGATTGGTGCCCGGTTGATGGCAATGGGCTCGCCCCCTATTACATGGGACTTAAACATAACTGGCGAGATGTGGGTTTACTATAGGTACACCTCAGCCCAATCCTTTGGGGAAACAAGGCGTGATGTTATGTTACAATTAAAAAAATTGCAACATTCTTGAATGAAAATGGTTATTCTACGTTAAATCAATAAATCAGAATGTTAACGTTTAGGGAGTATAAACAAATAGGTACATTGCATTCTATAATATATAAAGTATCAGCTGTTTATCTGACGCAGGCTATAAACCTGACTGAAGAACGAGGCTACTGCTATTTCGGTAGCTCGACGAGGTGGTAACCTGGCTCTACGTATATTCTTATTATATCTTTTGCCTTACTTGGTATCAAAACTCCAGGATTGTTCTTTGCTTCCATGAATATTATATCTCTATCAGTCTTTGTCAGTGGTTACATACATACATAAACCCATGCCTTCTTCCTATGGGGGTAGGCAGAAACTACAGAACGCCACCTGCTACGATTCTTACATACTTCTTTTGCCTCGTTTACGTTCATACATCTGGTCATACACGCACGCCGGTTGTGAGTACTACGCATCTGTCCTTTCTGAAGAACATCACCAATAAGGTATATGTCTTCCTAGGGCGTCCCCTCCCGGCGTTTCTAGCCACATCTGCCTTGTAAATATATTTTGTTAGTCGCCTTTCATTAATGCTCTCAACATGACCAAACCATCTCAGCATACCCTTTTAAATTTTTGTCAATACAATTTCTTTCTTTGGTATAACAACGGTGTGTGAGTTAAACGGAAGAAAGACACTGATTATTTTATTTATAAGTACTTTTTGTATAACATAACCAATATCATCAACTTTCTTCAGTCTTTTCACGGCTATTTTATCTCTGACAGCAACCCTAGAGCAAAGAGAATAATGATCACTGTGATCTGAAGGCCAATTCTCGTACTTAAAAAACGTGCACATTCTAGTCGCAATCTGTTAAACTTGTCAAAAATGTTGGTAAATTGATTGTATTTTTGACAGATTGCGAATGAGATGCGAATGCGAACGTTCTTAAAAATTACGGGAATTGCCCCTCTGATAAAAATCTTAATTAAAATAACTCAAACTCAAAGCATTTATTTCAATTAAACCAATTACAGGCACTTTTAAATTGTCAAAGAGTCGGTCAGTTAGTTAGAAAGTTAAAGATAGGTGCTCATTCCGAAACGTAGATCGCTATGGAGATGAACGGGCAAGAAACTCCAAGGACAGTCTTTTAAATCAAGTTATTACAAAATTCTGGGTAACTGTGAAAGAACAGTAAATTGATACACAAACCTCAAAAGTTCTCCGGTATTCTTAATCATTTTAAAAGAAAACAGACATCTCTATGATACTGGCGTTGATAGCTGCGACACAGTTTTTAACTTTTGTTGCTATCATCGTTTCAATTGTAATTATCTCAATTTGCTGTTATTCTAAAATAAAGCAAAACTTTTACTTTACTTTTAAAACTTTATTGATATTGTTACATTTAGTAACAATATCAATAAGGTTTTGATATATTATGATTTAATGATTTTTTTTTAATCTTTATTTATTTACAGGGTTTTTTCTATAAAGAATATGTCACCCCGATTATTGAATACAATAAGTACTTATAACAAACTAGTCTACCCGCAACCTTGTACACATAATAATTAAATGATAAAGTGTTCTGGCTTCATCTGACAATGGTGAGGCCAGAATACTATTATAGAAGCCTACATTAAGAAACCAATGATAACATCAACAATTCTATTTTCCAACTCCAGCAACCCACATTCCCTTCTGGTCATGTATGAATTTATGCTCTGGCTGCCCAGATTTGGATTTTATATATATATGCTATAGTTAGTTGTATGGAAAACGTTCCATAAATGTTCGCTGCCAGATAAACGGAAGCCATCACTCAAGGTAACGCATAGGAAGACATCAATCCCTTGTAAGCTGTTGGGGAAGCTATATCATAATGTTATGTGGTATTTGTTGAATGATAGTTGAATGTAACATAATAGTTATGTTTGATGATTTGAGGAGAAGATTGGGATATCTTAAAAGACACTGTTGGTGGTATCAAATTGGAAAATGCGAAATACTGGTGCAATTTTTCTTTATTAATTGTTTTTCATTTGAAATACCTACTAGTGAGATTTGCTCATTACTTGTATTTTGTTAACTTTTCAAACTAAACTGAATATACTAAAACTAATAAGAGTTCATGTACCTAATCAAACTGAGGTCATGCTGCGAGGTCGAAATTTGAACCCCTATAACCGGTGAAACTGCTGACCTCATAGCATGGCCATGACTGACTCGCTGATGCTGTCGTAACATCTTTTAGCTGAAAATGTCAAAATCTCAATGTCGTTTTTATAGTTTTTTTACCCAAAAAATAATTACTTTGAATCTTTATTTTTTTTAATATTTTATTTAAATTAAATCACGAAATAATCAACTATAGGTAAGGTTTTCAGAATGCTGAAAACAACTAATGAATGATGGGGCTCAGACGAAGTTTCACAAGAGATTTCATAAGATTATAATCGTTATATTCGTCTGCCGGTCCGTCTGTCTGTCACAGGTTTATCTTTATATCAGCAACCTTAGTCTACAGACGTCCTTGTCACGTTTTACAGATATTCTGGAAACTTTACGGTTTTGAAGAAATAAAGAAATATGAATCATTTTGAAAACATAACTTTCCTTTCTGTTTCTTCGTAAAAGTTTGCAGTCCTGTAATTTTTCATACAAATAATATAATGATATAAGTAAGTATTTAAAGAATCAGCACTTTCAGATACAAGCAAAATATTAAATTGCATTTATCAGTTTTTCACACATACATCATACCATTCAGACTCCTTTCATCTCTCTCACTAGAAACACATGCATTTTCTCAGCCTCCACACTCGGATCTTCCAAGAACACAAAATATCATCGCAATTATTCATTTTATTTATACGTTCAGCTATTTTCTACCACAAACACATAAAAAATTCAACCGTCACACCGTCACTACTTCCACACCTCACGAACACACAGAAAAATCAAAAATGGAATCTGAATTCAAAAATTCGAACTGATCTTCTCAATTCAAAATTGGAACTGTCATTTGTTTTAATTAATAAAACGTCCGTTAATATTTCAGTCGGCGCTTGAATTATGCAAGGTGTGCACATGCCGATTGTGGATCGAAAGAAAAAGGTATCTCGACCCACATCGCGCCGCGATCTTTGTCGTGGTATATTTAGATCAGCTGAAATAGCCGTCAGGGCACACGACCGATTTAGATCGCGTTTCGTTTGTTCTACGATTGTCACTAACGGAGGCGCCTTGTCGTTGCTATGATGTTACAACTGAATCGGATACGTGTTGCTAAAATTTATGTTATGTTTTCGTTAGTGTGAACTAGGGTTTAGGTTTTTAGGTTAGTCGGATTTTTTGACATTTGAATTTAAAAAAAATATAAATACGAAAAAAGATTGGAATAACTATAGACGGCCTATAGGTATTATTTGTGACCAACTACAATCGATTTTTTTTATCTTTTGTGTTTTTTTCTTTGTAAAACTTTAAAACACATTATTTAACTTTATAAAAAAGATTGTGTGACGAGTAAAACTTGTGTTGTCAGTTTAATCATGTTTTTATAAAACGTGTCAACATTTTATACAAAAATTACACAAGATTTTGTAAATACTTTGCGAACAGCTGAGATAACGATAACGTCCCGCAGTCAAAAATAGATTTTTCAATTCAAAAGAATAACGACACAATTGACATTCTGCCACTGTCTACTACAAATAATTAAGTATACGAATTCCACTGAAAAATCTCGGATTTATATCCGAACGCATCCATTTTCGTTTTTATTAGTTCGTTTTAGTATCAATTAATAAGTTTGTTGATCAATTTATAATATGTATCGCAATTCTTTTTAGGAAAATGATATAGTAACGACCAACTGGTATGTACCTAACGTGTTGTAAGCCTAGTTTAAAATTCAGATATAGAGAACAAGAACCTTTACTGAACTTTTGACGTTATTTTTTTATTTGTAGGCACATTCCTAATGAAGTTTATTAAATGTCTAGTTCAGTCTATTAGGGATAATTTACGTACTTGTTTGTGGACTTAAAACAGTGAGGTAAAAAAAAATAAAAAATAATGATATTCATACATATTCCTACCTATTCTTCTTCTTCTCTTTTTTACCTATTCTTTTATTTTATTTCATTTTCTTTTCTTTTTTTTTTCCTTTTTATTTAGCATTTTCATTTTTATTTTCATTTTATTTCATAAGAAGTGGATTCAAAGTGGAAAAAGTGGAAAACTCTGGTATAAACTGAAAAAAAATAGGTCTTATTAAATCTGGTGGTTTTCAAATTGAAATAACCAACCAATCCTTTCAAAAATCGAACCAGAAAATCCACCTATACATACACACATTGATAAATCATCAATCTATTTCCATATTTTTCCGTCTCCGTTCATTTTTGTGCGAACGTTGGCAGCGCGTACGCGGAAGCTCCCACGGACTATTGAGGTCGCACTGTACAACGTTATGGAGCACGCTGTAGGTACAACGGTTTTTATGTTAGAATGTGGAAGAAATGATGATGAGGTTCGTGGGACGTGGATGATACAAAATAATTGTCAATATACCACTCTTTTCAGGAAGAAAAATAAAATAAGCTAGACAGAGTTGACAATTCCAAATTGTCGACTCTATCTAGTTTAAAAAAATACAATAGACGATGTATATCTATTAACTTAATCCGCTTAACTGTTCTTAAAGAGTTAGAGAACCCTGTAAGAAATCGACACGTGTTTAGCCTCGATGACGATTGACATGTTGCGAAAATGTTTGCGTTCGGCTCTTGTCGTAGCAACACTTCGTGTCCGAGTTCGCAACATGTTAATCGTCATCCTGAGGATGTCTCGTTGAGAGGCGAAACACGTGTCGACTTCTTACAGGGTTCTCTAAATCTTTAAGAACATTTAAGCGGATTAAGTTACTAGATATACATCGTGTATTGTATTTTATAATGGATTTCCGCAAAGTCACGCCTGAGTCAATTAGCTATCTATCTAGTTTATTTTATCGTTAATGAACATTGATTTTGATAACCTAAGCAATCGTCCATTGCGCCACCAGACATACCGTTTATCTTTGTGATTAAAAAAAAAAATATGAACCTCTAATAACTTATCAGGCATCTAATGATGTACACTTTTTTCAATAAATCAGCCTAAAATAAAATACTAGTATTCAGCTGCATCCAGTTAGACTGGAAGCCGACCCCAACATAGTTGGGAAAAGGCTCGGCAGTTGATGAGGCATTGACCAGTGACCACAGCTTTTAGACATTAAAAGCTGTGGTCAATGCCTCATCAACTGCCGAGCCTTTAAGCGAATATTATTGTGATAGTCGTCCAAAGAGAAATGGTGTATGCATAAATAATGTTAGATTCTGGTTAAGTATCCCAATGTAAACATGAAATGCATTGCTTACTCCATAATTTGCTAAAACAGTAGTGAGGCGTCTTATGACAAGCCAAATGAGCATGCAAATATGTAACATTTACATTTAATAGCCATCACAAATACCTTTATGACATCTGTTATTATAAAGATATTAGATTTGATTCGTTAACATATAAACTATATTGAGTACTAGTTTTTGCCAGCGTCTTTAACCACGTGGAGATCGGAAATTATCCCACGGGAACCCAGGTCCTGGTCTACTGATGTGCTAAATTCTATCAAAATCTGTTTATCTGAATATCCCTAAAGCTCTTCTTCAGCAAATGAATAATTTTCAATCAACATAAAACTACTTAGTTCCATAAAATAATAAGGGATAAGAGATCGCGGAAAGCGATAAGGCCGCCCATTGTATGTTTTGTAGAATTTGTTTTTTTTAAGTGAAAACTTTTTTAGCGGCGTTATGCACTTTTTTTGGGATGGGTATGGTAAGATCCGTTGGATAGCAACCGACGAAGTAAATATCAAAATAAACAGTCTTTGACATTTCGTAAAGGTAGCTAGATAAGAAATTTTAACCATATTGATGGGTAAAAAAAAGTAGTCAAAACATATTTCATGAAAAGTGTTAAATTGTTTATTTTTTTTGAAAATTAATAAATATACTACTACTACTCGTACTAATGAATATTGTATTTGACCACATAAATTATAGTACTTTTATACTGATAAATAAAGAAATTCGTGCAAAATTATTCCCTAACCATTCCAAAATATTCAGAAATGTACAACGTTAATGTTCAAGTTTTCACTTCTCTCACACATACATTTAAAAAAAAAACAACGGGTTGCACTCCGGGAGGGAGTGCAACCCGTTGTTTTTTTTTAAATGTATTTTTGTTGGTGTACAATAAAGTGTATATCAATAATACAAATCAAGATAGAAATAAGCCACTTAAAATCACGCCACAGATACGATACATTTAGAAATAGATTCACAAATCATACGACCGATTTCCCGTAAGAGTATTTAGAGATTTACCCTACATATTAAGTGTGGAGACACTTTAACACCTACTACTACGTACTGCCAACAACCTGGAGAGGAATAACCGTATTAATGGTGTTTTACACTAAATAAAACTTGTTTTTCATAGCTTAGCAACGGGATACTCGGAGAATGTTTGTGCTCTATTGGAAACTTTAAACAAGTCATGCTTTATTTCCGTTTATTTCTAAACATGGCTCAAAATATTACATAAATAAACCAGTGAAGCGCGGAATATCTATAGCTTTGAAAATTCTTCTTATAAACTTCCTTTCTTTTCTTATTATGATTAAATACATAATTGCCTCATAATATCGTACTTTAAACATCCAACTTGTGAACACAACGTGGATTTAACTCCCACTTAATACACTTTCAATAAGATCCTTTTAAAGTCTAATGATTAGTAAAGGGTTGAGGGTTAGGAGGGGTTAAAGGGCTAACAAGAATATTAGAAAAATGCATCACTCATGGCTAGCAATTCAACACGGGGCGAGCCTATTGCCTTCATCTGGGCACAAATCCAAACTCCGGACTGTTACTAAGATATTCCTAGTGGAAAAACAATTCAACACGTCACAGAAAAATCTGCTAAAGACGCAGAAACAATGACGATGTTGTTCGTCATTGTTCTGGTCTGATGATCATGCCTCTATGTTTTATTCGTCGGAAACGAACGCTGAGACTGACTGTTGAAATGGCAAGTCTACTGACTGCCATTTCAACCGTCAGTCCGCGTCAATTCTCCGTGTGCAAACGAGAATGATAGACATTTAAGCAATCTGGCTGATATTGTGTGCCCTTTGACGTCTTCAATACGTCATCAAAAACGATGTACATAAATATTGATAATTTGGCTTGTGGTGTACATAATAAAGAGTATTCTATCTATCTATCTATCTATCTTGTCTTCTCAACTATGGTGTGGTCGATTTCCAGCTTATCTAGGTAATGCAACCAGATTGATTGCCATTTGAAGTCCGCAAGCTACTTCCTAGAATATTCTAAAGTTCTTGCAGTATAGGTACCGGGCAGGTAAACCTTGTGGTTACGCCGGTTTACTGGTATTCAGCTGAATTATCATATTTTACATCGAGTACTGACGGATTAACTTAGATCTACTCTTTACATAGGCAGTTTTCAATATGTTAATTATTGCATACCTATCCTGCACCTACTTTTGATCAACACGGTTGCCTACCTATAGTTGCTTAGGGTACAAACAAGTCCCAGAAAAAAATTTAAGTATGTCCATAAGTTTTTGTAAAAAAAATATTTGGCAGATAGAACATGTTGACGCTTAGAAGAAACACATGTTTATAAGAATGTGGCATATATACGTATACCTCATGTACGTGGCAACACGTCAATAGTTTTTGTTGAGGTTATCGCTCTAAAAATATAGGTAAAACGTCTTATTTTCGAAAGCTGCCGGAGGTGATAAATGAGAAACAAATGGAAAACAGAATAGGTAATACTCGTTAAATCGAATGTTCTTTTATTTAAGCATTGGAGAGTTTGAAGGAGTAGCTCGTGGCTAAGTAATACCAGCCACACTTGTTGATCCATCAGGTTAAGCTATGCTTGGTCCGTGGATGGGTGACCATCTTTACATACCGAGATTCCTCCGTGCCTCGGAAAGCACGTACAAGCAAGCCGAAAGCACGAGTTTGATGAACTGCTTTTTAACATAAGTTAAGAATGATGCGGTTAAACCCTCGAGGTCGCTCAACCTAATGAATAAGGGTCACAAATGTCAAGTCTCGATAGGTTGAAGACCAGTCTGTAGTTTCAAATACTAATAATTATCGACTTTTATTGAACCAGCCGGGATGAGGCTGGCACAGGATTTTGTTGGTATGTTGGTGTATGCTAGCTAACATTATGGAAAATATTTTAATTTAATGTTTTGTTTTGCGCAATATAAATTATTTTGCATAAGTACTATCGTATCGTATTGCAAGTTTTTCTAACTGAACAGGCAGCTGTGCTGCTGAGGAGTTTCTTGCGGCACTTTTTGCTAAAGCACTAGGAAGTGGTGAAGGGTGGGTGTTTTGAGGGACTGCTTTATGTAATTTTCACGTTCGGAAAGTACTGATTCTCAGCCTAGTTCGAATAAATGACTTCTGATTTTGATTTTGAGGAACGTGGTAATTGACACAAGAAAAGAGAGGCGTATGCCCAGTAGTGGGAAAACTCAGACAGCAGCTGATGATGAACAAAACAATTATGAGGAATCCTAACACAAAATTACTTATATATATAAAGAATAGGCACGCTGATCAATGCTCGTTCCTTCCCGGTCCACAGCATATGATCGCATCACCATCATGCCCATGCATGGTAGGTCCAGCTCCTCGTACAAAGTGATGTTCAACTATTGCTAAGGAATTGACACGACAATGCAGTTACAGAATTAAAGCCGTCGAAACGTGACATGATCCGTGTAATGTCATTCTCATACCATTCATTGACGTCATTATTTCTTGATGATTTGGAATTCTTGACTGTCATCGTCTCTCTGACGAAAGTAAAGTGAATAAAAGTTTAAGGGACAGGTATAACTCTATACAGCCGTATAACTCTATGCAGTTAAGGCGCAGAATGCTTAATATGAAAATGGCAAGCGAGTCTTCTCAAAATGGCTAATTCTAAAAATCGGATTATTCTCAAAATGCCCAATTCTAGAAATGGCTAATTCTGAAAAGGGCCTATTCCGTAAATAACCAATTCTGAAAAATTACAATTGCTGGGGAAAATTATAAAAAGATAATTCTTTCGTCAATATTATTATTACAACCTATGTTCAGTAATTTGACAATCAAATACTTTAACAACAAAAGCAAGTAGACATTGCCTAGCGCCATAGATATCCGTGCCTAGTACAGTATGATTCCCGATAAAGTATCGGCCATTCATATAAACTACAAGCAGATGTTAATTAATTTAGAGTTCTCCTGAGTATTTTCCTTCTATTACCGACAATCGTAATACATTCACCAAATTATCATGCCAATAAATTAATTTGTTGCGGTAATAGACAAGATGTTACCTCAAAAATTCTGTTCTGTTAATTAAATGTAAGTGAGACGCAACCTGGGCAGTGGACACAGAGAAGAGGAAGATCTAGATATAATGGGAAAAAGATAGAGTACTGAATATGATAAAATACGAGTACTAGCAGCGTCCCAAGGTTCACCCACATAAGTCTCGATCCCGAGGGAATATCGAGATATAAAGTATCCTATGTGATAATCCAGATTATAAACCATCAGTATGCCAAATTTCATTCAAATCTGTTCAGTAGTTTTTGCGTGAAAGAGTAGCAAACATCCATCCATCCTAATAAACTTTCGTGTTTATAATAATAGTAGGATTTAGTTAATTAAAATTATTAGAGCCTAAAACCTCTTTTTACCCGACTGCCCCAGAAGGAGGGTAATGTTTTTCGAGAGTATGTATGTATGTTTGTATGTATGTATGTATGTATGTATGTATGTATGTATGTATGTATGTATGTCTATTTCTTTGGCACGCTCTGTAGCCTAAACGGCTTGATGGATTTTAACATATGAGGTGTTGTTAGATTCGTCATAATTGTAGGAGTGTCATAGGCTATATAATATTTATATATTGCATCTGAAAATACAAAAAAAGGGAGGAGAAGGTTTTTTTAAAAATAAATTATAACAATATTGGTATCAAATAAAAGCTAGTAACGAGTCAATGCCAAATTTTATAGGTATATTAATAAAACTAATAAAAAGCTTGAAATAAAGAAAATTATTCAAAAAACAAAAAACCCGACTGCAAAAACACATAACTGAAAAGAGAAAAACAAGCATTATATATAATCTATAGAATTTTGGTATCGCAGGCGGGGACAAACAAAACTTACAGCATATATCCGGTTAGTAGTTTGTCCCCACCTGCAATACCAAAATTCTATAGATTATAAAATGCTTGTTTTTCTCTTTTCAGTTACTTATGTGTTTTTTATAATTTTATTTTTATTCTTCTTTATTTTAAATATTTTACGTCTTCTTTTGTTTATAGTGTCGTGCATGCACGAAGCAAAATAAATAATTTGTTTTGCTTTTGTTTAACAGAAATCTATAGTTCAATAGTATGTAGTTGATGAAGGGTAGTTGATGTTGTTAAAGGGTCGCCAAGCCATGACTTGTAACTTTTAGATTTAGTCAACTGCTATCACAACCTCTGGTATTGAATGCATCTCTTCTTGCCCGATTAGGACAGGCTAGGAAACATACAGATATTGGTATATACGTACGTATGTATATCAGTTACAAGAGAACGAGGTACAGTTATGTTAGTACCACAATAACACATTTACTGAGAATGTTGGCAGCCACCGAGAAACGACTAATAGCTGATGATTTTCTTTTCTTTTAGTTTGATTTTAAATTAAATAAAAACGAGAAATACCTATTTGAAAAAGAAGAAATTTTGAAAAATGAATGACCCAAATCTTCAGAACAATAGAGGTATTTAAATGAAAATTCAACTTTCCAAAATCTCAGGTAAATTGTTTTCAATAGACTTTGGAATAGGTTAGGTCGATGCTGATTGACCTTCACAAATGCTATGCAAAACCCTCCCCGTGTGTCCTGTATCGAAATCAACTGCTGGCCGATTTTTCACCGTTCCTATTTTTAAAAATAAAGTTTTATATTTTAGGAAGACGCGATTGCCCGCGTGCCAACAATAACTGTTTGTTTAAAATCAGCTGATTCTTTTCTGCACTAATTCACATTACCAATTTGGAACATTTCTGCACTTCGGGTAGTGATCAGACTTTCTGTATAAGTAAGGTTAATAATGACATCGTTTTCAAGAAAAGAGGTACCTTTGGGAATCTTTTTGTCACTGTGACGTAGTAAGATTTATATTTTGTAGCTTATTATTTTTATAATTATGAAAAATATATAATTTTTTTTTAAGATCAAGTGCTAAATGTTTTCACTTCAAGGGAATGTTGAAAAGAGTTACGACGCCATTCATCATCGCAATTCTACATCAACATTTTATATCAAGGTTAATCACAGAAAACAACTCGTCAGCAGCTGCAATTTTGTAGCATTCTTTATTTTTAGTAACAACAAATATTTATAAAACTACGTCGTAGTGAGATAATGGAGCAAATCACAAATATTGTGAATTAACCCATATCAATTCATAAAATATTTCTCAATGACAATAAATTACTTTCCTAAGAGAATGCAAATAAAGATCCGCTTTCAGAAGCCAGGTCTAGTTAGCCGACATGTCAAACGGTGACTCAGCGCCAGCCAACGTCAGAGATCCTATAACCACCTCACAACCTGTTCCCTGCCAATTCTATTCTTAATAACAGGTAACGACATTAACAGACGAATTTAAACTTCAAATTTAAGAAGCTAAAACTCCTTTCCTCTTGGCACGAATCCCCAAAATTTTCTGCTTCGGGAATATGTGTTCTAAATTGGGAAGTAGAGAGTTGGAATTTACTTGCAGCTGTCTCCTGCATAGTTCCATGTCTAATCATGTATCGCCAAACGTCATTTTATAAAGTGTATCGAACGTAATCGAACATGTCTGGAATGTTCCACACTGTGTAGTAATAATTTGCTACAAAAACAATGAAGGTTATATCATAATCGGCACTGAAATAGCCAGGCGAGGAGACGAGGAACTCGATCTTGCTATTTAAATAAACGCAAGCTGTAAGCCGTCAATAGAATGTAACTACGTCATGACGGTAAACGTGTCACTTTGCAGAGTCCAACAGCTCAGCTAGATTTGATATTGAACTAATATTTAGCTACATCCACTCAAGCAATGGGTAGCTCGCTGTCCGATAAGGACCAGGCCCGGGTCCACGACGCGTCGTGTTCCACGCGCGCCTCAAAGAGATGTCAGCAAAACTGAAGGAACACGTGTGGGTTTTAGTCAGTAAGAGTCTGACACGCCCTTCCGCTCCGCCCAGAGTGGGAGAAGTCATTTGATGATTTCACACCCAAAAAAAAAGGACAAGGATATATTGAAATGTACTATTGGCGGTTATCTGTAACTTACACATAATTATGCACTAAAAATCAGAAGCTTCCTTCTTCCAGCATCTTCTTTTCCTTCTGCTGCACCTACATGCTCCACAACAACATACAACATATTTACCTAAAAGCATCTGACTGCTAAAAATATCATCAATTCATGATCATCTGTGCTTTATCCCAATTATTATGGATTCATCATCTATATAAGCCGTCAACTCAGTGTTCACTTCCTTCCTAGCCGTACCGAGAGCATTATGTGATACATCTACTTAATACTCTTTATTATGTACACCATAAAATTACAGATATATAGATTAAGAAATTTTACATAGGGTGACACAATGGCTACTTACCTCCTTATATTATCTATTGCTTCTATTCCCACACTTCGCAAATAAACCGTCATAAACTTTATATCATCGTCTTGGAATAGAAATGTCTAGACATATATTTCATTTCATGACTGACCTCACTACCAATCTAAAATATCTACCCTAAGGTTACACCAAACATTAATATTTCCAGATTATTTACTAAAATCTGTACTTTCTTAATGAGTATAACGCCCTATATATTAACAGATTAATTAGAAGATGTTCATGCATCACTTGCACTCTAATCAACGTGTTTAATAGTATTTGCCAAAAGTCTTTAACTCGTAGTTAAAGTATTTCTATAATTCAATCATTTTGGTAATTATTGTGATGAGTACCATCCCATAACTTGAAATAACCTTCTTATTCTGTAACATTATATAAATTGTCTTTATCAGGATATACCCTTATTATTATTAAAAGCATTATTAGTTAAGTACACTGCAATTATAACGTATCTCATTTTCAACTATGAACTACTTCATATTCGCAGAAGCAGTTTCCCTATTGCTTTTAGTTTTGTTAATTATTATTTTTAATAACTAGTTGGTTCGTTAATAGAACTTTCTAAATCGTCTGGCGCATTCAATGCAGCAGCATCGTTAGTATAGTAGTAGGCATTGTTTTCGACAAAGAATGATCACATGTTCTCGTTCGCAAATAAACCCATCCTCTAAATATATATATAGTACGACACAACTTAGATGTAGCATCGGCAAAATTCGTAAAACCGATCACCATCCGAACTGAGTGCGCCTTCGACATCACCAATCTTTATTACTGCTTCAGGTGAAAATGATCTTTCGGAAACGCAATAAATTGTACAGTCTTATAGCCAAATACATTCGTAAAATTGAAATGAATGAAAGAAAATTTTCAAATCTATGCTACATCTAAGTTGTGTCGTACTGTACTACTGTTCATTTCATTACTATTGACTCCAGCAATGCCCGACTTCCTGATTTTATAAAGGTGGCCTAAATATGTAGATTATACATGTTGTAGGCCCGGATTATAAACCGGGTTCTAATGTGGTTTAGTAATTAGACCACCTGTCTCAGACCCAGAGGTCGCAGGGTTAGATTCCCAGTGGGGGCTAATTCTCTGCTCGGTTTGGTTGGTGGTAAGGCTTGTTCTGAGTTCGCCTGGCATAGCTACCACCATCTTATCTAAGTCTGTCTTCATAATAATAATGTTAACACCATTATTGTGTTTCGGCAGTTGGAGGTAAGATAGTCAGTTCTAGTGTGGAATTCCGTGTGTAGCTCGCTTCCATCTTTGGCCTGATCATCACTTACCATCAGGTGAGATGCAGGCCAAGAGTACTTGGCCTCGTTATGGATAAAACATACATAAAAAATTAAGATTTGATTTGAGTGTGGCAAAATTGATAAATCGCTCGTCATTGGCTAGAATGTTTGGCTCGCGACAGCTTTGTGGCGCAAGCGCAACTTCTTCGCGCCTGACATGATGAGTGGCGCTACCTTTCGACTCTCTATCTCTCTATAATCTGTAGGCATACCTGACTGTACCTTCTGATCTATTGGCGAGTCTGCGATGATTTCAAAATCGATTCGGTTTCAATTTATTGTCTGGTGTTGTGTCAGATTGGGGTTGACTGTCTGCGATGAGTCAGATGATGTTCTAAATTCAGTTTAGATGGATACAACTCAAGGGTAGAAGATAATTATTATAGACTCAAGTGACTTAACATACTTTTAGTTCTCATAATTTTTTTTTTATTCTGGAAAATATTACACATTACATTGTACCTATCCACGAAATAAATAAACAGAGAGTAGGTACCAATGAACTGCTGGATAAATTTATAATGGCCTACTTACGACCTACTTCTAAGTTAACTTACTTCCTTTCTTAAAAAAAAAACAATGGGTTGCACTCCGGGAGTGCCTGCAGAAGTGAAAAACTTGTATATTAACGTTGTGCATTTTTCACAATCTTTACGTAATGTCACAGACTATTTATTTTGATATTTACTTTGTCGGTTGCTAGGCAACGGATCTTCGCACAAAAAAAAAGAAGTTTTCACTTCAAAAAACCCTTAAGTTTTCTTTCTAAGCAGTAGCTAAACTTACAAGATATCGTTACCAGTATGGTTCATCAGCAACGGTAATTATGATCTCTATACAAACTGAACAACTTTCAGTCATTATACTTTGTTTTTCTGCACTGAAACTTTCATAAAAAGTACAGCAACAGAGTCGCAGTCTAAAAATATATGTCATGCCTGCCGTTCGTGAGAAACAAATAACATGATTGACAGAATTCTTAGCTGTTTACACTCGTTAAACTAAAGTTATTTAAATTAACGGGTTTTTAAACATTTTGAAAAAATCTCATATACTGGACGCTGTTTTAAAGATCTTTTTCCTTTTTCACTTTTCATAACTTTCTGAAGAGACTCCTCGTTGCACATTATCTGACAGCATTCGACCAAGTTTAAAGGTACAATTCTGTAGTCAACCGCAGGCGGCAGCAGCAGGCGACGTGTCGCCGCGACACAACATTTTTGTAAAAAGATTTTGTTTTTCATTTTTTAGTTGTGGTACCCACTCAAATTAATTCAAATACACTACCTAATACGTAAATAACAATGAGAGGAACTTATCATCATATCATCCACATAGGCTAAGTTGGAAAATATGTATTATCGAAGCTAACTCAAAAACTCCCCAAGCAAAGTTAATAAAATTTATATGGGACCACTTCAGAAGTATGGCCTACCAAACAAAAAAAGAATGATCAAAATCAATTCATTATTGGCGGAGTAATCGCGTTACAAACATACAAGAAAAAAAAAGACATACAGTCGAATTTAGACCCCTCTCCTTTTTGAAGTCAATTAAAAACTCAAGTAGTAGGAAAAAAAAAGAAAAGTCTGAGGTTAAAACGACATCATCAACATTGACCTTACTCACCCAAAATCCTCAGTTACGTGACAAAATCGACACTACACGTTTACTACCCGATGCCCAAGGTTGTTTATGAATGGTTCTCGACTGGAGCCGCTCCAAGACGTCTCCAGCGGTATTAATACACCGTGGATACCGCATCACCTGTTCATTGTACTATAATCGAGGGACTTAGAAGGAACGAGGTAAGGTTGATGAAGAATTAGATTGTGAATGTTTGGATTGTGAAGAAGTAAAGAACTAAAGCTTAACGTTCTAGTGAAAATGGAGGGTTTTGTTGGGCTTGTACCGAATACGATCACTCGGTGTTCCTCAATTCTATATTGAATAATAAAATCATTCCAATAACAGAAGTTCACTACTTAACTATTTATTAAATTATATGTATCAGTAGGAAAACACGCCAAAGGAAAAGACTAGAGCCAAACTGGATGACCAAAACCGGAGACAGACACTACTGGAAAAAAATAGGGGAGGCCTACGCCAAAGGACTACTACTACCTCTACTAATTTATATATTATTTTTTATATATAAATTATTATAACATAGAATTAACACAATTACATTCAAGTAAGCACTATCATAGACAAATAAAACTACAAATAAAATCACGAATAATTAAAAATGCACCGAATCAAAAATTTATTTTGCATGTTAAAAATTGTATTAAAATATATTTTATCTAAATGCATGCTACAAATATTTTGTAAGAAAAGTGCAATTGACTAGCAGAATAAATGGCTTTTTTATTTATTTATTTATGTATAAGTAGCACAAGCTACAATCTTTCATATTTTAGTCTTTTTCACGGTAACATATTATATCCCCTTCTTTATTCCTCGAGGCAGCATGTGCCCTCTTTATCATCATCATCATCAGCCTATTAATGTTCCCACTGCTGGGACACAGGCCTCCTCTCTGTGAGAGGGAGTGGGCCGTAATCTACCACGCGGGCCCAGTGCGGGTTGGTAGATGTCACATGTCTTCGAATTTTTTGGTTCTAAGACATACCGGTTTCCTCACGATGTTTTCCTTCACCGTTTTGAGAGCAGTGGTGATGAAATTATTTAAACAAAGTAAAGTGCCTGCTTGGGTTCGAACCCACGACCTATAACTCGTAAGTCGGGGCCATTACCACTGGGCCACCAATGCACCCCCTTTATACCTTCCCAAAACTCTTCATTCATCATATTCGTCGAGTACTCGGAACTCCAAGTGTCTGCATAGCTGCGGCGAATGCAGCTCAATTCGATACAACTTCAAACAGTAGACTATCAACAGATGCATAGCCAGCACTCAAAATAACACTCATATTATTAGCAGCTATTTGTACAGGCACAAATGTTTTTAAACGAGAGCAGTACTAGATAGTCGTCTGTAGGATGTGGTACCTTGGGTCGGTCTATGAATGTTAACTGTCCTCTTATAAACCCTTGAATCGCGCCCCTTAATTTTCCGGTTAGGGACACGATTCACCTGGGATTGTTATTGGTAATCACTTCACTTGGCAGACAGGCTTGCAGTGGTGGCCCAGTGCAGTGGTATCGGCCCCGACTTACGAGTTGTAGGTCGTGGGTTCGAATCCCAGCCAGGCGCTTTACTTTGTGTAAATAATTTCATCACCACTGCTCTCAAAACGGTGAAGGAAAACATCGTGAGGAAACCGGCATGTCTTAGAACCAAAAATTCGAACATGCGACATCTACCAACCCGCACTGGGTCCGCGTGGTGGATTACGGCCCACTCCCTCTCTTATAGAGGACGCCTGTGTCCCAGAAGTGGGAACAGTAGGTAATAGGCTGATTATGTACGTTATGTAAGGCAGTCCTGAGGGGGAAGGGCGGTGGCCCCAGTTAGCTCTGCGAAATACCATGACGCGCGGCTTTTTTTTTTTTTGGTTGGGAAATCATCAAATGACTTCTCCCGCTCTGGGCGGAACGAAGGGCGTGTCAGACTCGAACTACTTTTTAAATTTGTTTTTCCAAAATAGCATCGTATAATACTTATAATTTAATAAGTTTTGTTTTAGTTTAGTTATTTTTGTTAATATCTATAGATACATTATTTGATTTTGTAGTATTTAATTTTCTTTAGGGTATTGTTTTTGATTTTGTAGTATTTTAGGGTAATTCAGTCGCGGGTGAAAGTTAGCGTTAGCCCAAAGTAACTATTCCACGCGGACGAAGTCGCGGGCAGAAGCTAGTTACTTATAAACTGGGATATTACCAAACGCCAGGACAGATACATCTGCGTAGGCGCAAATATTCATAAATGGTTGTCGTTATTCAAGTAATCTCCTTTCCTCAACAAAGTTCTACTTACAAATATTGAGCAGACTTTATTTATATTAAACTCACAATTTCCTTCACCTACTGCCTCAAAATCGCAACTGAATAGTGCTAAAATATCCACAGTTTCGTTTACAGAAAATACACCTGCATAATATATCACACATTTTAGGCCCCCTTCCATCACACGTCAGCATAAAAAACGTTATTTTAATTAAACAACGAAGTACTGGGGCAGCTAAAATGTATTGCTGAAACGATTTATTCCTCAGTTCTGAGATTCAGCCTCTATTTATTTTTAATGTAACACAGCGCGGGTATATGAGTGTTTGTTTGATATTTTTAGCACTAACGTCTGTTACGTTTGAGAAATCTATGAAATTATCAGCTCTAGTATTCTCTGTAATGCTGCATATGTATATCTGTGTATTGCATATGCGAATGTAGTGTATACATGTGTGTATGTATTGTAAGAATGTGTATTAGGTTATTTTTGATAATATCGGTTTTTGTTGGCAGCTGTTTTCGATCAGGATTCAACAAGCATTTCATTGTTTTAATGATAGATGGAGTTATTGTGTTTTTGGTATTACTCATCGGCTTTTTAATTGTAAATTCTTATCCGTTTGACCGTTACAGTGGACATCAGGTGGGCATAACAATTAAAATTCTATTGTGTCTCGTTATGACAGCTGAAGGTAGGGAGGTATGGAATTATTTTTTGGGCTGATTTTAGACGTCAAATTAAAATATATTAGTTATCATTATATTAGATTATCAGCTATATTAGTTAGGGGTTAACTTTATCTCAGGATCCTCCAATCTGTGGCATCAATAAAAATGTATTGGTTTTCAAAACAGGACTTTATTTTCATTGGCCATTGATTTATGGAGAACGTAGCTAGGGTAACAAGGTAAATCATGGTAAGATAGATAGGTCAAGAAAAACAGACAGTAATGGGCCAGAACTGTTCGCCGTGGCATAAGATGGATTGGATTAAAAAAACAGTTCTTTCAGCTTACAAGATTATCTCATAATGAAACAGGCACTTCCTCGTGTTGTTTATCTGATGATTCATAAAAAGCAGCAGCTGTTTAACAAACTGTGCTATTTTTATTTGGAAGAGATCTTAAGGTTATCACGGTTCTTGCACATGAAGAAAAGCTTGCAATTTTCTGTGAAAGTTTTGCTGATTTAGTGGCATTCAAACTTCTACAAAGTTTTGCTGTCTGCCATAGTGCGGTATTATAATTTCTAACTGGATGATATTATCGTGAACATCTACGTCCTCATCCATAAAATTTATGGAAATACATGGACGTTATAACTTTGTTGTAGACGAAATCGAAAGTAACTCTGTTTGTCTGTCTGTATTGTCCTTTTTACGGCTAAACCACTGAACCGATTTCGATAAAATTTGGCAAGGAGATAGATGACATCCTGGAGAAGGACATAGGTTACTTTTTGTCACAAAATTCTCACGGGATCGACACTTATGCGGGTGAAACCGCGGGGCGCAGCTAACAATATAATAAATGCGAAAGTAAGTTTATTTGTTTGTTACGCTTTCACGCTAAAACGACTGAACGGATTTGAATGATTTTTGGCACATGAGTAAACCATGACCTGGAAAAGGGTATAGAGTACTTTTTATTCCGATATTCCCATGACATCTTGACTTATACGGGTGAAACCGCGCCGCGCAGCTAGTATTTCCATACATTTTACTTCCCTGTGCTGTCGTGATGCCGTGACGTCAGGTCACGTTCCAAAATTATAAAAGTGCACATTGTCGGAAATAATGACCGCGACCTGGTAGCCAATTCTCGTACTTAAAAAACGTTCACATTCAAGTCGCAATCTGTCAAACTTGTCAAAAATTTTGGTAAATTGATTGTATTTTTGAATTGCGAATGAGATGCGAATGCGAACGTTCTTAAAAATTACGGAAATTGCCTCTTTGTTGTAAAAGGCTGTTGCTCACAAGAACACAGTGGAACTACAGTTTAATAAAGTCTCATTCATATTGCTGCCAGAATACTTGACCACCTTCTGCATCTTTCTAGTACTGACCCCAGGAAGCTGGAACCCTATTCGTTCAGAAAATCATCATAAATTCCCCATGCTGCCTTGTAAGGCGCATTCATAAAAGACATGTAATACTCAAATTCCTGTGCGGGCCGGCCCTCAGTTGTGAGTCAGTGCGGGCTAAAATTACCAGCCATGACGTCACCCGCGTGTGCCACTGCCACAAAAACGGATTAGCGGCCACTTGCCAAATTTAGTTGTTATTGCTCTGACCTGCTTGAGAAGGCGGCTCCAGGAGATGGTCATTAGTCTGTAAAGAGAGAATATTTCGAAGTGTTGACAAACCGGCTGTTTAATTTGCACGCAAGTGTAATGTGCAACAGAAATAGGTGTTTCAGAAAAGCAACGCCCACTGTGGGATGTGTAAAAGGACGTACAGCATCGGCCAAAGTAATTTTCCATGCTATACCATTCGGTTCTTGATTTTTCTTTACCTGAATTACTTCATTGCGTTCCTACCAAATCTATGCCTGAATCAATTTGTAGTCTTGGATGAAAGGAACTGCTTTCTTCGATGGTCTTCTCGATAGTTTATGCACCTTACCTTCAACAAACGTGTACATTTCATAGATGTATATTATGTGAATTTTAAAGCACCCTAATTTTCTAACTAGTAATACACCTACATGTACCCGAGCGACAGTTCTAACATTGCCCACGGATTTTAATTAAGCTAGTACCTACTTTTCTAGCTTTTTTCATTGTGAGGAAAGAGATCCAAAAAATTATTATTATACCGAACCGCACTAGGCCCGCGTGGTGAATTACAGCCCATTCCTTCTCGAAGAGAGGAGGCCTGTGGTCCAGCAATAGAAACATTATAGGCTGATTATGTTGTACTTTTGAACTGCTGGGCAAAAGTCTCTTTGGGCATTCCTTTAGCCGTCTGATAGTAAAAGAAAAACCTGATGGACCATTCAAATGGAAAATAAAAGTCGCTAGTTCAGAATCAGGATGTCTACCTGTCTACGATAATATCTAGATCTAGAATATAATGTATGTAGAAATGGTAATGCATGCCTATTGGCGATTTACAGTCAATAAAACAAACTTGTTTGCGGTCACAGTTGCTCCAGCAAACGTCGATGTAACTATAAAAATGATCGTTAAACTGAGATTTATGTGCACAGGAAAATAAAGAAAATATGTTATTCACCTTAACATATTTATTGATTCGTACTAATACTATTTCCGCTGCTTTTGTACACACAACATACAAACTTACAAGAATTTTAACCTCCACTAAATTAGTATGTACATACTTACATTCTAAATTATAGGAATCCGCTGGATGCAGGAAGCACAGAATCGGTCGAAGTGGCGGTGCTTGGGGGAGCCTATGTCCAGCAGTGGACGTCTTTCGGCTGAAATAATGATGATGATATTATAGGATGCAAGCTGATTCCTTAAGTACCCTGATCATCAGGGCACTTTTGACATTTTGACAAAAAGGCTGCGAGTAAAATAAAAATAAATAAATAAATAAATTATCGTTTATTCTCAGGTATTAACCCATAGCAATAATTATTACAATGCATTGTTATTAAAATATTACATTATAATAAATTAAACTAAATTACAATTAAAATTAAATAACATTAAATTAAATTACATTATTAAAAATTAAATTAAAAGTACAAGATTAAATCATTATATTATTATCATATTAGCGTCTTAACAGGTACACACGGTGAAATATTATAGACACTATATCATTACTACATGCACATAATCGTGTCAGGAAAGATGCCTTGAGTCTCCTCAAGAGCCCGTAAAAATCAGTAACTCTGTTCTCAACGAACAAAGCTAAAAAAAGCTAAACTAAAGCTAGCTAAAGCTTGGCATGTTGCAGCTTTTTCAATGTCATATCATAATATGACATTGAAAAAGCTGCATTTGCATTTCGGTTCGTATCTACTATCCTGCTTAGTCTTACGGGAAAGGAAATCTTAAAATAACATAACATCACGACTGAATTGCCCGAAGGATTAGGCAGAGGTGTACCTATAGTACACGCACGTTTCTTCGTAACTTTTTGCCATTTTAATAAATATTTATTTCAATAATTATCTTTTAATTTTAATTATTGTTAAAAATTTGTATAAATTGTATCTCAAACTCAAAGCATTAATTTCAAATAAACCAATTACAGGTACTTTTGAATTGTCAAGGGGTCGGTCAGTCAGAAAGATGAAGCTAGTTGCCCATTCCAAAGCGTAGTAGGTTCCTATGGAAAAGAACGGGCAAGAAACTCCACGGACACTCTTTTAAATCAGAATACATCTAGTCTGAACCTTGATCCATGTAACAAGAGAAACCTCATTCGGGTCGGGACCTTTTTAATGTAATGTGTACTGAAGTTTGAAAATAAATTACTATTATATTTCCCATGTAATAGTGGGCGAGCCAATTGCCATCAACCACGCACAAATCCAGGACTCCGAACAAACATCATGCGAGCTATATGGTCTTGTCAAGTACATGTGAGCAAGCTTTGTATTGCAGTACCTATTCCCCGTTTGTGTAACAAGATGCTTTTGCCGAGCAAGTGTTTTCAGTTCGACAATTCAATGTGACGAAATGTATGTGCCTATGACACTTCTGCCTAGCCCTTCGTGGAAAACAGGTGTGATTTTTTGTTATGATAATTCAAAGATATAATATAATTGACTAGCTTTTAAGGTTCTTATTCATATTGTCTTTTCGGTGCGAAAATTTCAAATAAATTCATTATTCGGGCTAGTTATACCACCCATGGGCATGTGACAGCCGCCGCGGTAGTAGACGCCCCGGGCGTCGGGAATCCATCGCGGATTTCCGGCCACCGTAGGCGCGGGCTTGCGGACGGAGAGTGATGGGTAGCTCTCCGTCCGATCAGGACCAAGCCCGGGTCGACGGCGCGTAGTGTTCCACGCGCGCCTCAAAGAGTCGTCAGCGAAGCTGAAGGGGTCCGTTTGGGCCGATGCCTACCACTGGGGTTGCGGATAAGTCCTTAGGGGAAACCGTGGCCCTGGTCTAGGCAAGGGAAGGAACACGGGTGGGTTTTAGTCAGTAAAAGTCTGACACGCCCTTCCGCTCCGCCCAGAGCGGGAGAAGTCATTTGATGATTTCCCACCCAAAAAAAAAAAAAAAAAAAAAATGGGCATGTGACCCGTATTTGTCTAAAATTCATGATTTTTTTTCGAAAATTATTTAAAATTCATTATTCTAAACGCGAAGACTTGTAATTGGCTTTCTGTCGACTATTGTTTCCTTTTTTTACTGTTATTTTTAGCTGTAAGTCTTCCATGCTGTAATAAATAAATATTTTTTTTATGTTTTTTCAATTTGTTTTATTTTTAATCATAAGGGTATTTTATGGACTCACAATTGTGTTTTTTAAATAAATACTGATTTTATTGAGAAAAAAATGTCCTAACTTCCGTTTTTTTTTTTCATAGTCAAAAAATTTTAACAAAAAGAATCAGTTTATCCGATAAAATAACTCATAAGCTTTTAGAAATAATGAACACGTTCCAAATGGAGCCAATAACTTCAGAGATAATCACAAACATACATTAAAAGCACAAAGCATCGCATCGCTGCATTAAGCATCACCTTTGTACGTATTTTTCTGTTCTTTTCTTCTTGTCTAATTTTAAATGTGTGTACATAAATGGTTAAATAAATAAATAAAAATAACAAAATTAATAACATGATAAATATTAAAGATATAGCTAAATATTAAGAGACCCCTTTTTAAAGTTAATTTTCGATAAATTATATTATCATTGTACATTATTTAGTATTTTATTATTATTTTTTATTACATTAGTATATTCAGAAAACTACACACATGCCCACGGGCGGCATTGTATAGTACGTATACAAATCACTTCAGCTAATATTGCCAAAAGACAGCTAATCCTTGTTTACAGTCAAATATTATGTACTTTAAATAGCTTGGCGAGACTGGAGTGACTGAGTGTTCGTGGACGTGAACAGGTGGTGGGTGGCACAGGTGGGGATCGAACATTGGACATTGTAAAATCTTTTATTTTATAATAATAATAAGATGGACTCAGCGATCATTGTGCCGATAGTCGTATCAGCCAATGGCTTAAATGCCAAGAGCCTCGACCAACACCTACGGAGGTTCTTGTTGGGCAGCTGAATCAATTGCTTGATTCAGAAAACGGTACTAATGGACACGGCTCGCATTGTCAGGAAGTTCCTCTCTCTGGAACCCTGACCGCCGGCGCCGGTAGCTTGGACCCTATTCCCAATACCGGTGGGCTACTATTTTTTAACCCCCGACGGAAAACGAAGGGGTGTTATAAGTTTAACGTGTGTCTCTGTATCTGTGTATCTGTCTGTGGCATCGTAGCTCCCAAACGGTTGAACCGATTTAGTTTATTTTTGTTTTGTTTGATAGGTGACTTGATCGGGAGTGTTCTTAGGTATGACTCAAGAAAATCTATTCAGCCGTTTGAAGATTATCAGGTCTTTTCTAATTGATGAATGGATTTGAGCATCTTCCACAGGTCTGATTGAGTCTAAATTTGGTAATCTGTTACTTCAATGCTATTAGAATAACATAGTAACCTTGAACTGATGCTGCAGCATTACCTGGTACTTGCAGGATACCCAACTCCTCACCAACTTACAGCAGTGGTATCGTGTTTGGGCTCATTGGAATGGTCTCAATAAATAGGTTATAAATATATATTTATCAGGGTGTGATATGGAGAAGAAAAAATAAATCAGGGATAATTCGTAACTAACTTGACTGTAGGAAAAATACGCACAGTTGCGCAGATTTATGCGAGGCACGTGTCGATCGTAGCGTATGTACTAGTAATTAGTATACAATAAAGTTTAAAAAGCAGGAAATAAAAGTTAAATTTAAAATTTAAAAAACCCCCGACACAAACAAAATCCTTTAAAAAGTTTCAAAATAAAATATTATACTGGGATAATAAAATAAAATATTATCGCATCGGGGGTCAGCATGCTATTGTAGAAAAGATATTTTCATTCGTCGACCCCCGATGCGACGACAAAATATTAACTACAAATTATAAACATAAAGGGCCAGTATAATATTTTATTTTGAAACTTTTTAAAGGATTTTGTTTGTGTCGGGGGTTTTTTAAATTTTTTTATATTTTTAAAATGATTTTTATAAAAATATTTAAAAATGTAATTATTAAGTAAATAAATAAAATAAAATAAATAATATTTGTTTTATTTTCAGCCAACTAAGGCTCTTTGACAAAATATACAAAACTTATGTTAATAAATATCTTAAAACTATGCTAGTAGCACTTCACTTCACAAGCTTTTCCTTGTGCTCTCCTGTGTTACTTGTCCGCGGAGGCGACGGAACACCACGTCCAGCAGCCAAAAGTGTTCTTCCATGACGACGGACAGATAACAAACGGTACTCGCACCACAAATGCCTTGAAGTTGACGTTGCGGTGCGACTCCAGTAACTGCACCCTCGGCGTGCACCTCGTCTTCTGGCGCACGAACTCCAGGATGTCCTCAGCCTTAGTGGTGTAATGTAGGTGGGAGATGTACACCGGTGTATTCGGCTTTGCGGCACGCTTACTTCGGACTCTGTAGGAGCTTTGCTACAGCGGTTCTTGTTCGTCCGCGATCGGCAACATAGTACCACTTATCTGGTAGTTTCTATAAGAGCCTAAAATCATGTGCCCAAAATTTTCTGTAAATAAGTTTGTACAAACACGTCACTAATATTTTAAAAACCATATGAGGGCGGCGTTTCCTATCTGACTCTCTGAGAAGAAAGGCCAAAACAAAGTCAAAGATCACAACCTCTTTTAAAGTCCAGACATAATCTTGGTCACATCATGTGAAGACCATGTTGCACTGGAGTCTGAAATGGTCTCTTGAGGAAAGAACCACATAAAATGAGTGGACCTGTCCAGTCAGTGCACGCATTTGTCAGTAATCGTCATGCAGCTCAACTCAGAACCTAAGGAGCTCCACGATTCGACGAACATACCAAAGAAAGGACATTTGGGTAGGCCGCAAATTACTCAACTTGCCAGACCATAATTAAAACTAACTGAGAAAAGAAAAGAAAAAACAATGACCCACATATACAGCGTATAACAAAAACCCTGTACGATCTGTGAGGTGTTGTTAGGAATCATACTGAGAGTCTATTTATATGGTAATTATCAGCAAAAAGAAAAAAAATGGGCTCTTTTTCGATGGGGTATTTTACCGGGTTATCACATGGGGCTCGGGCTTTTTTTTATGGAATTCGGATCACTTTGGTACTAAAAACGTAAATTTTAAATAACAATAACTGTTTATTTTCTACATAAACATGTTTCAACAATAATTTATGTTTTTTTATTTGTTTTCGTAATGTTATTGCAGTTTCCGGATCGGACAGAGTTTTTTTTAACACATTGTATATATAGTCTTTACATTCACAACCATTAAAATAATATAATAATATTTATGATGTCTGATGGCTTTCGGCGGATCTAGTCTCTATTGCACTTATTTAAGGGTCGAATTAAAAGTCTAATGATAGTAAAAACCTGCTAGATCGGAGAACAAGAAATGAACCTTCACAACCACTTAAATTAAAAACTTAAAATTTAAAAACTTTAGCTGGTGCGTAAACAAACCATATTTAACCAAATTGATAGTTGTAAGCAAGATGGTATAATACATGCGCTTTTCACGTATTACAGATGGTTTGTATGTAGTTATGCGTTTAGAACCAATGCATTGAACTTACCTACCTACTTACGTACTTTTTAGTAACATTGAAAATACACACAAGTCGTAGTAGCTGCTGAAAACTTTAATTTTTTACTCAACCGCGATTACCACATAGTTCCCACATCAAATAAAACGGCAATCAAATTCATTCTGATGCTTAATTATAATTTTACTAATTAAGATGAGTTTTAATCAACTGCAAACCGTACTACACAGTCACAAAGTCCGTCATTCAACGACCACCGTGTTAATTCTGTAGCAGATCGTCGAACGAATAATTACAAGATATTAGAACCAGCGATAAAATATTATCCAATCGCTGATTGATCAGTTAAATGAGCTAACACCGAATTAGAACATTGACACCGATCAGGGTGTGAGTAACGCGAGGTGAGGGAGCGGGTACACTGCATAAGCGGAGCGACTTAGAACGAATGTAAGAAGAAAGGCAGCTGAGAGGAAAAATAACAGAATTATGTGCACGGGCCGGAAGGGAAATCGGTATTACAATACGATAAATTATATTGTTTTACGCTTTCCGTATCTTTATCTGCGCTTTATCTTCGCTTATCGTGTCTTTGAATCAAATCAAATAATTTATTTATTTGCTTGAATATAGGTAATACATGAGGTGATACATCAAACATAATCATCATAACTAATTAATCTAAAGAAATAAAGAGTGTAAAACTTGCCTAGTTCGGTTTTTTGACCAGTGACAATACACTACTTTTTCCTCAGAAACCAGCCCGGATCGTTAGATTTTAAAGCAGCATTAAAAAGATAATTGAGACACACTGGTGAACTGAGACTTTGTCATGAATTGAATCCCCACCTATTGAATTTAAAGCAAATTCTTACGCAAGCATGTTAGGCGGTTTACACACGGCACCGCGCACCGCCGTGGTAGGCGGTGAAGCGGATCTCATGTCGCATTGGCCTCTAATAAATCCGTTGATGCCTAACACACGTACAGCGCCCGACCGCGCGGTCGAGCGGTGCTAATTAAGGGCCTACCTTGAAAATAAATATTAGTTTGATGGGTGTGGCTTATTTCCCCCGCACGCGGGGAGTGGCGGTTCCATCTTTAGTGGTCGGCTGCCACGTCACTGATACAAACTTATCTGAACCAGTGACCAAAAGTTGAACTAACGAAATCGCAGACCGGAATTTCAAATATTACTTATTTAGCATGCTTAGCATTATTCTTGTCACTACCGCACAACTGTCAAACTAAAAGTGCAAGATAAAGACGGAAACATTTATCTATGAAAATAGTGCGTGCTGAGTACGGAACGTTAGTTTATCTCAGTCTATGAAACTTTTGCACATAGCGAGCTATGGAGGACACAAATAATACAAAATATTTAATTATCAACTAAAATATTTATTAATTATAGTTATACAACATGAAATTAAAAATTGTTAATTAATCTGCTGTATTATTTATATAAAAGCCGGCACGGCATGCACAATGAAGGAATGAAGTTCCGTAGTTGGGATAAATTTATCCTTATTTAATTTATAATTTTTTACTGCTTCTGTAGCAAATTATAATTTACTAGCTTTTACCCGCGGCTTCGCCCTCGTGGATGTCGCAAAATATCCCACGGGAACGTACCACCGAGATTACATACCTAAAAGCCGAGGAGGTCATAGACTCCTACCTACCGCTGCGCCCGCGTTCGCGTCAACGATAAAATTATTTTGCTACGCGTAATTTTTAATCTGTGATATCTTTTAAACTATTCATTTAAATGATATGATGTCAAGGCATATTTTAATCTAAACTAAATGCCCAATTTAATAACATATTTTATTGGATAAGGATTATTAAAATAACGGTCATAATAGCTTCGGAAATAACAATTAAATTTTTATCAAGTTGTAAAAGATAAAAATGGATACTGTGGGTCATCCTTAAAAGATAGACGTATGCCGTTGCAGACTTTTTGCTAAACTTTTTAAGGTGAACCATTCTTTCAAACATTATTTTTACGTATCTTTTACAGTTTACGCGGCGCACGCCAGTAAAGTTCCCAGTCGGCATGATTTTTTCCGATACCTTCAACAATAATCGTCATATTTCAGCCAATTTACACAAAACCTTAATGAATTATATCCTATATTACCTTCCGCATTAATCACTCCATCTATTGGTGAAAACCGTTTGAAAATCCGTTTGGTAGTTTTTGAGTTTATCTCGTTCAGACAGACAGACAGACGCGGCGGGGGACTTGCTTTCACACTGTAGTTATCGTCACCGACAGGGACCGACACCGTTATCCACATAATATCTGAAGACGAATCTCGCTTTGATAAGAGGTTAGATACTAGACATACACGGTATTGGAGGACCCCTGGATGCCAAGAACGCAAAAAATTATGGCAGGAAGTCCATGCGTACAGTGCTGGAATAATCATGATATGGGCGGTATTTTGATCGGCGGAAGAACCGAACTGATGTGGATAAAAGGCAATCTCAATGACTTTACGCTGAAATGATTGTATCAGATGTTTTCATTCCCTTGCGCACCTAATTTGATGCTTCATTTCTGCTTATTCACCATAATGCACGTTCACGCACTGCCAGCGTCGTTACAAAGACACTTGCCATAGATAATAATTATCAACGTCCTACCGTGGCCTGCTCAATTGCCAGAATTTAATCCCATTGAGCACGCATGGGCTATGCTTCAAAGAAGAGCTCAGTCAAATATGGATGCTGTACAAATACCAGAAAACCTTGGGCACAAACTGGGTCATGTACCTTTATTTAAAAGAAAATATGTTATGATTGTGCAGAATATTAGAACTATTAGACAATAATTCATGAATATAAATAAAAACGTGTGCGGTCGGGGAACCCCCGTCAAGATCGTTGTTCCCTCTTACGTATGATTTAAAACAAAAACAAATATTTCACAGCCGCCATCTTGGATTTACATTTTAACCTCGCTATTGGCATTAGCACCCTCAAAAACTATGAAAGTGACACCAATGGCGAAAATTTTTAAAGAAGAAATACAAAAACTCTTACCGCAAGCCGCGTTAAAGAAATTCGTTCTGGATTCAATAGCACTGACTGTCATGGATTGGTACTGGATTTTGTTATTGTAAAATGTTTAATCCTGTAATAATATAGGAAGGTATTAGTTTTAAAATGTTGCCTTAATTTAATTCACGAAAACGCGTTTTTGTTTTTAGGGTACCGTGCCTCAAAAGATAAAACAGGAACCCTTATAAGATCAGTCTCTTGTCCGTCTGTCTGTCCGTGTGTCACCACCGATCTTCTCAGAAACGGGTGAACCTAGCAAGTTGAATTTAATACCAGATACTGAGGTGTATAGTTCCTATAAGGTGTATAAATATCAAGGTCCTGAGTCGTCACGATAAAAAGATATGGGCAAATTTAGATATTCGCGAAAACTTGTAAGTACCAAAAATTTACCTTAATTTTCAAGTTTTTTAATTTTCGGAATTTTCTTTAGTTATACTTTACCTTGCTTTTAACCAAAATTGACAATTCTAGGTCAATCGGAAGTACCCTATAGTTTTTGGGTTGAAAACCTATATGGTAGTTCCCGTTGACCTAGAATCACGAAATTAGGCAAAAGACAAGGTCTTTGCAGTACAAATAAAGGAAAAATCCAAAAACAAACGAAGTTGAAAATTAAAGGGTGCCCCATACATACATAGTTGACGCCAATTAAGACAGTACTCTGGGTTGACGAAGGCTGCGCTGACATTCATTTTCGGGGTCTGGATTTTGTTGTTGTAAAATGTTTAATTCTGAAATAATATTTATATTAGTTTTACAATTTATTGTAAAACGGAAATAGCATTAAATTGAGCATTATACGATACCTAAACCCAGTTCTGCCGAAAAATGAAAAAAAATACTAAGTTGATCCCTAAGTCTATGAAGATCGATTTTCAGCCCACTGTGCGTCCTGAAGCCGCTCTGACGTAGATTAAAAATGACTGCGCAGTAGTCAATCTGCCTTATAAAACAGTAGCGCGCATACCGGCACGCATGCGCAACCTAACTTCAGAACGACAGTATTATTTGGCATTAACACAATTTTGAAGTACCTTTTTGTAACATCAATAGTAATACGTTTTATTCTGTTTCTTTATAATTACTAAAAATAAAACAGACATTATGTTCTAGAAAATTGAGTGCTTACCCAGTATTACTTTGCAATGGTAGGATATATTGTTGCCAGTTGTACAAATTGATGAGTGAAGGTGGTGACTCCGATTCGTTATCATCATGAATTTCTATTGATTCCCTGTAAAATGAGTCTATTGTTACGAATGGATTGGATGGGAATTGGGCATCTATCAACAATAGAACAATCCCACAACAAAAGTAGCTCATGAGCCCATTAGATATTGTAAGTATGTAAATAGAAACAATTATTGTTTACTTACCTTTTACACTGGGATCATGTGCTGAGCCCTCGCCCTCATGTGTTCCAAATGTTGTATTTTGCTTTGGTTTTCCTTCCCATATTTAATAAATAATTTATATATATGACGTCACAAATTGCCAAAAATAATTGTTATTTTGTTCACAGTCACGTAAATTTATTCTATTATACGCAGTTTATATGCCTATTCGACACTAATTTTACTTTAAAATAACTTTAATCTGCTGAACTCGATTTTTCCTGTAAATATAATTATTCAAATTACGTACATCTGACAGCACCGATCTGGAAAAAAATGACATAGATTCATCGCCGAAGAGCTCCACCGAGCGACTGATTTATGAACGAACGAAAGTGATGACAATACCTTTTATAGGCGAAAGAAGAGATGACGATACTGTGTGTTCGGTCGGAATAAAACAACATATGTGCCAAAACCAAATGCCGTCTTTTATAAATTAAAAGTATTATTAAAACTAAAACTGCTTTGCTTAAAACTGGATATGATTACTCTCTATGTTATAAAGTAAATTCCATTAAATAACTCATAAGCGATACGCTTTGATACTCAAAAAAACATAAAAATAGATGAAATTTTGCAATTTTTTTGTATCGAGAAAATTTCATTGTATCGTGTATTCCTTTTGCAGGATACTAGACCATATAGTCAAAAAACATACACCGAAATATTGAATCCCTATTCCTTAAACCTAATAAAGTACACGAAAAAGAAAAAGACCCCTTTTTTCAATATATCACCTTAATGCCTTTGCCACCACCGCCCTCCGCGGCAGAGCGCGGTGCCGTGTGTAAACCGCCTTAGAGAAAACTGCTTTAGCAGCCTTTGAAGTGAAACCCACGAATATAAAAAAAGCTTTCTTTTTATAATTTTCACAAACTTTCTTTCAGCATCAAAATCGCTCCTCCTATGTAACGTAACAGCAGTACAAGTGCATGCGTCACCTGCAATGCATTTATTGTTCGACATTTGCCAACAGTTTCAATTTGGTTCAACATGACACTCATTGCTAACATTAGTTGATACTCCCGGGTTCGCTCGCATTCCAACTAGAGAGAGAAATGTCGAAATTCTTGTTGGGAACATTATAATGCCGTGAATATTTGAAACTAGAGGGAAATGAAATGTTTAAATCGAGTCTAGCCAAATTATGGAATTATTAAGATTGTTTTATTGCGTCATCAAGAGCCTGTTTAATCAAAACGAATCTGAAAATATTTCAAATTTCTTTCATAAATATTTCTGTTTTATTACACAGCACATGTTTTAAAAATGTGGTAAGGGGTTTGAAGATTTTTGTATGGAGGGTGGCCCTAACGCGAGGCCGCCATTTTGATATTTTTTCAGAATCGCGGTGAAAATCGAAAGTTATATATTTAGATAGAGGACACTTATACAAACAAAAAATGTTATGTAACATAATATCCTACAGCTTCACGTTTCGGAGTTATTCACCGAAATATAAGTCGAAAACTGAACCCTGAAACAAGGATTTGTTGTTTTTTTCCCTTCAGGTAAGTATATTGAACTATGAAAACATGATTGCATCATGTATAGGTAATATTTTAGTTAAGAGCGAAAGAGACAAACATATATGTATACCCCTCGCCAAATGAGAACGTGTGTTATATGGTATATGTATTATAATTGGTGCATGGCATGAGCGCGACACCAAGAAAATCCTAATCAGCCTCCCGCTGCCTTCTTGGATGATATTATTTATACCGAATATGGTTAAAAAATCATATGTTTTATCCACTAGGTGTAGTCAATTAATTCATGTGTAAATAACTTAATCAACATGAAGTAACTACAACCTAAATAAATAAATTCGTTATAACAATTCTTACTTTTATCTTTGAATATCTCAGAAACGTGACGATTTATGATGTTATGTTATATCAAGTTTTATGTTTGTATAAGTGTCCCCTATCCAAATATATGACATTTATTGTGCACCTCGATTTTCAAAAAAAAACAAAATGGTGGCTGATTTTAGGGCCAAAATCTTCAAACCCCTTTGTATTTCACAAAAACACAATCACAACACGTCGCGTTGTCAATTATATTCAACTAGCTGGCCCGACAGACGTTATCCTGTTCTTTCATTTCAATAATTCATACAAAATTCCTATAGAAACTGCACTTTCACTTTTCCCTAATTAAGTATCCAACTTTTAAATTTTATCTTTCAGTAAGAACTATAACGAATATTTTAAAACAACAAACAGCCGAATCGGTAGTACAGCTGTTCTGAAGTTTTGCATTATTGTTTTGACTTACATTATTTTTTTATTTGACGAACAATATATTGTAAAATAATTTTTTTAATATGTAGATATTAATATAATTAGTAAACACACATTATTAAACACACATCTTCATAAAAAAATGTAACTACGTGCATAGCTAAGCTGACGGATGTCAGGCGACTCTAGAAGAATCTGACATATTATCCATCCTCTTTGGACGGGCGGTTTGTGGCGAGAGCGAAGTGAAAGAGTTCGCGTTATATCCTCCCCCTTTTGAGCAGGTTATGACCCCATGCCTGGTCAAACAAAGTAAAGCATGCATCAATTAGTAAACACACATTATTAAACACACATCTTCATAAAAAATGTACCTACGTGCGTAGCTAAGCTGACGGATGTCAGGCGACTCTAGAAGAATCTGACATATTTCCATCCTCTTTGGACGGGCGGTTTGTGGCGAGAGCGAAGTGAAAGAGTTCGCGTTATAAATTATATTTTTAAATTTTAATGTGAATTTTGATTGTAATCTTGATTTAATTTAATTTCATTTTAGGCAGTGTATAGAGGACCGCTAGGGGCACTCTGTCTCCGCAGTTTATTAAGTGCCTTTAACGGTACTACATCTCGGCAGTGTATTAAGTGCCGTTAAAAGGCACTCTATCTCAGCAGTGTATTAAGGGCCGCTGACGGCACTCTGTCTCAGCAGTGTATTGAGTGCCACTAGAGGCACTTAATACACTGCCGAGACAGAGTGCCGTCAGTTTGCGACATACTTGTACAGACGCCAGCACATCAATCTACTCCAATCTGTCAAATTTTCCCAATCAACATTGAACCTTATTCTTAAGCGACGAAGTTGAAAATCTATTAAAGAAATTTGACAGCGTGCAGTAACTTGATGTGCTGGCGTCTGTACCTACATTATTTAATTTGCGTTGCGTTTTTTAAATAAAAAACGCGCGGGCAGCATGCAACATGATCATGTAATGTATTACCTATTTTAAATGTGTGTATAAGTCTTTTTTGATTATTTTAATTAAATTTTCTAAACCATGTAATTTCAGATACAATTTATTGTTCATGAAGGTTTACCCTTGTTTGATATAACAACTTTTCGTCGAAAATCACTTCAGCTAATTTTAGTTGCAATAAAGTCATTTCGTATAATTATTCATTTGACCGAATAATTAATTGGTAGATTTTTATTTAGCATATTTATTTCTTTGAAATAATGTCATTTGATCGAATTTTCAAATGCACTAATTTCATTTAGACTAATGTTTCACTAGACTAATAATTATTTAGTCGAAAGATATATGAAAGCGGTTCATCTGTCGGAGTGCCCTAATTTTGATACTGCAACCAATTTCGATGTAGCGCTCGCCGGCCGCTACCGCGGCACCGCTCGCTTCGCTCGCTCGGCTCGCGCGTAGTTGGTCACAGTTCTAACCTAACCTAACCTATATGGTCGGAGTGCCCTAATAGTTATATTGAATAAAACACCAGTTGAATATTCGATAAAATACATGTTATACCACCTGAACACTACATCAAATGAACATTATACCTTTTAATCAATAGCGCAAATGTTGTTATCGCAAATAAATATTCGATGAAATGAAAATTATGTTAAACGATATTATACAAATTGATCATTTTCTTAAACGTTGTTCGAATAACATTCGACGAAACGTTGTTATACCAAACAAGGGTAAACAGTTCATGAATAAACAAACAAACACATGTCATGTAGCATGTAAGCAAAGCATGCAATATAATATAGCATGTAAGCAAGCATGCAACAGGCATGGTTTCTGTCACGGCTCCGGCGCTGCGGGGCTCCGGCGGTCCCACGCGAGCTTATCGTCGCAGATGGTTTAACGCTCACCGCCGCAGCTTCGTCTTGCTGGCCGGCTTCGCCGGCCAGCCTCAGCCGCGGCGGCGAGCGTTATAACCACCTGCTCCTCAACTCGCGGGCCGCCTCGCCCCTCCGCGCCTACGCGATTCTAAATTACACTCTAGGGGTAGGGCAAACAAGACTGCGTGGAGTCGGATTTACAGCGATTCGTTTTTGTCACTAAAACCTTATTTTTAGCTAATTCAATTTAATTATATTAAACAATTTAATTTAGGTAGCGTCCGGTGACTGCCAGAGTCCGTTTAGGCACAAGAGAATGTAAAACACCACATTCCCAAAGCATGACATTCTCTTGTGGCTAAACGTACCCTAGCACTGACCGGCCGCTGCCGCGGCGCCGCTCACTCGGCTCGTGCGTTGTGTGGTGTGGTCACAGTTCTAACCTAACCTAACCTACCTTTCAGCCATTTTCATTTGCTACATTAGTTTTTGTGTGTGATTAACTTACATGACGACATCTATACTTACGCTATAAAATTGTGAAGCTGCGCACGCGTGGGTTATAAACTGCAGTCTAACCAGTTTGTGGTTTAGAGAAAAGGATTTAAAAAACAACAACAAATTTAATAAGACTTTATTAAACAAACAAAAATAAAACATTAAACTTACTTCTTTACCGTTTTATTTACTTTTTTTTTCAAACCTATTGCGGTTAACATGTGACCTTTTGGTCGTCCTCTCCTTTTTCTTACAACTGGCAGCTTTATCGATTTCATCAAATTTGCATCACCGTTTATAGACTGTCCTGTTATTTTTGTGATTCCTTCATTTTCTTTTTGTCTTGTCTGGTCTATTAATGTTATATTTTCACCAACCGTCTCTTTATCTACATCCTTTGTCAGCATTTCTTCTACTATTTCACCTTCCTCATTTCCAAGTATTTCTTCTGTAATCGTATAATTTTCAGCACCAACTATTTCTATTATGTTTTCTGTTTGTAATTCCTCTACTATTCTAACGTTCTCATTATCTGTCTGTCTTGTCTGGTCTATTATTGTTATATTTTCACCAACTGTCTCTTTATCTATGTCCTTTGTCAGCAATTCTTCTACTAGTTCAACTTCCAAATTTCTGACTATTTCTTCTGTTATCGTATAATTTTCTGCATCTGGTTCTTCAATATCATTTGAAGTGAGGGTATGGCTTTTTTCTTGTAAATTATTTTTTAAAAATATTTTTATTTTTTTTCTTTGGCTCCAATACTCAATCAGTGTGTCCAATTCGGTACAACTAGTATTAAAATCTTCCAAATTAAAATTTGAAATAATAGAAGCAATTTTTTCACATTTTGAAACGGCCATTTTATATTTTTGTTGTGTAGTTAATATTCGTTTTTTACTAACTGTTTGAATACTGGTTTGAGATTGAAACAGTGAATCAAACTGCAAAGATGAACTTTTAAAAAGTTGTATGTATGTACTTTTTAAGTGTCGCTTGTGTACTAATGCTTCATCATAAAGATCTTTTTTTTCCATACACCTGACAGAGAAAATATGAGAGCATGGTAAATAGTTGGTAATGTTGAACGGACAAGAACATTTGTAGGATTCAATGTCAACTGTGTGTCCCATCTCTGGATTATCTTTACAAATTACAGTAAAGACAGTATTGTCATTAGACACATGAAATTTTGAAATATTCTGTATACTCTTGTTCACCAATTTAAATGCGTGTGTTGTAAGGAGATTTAAGTAGCCTTCTTCTGTTGATCCATGTTCAAAACTTGTAACCAGTTTTTTTACTGACATCGAGTTTGCAGTTTGATTTCTTTTCGTTTTTATACTATTCAGCAATACGTTGAAATTTTCAAAAAAGTTTTCAAGATTTACAAACTTATCACAAACTTGTTTGATCTTCTGATTAAAAGATTCTAAATGGTTTGTGGTTCTAACACCAAAAATAAGGATTTTATTTCTGTAACATTGCACCCATTCTTCCTTTATAACATGCCAGTTTTTGTTATAGTACTCAGAAACTTTTTCATAATTAAGGTTCATCAATCTTTGGTACAGAATTTCATATTCAGTTTCAGTTTTCGAAAAACAAATTTTTTGTAACAATTCAAGACAATTTTTTCTCTCGTTGCCGTTTATATCCATTGATTGAATTGATATTGCAGTTCGGAAACGTTTCAATACATGGAACATGCATAATTGATGAGATGCATCTGGAAATTCTTCATAAAGTACAGACTTTTCCCCAAAATCCTTATCCGTTAACATGGTTTTGACCGAACAACATTTTGGATTAAATTCCTTAAAAACTTTGATCATGTGGCTGATAATAGCACTGGTTTCTTCAGTGACTACAAAAATCGCCACAGGGTCTCCTTCGTTGTTTCCATTTATTGACATTAACACGTATACTGGCATATCCAAATTATTTAATTTATAGGTGCCATCCAACATCAATATCTCAGGATATCCCGCGAAACAGGACTGCATCCAGGGTGTCTGATAATAAATACCAAGAAGGCTATGGTCTTCATCAACAATAATATGAACTATATTATCATCAACATCTATTATCTTTAGAACATTCTCTAAGTTTGTTGTAGAACACTGCTTACTACTTTTCAAATTGGTGATATCCCGTAGCTGAATAGGTTTACCTGTTTTATTCTGTAAATATGCCTGGAGAAGTTTCTTGTTGCATTTTAACTGTAATAAAGTTTCTGCTTCTTTTTTTTCTTCAGAGTCTAATTTTCTTTGTTTTGGCAATGAATGAAAATAATCCTTGTCAATAATATGATTGTGAATTTCATTAATAGATACAATCTGTAATTTTTGCCCATCTGATGAAAGATTAAGCTTAATATTCATTGGACAATCATTTTTTGTAGTAAAACTGCTTCTCAATCCCGAACCTTTCGCCTTAAATTTCCGACCACCTCTTGAACACGCAAACGTTACACTATAGTATTGTAATTCTGCATTACAATAGCTCAATTTCTTTGGACATACTTTTTTCATCGATTCTATGTTACGTGCATCACGCTTCCATAGTTGTATGAAATGTTTCTTTTCATATTCCTCTATGTGTGACAATAAATCCTTTAATGACGTGAATTCAGTCATTGTACTCACTTCAGTCATAGTTACTTTTGTATTAAATAATATTTATCGAAAACAAATAAGACTGTACGATCAATCAAATTATGGCGGCAGCGAACTATCCTCAACAATCAAACAAAATAACAATTGACAGTGACAATGACAATGACATTGACAATTAGTGGCACTGTATCCACAGTGGATACAGGACCAATAGCGGTGCTCTATACACTTCGTTCATTTTAATCTAATTTTATTCAATTTTAATCTTAATTTAATTTAATTATAATCTTTATTTAATTTGGAAATGTTATGTTATTATGTTATGCCTATACTAATTGTTATTATGAGTCTTTATGTTACTTGAATTAAATGATTTGAATTTTGAATTTGAATTATGCGCTTACCAACGAACATCATTTATCCATTTTTACTTAAAGATAGCTGGGCTTGGTTAACCTGACAGATTAACAGTCGTACAGTATAATTATCTGCCGTTAAAAACTTGGTAAAAAATATACAGCTTTTGTCATTTATATGGCTTACGCGCAGTAGCCATTAAACTAATTGTATCATAAGCTGTTTGACTCATTTAGCTGTTTGATAATGCCCGGGATTATAACAGCTGAAACAAATACATCAGTATTTGCAGAACTTTCGGGAATATTTGTTAGTCATTAAAAGAATACCAGGATACATAATTAGCTCATGATCTTTCGTGTAGGTAGGTTAGGTATCGTGGATATGTTTATAGACATAAATCTTCAAGCACAAATACCTAGACACCGAAATTCTACAGTACAGTAAATCAATGTGTTGTGAATTTTACAAAACATGGTTAAAAGAGCCTCGTTGGTTTAGTGGTCGCAAACGTTACAGCTGAGCATGAGGTCCTGGGTACGATTCTCTGGTCGGGCAAAGTGTTTTCGGGGTTTTCCATCTGGAATTTCTCAGTAGCAGCCCGGAGTCTGGATTTGTGCCCGGTTGATAGCAATAAGCTCGCCCCCTATTACATGGGACTTAAACATAAACCTCTCCCTTTCGGGATAAATGAAAGAAAGAAAGAAAGAAAAAGAAAAATATTTTATTTGGGACACGTACAGGAAATACAAACAGTAATAAAAAATAAAAAAAACTAAAAGGAGCATCTAAAACTAACAATTAAACGAGTTCAAATTAACCAAAAATTAAAATTAAAAACGACCTGTGCGAGGCCAAAAAGGCCACTATCTCAGCATAATGCTGCGATACTTAAAAAATAAATACCGCAGCGCTGGTATTCTGATAGGGCCCGATGCGTGATGTTATGTAGATTAAAGAGCTGAAAACTCGGTAAACATCGAACTAGAAAGGTATAATTTCTTGCTTGGGGTCCTGGGTTCCCCTGTGACCACTGTTATTGAGTTTTTCCAATACGATTACTCAGAAGCATAGATCTATGCTCAGAATCAACCCGAAGTTTAGAGTTGATCCCAATTTGTGGCAAGGCTCGTCCTTTTCCTCTAACACACAAAACTGGCGAAATATGGTTTTGTGATACACCTCTGTCTAAATTAAATTTATTTATAAAAGTTATTTATTCAAATTAGGTTGAGAATCAGCACATTTTGAAGGTTGTTCCGGCTGTTGCCGCTGTGAATCTTCGAAAACAATGAACTAGAACTGGTATTTGATGAATCCTGTTTATTTTTCTGAATAATATGAAGAGCGATACGTCCGCCATGCGATCTCTGTTCTAGACTTCTTTTTTCAAAAATCGGCGCGAAGAACACAAGTTGGTGCAGCGGCATGGCTACAGTAAGTCCCACCGTACGCCACCTGGCGGCGGCGGGGCCGTACCTAACGTCTAATTGCATAAGGCGGTGCTCCAAAATGGCCCACCCTTCCCAATCTTTCACGGAAATACGGGCATAATTCATGTACATTACATATTATCCACTTACAAATATAGCGATTTCACCTAAACCATATTTGTTATGTAGATGACGTGAAAGCATAGAGCTTAAACATTTACTGCTGACGTCATCACTTTATATCTATGGGTTAGATAACCTTGCATACCGCTCTGCGTCTAAACATTACGTCTTCTCGAAAGATAGTAAATTACTGACCGTGGTAGTGGTTATAATCTTTCGAACAGTCGTTAGCTCGATGTTGATCAAATATGGTATTCCTAAGTTTCGTCTTAGCCTTCCCCTAATAAGTTTGGAAAGACTTCCAATTTCTTAGCCCTGTTACTATTACTGCTGGGCAAAGGGCTCTCTCCATGACTTCTTGCGATCCAGGGCTAATGTGGAATGTATATACCGCTCGTCCCGCCACCCGTCCCGGGTTCAAAATTAAATGCGTAATTGTAACACTTTTGAAACGTTTGCAGAAGCGAGTGGTGTAATAGTTTTCATGTTTATTATGATTTATAAGCGGTAGGTATCTATACATTACTCTCCAGCAGAATGCGTGCCTGCCTGATATATAAAACAATGGTTAGACCTGCTGTTCTATAAGGATCAGAATGTTGGGCCACAAAAGGGATGAATGAAAGGTGATTGCATGCAACTGAGATGAGAATGCTAAGAGGGATGTGTGGTGTTACACGAATGGATAGAATATGAAATGAGTACAAAAGAGGAAGTCTGAAAGTGGCACCGGTGACTAAAAAATTGTGCAAAGTTTTGAGTATGAATGTCGATGGCTATTATAAGAGTAGGGGAAGACCAAAGAAACAATGGATGGACTGTGTGAAAGATGATATAGCTAGAGAGGGGGTGAATACCAAAATGACGACTAATAGAGAAGTATGGAAGAAAGGGACATGTTACGCCGACCACATATAAATTGGGATAAGGGCAGGAGAATGATGAGAATGCGTGCCTGCCCCAACATAGACAGAGTCACAGCTTTCCTCAAAAGGAATACTGTTGTAAAACATTCAGTATCAATCAGCAAAATATTCAAATACTACAATTAAAACCCATTAATTAAAATGTAATTTAATAATCTGATGCAGTTGGCATGTGCGGCATTTGGGCAGTTGTCAACGCACGATGACAGTCGGTCAATGTATTGCCATACCAACTTAACGTGAGACTAGATTTAAATAGGTATCACTCATCAGATAAGCGTTATTATGACGGTCGTCATGTGCGTGATGATGAAGTATGATAGATGCATATATAACCTATGATAGTAGCTAACTTACAGAGAGGAGCTCGTGTCTATGATATAACAGCCGCACGGGTCGATCCATCAGGTTAAGCTACGACTCCTCCGTTCCTCGGAAAGCAAGTTAAGCCGTTGGTCCCGGCTGTCATTCGTAGATATTTGACAGACGTTACGAGAAGACAGAAACCCAAAATTCTAACACCAGTCTTACCAAGGGGTATCGTGTAACCTAGTTACTTCGTTGTGGAGGTCAGATAGGCAGTCGCTCCATGTAAAATACTGGTATTCAGCTGCATCCGGTTAGACTGGAACCCGAACCAGATGAAGAGTGAACAGGCATCTTCTGGGCACGCGCATTCCGTTGCAGACCTTATCCAACGCTTTCCATCAACCGTTTCGTGGTCAAAAGCAGGCCCATTCAGTAATAAAAAAATGCCTGCAACTAGAACAAACAATCTGGGATTGGATTCAAATACCTAGTAAGAAGAGAGGCAATTTGTGGAAGAACTTATCCTTGAAAGGCACATTAACTAGTTTTATTTTACTTACACTGTTTCTGAGCTAACAGACATTAACACAAATGAATGAAACTCGTTTGAAAATAGTAATGTTTTTGATAACATTCTTTCTAAACGGAAAACGGAAACAGTGATAGTGTTTCGCCAATAATTCTTAAAGTAACAGCTTTGATTGTGGTGGTTGTAAATAGTAGCTAACGACTCGAAACACCGATCGCGGCAATCCGTGCATATGGCCCGCGTGTGCAAGAAACTGAATAAAAATAAATTAAAAAATCTTTGAATACAGAGAGTGGTGATCATGGTGAAGATGATGATAAATTTTGGTCAAACCGTTCAGCTAAAATTGAATTTAAACATGGTTTAGAGAAATAAATATTTCATTAGTTATCCTAACATTGAAAAGGATAATGTTCTAAGTATGTTGACAAAGATCGCGGGACAAACAGAACTCTATTATCCAGATGAAGATGGTTGCAAGCTAAATAAGAAGAATGAACTTGACCTTACAGTGTAAGAATACAATTATGACATAATACTCAATGTAATTCCACATATTACATGCTCCACATGTTGTTCCACCAAATCACGGGGCAACATGTGTCACGTACAGAAATATGGCTACTAATGATTCATGGATACTGGATACAGTAATCACGCTAAGATTAACTGGATTAGCAGTATTATATATTGACATAAATTGTATAATTTTGGAAAAGAAATGAGAAAATTGTTGCGAATAATACTTTCTTCCCAACTTTTAAAGTGCTTTTTTGCTATTTCATCGGTAAATAAGTGTTCTTCCATTTTTATATTTTCTTGATAAAATGTAAGTATCCAAAATCCTCTTCCTTTTAAATAAAAGTATTGATTTAAAGTCTATGTAACATCGAAGAAGTTCATATCTATAAACCGTAAGGACTATTTCTGCTTGCAGCGCTCGGTGGATATAGAACCGGGGCGGTAACAGAAGTGGTCATCAAGTTCACGGGTATTTATTTTCAAACAGCTTACATAATTATGAACTTTGTTCTTCGATAGTACCTCTACCTACTTCAATATTTACATTCACTTTCACCCACCCCTCCTCTTTTACTTGTCATCTACCCTTTACTACTCGTATCTGAACCAAATAAGATCCTTCATTTTATTCATCATTGACTGATTGTCTTCTAAAGCTATGCCTTGTAGGTTTCCACTATAGCACGACTTGTTTGACATCGTCACCTGCTGTATAACGTCTTTGATTCCTTACGTTTATTAACTCAATCAAGACGAACATTTAAAAAAGTTATTAAAATTAAAACCCAACAAAAAAAGTCAACTAAAAAGGTATAAACAAGACATCACAGACAGACAAATTAAAAATCCGGAGACACACACACAGGGCATAAATCGAACAGATTATGTGTGACTCGTTTTTTTTTATTTGTCGGTCTCGTTTGTGTTTTTGTTTGAGTGTAGCGGACGATCAAGATGCTTCCAACGAGATCTCATTTGTCAAATTATGATAAGTAGTTTAGAAGTTATGAGATAACAGATGAACATACATATAAAACATTTATATTCGTGTCAAAATCATATCCCTCCCTCCTTTCTGCTTCGCCGTAGTCGGGTAAAAAAAAATACAATTGAATGCTCAATATTATAATAACTAAAATATAATCTACTATTGATCAGCCATATTCTTCTCATTCCACTTCTCGACGTACTCTTGCCTGACGGTCTTAACATCTACAGTAGCCGCGGAGGTGACGCTGCCAGCAGTGGAAGACTTCTTCTTACACCTGATGAACGGCTCTATGAAGGTGCGCCAGGCCTTGCCGAAGATCTGCATTAGGCCTATCACGGACAGGCCCAGCAGGAAACCCTGGAAGGAAAGCAGAACTCTTGAAATGGAAACATGTTTTTTTTTTCCTAGTTGACTTAGGCTCGGCGCAAATGGGCCACCGACCACAGCCACTGGTGGCCAGCGACAGCGCTTTTTCATATAGTTTGAGTGGCCGCCACCGGCTACACGTGTGCGGCGCGTCTTTACAAAATATATGAAAAAGTGTATTAAGTCGCTGTCGCTGGCCACCAGTGGCTGTGGTCGGTGGCCCGTTTGTGCCGAGCCTTAATAGCAATCATAACTACAGTAGGTAAATGCGAAACTGACTTTGTCTATCACGCTTTCACACTGAAATGGCTGACCGGATTTGTATGAAATTTGGCGCATGGGTAGACCATCACCTGGAGAAGAAGGACAGAGGCTACTTGTCATCCTGGGTCCATACGAAGTCGCGGGAAACAGCCTACTACTACTTAGGTACCTACATAGATATCCAATTATAAGTTTGGAATCATTTCATTCGTTGTTTCTTTTACTGTTGGTGTTTACCATTCATGTACAATCATCAGATTGATTATCTAGCACAGGCATTCCCAACCGGTGGGGCGCGCCCCACGCGGGGGGAGTAGCGTGACCAACGGGGGGGCGCGGCAGCTCTCTAATAATATGCTAGATAGATTTATTAAATTTTATATTCTTGTCATAAGATTAAGACTAGTTTACAAACCCCAATCGTTTCACAATACTTACTTAGGTGCTGTAAAACAGTCAGCTTTTCAGCATAATTATGTCGACAAAATAAGTTTTTCTATTTCTAGAATAATCGACAGAAAATCTAACCTATCCAAGGGGGTACAAACATTTTCGAACTCACTTTCCTCGCTTTACATTCTTATGCTTTTATTATGTCGACAAATTAACTCAGGGGCGTAGTGACTTTAAAATAAAGTTATGGGGTACCTGATGTACCCTGTATTGTATAGCTTGTCCACTCTGAAATGACGAGCCCCACTGCCGCATTTTACGCAGACGGTAATGCGGCCCTTCTGTGGTACCTACCTAACTAAACCAGCAGTATAAGCTGAGCGCTTATTTTATTAAAACTCCGCACTTTACTAGGCCAGCTCTTGGTCAAAGTGATGCTGATTTTAACTGAGTTGTTATTTTTACACTTCACGTATCCCTACTTATGTCTCGAATTAGCTTCTAACACACATATGTACCTAATATTATATCTACAAAACAATCAATATGAGACATAACTCGACCTTGAAATATACAAACTCTAGAATAACTTTATTGAACACTAAAAGTGATCTCAAACATGCTTGGAAATTCGTACATTATGTTGATATCCTTTGAGATGGCATTGATGGACTCACGTATGTGTGCCCTCATTTTTCACGTTCGACCATCAATGTCCTTGTTGCAGGCCGTGACAGTAATGTACTATTCCAAAAACTCGCTTCAAAAGGTCATTTTTATTTCATGTTGCTTTCCTCTGACCTTTCAAAATAGTGTTCTATAATGCTTTTGTGCTCGGGGGCCTATTATTTATAACTATCTGACATTAAAATATTTTTTTATATAAATTAAGTACAACCTGGATTTAATTCATTCATTATTTTGTCGTGTAATGTGAAATCAAGTTTTAACAAAACATCGAACTATTTACTTAATGTGAGTTACCATTTGTGAGTCTGTATGCACCACAAAATTTAATTCCAAAGACACAAAGCTACCTACTCATTGAAATAGCAGCATGGCACCTTGCCAGCCGCTGACATTATCAATAGCATCATGTTTATCTCCTTGGAGTACGAGGATGTTTGTGTAATATCTGGATTGGCAGAGCTTAGGATTGAGCCTATTGAAGACGAGGCCGTGATTCCGGGTTCAGGCAGAAATTAGGGTCAATGAAGACTTAGCATTACGTGTCGGATCATGTGGAGTGTCTGACATTTTGACTGCTTTTGCCGCAGTGGCTGTTTTACTGCCAGTCAAACCCACACGCTGCCGCATCTGATCAAATATAATTGTAATTCCTATGACGTACAAGGCTACTTTATGAACAAGAAAAATTCCGAGTGATTTTTTTTTTTTTTCATTAGCATTTGAAGAACAAATCTGTAAATCAAGGTGTTATATTTCACTTGTTATATTCAATTTTGGATCATTTATTACATGCCCGCATTATCTTTCATATTTGCACAAAAGGTGTCGCAACACCAAAGCCATATTACAATAATAGTATGTTAATGTTATTACTAACAAATATGTGTACTTACAATACTACCACCAAGGTCCGACACGAACAGGTTCCAGTCGTAGTTGTAGCGCTCCTCGTACACCGCCACCATCATGCTGTTGAAGTAGAAGAACAGCTGCGAACAGAAATACGCACCACCCATCACATCCACCTTCATATTGGTCTACTAGTGTATTTAGTAAATTTTTGAGGTTCTTCTCGGATTTTCTACGGACTTTTTCTGATATCCTTACTTTTTTTAAAGTGAAAACTTCTTTAGACGCTTGAGCACTTTTTGGGTGAACGAAAATCATGGCACTCGCGTCATTGTCACCTAATGCTTTCCATGAGCTATACGTATCGAACGAAATACATCAACGCGAGAATCTCAAAAAGTTACTTAACGAAAGACATCAACGCAAGAATAAAAAAGTTACTTAGTTTTCATTTCTATCGGCAGTCCCCTAAGACTGCCCGATATATTTTTTTTCTTTTCAATTTAATCCATCCACCATCCACTAGCTAGCCATCCAATTTGGACCGTATTGGCGGTTGGAATGTGGCTGCATATCCTTATGAACATCGTCATCATAAAAGTCGTCTTCTTTATAGCATACGCTTTCTGATCCTATAGTTTCTGGTTTGGAGTTAGTTCTGCTTATGGGAGATCCGTTACAAGTGTCAATAGACTTGGGAGATCCCTTACATGTGTGTACAGACTTGGGTGGTCCCTTACATGCGTCTGCAGAGCAGCTTCGCCGCTACTCTCAGACCACATCTTGGCCGAGCTGTCCCAGAAGTAGAATTGTTGCCGATCCGTGACAAACCCGTTGTACAGGAGGGAGTGGCAGATACGGGGGCAGATCTTGCACGAATGGTTCTCGTATATTCTGAAATTTGAAAAATAATTTCCACATTATGAATCCGTACCTAAGCCTTGAGAGAGCTAAGAGAGCAGTGGTGGCCCAGTGGTAACGGCCCCGCCTTACGAGTTGTAGGTCGTGGGTTCGAACCCAAGCAGGCGCTTTACTTTGTGTAAATAATTTCATCACCACTGCTCTTAAAACGGTGAAATAAAACATCGTGAGGAAATCCGCATGTCTTAGAACCAAAAATTCGAAGACATGTGACATCTACAAACCCGCACTGGGCCCGCGTGGAAGATTACAGCCCGCTCCCTCTCACAGAGAGGAGGCCTGTGTACCAGCAGTGGGAACATTAATAGGCTGATGATGATGATGATGACCTAAGCGTTTCCAATTGAGGTCACTTCTTTATAATATTGAACATGAGATAGCAACCCAATTTGTAGACTCACATAAATATTTGGGGGCTCACATAAATACGTCTCGTTTGGCAGACAAAATAACATGGTGTTAGTTATTTACGATCAATGGTCAATGAAGACTGAAAAACGATGGTATTCCCCTCTCCAGGAATTTCTCGAAATAAATAAAATAAATTACCTACCCTTTCCAATCAATGTAAGTAAGGCTACTCAAAATGTACTCATTGAGTACTTTCGAGTAAACGTACAACTCGAAAGTACTCAATGAGTAGCAAGAATATACCGCTAGAAGCATTAGTGCAGGTCGACATAAAAGAGTCTGTAAATACACACATCAAAAGTGTCTAGGGATCAAGCATTTTTATGCGGATTTCTTGAGATTGAGATGTGGCTTTGTAATAAATTTATGATTTTATAAATTTATATGGATCCTTTTTGGTGCATTTTATAATTTGAATCAGGAACTGTGAATCAAATTCGAGTAAAAGATGAAAATCAGCTGTCAATATTTTCCCTATAAAAACATACAACGCATTGAAGACATTATTAGTGCTACTGTTTCCCTACTACTGATTAAAACCAACGTTGCAGGGAAGAAATGCTCAGAGCCGTGGGAATGATAGAAGCTGGTTCCCGGCAACGTACTGTGGCTTTAGCTCTGAATACAAGTCAGAGTGTTATCAGTCGACTTTGGACACGTTACCGAAGCACTGGTACCGTGGCTGAGCGCCATGGAGGACGGTATCGCTGCACCACACGGAGACAAGACCGATACATTCAAATCTTAGCTCGAAGAGCTCCAACAATAACCGCCATGATGTTAGCCGTGAGGCTTCATCACTCTTCAGGGAACTTAATTAGCGACCAAACAGTCAGAAACCGCTTGCATGAAGTGAACCTTCATTCCCGAAGACCGCTACGGGTACCACCTATAGCAATGCACAATTGTAGGATTCGATATCAATGGGCTCTTGAACACAGAAATTGGGCAGAAGAACAATGGCGTTTCGTGTGCTTTTCTGATGAGTCTCGTTTTGGTATGAGACCGGATACAAGACGTATACGACACTGGAGAACCCCTGGACGCCAACAGCGATTAAAATCCTGCCAGGAAGTCCATCCTTATAGTGGTGGAACCATCATGGTATGGGCGGGTATTTGGATCGGCGGAAGAACTGAGTTGATTTGGATCAGAGGCAACCTCAACGCTCAAATTTATGCTGAGACGATTGTATCAGACGTCATCGTTCCTCTACAAGTGCAAATCGGTCCCTTATTTCAGTTAATGCATGATAATGCACGACCGCACACCGCAAGAGTTGTAAGACAGACTCTCGCCGCAGCTAACATCAATGTCCTGCCCTGGCCTGCTCAGTCGCCAGACTTGAACCCGATTGAGCATGCATGGGATATGCTACAGAGAAGAGCTCTGCCGAATATGGAGGGTATCCAGTCGCAAGAAGACCTTTTTTTGTTGTTGCAACGAACATGGGCGGCCATTCCACAGCGTGATTTGGATGAACTCATTTTGAGTATGCCAAACCGATGTTCTTGTGTTGTTAGTGTTCGCGGTAGAAACACGAATTATTAATTGTTTAAGTTACCCAATAAAATTTTAAAGAAAACTGTTATTTCAGTCTTTTTTTCGAACTTTAATGTTAGTGGTTCAAATGTCAAAAATCCCTTTATTAGGAAAATGGCAAATTTCTTTATTAATGCAAAGGTGACTTGGTTTATCGTTACTGTGACAAACGAAAACACTTTATTTGATGAATCCTTAAAGAAAATTTTAATTAATATCAATCAGGAGAAAAGTTATTGCAAAAATATATGTTGATCCCTAGACACTTTTGATGTGTGTATTTTACTTTAGTAATGCAGACCTCTAATGATGGCACTACTTCACCGACAAGTACTAGTAGGTTTTGAGTCACCCACAAGCAATATTTTTAACAATTTATTTAAATTATTTTATTCATATCATTCGAAATAACCAAAGTGCGATAGTGGCGCCGTCATTTCTTCCAAACTCTTTTTTGCCAAGCTGTATTTCAATGGTAGTCCGCCATTGAAATGCTGTATACATTGAATAATAAAAAGGACATGCTCACTGTTCGTAATGAGAGATAAGTGCTCTCATGCTGGAGTAGTTGTTACAATAGGGCGTGTGGCTCTGCATCCAGGGTCCAGAGCATCCGGCATGCTGCACTGCCAGGTCCCACACGTACTTAGTGGTGCACTAGAAGAGGATCGATAACTTAGTTTCCAAAAAAACTAACGGACACACTGCGGGGTAAGCTCGCTTCCATATTTCACCATCTTATTCATCTAAATATTCATAGTCACCAATTCACTTGAATTCTAGACTAAATTACTTGTAATCAAATGGTCAATTTAGAAATCATAAATTGTATTAATTTGTTATAGCTATTAATTTCTACTGCATGTGTAATCCAGTAATTTATATCACACGATTAGTTGTGATGGTCTGGATATATACTTTAATTAAAATTAAATCAAAATTTTCTGTTCATGATAGACGAAGTTATATAATCTGTGCTATGTACAGACGCATCAAGTTACTACAATCTGTCAAAGGGCATCATTGATTTTGGGCTAAATGTGAAAGTGCCGACCAAACAAAAAAAAAGTTGTATTCCGTTAAAACATGTTATTCTCTTCACTTTTCACTATGGGACCACATCTGTAGGGCCATTCCCTGCGCTGTTAGACGTCTTTGTAAAATACTGTTTTCAGTATGTTTTAGTTATGAGAATAACAGTAATCTAATTATAATAATAGCTTTTTACGGCAGTAATCATTACAGTCATCATCTTATAATGTGAAACTAAGGTTCTAGGGTTATTCTCCACATACCTACAGTATGAGAAATAAAGTTTTTTTTTTTGTCAGGCAGTACATACTATTATTAGCTGATTGAAATAGTTATCACAAGTATCAACTGGTTTTAGGTCTATTTCATCATATCAGCCGAAAGACGTCCACTGCTGGACATAGGCCTCCCCCAAACCCCGCCAGTTCGATCGATTCTGTGCCACTCCAGAATCTTTCGGCCCCATCGGCCATCTGGTCTGCGAGCAATGTGTCCTGCCCATTGCCACTTAAGCTTAGCAATTCTTCGGGCTATGTCGGTTACCCTTGTTTCTCCTGCGGATCTCTTCATTTCTCATTCGATCACGTAGGGAAACTCCAAGCATAGCCCTCTCCATTGCTCTTTGGGTGACTTTTAGCCTTCTGATAAGGTATATGTATTGTGAGCGACCACGTTTCAGTGCCATAAGTCATCACTGGCAACACGCACTGGTCAAAGACTTTCGTCTTGAGACACTGTGGTATCTGGGACGAGAAAATATTGCGTAGCTTCCCGAACGCTGCCCAGCCGAATCGGATTCGACGCTTGACCTCTTTCTCGAAGTTGGACCTACCTAGCTGGACAGTTTGTCCTAGGTAAACATACTCGTCAGACGTATAACAGCGCAGGGAATGGCCCTACAGATTTGGTCCCATAGTGAAAAGTGAAGAGAATAATATGTTCTAACGGAATATAACTTTTTTTTTTGTTTGGCCGGCACTTTTACATTTAGCCCAAAAATTTATGGACCGTGAATGTTCTCCTTTCTTTAATAGTTTTCTACTTTATATCTAAAGAATAAGGTTCAGTGTTGATTGGGAAAATTTTACAGATTCGAGTAGGTTGATGTGCTGGCGTCTGTACCTCGGTCAGGTCTTGGATGGGTTAGATTGGATAGGTCGAATTCGTTTTAATAGTTTTATAATCATTCCTACAATTGCCTATAGCAGTCGCTACAGGCGATTAGCATTTTGTGAAACCAAGATCAAATAGTAATGTACGAACACTTTTAGGGTACATTAACTATAAAAAGTAAGTTCAAAAATTAAAACCCGACTACTGAAAAATGACGCTCTAAAAAGTATGAAACAAGAAAATATTTCAGACAGAAATCAAGACATAGGTACAAAAATGGTCAAGGTGAAGCCAAAGGTAGCATGCCTGTACACCTACAAAATTATAATGGCATGCGACGACGGCTTTACCATTTTTGTACTTATGTCTTGATTTCCGTCAACTTTCTACGTCATGGTGACTTAAAGTACAAGTTACCTCATTAGCGCTGTAGTTAACCTGGCTAATGCAGGGGTCGTCATTGCTGCTGATCATCTTGTACTGGTCTACCTTCAGCTTCACGGTCAGGGTCTCGCCCACGTTAACGTACAAGGAGTCCACCATCCCTCCATTGTATACTGTTACCTCTAGATCAGTAATAAAGAACTAGGAGTTATGAAGCTGATTTCAATTTAGCAATAAGATAGAACAACTTTTGCTATGAGACATATGTGAAAAAAATCTGGAATTTCTCTCAAAAAAAAGTTGAACAATTGCAGATAAAGCAGATCAGGAGCCGCGACCCTTAGCACAAAGAAGAACGGCGTAAAGAAACTCAAAAACTCAAACTCAAAGCATTTAATTCAAATAAACCAATTACAAGTACTTGTACTTGTCAGTCAGAAAGATGAAGCTTTGCCCATTCTAATGCGTAGAAGGTCCCTATGCAGAAGAACCGGCAAGGAACTCCACGGAAATTCTTTTAAATCAGGACTTCAGTCCTTAAGTCTTCATTTAAGGACTGATTCCTTGATCCAGTATTTCAATCCAACGGTTGAATCTAGTTGCACTGGATCGAATTAAGCGGCTGCTCTATTCTAATCTATCGCTGGTCACTGAATGCTGGAAATCCTAGATCGATCCAGTGTCACTGAATTGCACGGCTAGTGGATCGAAATATTGGATCAATGCAAATCAGCCTTTACAAAAATATTCTTTACCAAACACGTACCTGTAAATGGTTCCTTCGTGTAATGTATATAGACGTGGTACCCAGGTGGTACAATGCTGGTGGTGGTGGCGATGTCCCGGGCGGTATGCTTCAGCGACACCGAGTAGCCAAGCGGCTGTGTCGCATGGGTGCTCAGGATCTTGGGAGTCAGGGTGTAGCAGCGACCGAGAGCGAAACCCATTGTTTCAGTAAGTTCTACATCTGTTGAGGTTGGAAAATGATTTAATGCTTGAAAACCTTGACTGTTAAGATTTTATTGTGAAACAAACGGAAAATGTCCTAAATGACCAATGCGGACATTTTCCGTTTTCTACTTTTGTTGGTGGTGGTGCTATGGTGTGGTGTGGTGTGCAGTGGTGCTGTCAATAAATAAATGCTAGCCTAGTGTCGTTAAATATGACGAAGGATATCAGATAATGAATAGAAGCAACTTTCGATTTCTGAGTCTCCCGCAGTTGACTTTCGTTAACAATCTGTCTTTCTCTTAAAAAGCTAAAGACAGTTTTGGATAATAATAATATATAGAAATATCTAAAAAGTCAAAGATCTTACTGTCAGGCTCTCCGGCGAGACCGAAATGCAGAAAAAAGTCCTCCTCATTGTACGTGATATTTTCCCACAAGTCGTCCAGGCTAATGTTTTCAAAGTCGAAGCGCAGCCAGGCCGAAGTGTATTGAGGATGAGCTTGCAGGCCGTATTCCTGGAAATTGTAACTATGATATATTGAAAACTACTCTAATGACTAGTCTGAACAAGGATCTCGAAACTTCGCCTCATCAACCGGTCCTATACTTCTCGTACCCAACGGATTCTCGTGACCCTCACCAAGTCATCGGTCCATCTTGTTGTAGCGTGGCATTACCCACACATATGGTAATGGTAATGCCTGACTTAGTCCTGTTCACCCAGAAAGTGATTCGACATTCTAGTAAAAGTCTTAGGATTCCACTATACAATGTCGCCCATTGGTATGTGACCGCCCGTCTTTTTTCTGAATACGAGTATACATGAAAAAAAAACGAAAATTTACTTTAAAAGGGGTTCCATCTTTAATGCTTTTCTTTGTGCTCTTCTTGTTTTATTGGCTTGACTATTTTTTTAAATTAAAATTATTCGACTATGAAAAAAAACGTAGGTGAAGACATTTTTTGCACAAGTGTAAGTCCATAAAATCATAGGGGCATATTGAAATAGGATTCCCTATCCATCCGTCCAGCGGTGGACGCGAAAATGTGAAGGAATAGAATCGAAGGGAATCGTTAATGTCGCCGCGATGAGCGTGATTTCTCGAGCTTTCTCGTGACGAAAATGTTCAATAATTCGCGCGAATTCTTATATTGTCTGCACAAAACCCATATCTTAAACCAACAAGGCATGACTCTATTACATTTCCAGATGTTACAAAAAGGGCTAAGTAGGTACTCACCCTCATTTTATCAAACTTGTAAGGTGGTTCTCTGCAGAAAGTTACGCTGGGGTAGATAAGGGTCTTGTTGAAGTCGAAGTGCGTGTACGTGGTGATAGGGACGTCTATCAGTTTGTAGATGCATACTGATATCTGCAAATAATAATATCTTTTAGGGCTTTGCAACAAGTCTTCCTATAATAAAGTTTACGTGAGCCCAACTCGGCATTTTAAACTTTATTAACTAATGCATGTCATGCAGGCATGTCGGGATAAAAAGTCCTATGTCCTAACCCAGGTCCTATCCGTAGTTCGTCCAAATTCGTTCAAGCGTTTTAAAGTGAAAACGTAACAAACAAAACACACAAAACATCAAATATTTTCTCTCTCTCATACGAGTAATATTAGGGTTTAGATAGAAATACCTGCTGCATTACAACTCCAATACACACAATAACGACCACCGTTTTGATTAAATTGGGACCTTGAATACATTCTGCACACTTCTGCCGAATCTTCCATCTAGGATCTTCTTCAACCTGCGAAAAATAAACAGCAGTAGCTAAGTTTATCAAAGCTAAAGCCAAAAATGTTCTGGCGCTAATTCAGTGTCCGTTTCATCTGACATAGAAAAGACCTCTTCCCTAAGTTTCAGATTGAGTACAGGGCACTATAGAGTATCTGCTCTTTTGAATAGAACTCAGTTTCGAACTAACCACTAAATCTTGGTGACTGTTGTCTTCGTTCTGCATATTTATTTTTTTTTTTGTTTGATTGGCAGAGCGCACTGAGCTTCCCTGTTCCTTAGCGCCACTTCTTCCGAGCCAAGGCACTAGGAGGTGGGGAAGGGTGCGCGTTTTGGAGGACTGTCTTATGTAATTTTAAAGTACGAAAATACGATGGGACGGCAATCCGACACGACCGGAGAGAGATCAGGACCAGGACCAACGGCTTAACGTGCTTTCCGAGGTAGGGGGTTATCGTTACTTGGAAATTCCTAATGGAAAAACCCAATAACACTGCCCGACCCGGGAATCAAACCTATAGGAACCCACGCTCAGTAGTCGCGCTTGCCCACGGGCAGTCTTATATATGTGCCTTACTAAGATAACAGAATCAAAACAATGCAATACCTTCTTTTCAACAGTCATCTTCTGTGTTCCAATTTTCCTGCAGATTAATTTCTCATTTTGCACGACTGACTTTCCGTCCACAACAAGGATGAAACAAAATGGAAGTGACCATGAAACGCGGTTTATTCCCTATAGGCCAATTTATTGAGTCGTAAATAGCATTATATTAATATAGATAGCGCTTATTGCAGTTTATTGGATAATCTAATGGTAGGATTATGCGTGTCCAAGGTATATTTTAGTTGTTTGAGTTATTTGATGTCAAACAAGCTGACTGACGAAGGCTCACCTGATGGTAAACGTTCAACAAAGCCTCCAATGGGGATGCATGAGGCATTTTTTTTTTTTTTTTTTTGACTAGGGCATCTCGCAGGTTACCACTAAGGTACTCGCTGCTTAACCGGACTTTCCTGTGGCTGCCTTAAGCTCCTAAAAGAACTCAAAGCCTCCAGCCAGGGGCATACAAACTAAGCTAATTAAAACTAGGCGAACGCTCGCTAAGGGCACCCCCTGTGGGGTACGAACCTCGGCTTAGGGCGTTCGCTGGGTCCCAGGACAGCAAGAGGGACAGGCTGGATCAAGGATAGATCATTATTATTATCAGGGGAGTTTAAAGCTACAGGCTCAGCAAAAACGCGGGCTGGCGCATCGTTATCGAGCAAGGGTCGGGGGGGAGTATCATTTACTCGGGTGGGTCGCGGTCGCGGACCTCTACGGCGAGGTCTGAAATTGTGTCGGTGTGTTTTGTGAACTGTACTTGTGGCCCTACTGCTCTCCTGGAGGAGAGTTATGGGGTCATCTGGGTCTAAGAGGATATGTCTAGGGCGACGGGCCTTACTGACTTGATTATTGGACGGGACATAGCTAGCTGCTTTGACTATTAGGGGATTCCTATGTTTGACTGCGGAGTCAAAGTACCGCTTGGACATACGTTTAAGGAACTGATGAATTGTGGGGATTTTAAGGTCGAGATGGAGGATCTCGTTCCTAACGAACCAGGGGGCTCCCGTGGTCCTACGAAGGACACGGTTCTGTAAGGCTTGCAACCTATGGATCGTACGGGGATTCGCGTGGGCAAATACGGTTCCCGCATAGGTCATGATGGGCCTAATACACGCGGTATAGATGCGCAATTTGCACTTAAGTGGCAATTTGCTGCGTGCATTCATTAAACTAAAGAGTCTACCTAGAGCGAAGGAGGCTCGTGAGCGAACCGCCTTCACGTGATCTGCGAAAGTGAGATGATGGTCCAGGATTACACCTAAGTATTTGGCTCGCTTCTCCCAGGGGATCGGCTTGCCAAACATGGTGACTGGACTAGGAAGGATGGGCCTACGGCGCGGCTTTGAAAAATAGACCGCCTGACTTTTGTCGGGATTGACCTCGATTCTCCATAACTTAAACCAGGCGCCAAGGTTATTGACGGCCTTTTGTAAGTTAAGGATCATCTGGTTGGAACTTTGCCCGCTGCAGTATATGGCCGTATCGTCTGCGAACAGAGCCAACTGACACTTTATACTCTTTGGATGCATGAGGCAGCCCACATGAGTTGCCATCCCAGAGGAAACGTTGGAATAACCGGGACACGGCATGCTTAGTGGCTGAAATAAGCATGGTAGTAGTGTAGTGATGACACTGCTAAATACGTACCACGCATCCAAGACACATGGCGTTACAGAAATCCTGCATCGCGCAGATAGAGTTTACCGCGGCGCGAATGACATTTTATAAGACTATCCAAAATCAACTTACGGGCAGTTGCCCGTCAAACATAACACCCGTCTGGTCGGAGGATCCTCCCTTTTCTATGCTGGATGAGTGAAGTTTACACCCTGTTCCTCATACCTCTAAAGTAGTACTTCCGACGAACAACTTAGAAAAAAGAACTACAAAAAAAAATTGTTTCGGAAAGAATGACTTAAAAATATAACTAGACCCATAGGTATTCTTGAGCTCGACATCATCATCCTCTCTCTTTGGTCTTCCTCTCCCGCTCTATCCACCAACATTTATATTCATCACTCTTTAAGCCACATGCGTTTCCTCTCTCCTCATCACATGCCCATACCAAACCAAACGATTTCTTTTCAACTTTTCTGCCACTGGCGCCATTTTTAAACTTCCCCTTGTATACTCATTTCTTACTTTATGCTTTTTTGTCACTACACACATTCATCTCAACATTCTCATCTCCCCAACTTACAATATTTTTCCTCCTTGATATCGAAGGGAAATGTCGCTGTAAAGCGTCTGAACCACGATAAAACAGAGAGGCAAACTTCAACATTTGTGATGTTTTAACAACTAGAGTATCAAGCTTTGAAGAAGCGGTCCAGTAGATTTCTCTATGACAGCCATTCAATGTGGAACTTTCTTGGATTGGTGGTATCTGGTATATACTCTTTATATTTTAAAAGATTTGGTATGTGTTTCATATTAATACGATCTATTTACATCATTTTCTATTTTTACTAACAGCGCTATCTAGCTGTTATTTTGGGAACTAACAATGCAAACAACAACTGCTCCTAGATCACGACAGGTGGCGTTGCTAGTGACAATGGTGTTGAAATGTAAAAATGAAATTGGAAAATCAAGCCTTTCTATCCAATGGGTTGTGCAAAGGTGAACAAGTCCAGTGACAAATGACTGGAGACTAATAGGTCCTGTACATATAATAAGTAGGAAGCAAGTTGATTGCCAATAATCATCATCATCAGCCTATTAATGTTCCCACTGCTGGGACACAGGCCTCCTCTCTGTGAGAGGGAGTGGGCTGTAATCTACCACGCGGGCCCAGTGCGGGTTTCCTCACGATGTTTTCCTTCACCGTTTTGAGAGCAGTGGTGATGAAATTATTTACACAAAGTAAAGCGCCTGCTTGGGTTCGAACCCACGACCTACAACTCGTAAGTCGGGGCCGTTACCACTGGGCCACCACTGCTCTCGTGGCCCAGTGCGGCCAATAATAGCCTGGGCGTAATTTCAAGCACTAATTATAACGTTATTGTACAAAAGTTCGTTCATATTTATTGAACTAGAAATGGAGCCTTGCTTGTTACCGATGCCGAGGTCAGCGATCTTTATAAGGTCTGGGTCACTTGTCATTTATCATTATAGTTCACATTGGACGTGACGGCGCTCAACGACGTCCGGTGTATACCTCTGTAGTCGCCCCTCTACGGAACCATGCTAACTGGTTAATCATTTCACAGCATGAACTATTGCTTTTTACCTCGTGCCGACATGGGGCGTGAGACTATTCTGTATATGAAGATCAGAAGAACATGAAATAAGAAAACATTTTACAAGCTTTTAGCATTTTTTATTAAACTTAATATTTACAAAACACACGTACCGTGCACTATTATACTAGATTATAATATGTGATATCACGTAAAAGGCACAAACTAAGTACGAATAACATTACATTATATGCGATCACAATAAATAAAGCGGTAACATACTTGTTACTGTCTCGCTGTTTATCACAGCTGATTCATTTTAGGATCTTTGTACACGAGGCGATTGAAGTATCCGATATGTGGGGATTCCAAATTTTCTGTTACTAAAGTATACATTTGATGAGTCTCCATGTTGGTCGTATAAGCGCCAAGAGGTTCCCACCCACTGATTGTAAGTGGTCAACCCCGCTTATGGACGGCAATACCAGAAATACCGCATATGCGTTACCAGCAAAGGTGATGTCTCAAGTGCGTGTAATTACTCCGGAACACAGGCTTGGCAGCTCCGTGTCGTCTCCTGAGGGAATCTCTATCCCAAAGGTTTAAGTCATCGATTATCGGAAACTTGCATCGCCTTGGGTAAAAAAGATGTAAAGGGACTGGACTATACTTCAATGATTTAAGATTAATTTACAAAATATACCCAGTAGTCTGGGTGCCACACATATACAATTTGTGAAAACTCAAAGCCCTTATTTATAAAATCAAAGTGTACTTATAGATAGTGCAAAGAGTCTGTCTATCAAAACGAAGAGTCGGCTTTACGAGCCTTCTTATTCGGTCAAGCTTAAGGCCGATGATTGTCTAACAAATTTTACTTTAGAATATATATTGCGAGTTCCGTATTTGTGTTTTTTTCGCATATGTCTTCCATGGACAGTGGTTGTGGCAATGCTTAGTACATGACATAACATCACGCCTTGTTTCCCCGAAGGTTTGGGCAGAGGTGTCCTACCTATAGTACATCCACATTTCGCCAATGTAATAGGGGGCGAACCTATTGTCACAATCCAGATGAAAACCATTTTGGTTTCCAAGGCTTAATTTTAAACCCGAATACTGCTTTGCTGCTAAGCATGCGAACATATTATTCAACTCTTTTGGAATGTTCTTTCATATCAAAATATTTTCATAAAACCACAAGGCTCCTAATAATAAAATAGATTATAATACTAACGCTTCCGACTAGCATACGAACTGGGATGTCAGTCCCCTGTCACTTCAGACTCCAAGCCACAAGTACTCAAACATTCTGGACGCCAGTTATTATTCCTAAGTTCACAACCTTATATTTAAGTCCTTAAATATCTTAAATTATATTCCAACTCTTTCCCCCTTACAGGCGAGAAGAGTACAGATATAGTAGTAGTACCATTAAAGTTTGTGTAACTGACGTTCAAAACGAAACTTGATCGTAAAAGCAACGCAATTGCAGAGACACCTTAACACTAAATTTGTATCAAATACCCTTTAAACCTTAAAGGTGATAATCCAACTGAACAGTAGTACGGTTACAACAGACAAGGGACTGATAGCTGCACCGCCAGAATTCTGCTTAATCTTAGCAACGATCGAGTTCGTGGCATTCTTGACTTTATTCACGAATTTATCCAAGATGTCAGATCTAGGCGTGATATCGCAAGCGGTATGACTGATCGCGTCTACAACAGGAGCTGAAAAGACCCTAAAGTTTACTTCGTTAGGGTCTAAACTTCCGTACATCCAAATTGGCATTCTGTTTGATAAAATCCACAAGTTGTCGTTATAGTCTACTTTTATGTCCGTCGGGTACACCATGGTTACTTCGTTCATGTAGATCCTGCCTTGGTTCTTCATCAAGTACTCCTTGTTCGATGTCTTCCAACATGCAACAGCGTTCAGGTTCACCAAAGAATAAAACAAGACTCCAGTTTTCGGATCGACAAATGAAGCACTGGATTGAGCGTTCGGTCCGCGAGTTCCCAATAATTTGAAAGCGTTGAAATTGTCATCAGCGACCGACAGGTTCCTTAAATATTGCGTCGACACAGAGAACTCATCGTAACTCGCCATCGGATGGAAGTACAGGGTGCTGTAGTTGTCAGCGTTGGGGGCAGAGAGACCAAGACCGAACAACGCGTCAGTCCAACTGAAGTTATGTCCTTTAACACTGAAGTCACAAGCTAGTGGATCAGGGTGGAAGTAGTGATGGGTGATCCTCCAGGATTCGTTCTTTTCCCAGGAGTAGACCACAATCCCAGGTTTCCCCAAATCTCCTGCATAAGCATAAGTATTCTCACAGTCAGCATCTTCAACGGCTATGTTCGCGAACCCAGAATCTTCTTTGACCTGATCTGCGGGGAACACGTACTTTCTGATCAGGTTATCGGTTTTCAAGTCGTAAACGATGATGGAGGGTGGGTATTTCGTCACGTTCTTCTCTAGGTTGCCCATTTTCCCGTTATCGAGGACCCAGAGACGTCCACAGCGGTCAGCCCTGACGCGGAAGGGTGATACGATCTCCGGAGGCTTGCCGTCCATGCCTATGGAGTGCGCTGCCCAGCTTGGGTACGGGATCAGCTTTGGTGACGTCGTTGAGTTATCTGAAATCAGAAATAAAAATAGACGTATGAACTACAATATACATAAATAAGACAATTCTGTTTTTTTATTTAGTACTGTTGATTTCCCTTAAGAGTTAAAACAAAAAATAAAATACAACTAACAGGAAATAATAGCACACAAATTCAGTACCTAACAGATATAAAAACGCTGTTATCCTTGACATCTTTACATTGGCCAATGATAGTTATTTTGTAACCGATGATTGTAAAGATATCCCCATATAAAAGAATAATGTCAATATTCATCAAAATACAACAATATTTATTGCCTGAAGATGGGACTATTTGATAGTTTAATTTAACTAAATTTAAATGAAATTACTCATAGAGTGCCTCATACAATACTAAAAGGAACGATTCTCGTAATGGTTTCAGGAAAATAACTATTGTCCATTTGGATAATAACAATAGCCGAAGTTCAATTAGTAGTCATGTCACGTTATATTATCACAAATAAACATTAATGGGGACGAATGGAGTCAAATGAATCCTAATACAATAAAAGAAGCGAATGGAATTGTCCTTCCATTGCTGGTAAGGGCAATGTTTCTGATGAAGACAGGATATCTCATTCTGAAGCAACAGTTATTAATATCGAGAAAGCTGAAATAGACTAATTAAAATCTATTGGACTAAAAAAAAGAGGACGAAAATGGAAAGAGTGCAGTTTCTGGCTTTTTTGAAGAAGTAATAGAACATTTTTCGCAAAGGAGGCAAACTTCTTATAAAGTATCATAATCATCTAAAGCAGTGATGGTGATGATGATTATTATTAGAGTAAAGAAACAATTCCTTCTAACGACTTGCGTTGACATACGTCTCCTTGGCAAATTCAATTGTCGGAAGAAGGAATAAAACATTTTTCTCGAAGGAGGCAAAAAGCATCATAACCATCATAATCATCTAAAGCAGTGATGATGATTATGATTATTATTAGAGTAAATAAACAATTCATTCTAACGATTTGCGTTGATATACGTCTCCTTGGGGAAAATTAAAATAACTATTGTGCAAATAATACCTACTAAGTAAGTAATTTATTCTCATCTTGTGCCGTGACAACCTAATTTGCAAGCATAAATGTGTTAGATTAGCAACTTAGATCTCATTACCTATGTACCTTAGTATGCCGGTTGTATCTAAGCAAATGAAGTTGCACAATTATATAAGATCTAGAAACGACAGGGCATTTGATAGGTATATATCTTTATCATCCTCTACTTTTTCCGTCTGCTGCCTAGGCTGATCTACAAGTCTGGCCTCTTCCGCATTGTGATAGCCATACCGATCTACAAGACCCTAGCTATTGGGAGTACCGCTATCTTTAGCAGCCAAGCTTCCAACGGAATTTCATAGTTCGTAAGGAACAACAAGCTAAGAAACGAAGATTAATAACAGGTACCAGTATTTCTCTGATTGAGGGATCAGTGAGGTCAAGACTTTAGTAATAATCGGCCATAGGTTCGCAAAATGAGAGCCTTCTTTAAAATGGGTCCAATAAGGCGATGTTTAGACGATTTTCTAGAGATAACGGTAACTTTGATTCCCAATTACCAATATGCTAGACAGTTTTATATCAGCTATAAAACAAAAAAAAACCGACTCATTACAGAATCAGAAAGATGTGAAGTATAGGAAAGATTAGCACATCTTACAGACAGTAAAGTGTACAAAACAATTTCGCAAACAATGTGGTGTTCATTAAAGAAGAAGTGGTGAAAGCTTAACAATTAATTCCCGGTAATAGCTCATAAAACTGCATTGACTGTCTTAAAGATTACCGACACTTCACAGTTGCAGTTAATTGTACACATAACTCGAATTACGTTTTACTTGACATTTTAAAACAATGATATCTTCTCTGCTGTAATACTACTTACAAACATCCTCAGTTACAACCAACATATTAAACGATGCTGTGTCTATGGGAGAAGTACCTAATACTTTACAAAGTTTATTATATTTTATTGTTTAATTTAATTACCCGGCAGTGGAACAACATGGGCCTGATTTATGAATTATTATTATTATTGTTTGTTCTCTGTGTCGTTCTCTGTTAAAGACTCGACATCATGCATCATGATTTATACAGTGTCTTCGAAAGGGTTACATCATCTATGTTACCCATTATCACAGGGTTTCTTCCAAGCGATTTTGCCATTCACACACACGAAATTGTTTATACCAGCAAAAATTTTCTTCGTAAATTAGCCTCCATTGCATTTAGACTTCCTCCTTCCTACGACACTATTATACCTGAAATACTATTGTCCATTGTTTGCCTGCATTGATTACTTCCTCCTTTAAACTATCTCCTACTACCAAATCATTACAAAAACGACCATTACCTTTCAAATTGATGTAATTCAAACTAGCAGGCACTCCCGACTTCCATCTTGGGACAGTTATAAACAGCTTGTCTTCATATATCTCCAGGCCCATAGGCATATTGTTCTCCGGGATGAAGGTCTTGGCCTCTATGGCCTGGGTCCTGGCTGCATTGCTGGGGAACTCGTAGTCGATCTGCTTCCATTCGTAGACGATGTGCAGCTGGTCCATACATCCGCAGAAGTAGACCAGGTGCAGAAGAATAAGGGTCTTTAGGCCCCCCATTTTGAAGAACTGGAATTTAGAGAAGAAAATTGGTTAGTTTAAGATTAAAAAGTAGATAAGAACTAGGATTACGAGATCCTGAATATGAAGCAGTTAGTAATAAGATAGCAACGCGATATTTTTTTTCAAGATCGTCGCCTATAGAATGATTTCCACCAAACGACTCGCATCGTGTCGGATTGGAACGGATTTTACAATCTTTAGACGATATTAAATCATTTGCACAGTATTTAAAGTCGATATTAACAAGCCGTGCACAGCAGCTTGACTGCGGGGGTCTTCCGCGACGCGCGATCGGCTCCGTTCGCCTGTCGTCGTTCCGTCTCCGTTCTTCTAATGCAATATACAGAATATACTACGTCAAGTTCAACCATTTACAAATATTTCAAATATACACGTCAACACGGTAGGAATGAAACTATTTGACTAGGCGCAGAAACGAATACGTTCGCAAGCGACGCCGCGACGGTACGGAACCGTTCGTATGCCTCGACATCCTCCCGGACGCGATCGGCTGTCACCGCATCCGTTCGTATCCTTTCCGATCCGATGCGATGCGAGCCGTTTGGTGGAAATCATCCTTGTTAATTCTCCTGACATTTCTATGCGGTTACAGTGTTTTGAAAGTTTTGGCTCGATAATTACATCCCATTCTGACGTACAATGATAAAAAACCCACTTTTAATAAGTCAATCTTGCATAGTAATTACATTATTACGATCAGTGTGCCGGTGGACAAATTGAAAGGACGGCCTTGGACGAGGTCAGAGCATATTTCTTGTGACCTTGGCTTATAGGAAGTAGGTACTTGTTTTGGTCGTAAGGTTAAAACTGATTTATTATGTAACTAGTGTGTAATTGTTTTTGGGACCTGTTTGCTGTACTTGTTATCTTAAATTATGCGAGAGGTTAAGTTGTGAGGAGTCAATCAATATGCCGAGCCTTTTCCCAACTATGTTGGGGTCGGCTTCCAGTCAAACCGCATGCATCTGATATCAGTATTTTACATGGAGCGACTGCCTATCTGACCTCCACAACCCAGTTACTGGGTATAAAGCTTTTTGCAGACCAGCGCGACTTGTCGCGCGACGCGACACCGGTTATTGTTGTACCGTGGAGTTTTCTTGTTCGTGTCGCGTCGCGCGACAAGTCGCGCTGGTCTGCAAAAAGCTTTATACCCAGTAACTGGGTTTACGATATTTATTTATTTTTAAATACTATATTATTATACACCAGAAAATACATAGCAAAAAAAAAAATAACACTTCAAAACATACAATGGGCGGCCTTATCGATACCCCTTGGTAAGACTGGTTGTCAGACTTTCGGGCTTCTGAAAAGATCCACGATTGACAGCCGCGACTAACGGCTTAACGTGCTTTCCGAGACACGGAGGACTCTCGGTATGTAAAGATGGTCAGCCATCCACGGACCATCCCCGGCAACTGATGGATCGACCGATGTGGCCGTTATTACTTAGCCACGACATTCTGAGTTTTGAGGAGTATAGGTAGTTCATTTTTGTTAGTAAGTCCCGACGTGATTGTCTCAAAGTTGTTTGTTGCAACTAAGCTATGTCTCCCCGACCAAATGAGTTCGGTTAGGTTACAACTGTGATCTATTGTGACAGACATGCAAGTTGGTCGCACTTACTTGGCTATTTAGTTTTTTTAGGAGGACCACAAAAAGAGGCACATTTATTAAGCTCAAACCCAAAGCATTTATTTCATTTAAACCATTTACAAGCAATTTTGAATTGTCAAGGAGTCGGTCAGTCAGAAACAATATGAATCTAGTTGCCCATTCCAAAGCGTATTAGGTACCTATGGAGAAGAACGGGCAAGAAACACACACGGACACTCTCTTATATCAAAAATTGGTTACAAAATATTGATTTAGAAATTAGGTATACATTTTACATATGTGTCCATTAATATTTTTAAGAAATCCAAAGGCGCATTAAGTATTCGGGGAACAACCCAATACGAGTACATGCCTTCAAGAACGATTTTGGAAACAGTTTAAAAAAGTCAACTTGCATTGCAGTCTTGAATTCACTATTAATATTCTTGTCCAGTGACAAATCAAAGAGTTTGTTTGAAAAGCTTCAGTAAGAGGCAACGGAAATCCCAGTAAAACAAAAGGCTATAAGGAAGCTAAATAACCGCCAACTCGGTATTTCGAGTCAAGCGGATGTAAGTGACTCATGGTTTCGATGAATTTTCACTTGGGTTTTTTTACCAATTCTGGCCTTTAATGCTCAATGAGAAGTATGAAAGTACATTCATTAACACTACCAAGTGAAAAATAAATTTAATTTCGGAAGTCGGTGTCTTTGGTTTTGAATTTACGTTTTTTGCCACCGACCGAAATAAAACTTATTTTTCACTTTGTAGTTTTTATTTGGAAGTCGGTTGTTTGCTTTTTGTAAAATGTTGTTATTTTAATTTTTTTGTTGCAGTACCTACACCACACTAATTCGTATACCACTACCTTCTGTATATAAATAACAGTGACAGGAACGTATTATAACATCATCCACTTCTACCAAGTGGGAAAAATACGTATTTTTGAAGCTAACTCAAAATCTAACCAAGAAAGGTTAATAAAATTTAGGCAGTGTATATAGTGCCACCATTGGCACTCTATCCCTATCGGATAAAGTGCCACTACAGGCACCCTAGTAACACCGCCTCGGCCCGGCTCAAGTGCCGCAAGCATTGGATTGTCATTGTCACTGTCACTAAGTCACGTCACTTGGTATTTTGCTTGATTGTCGAGGTTAGATCGCTGTAAAACACCACATTCCCAAACAATTACATTCTCTTGTGCCTAAACGGACCCTGGCACTTCGCCGGCCGCTACCGCGGCACCGCTCGCTACGCTCGCTCGGCTCGTGCGTTGTGTGGTCACAGTTCTAACCTAACCTAACCTAAATAACAAGTGACAGTGACAATGCAACGCTCACGGCACCCTAGCCGGGCCGAGGCAGTGACACTAGAGTGCCACAAGAAACTCGCGGCACTCTATACACTTCGTAAAATTTATATGGAACCAGCGCGCAAGCTTCCTTTACTAAATGACATAAGAATTATCGATGACAATACATGTTTAACATAAAACCTATATCACATAGGCACCACTACTAAGTTGATACGTCTCCTTGAAATTCGTGAAAGGCCATTCAACTCAGACCAAATTCAAAATTCTAACAAAAAAAAACTAGACTTGATTTAAGATAAGCAACAATTTTGTCAGTTTTGAATCTAGATGCATGAATCTTTATTCAAAACTCAGCTCAGCTCAGACATGTCTGAGCATCGTTTTAGAATACCGAATACCTAACCGTGAGCATTTGACGCTCAGGTTTAGTAGAGTCACAATTTTTGCAGGGACGCCATTTTGCCGCTCTCATCTATATGAGAGTGGCAAAATATGGAGTTAAAATATGCGTGGTTGGAGAAGCCTACGTTCAGCATTGGACTGCTAGAGGCAATCTTCTTCTTAGCTTGTCGATGGCAAGTACCCGCATGTATAGGAACATTCACTTTATCAGTAATATCCAAGATAAACTCAGAAAGTACAAATGAATTGAAAAAGTCACATTTGTACTTGCCCGGATTTGAACCCCAAATCCATCCTTTGTGGAACAGCGCCACATTAACGCATCAAGGCGGAGTCGTCTATGAATCTCCACCTAGCTGATGATGATGACACGCTCAAAAATTAAGCATAAAACCTTCACAATACGTCTAAACATCCAATCAAGGATGACGAAATATTTTTATTAGAAGCCCTTTTAAAGTCAAATAAAGATCAATCGAAAGGACGTGAATAGGTTATCATAATAAACAATATACATGATCAAACCAAACCTCTGACACAATGCAAACTTACAGTATCCTATAACATTAGAATTCAATGCGAACTGCGTGCATAACAAGCTAATACGTACCATTGTTGAGCACCACAAAGGATTTTGATACTTATTACTGACAGGTTAAAGATGGCAGTTCAGTGGGTTTGTAAATGTGTCGCTCGCCGATTGATTCCTTCGTTATCGACTATAATAATTTTATGAAGTTCTGTGATCATGTTTGTAGAAGTATCGGCAAAGTTTTGAATTCCTAATCAAACGCAACAAGAATTCCTGATGGATACACTTAGACATGTCGTGTAGTGCGAAGATACTATCGTTAACCTTCCCTTATGAATCATGACGATTAATATGTATAAACTTCGACCGACTAAATTCCAATCTGCCTAAGCCGTTGACCAACTACATTGGGGTCGTCTTCCAGTCTAACTGGATGCAGCTGAATACCAGTATTTTACATGGAGCCACTGCCTATCTGACCTCCACAACCCAGTAACTGCAATGGGTAATACGATATCCCTTGGTAAGACTGGTTGTCAGACTTTCGGGCTTCTGACGACCCGTAACGACTGTCAAAGATCCACGAATGACAGCCGGGACCAATGGCTTAACGTGCTTTCCGAGGCAGGGAGGAGTCTCGGTATGAAAAAATGGTCACCCATCCACAGACTCACCCCGGCAAGCGTAGCTTAACCTGATGGATCAACCCGTGCGGCTGTTATTACTTAGCTACGAGCTCCTCAGGTCAAAACGTCGACCGACTAAGCGCAATATTAGGGGCTGGCCATACCTAGTTAAAGCTATTTAGGGCGGATTAACCAATGAAACTGAACGCGTTCAGCACATCTAAACCGCGTTCAAGAGCTCTCAGTGTCATCATTGTTGTGGAATATTGACACTGACAGCTCTTGAACGCAGTTAGGACGAGGACACCGCGTTAAAAAAAATATTACAAATATTTTATTCCACATAAACCTACATGGGCACTTATGAAACGTCAGAAACTAGGTGCACGGTTCCAATTGGTCGTTTCCTATGGAGAAGAGCCGGCAAGAAACTCCACGGTTACGCTTTTACAATATTCTCAAATAACAGTATTATTAGGTATAGGAGGACAGTGTAGGTCTTTCAACAAGTACCAGGTAAGTACGTTCAGTTTCATTGGCGAAATTGCCACCTCAAGTTGTCTTAATTTATCTAAAGCTATCAATTTATCAAACTGGAAAAGAGCTACGCTGTTTTATACATACAACCTTATTTTTAATTCATTACAAACTTTTTAAGGGGTCACTGTACTCATCAATATGAACAACTTTCACTATGGGACCAAAGGTGACAGAACGAAAAAAAAAAAACAGCTGTTCCCTACATTTTGACGAGATATGCGAACATAAATGTAGGGAACAGCTGATTTTTTTTTCGCGATTTCGGAGTTGGTCCCATAGTGAAAGTTGTTCATAATGATGAGTACAATGACCCCTTAAGAGGTTTGTAAGGAATAAAAAATAACGTTGTATTCGAAAATACCTTCCCGGTAGAGCTACCTACTTATTTCACAAAGACTTCACCTAAGCTACTTACGTTTCAACAAGTCACTGTTTCCACTTTATTTGTAAGCTCTTTCTATTTACTTATAACAAACAATTTCACAATTCAGTGATGTGAGGCTTTACTCGTTTTCCATTCACAGTGAAATTTTATGTGCGAGCACATAATGTTAAAAGAAAGCCACTCAGAGTCAGACTGGGTTTTGTGATGCGAAGTAATGTGAAAACCCGATTTTTCGCCATCCATGATAAGTCCCACGTTCACTGCTGGATAGGCCTCCCCCAAGCACCGCCACTTCGACCGGTTCTGTGTTACCCGCATTCAGCCGATTCCTGTGGCGTTCACAAGGTCTTCGGTCCATATCATGGGAGCCCTTCTAACGCTACGTCTTCCGCTACGCGGTCGCCACTCCAGAACCTTTCAGCCCCATCGGTTATCTGTTCTGCTAGCAATGTTCCCTGCCCATTGCCACTTAAGTTTGGTAATTCTTCGGGGTGTATCGGTAGAGGTCATAGCATATCAACTCGGAAAGGTATCGTCACCATATCGAAGCGGTTTCGTGCGCTTGTCCCGAGGCGAGGCGACTACGTTACGATTCCGATTAGTGTGCATTGCAGTAAGGAGTTTCATACAAAGAATACTGAATGGCTCTAGTTGATACGGTGACGATCCCTTTCTAAGTTGATATGTGTGCTATTTCCTTACGTCCCACGTAAGCCACTTGCCCGCTATGATACAACGCCTATCATTTTGAACAAGTGTCCTAGTCTTTGCTATTAAAAATGCATACAAAATATGCAAATTGACGATAATTCGCAAAATACTTATACAACATTGTTTACATAATTGTCCGGTAATAGACAAAGACACATGTGTCTTGTGACCTAAAACAAGTGGTGACCTCTAGCGAGTGTTGCAATAACTTTGTGATGACGTAGATGAGGCTGTGAAGAAGCGTTTAGGAAAATAAAAATGGTCGCCATGGTAAGAAATACAGAAGTACGGGGGCGTTAATATGTTATTCAGGTACGAGTGACAAAGATATAGCCTGTACGGCTATATCTTTGTCACTCGTCGTCAAGCTGCTTTTTTTGGGTTCCGTACCCAAAGTGTACTGCCAACGGAACCCTATTACTAGGGCGCCGCTGGCCGTCCGACCGTCCGTCTGTCCGTCTGTCACAGGGCCGTATATTTTGACCCGAAATAGGTAGACACTTGAATTTTTGACAGAGTGTGTACTACTATGGCTGCTACAACAACAAATAATAAAAATAAACTAAAAATTAAACAAGGACATACAAGGTACAAAAAGTACCCATACAAGAAACATCATATTTTAAATATTTAAAAAAAATTAAACGTAGTGTTAAATACTGTACGTAACCCTTCTTTTGCGAGTCCGACTCGCATTTGGTCGCTCTTTATCTACAACTTGATCTACTGTATTTATGGCAGGATACTGTACGAGTACTAACTTATTAGTCCTGAAAGTAGTCTTATTCAGAATCGAGAGATAATAATATGTTATCACTAATAAATATGTATAATTTTCAGATTAACTTCTTCTTTTCGTGTGGTTAGTAACTAACCTGGTGTCAGAGTTTTAAAGCCGCCCATGGACCTCTGACTTTGATTCCCATGCCATCGAGAAATATCTCTAAGGCATGCCGGTTTCCTCACGATATTTTTCTTCACCGTTTTTGAAGCCAGTGATAATTATACAATACGCACGTGAATCCGAAAAGTCACAGGTGCGTGCATTGGGTTTGAACTCGAGACCTATGACTTGGTAGCCCGACGGTCACACTAAGCTAGCTTATTGCTTAGACCTGCCTGCCTACCCCGTTGTAAAGAGTCTTGACCGAGCGAGTCATATAAAAAAAGTAGATTCTTCGTAAACTAGTCTGCGACTGCGTGGCAATGGAAAATTATGTGATAGACAATAGAATAGATGGACGATAGTCTAGGAGCTCGGGTCCCGTTATTTAACAAATCATTCATCGTGTTACTGTTATTGTTATCTGACTGGAGCCGTGGGAATTGTATGTACTTTTAAGTAAAGAAAGGCACGTACATCTTCATACTATTAAACACGGAATTATTTTAGAAAAGGTCATAAGTTAACTGTAATTAAATACCTACTTATAAAGTAGATTTCTAGGTAACATTGAGGATATTATTGCTTTCAATCAATTTTATCTCAAATTGAGTTAATTAGCAATTTCACATAAAGACTGTAATTACTTTATAATTATAAATTAACACACTTTAACACCATGTATAATTCAATGTCGGAAACAGCAATCTTATTAATTTTCTCGAAGGTTCATTCTTGCGGGAATACCTGAGAGGTTTCGAAAAAGGGGGCTAAGCTAATAGCAATATATTCTAATCATCATATGATGATGATTAGAAAACTTGATGATTATAAGAACTGTTCCCCCTGATAGTTAATTATACCTATTGTAAACGTACAACTGAGTGCAAATATCTCCAAGTAAATAGGCATTGCAAATGTCTGCATTCCGATTGTCCGTAAATTAATTCGAATGTTCAATAACAAGTTCCGAATGCATTGATTAATTTCCTACAGTAAGAGCCGTAACGAAAATTACATTCAAACTATACTTTTTCACGCATTTTCAAATTAAAATCCCGTTCGATCGATTTTGCATTTCTAATTTTATTCGTGTATTCCCATGACAAATTAAAAGATGGAATGAGTCATTTAGTAGTCAGCTCTTGGCGTAAGATTGGACGAGACCCGTGTTTTATTTAATTTTGAATTCCGATTGTATTTTTAATTGTTCTTACGACAGTAATTAATCGAACAATCACAACTTGATGTTATTACTTTGACGTGGAAAAGTATTTACAAAGAAATCCGCTTTGAAAGAGATATATTTATGCGACTAGCATTATTATGAGAAAATAGACACTGCTGTATGGGTACCACTCCTGTAACTCTAGTTAGAAACCGTATAGTTTTAAAACCGTATATTATTATATACTGTTAAAATCTGATCTAACGCTATGTCAGGCTAACCAGATAGACTAGCTAGCCCACTGGTCAATCGTGACCATAGATATAAAGAACATCGTGACGCAACCCTTAGGTACCTACTGGTTTACTAAGGCAGTCCTCAAAGTTAGACCCTATTAAACACAGATTTTTAATTTGCTAGATCAAAAATAACAGCTGCGATCGACTTTTATTTTAATTTTAACACGATAAAAAAATAATATTACAGAGACAATGCGACAATAGTGAAGGTCCTCTTATAGATAATGATTTAAGTGGTCCTCGGTGAGAATCACTCGGTAACTGTTCTGAACTATAGATTATTTACTAGGTTACTTTTATGTCGACACCAAATGTCATTTTAGTCTAGCAAATAAAAAATCAGAGTACAGATATTTTCACGACATTACGAATATAAGCTCATTTTATAATCCTTCTTAGACACTTTTATTCAGTTGAGTAGGATATTAGCAGAAACAAAAGAATCACACTTGTGGTAAGGGGTAAGGAGAATGGTGAGGTATAGAGGGGTGAGGTATTCCACTCAGAATGAGTGGAATACCTCAATTTCCATATATACTTATATTTAAATAAGCACCACGAACAACACAGCAAAACGAAAACCGTAAAAGAACGGCTGAGTTCAAAACACGATTAGAGGTGGCATTCTTGCATAATCGTAACATTTGACAGATAAGTCAATAAACCTATGAAGAGATAGTAAAGCCGCACCTGTTTTAAGTACTTATTGGTTGCGCAATGCAGACTAGATGGCGTGCGTAAAAATTCCGTTGGGGACAGCGCAAGGTGAACCGGTCGGTTTAGGAGTAATGGGCCAGTGATATACGCGCCTACACACTTACCCACTGCCTCCTTTTACGATTTGCATGATTGATTTTAGCAGCTGGTTGTGTTAGCTGAACGCTCAAAGTAAGAGTCAATATAATATACTCGAGATGAGAGGTGATCAACTGATCACTAATTTTGCATTGGAGTTCTCTGCAGATATTGGGAAATTCTATATTGTTAAAAAAAAATCTCATTAAAATTGTGTTTTAAAATGTACGTACTTAAATAAAAGGGAAATGGATTCGTTACTAGAACTATCCACTTCCATTATGACTACTACACACATGCCGGCGCAAAGCCGGAGGCACGTGCCTCCGGCTTTTTACCCGACTTCGGCGAAGCAAAAAGGAGGGTTATGATTTTGACCGGTATGTATGTATGTATGTATGTATGTATGTATGTATGTATGTATGTATGTATGTATGTAAGTATGTATGTATGTATGTATGTATGTATGTATGTATGTATGTATGTATGTTCATCTGTAACCTCATAACTTCTAAACCACTGATCATAATTTGACAAATGAGGTATCGTTGGAAGCGTTCTGATCGTCCGCTGGTTATAGGCTATAAGACGTTACATTAAATTCAATATGGCGCCCTCTAGAGGACATAAAGTGACGAACGAAAAAATTTTTTTTTTATAATCATACCATGTTTGGTATCAAATGAAAGGGCTTGACAAGCACATTACAAATATGTATATATATCATATTTTCAAAGTAAATAAATATGTTTAAATTGTTAAAAACATGCAAAAGTGAGACTGTGCTACGTACGGCGCAACTGTAAAAGTAATACCTATTATACAATTAAACCTATACAAAAAAAATAAAGCGGCTCTGCAAATACTTTATTACTCAAACTCAAAACTCAAACTCAAAGCATTTATTTCAATTAAACCATAATACAGGCACTTTTGAATTGTCAAGGAGTCGGTCAGTCAGAAATATGAAGCTAGTTGCCCATTCCAAAGCGTAGTAGGTACCTATGGAGAAGAACGGGCCAGAAACTCCACGGACACTCTTTTAAATAAATAATTGTTACAAAATAGTGGTTAAATCATTCATGTTTAAATTATACATGTAAGAACAATGTAAAAAGTTGCGCACGTTAAAAGCGTCCGTAATAAAAAGATAAAAACAATTCAAAGATTAAAATAAATTAAAATAAGTCACGGCAGCTAAGAGATGACCAAGGGGGTCACAACCACCACTAAAAGCAGTATTATTTTAATCTTACTTCAGTGATGGTGCTTTACGTCTTGTAGAGCTTCATCTCTTTCCCACACTAAAGTAATATTAAAAAAAATACTGCTTTTAGTGGTTGTGTTAGGCCCCCAGTCCCAACTGACGGCGCCCGTTCACGAACATGACGCATGTATTAGCACCATTCAGCTCAACCATTTTGAAGGGAGCTAAATGATCCAACACACACGCCACCATCAGCGAGACATCTGAGTGAGCATGACATACTCTCAGCTGTCAGGGCACATTCAAGTCAATGAAAGACATAATACATAATACGAAATTATAACCCCAAAACAAATGAAATAAAAAGCAAGTTTAAAAACTAAAACCCGACTTCTGAAAAATCACGCTTTAAAAAGTATGAAACAAGAAAATATTTCGGACAGAAATCAAGACATAGGTACAAAAATGGTCAAAGTAAAGCCGTAGTCGCATGCCTGTCGGCTACAAAATTATAATGGCATGCGACTACGGCTTTACTTTGACCATTTTTGTACCTATGTCTTGATTTCTGTCCGAAATATTTTCTTGTTTCATACTTTTTAGAGCGTGATTTTTCAGAAGTCGGGTTTTAGTTTTTAAACTTGCTTTTTATGCGCCTTCATTTCCTTTGCGTTTGTTTGTGCGGCTTTGTGCGGCAGTGCCGGGCGCGGCCCGGCGGCCATGGCACTGTGTGTAGTAGTCATTATACTACAAAATATGTAGGATGGATAAAAAAACATGAAACAACCAATAAGACCACTTACTGCAACCTGAACAACCAATAGGAGCACTTATTGCAACCTGAACAATCAATAGGAGCACTTACTGTAACCTGAACAATCAATAGGAGCACTTACTGCAACCTGTACAACCAATAGGAGCACTTACTGCAACCTGAACAACCTATAGGAGCACTTACTGCAACCGGAACCACTATACAGCAGCACTTACTGCAACCTGAACAACCAAAAGGAGCACTTACTGCAACCTGAACAGCCAATAGGAGCACTTACTGCAATCTGAACAACCAATAGGAGCACTTACTGCAACCGGAATAACCAATAGGAGCACTAACTGCAACCTGAACAATCAATAGGAGCACTAACTGCAACCTGAACAATCAATAGGAGCACTTACTGTAACCTGAACAATCAATAGGAGCACTAACTGCAACCTGAACAATCAATAGGAGCACTTACTGTAACCTGAACAATCAATAGGAGCACTAAGACTTACTGTAACCTGAACAATCAATAAGAGCACTTAATGCAACAAAAAACTACGGTTTTTGGTCTTTAGGTACAGATAATTGCGACATAGACTAAACTAATTATTCAGGTAACTTAAACTGCTATAATATATTCACACACCTTTTACTTCTTTTTACACTTCATTGTTTTATTTAAACCTCAAAGCGGGCGGAAGCAACGATTATTTTTAATTGGTTTTCCTTGTTGCGAAACCACGTATTTAACTAAAAGATATAATTCAGTCAGAAGGCGAGTCTGAATTATTTATACTTAAGCCCAATCGTAATCGTAAGTGGAAAGGTTAAAGGGCCTTATGGAATATTTCCGTGCCTTTTTAAACTCGACATTTCCTTTAAAAGCGAGTGCATCACGACCTTAAAGGCCTACAGAACCTTAAAGAGAAGTAAATCGTTCGACCTCTTTGGTAGCGATTTATTTAGTATCGCACCTGCTAAAGGTTTAAGCTCATCAAATACCTTTTGTAATATCTCGTTTGGTTCTACAAGATGGAGAGTAAAACAGCACAGATTCATCTCGAGCCATTCAGTATTCTTTGTATGAAACTCCCTACTGCAAAGCAGTCTAATCTGAATCGTAACGTAATCGCCTCGCCTCGGGACAAGCTCACGAACCGCGGCGATACGGTGACGTTCCCTTTCCGAGTTGAAATGTCTGCTAACGGCTGAACGGATCTGGATGAAATTTGGCACATGGGTAGACCATGACCAGTGTTAGGACATGGGATACTTTTATCCTGGTAGTACGTTCCCGTGGGATAATTTCCAACCTCCAAGCGGGCATAGCCGCGGACAAATGCTAGTACGACAATAAATTTTACTTCGCAGATATATATTAAATATATCTAAGTAACATTTATTGTCGTTCCCAGTGTGCAATGCATACAAAAATTCAACCCAATATATACATAATATTCAATAGCTTAGTCAAAGATCGGTAAAACCCAAGAGCCGGCCCATCACTACCCATTTCGTTTGTTTGAAAAAACGATTTTTTTTAAATTCGATATTAGAATTTATTTGATATTTTCAAAATAATTGTAGTTTTTTATATTACCAGTGTTTTCATTTAGTGTCGTATTATCTTCTCCACAATGTATTTGTTTGGGTCGGCATTAGGTCGTAATTTATGGCTTTTAGCAGATAAGCCTAAAATATAAAGTAAATGTACATTTCCCTGAAACACTGCAGTTTTATTAACCTTTAACCTCATGTTATTAATCACACTTGATAATCATCAGACTTCCCGAAGTAATGCACGGCCTCCACAATTAAACCTACCATCATATTAATGTTACTGCAGCTTTTCTTTGAATTCCAAAACCAAAAAAAAAAACTGTCTCCTGCAATTTTGCACCATGAGCCTAATAAGTAGCGTTAGGGTCATGAGCCTTCGCTAAGAAGGAAGCGATCACAAATTATCCGGACTTCTTCAAATCACCACGAGATGGGAACTTAGTGGTGATTTAAAAAAGTCTCACTCATCATCTGCCTAGCCTTTTCTCAATTATTTTGGGGTCGGCTTCCAGTCTAACCGGATGCAGCTGAATACGAATATAGTCCACAACGCAGTTACTGGGTAACACGATACCCTCTTGGCAAGGTTAGTTGTCAGACTTTCGGCCTTCTGACTACCCGTACGTAACAACTGTCAAAAATCTATGAATAACAGCCGGGACCAACAGCTTAACGTGCTTTCCAAGGCACGAAGGGGTCTCGATATGTTATGAATGATCACCCATCCACGGAACGACCTCGGCAAGCATAGCTTAACCTTCGGTAGTTATTATTTAGCCACGAACACTTCTTGAAGAAGTCTCACTACCAGGGTATGAGGAACCCGCGAGAACTTTCTCTCAAGTATAAAACTAAGTTCCTTCAAAATCAAAGCCAGCCAGTCGCACCCATGTCTTCCGTACAAATTATCTTTGCTTGCATGTAACATGTCGTTGAGATAATGTACATAAAGTCGATCAATTAACTGGGCAGGCTTGCGACGAAATTAGTGGGTCGAGGCGAGCGGGGCGAGTTGACCGGCGCCCGCGCATGGCTGCGGAAAAACGACACATGTCGCGCTCATGTGACATGCTGGTAATAGTGGTAATGTCTCTGGTTCTTAAAGCCTGAGGGCCGAGTCTAATGTGGTATGATTACTAGGTTGGCTCCTGGTCTGGTCAAAATTTTAAAATGTTAATCTCGAGATGATCTACCTCTCTATTTGTTGGGCATGCCCATGCGTTTCGTTTTAGCGAGAACACGTAAGTTACAAAGAGTGAGACCCACTTTCGCTTTTGTAATATTAGTGTGAATATGACAAATGATAATTTATTTTATTTATAAATATAAAAAGTCACAATAAGGACAAAACTCAAGATGCAGTCTTTGCGCCCCAAGCTTTAGCAGTTGCAAACTTGCAACCGTTTGCGGGCATGATAAAATCTATATCACGGATTTGTACCGAAAGGTTCTTTAGTAAGGCTAATAAAGCACATCTTAAAACATCAGCACTCTGTAGTAGTAAAAGATTAAAGATAAAGATAAAAGATAATTTATTTGTCAAACATGCGTTTACATACAAATCGAGCATGCAAGATCTTAAATATAGGAAAAAAGTCCGTACATGTTTTGCCTGACGAGGCGTACAATTTTTTTTACAAGGTGTCAGTGACATCGACGCGAAGCCTGTTACCATGGATTCAGTACATGATTCTGAACCCCACTGCGTTGAAATTTTTCGTCGGTTATTTAAAAAATAATCAGCTGTTTCATAGAAAAGTGCAATAGCTACGCGGTCAAAATGTATCACCCTGTATAACAAACAAATAATTATTAATTCAAAGACTAAAGACTGGTTCACTAACATTCAGGAATCAGGAAAACCCTTAGTTCTGTTTTAGGCGCCTTGTTCCAATTTGTGTAACAAGCCATAAAAACCTACTAGTATATTTTTTATCAAACTATTTTAATTTACCAATATCGGACGCTAATACCCAACAATTAAAGCCATATATTAAAATTGGACGTGTACATAATTGGGCTATAAATCAATTAGTTTAAAACAACTTGGTGTTTACCGTGAAGCACTTGAATCAATACTATCGGTCTTACTACGATAGTTACAAACAATTGTATGACTAATGGAAAAATAAGGTATGACCTTTAGAATATGAACTGATCTACTTTACTAATAATGTTTTGTATGTCTAATATTGGATTGTACCTACTGTTTATGTTTATTACGTTATCTAGGTGTTATTATTAAATTATTATTATGTATTTATTGTAAGTTGGACCCACCAAAAACATTTTCATGTAAAATGGTGCCAAGACGAAACCATATGGCTCACACTGTCAAAAAGTTATCAAATCCCATGTAGAGCCAAGCTTCTAACTCTACATGCCCTAATTCTAGAAGCCCTAACTTCACAAACTCTACACCTTAGTCAAAATGTGGCTTGGCGGTTTTCGGCCCGATCACCATTGATATTGGTGGAGCGTGTAGAGTTAGAAGCTTATTGGCTCTACATAAGAAATAATTAACTAGATGAATGAATAATGAACTAGATGAATTAATAATGAACTATTGTATTTATAACAGAATTATAATGAACAGTGAATACATTTTTCACCTTACGTCCATGTGACGGTAGCAAAACGGCCAAGCCATTTATTTTGTCTAAGGTCTACAGTTTGTTTAGTTAGGGCTTGTAGAGTTAGAAGCTTGGCTCTACATGAGATCTGATAACTTTTTGACAGTGTGAGCCATATGGCAATATTTTACACAAAAATGATTTTGGTGGGATTTCACTTCTTTTTGTAATTGATTATGACAATATTTTTTTTATTTTGTGTTGGGGTGTATTTCTTGCACATCAGAGGTGCCTTTTATCTCTCTCTTTGCCTTTTTTCTTTGTTGATTTTCTGTTTATAATTAGCAATAGACCAGGTCGAATAATAATACTCCCGATAACGGTGATTTATACGGTCAGGCAGAAAATCGAACTGAAATGAAATCTAAATTTCTATATCAATTTTTTTCCAACTTAACCAGACCCATAAAACCAGTTTCAAACACACCTAAACCATCAAGGTTTCCTAGCCATCATTGACTTTATTCCTGGCCATAATTGATACAAAATCTACGCAAAGTGCTCTAGAAGTTATGCAAATAACCAAGGCCAATTTGCGTTCACGTCTGTTTAAAAAATAATTAACGCTACATGCTCTGCTAAGTTTCGGTCTAGATATTTTTCAGCGGGGAATTAATTAGATCCCAGTAATTAGTTACAACATTATGGTTGTTCTGGTGAAGTCTTCCTGACGTAATGGGCTAATAGACACTGTAGCTTAGCTCTATGGTTTCAAAATTTCCATGGCTTTATATTTGTATGTGATAAATAGCTCATGCCGTATGCCGTGGAAGATGAAGAAGCCAGTTAGCAAGATGATATACAACGTGAAATTAAATTCGTTTTAATCTTCTTAAGGGGACATTGTACTCATCATTATGAACAACTTTCACTATCGGACCAACCCCGAAATCACAATCAGACAACAATGGGACACTGTATAACTTTTATGAAATTGATGTTCACGATTACATTAAAAAATAAAATAAATAAATAAAATAAATAAATTGTGTTTTAATTCAGGCAAAATACCCATATACAAAAAATAAATAATAAATGATAAGTTTATTTCAATAAAATGTTTACAATGGTACACATATGTCTAAAGGCTATATTTTCTATTTACAAATTAAGTAGACATCTGTAGCCGAACTAGGCAAAAGCCTGTATTTCGACTATCAGCGCCAAACCCCTCAAATATTAAACACTTAAAAAATAGCCATCAAGTAGAGATGTTAATTAACACATTGAAAATTCAAAACAAAAAGCAAAAAAGAAACATTATGAGTATAAATAACGCAAAAGTGCATAATTCATTATAAAATATTAAAAAAGAGAAAAAAATATTAAATCAATGAGGCAAAAATATTAAAAAACATACGAAAAATAAAAACTATAAAAATCATAAATAAAAATCTCAAAATAAAAAATTAAAAACAAAATTGGAATTAAAATTAAAAACACTTAAATCTAAATAAAATCTGTTTGAGTAGTGTATAGTGTGTATGAGTCCTCTCATTGTGTGATATGTTATGTGTGTGCGTGAATGTAAGAGGGTGTGTGTTTGTGTAAGTAGTCAATCACTGTGGTATATGTAGTAACAATTCAGTCTCTTCGTAATTTAGTTTATGTAAGTATTCGGTAACCTTTTTCTTACATTGTGTGTATGTTAAAGGGTATATGTTTATTGCTTTATTAATTTTATTGTAGATGTAAGGTCCAATGAAGTTGGTAAATCTTGAGCTGAATTTAGTAGTGGTTATTTGGTTTCTTACGCATACATTATCTTTTCTTCGTTTTTGTAGGGATAGCGGATTATAACTTAGTTTGGCGTGTTGTAGCAGAGTAACATTCAACAGATATAATTGTCTTACAGTTAGAACCTCACAGTTCTTGTACAGTTGTGCGGAAAAATAGAAATACAAATTGAAATTAAAATGGAATAAATAAGTAAAAACATTAAAAACCATCATTCAAAATCATCATCATTAAAAATTATCAATACAATTATCATTACAAATTATCATTACAAATTATCATTACAAATTATCATTAAAAATCACCTTAAAAAAATTATCATTAAAAATCACCATTAAAAATTATCATTAAATAAGATTAAGTATCACAATAAATTATTATTTGTCTTCAAAACAAAGTTAGTCTTTCGTCATTTTTTATTCTCGTTTAGGTGAACAGAGATCCAGTGCACAAATATGGGGCTTGCTAGGTTGCACGAGACAGCCCTCAAAATGCTGTTACTGGAGCGCCTCAAACTTTGCCAAAAAGACGCGACCCTCGACCTCATGATGGCGTAAAAATCCGGGACTCTCGCTTCGGCGAACATGCTCGAGGCACTACAGCATCTTGGCAGTTTCATAAGGGTTCGGTAAGCATAAAAAAAATTATGGGTTAGGTGTTATTACTTAGCTGCCACTAGCTGTTGTCTTTCAGTCTTCGATTTTTGTTCGTAAGTCAAAAAGCTTAACCTTGGCATTGACAGAATCATCGTAAACACAATGACGCCATGAAAGGTCGCCGATTGCAAATGTTATCAAAATATTGTGCAACAAACCCAAATGTTATTGTATTGTATAAATAAACGTAATTTTATTACTTTGGCCTACTGTTGGACGGGAAGTTTAGTGTTAAATCATTACTAATTTATTATAATATAGTTTAATTTTTATGTAACAAATTATCAAAATAGCCTTCCTTTAACGTCAAAGAGAGATTTTATAACAATCAGCTCAGCCTGTCGAAGCCAAAAGCTGGACATAGGTCTTTACTTTAGTGGCATGAGGAGCAGGGTGTAAAGTTTACACATCCACCATAGAAAAGGGAGGATCCTCCGACTACGGTATCGTGTTTGGCGGGCAACTGCCCAACGATTGATGTCGGGGGAGTTACATACGTTGTATATGCAGTTCGTGCAGTAAACTCTAATTGCGTGACGCAGGATTTGTTTGACGTCAGCTCTTTGATGCCTAGGTCGCATGTGGCGATGTAGATGCCGCCACAGGTCTCTCCCAAGTTGCGGTATGACCAGCCGACTGCGAAAACAGCGGTTCTATACGCGGTTATCAGCATTTTGGTAGAGAGGCGCAACGCGATGGTGCGACGCGATTCTGGTAGAACCATTTCCATGAAGTTTTCATACTAATTGTTCTTCAGCGCGACTCTAGTAGTCCCGCTGTCAGGCTCGCTCCTTCGTCAAAGATTTGAAAAAGGCGTTTGGACGGTCTATTTACATTTTGGAACAACGAATGCTAAATAAGATAGTAAAATGCTAGAATTTATTCCTATGTAGATGTTATAAACTTATATCTATTGGCTCAAGGTCAGAATACTAAACAGGTAAAACAGGTATTAAAAGTAATAATAATATTCTTATTATTACTTTTAATACCTGTTTTAACTTTTGTAAAAAAAACTCACATAGGTATTTATTCAACAAAAAAAAGGACCCAGGATTTTGAAACACCTAACTTGATTTTAAAAAGTGCCCGTGGAGTTTTAGTTTAAGTTTTTGTATTATTTACTGATAATTAATTTGTCACTTGGAAGTGTTATTCAATATTAATTAAATTAATTTTATTAGTACATAGACATAACTAAAGCTTCTTGTTTGAGTAACGATCATGAATTCATGAGTTATACCTACATTTTTTAATAGTGCACGTCACTAGAACTATAATTTAATAGCGTTTGATTTGTAGAATCTTGTGGTGTATCTACGCATTTAGTAATTTCCTCAAAGTCCTCAAGTTTGTGTTATCATTACTATAGTACACTCGGCTACACATCAAGCTATACATTTCCAGTTTATGCTGATCTCGCATCGTATAGGATTTTCGTACAATGCGAGCTCAACTTATACTGGAAATGTATACATAGCATTTTTAAATAAAAAAAATCTACATATGAGTTCTGGGATTGCCTGTTGTATAGGTATTGTATCTGTGTTACTAGCTAGTTTTTTTTTAATTCTTTAAATTGTAATCTGTAGAGAACGTAGTGGGTAGCATAATTCTTTTAAAACTTTATATTTAAGATATTACGACTGTATTTTATTATGCTACTGTTTGTTTTTCCTTAAATAAATAAAAATAAAATAGTACCTATTATAAATGCGAAAGTGAATTTGTTTGTTAAGCTTTTACGCTAAAACGGCTGAACGGCTTTGGATGAAAATTGGCACATGGGTAGACCATGACCTGACTTAGGATAGGATTTAGTATCTCGATATTCCCACGGGATGCAGACTCATGCGGGTGGAATCATACCAATGTAAAAAACAATGCAAGCGGGTGAAGTTTATCTGTTTGCTAGGGTTGCCAACCATACTGTAAAAAACCGTATTTTCTTTTTTGTAGTACTGTTCAACAAAAATAAAGAATATGAATATACTGTTTTCACTGACAGAGCTATACCTACTTAAATTAAAAATTTCAACTTCTACGTAGAGCATTATGCATGCACCTGGGCATGGCCGCAGTGAAAATGATTAATTTCTAGAATTTTCGGGACAAAGTAAATAGATAGTAATTGATATAAGAAAACCTTTTAAATACTAGTATTATAGTTAAGTCTGCAACCTGAGCTTAGAGGCTTTAGAGGTGAGACTTACAAAGCCTTCAAAATTGGTGCTAAATTGATGAGTTGCGCGACCAACACTTGTTAATTGTGTATCTATTTAAATCATAAAAAATACTCTTTTTTTTTCGAGATACTGTTTAATTTTTCGAGATACTGTTTAATTTTCCGAAATACTGTTTATTTTCTATTTTCTATACTTTATTTTTTGTACAAAATGTTGGCAACCCTGAAGCCCACTGTACTACAGAAAGACTAATCCAAGTAATCTAAAAAAAAGTTTTTCTATTTACTCTACCATTGTGGTCAATCAGCACATTGAGACTACCACGCTTGACCTTTTTACTTTCTTATTACAACAACAATGTCAAAAAGTGCCATAGTACGCATATCTACACGCACCATTCCTCAGGACCTTGTATGTACACTATACGAGCTTTTACAAAGTAGGTAGGTATCTAGCACCGTGATAAAAATCCAAGGGGTACCCAGTCTCGGCATGTTACCGCATGTCACGTACTGCATAGGCATTTGAAGGTTGAACATGTTGTTAAATAGTCCACGTAATGACAGGTTACTGGTTTATAGTTTGAACTTGCACATATTATAAACATGTTAAAGTTATTACCTGTACCTACTGCCCCACTTGCGTGCACAAATATTATGCTGATAGGTACCCAGGTTAAGGAAACATGGAACCTAGGTACGCACATGTTCTTGATTTTATGACGTTAATATAGTAGGTATATTGAAATGAAGATATTTTTAGTTAACATTCACTGTCCGCGAAGCAGACGCAATATAGTAAAACAATCACCATGAAGTATAAAATAGTTATGTCGCGAGTAGTTGTAGCGAATAGTCGAATACCGATTAATCGCCATTCCCTATGGCAAATAGTCGAATATTCGCGATTATCGCTCGACACAAAAAGGAATATATATTTTATTTTATTAATTCTCGAATAATAATATAAATAGTTTTTTTAATTATCTGAGGCAGGTTTGATTTATATTATGAAAAAAATGTGCAACCGACTTGTTCCCCATCGAGCAGAAATACTACAATCTGCCCCTTTTGGATTTTAAATATAATATATTACTTTAAATATAATTAATATTAAATAAATATTCAGTTATTAATTAAAAAGTCTAACTAATTAACTTAAACATGACTGATTTTTGGCTAACTTTATACATATATCAATGATAATAATTATGTAATACTAAGTGTGTTTTGTTTTTCAAGATTAATAAAAAAAAAAAAATTTTTATGTCTATAGTTTTTCTGTTCAACAAAAGTTTATTTTTATTTAGACAACTATTCGCCGAATGTCGAATAATAGACTATTATTCGGTATTCGGCGAATAACGAAAAAAAAAACTGAATAATAGCGAGTATTCGTCTCTAGTATAAAATTAAGTAATGTGTTCACGAAATAGGAAATGGGTTAAAATTCTAAGGAAAATGGCGCTCCCTTGCACCATTTCCACCAACCATAAAAATGAATTCCAACCACAAGGCACCACAGATTAAAAATAATGTAATACAGCAAATGAACTGTGGTTTTTCCAGTAGGTAGTTGTGGCCAGTTTAATTACAATCCTAAATATACGTAGGTAAATACAGTACGTACGTAACAGATTGCAGAAATGCATCGGCTCTGCAACATTAAGATTTTTCCAATAAATCTTTCCTTCCTTGTACAGAACGTTTAAAGCGTTTAAATGTACGGAATTCGGAATTAAAGTTACAGAGCAATTAGCCTTTTGAAATCTTGTATAATTGATTCCTTGGAGTGGATAGAGCAGCTGAGAATGTTTTATATTCGATCCTACTTGCAGCTAAAAGTAATACCAATAATAGATACGTAAACTCATAATAAATAATGGCATCTGAATCTTTAAAAATCTGAATAATTTTGAAGGATATTGCTAATCCATTACTGCAGTTCGAAAACTTTGTCTGCTCAAAAACGTAAATAGGGCAATGAATGTTGTTGAACTGTCAAAATTAAACCCTTTCCTACTGTTAGTGTGATACGCAATTACTCCGCAGGAGTGGCTACGACAGCGCAGGCCAGCAACAAAACATTAAAAATTAATTGGGCGATCACTTTTGACCACATAGAGGTAAAAACCTACCTAAAAACGTTGCATTTTGAACAATCATCGTACCTCTTTAGTAACGCCTAACCTCCTCTATTGTCCCTGGACTTTAAAGGCAATATTACCCGTAAATAAAGCTACATTTAACCTGTACATATTTCTATATTTTACCTGTACATATAATATAGCTATATTTTACCTATATAAATATCTATATTTTACCTATACTACCTATAGTTTCTACTAAGAGAATAAAATAGTAGAGTAGAGACAACGTTGTTGGAAACTTGTATTTCACATAGACCGATTGCCTATCTGACCTCCACAACCCAGTTACTGGGTAATACGATACCCGTCGGTAAGACTAGTTGTCAGACTTCTGGGCTTCTAACTTGGTAGTGACAGTCGTTACTGGTGTAACGACTGTCAATGATCTACGAATGACAGCGGGAACCACCGGCTTAACGTGCTTTCCGAGGCACGCAGGTGTACTAGATGGTCACCCATCCACGAATCGACTGCGGCAAGCATAGCTTAACCTTCAATGGACCTGTGCGGCTGTTATTATTTAGCCACGTGCCCTTTAAATTGCCAATCAAAGCGACGTAATTAAAGTTTAATCCTTCCACCAATAACTGCTCAACCCGTTAGGAATCATAAATGAAATCCAATCAATATTTAGTGTGCAATAGTATCATTAACGTAGGGACTATAATACCATTTATGTATGGCCTTTATCGAATAGTTGTCAACGTTGTTGTTGTTGTGTAGTTGTTGTTGTGATATTGTTGTTGTGTTAAAGTAAAGTTTATTTATTTGCATAGATTGTAAGTGAGAGCAGTGGTGACCCAGTGGTAACGGCCCCGACTTACGAGTTGTAGGTCGTGGGTTCGAAACTTTGAACCCAAGCAGGCGCTTTACTTTGTGTAAATAATTTCATCACCACTGCTCTCAAAACGGTGAAGGAAAACATCGTGAGGAAACCGGCATGTCTTAGAACCAACAATTTGAGGACATGTGACATCTACCAACCCGCACTGGGCCCGCGTGGTAGTTTATAGCCCACTCCCTCTCACAGAGAGGAGGCCTGTGTCCCAGCAGTGGGAACATTAATAGGCTGATGATGATGATGAGATTGTAGGTGTACGTGACATAAGGTATTAAAAAAAATTGTGATCCTTGTACAATCTACCTTAGATTAGGCACAAACATTAAATTGTTATTATTGTTGTTGCAAGCAATCGTGGAATTCGCCGGCAATTCAATCGAACAGTCGTAAATACCAAGTTTCCTATCAACACGATGATTTCAGTACAAACTGCGGGGTTTAATGCTAAATTCTTAACATTCCACGGTTAAATTTTATTGCTCACCGTTTATTTTTAACGAACGGTTAACAAAACATGTGTGGTAGGATTTCAATTCTAGGAACTAGGAACAGTTATGTTATTACAATGTCAAATTATGATTTTACATGTGCATTGTTGTTTACCAGAAATTGCTTTGAAATTAAGTAGATAAACAAGGCTTTTATGCGTAGAAAAAGAAAACGTGACAGTTAATACTGAAAATACCGGTATTCAGCTACATCAAGTTAGATTGGAAGCTGACCACAACGCAGTTGGGAAAAGGCCGTCGAGAAACAAATGAATAGGTACTTGATGAAAAAAACTGACGTCAAAAATTCAAATTCTATTCAAAGGGTAAGACTGCTATGTACGTAACGGACGTACTATGTAAGTAAAGTTGAATTCGCCTTAAACAACATAAACACAGCAGATAAGACAGCTTCTGAAGATGCGTAATTTCTTAAGGTAAAGGTCGTCCAAAAAAACCCTGATGTGGGGAACCCCAAGCAATTAAGGGAACACTGATTCACCATGACGCCACCTCCAAACCCATCAGAACCCCATGAAAGGCGAGGAAGCTCAACCCATTGTTCCAGAAACAGCTCATGAATCACGACGATGCACAGTTCGTGACCATAATATAACTAAACTGAATCGACATTGTATGTAACCAAATTAATATGTTTGCCATACATATAAACATGTGTACTTGCAAATTGGAGATATAAATCATGTGATCATGGCACTTATATAAGAAAACTACGTAGGTAAGTATGTCAACAAGAATTTCAAATTGATGTCATGTGAGTGCTGATTTCCATGAAACGGCAGTGGAGGTAAAAACAAATGTCTGATGGGAATTTGAGATTATTTTTAACTTTATATGAGGTCTTGACGACCTCTTTTACAGCAGGCATTATACAGCAGGTTATCTTCTTACAAGGGTATCCGAGTTCAAGGTGTAGACTAAAGACTTGAAACTTTTTTTTTACTTTTGGGGCTTTCAACAGTCTTGATTTCTCAATTCCTGATTGGACTAAATGCACTAGATAGTTCCGTAGGAGTCTTTTAGAAAATAAACCTACTACTAACTCTTGAAAATCACAAAAACTTTCCACTATTGCTTCTTGAAATAAAACCTTAGAACCGAGCGATGATGCAATTTCCAATATACGAGTCCTTTTTTTCAAACCGACTTCGCTTTCAGAAGAACAGCATGCTGACAAAAAGGTGCACATGAGATATAAGATGTTCGTCATCAAATACAACTTATGGTAAATGGTTCACACGCGAACCAGATGCCTATTAAATAAGAAATATACTCCCGTCCCAATACGTGACCGCACGCATCTCGGCAACGAAGGCAAGGTATCGTCGTACAGTCTTCCGCACATCAGTGCACTGGTAACAAATTGACATTGACAGCACCTTTATGTCGTAGCCGTAAGGTTTTGCGTAGAGCAAGTGTTACCACTAATGTGCGTTCGACTGTACCACAGACGACCAGTATTACAAACTGGCACGCATTAGTTATTTATTGGTACCGGTACCATCTATAGACAAAGCTCATTGCAATTCTATTCGGTACTTAAAAGTGTGAACAAGAATTTCTCTAGTTAGTGGTTAGTATTAGTGCGAGCTTTATAAGGCAAAACAAAGTGAATTTATAGCTACGAGTATTTACTTATAGAGACGGACTCTACGATCGTGAAATGGACGAAGAATGATAAGACTAGGTTGTACCGTCTCAATATTGTGCAGTTTACATGAATGTGTAGATGCCAGAATCAACAAAGGGAACCAATCTGACCAGCGTAGAGACAATAATACATGGTAAATCGCAGGAAAGGATTCAACTGCCTTGAAAACTGAACCAGCAAGAAAAGTTAGGAAAGAAATGTAGAAAAATAAGCATCGTTACCACTACGTCCGTCATTATCAAGCGGGGGACAAAAAAGATGTCAGTTTTCTATAGAAACTATGCTAAGTATAGCCTTCGGAGTGCGTTCAAGACGATCCTGGGATATGTTGCGAAAGTAAATTCTGGGAAATTTGAATGAGTCATCGAAGGAAGTCTGGTCCAACATTCTGAAGAGTTCCTTTCGAAATTAAAGGCTTTGGCAAGAGGGATACGTCAGGCCTTAAGTATAAAAAAATAAACCTTCATTATAACCGAACACAGTGTTAAGAAATACCCTTTGCCCGACCTAGAGGTCGATGCTTAAAGATTTTATGGAGCTACAGACTGAATTCATTCACTAATTTTTAAACGATATGAAAATTACATGTTTAATGCACGTTAGCTCTCTAATAGATCAATTAATGTTATTAAATTATCTAAACGAACTTCCGTTATTACCAATTCCGGCGCGTATGAGCAATCAGATGATTGGAATCAAGCTAAATTAGACTTTATTGAACGGTAGTAAGCAAAAATGTTCCTAAAACATCAGCATCAAAAGGAAGGCTGCGCAAGAGTTTTGCCTTCAGGTTTCACAAGTTAAAACTTCGGGATTCCAAATTAGGCTGGCTGTTTTGGACTAGTTTTTTTTTTTGGGAGAGCTTGTTTAGCTTTTCTCCAAAAGTATTTCATTCTTAGTTCATTTCTTATTAAATTGCTTCTTCAACAACAAATCCGACTCCGTCATTGCAACTACATACCCTTAAATCTTGACATCTATTTCACCTTTGGGTACGTCTCATTAATCTGCCCTTTCTTGCATGAGTAACCTGCTCTTCATTTTGAATTTTAATCCAAGCAAGCTTTAACATGGGTATTACTTTGTCTGATTTAAACCTTGACCAGCATGCTTCAACAAAATGATTGAAAGACGATAGTGGTCTTTATGGGAAGACTAAAGACTATTCTATCCAAGCAGTCAGGAAGAGTTTATCAAAACATTTTTGTCTCATGCCTGTCTCCATTGCCAAGTTTTAAGTCTCTTTATTCCAATAGGATATTCATATTATGTATTAAGTAACTTGCTGCGCCCCGCGGTTACATCCGCATAAGATTGGAGGAGGTAGGAGTATCGGGATAAAAGATATTCTGTGTCCTAAGCCAGGTCATGGTCTACCCATGTGCCAAATTTCATCCAAATCCGGTCAGCCGTTTTAGCGTGAAAGCGTAACAAACTCACTTTCGCATTTATCATAATATTATGCCATATTATTTATTTAGGATTAGAATAAGCATCTACTTTTGTATGCATGTTGGGGACCTACTTCATAAAACATTGAAGCTCTCAATGGTGATGAATTGGCAATAAACCTTTTCAATTCTCAACTTGTCTCAATAACAATGAAATGTTAATGCGAAAAAGGTTTTTTTTTGTGTTTTAACAGCTCTATAAAGTTACTGGCCAAAAAGGATATAATGCTCTGACTCATCGCTAAGTCGGGTTGGTAAAACTTAAGGGCACGCATACCGGGAGGGTCCTTGGTTTATGTCCCGAGTCACGCAACCAATTTTATTAGTTGAAGCTTGTTTTTCTATCTGTAATAATAATAACTAAGTGAGGAAATATAAGGAGTTTTTTATAATGAATTCTGATGAATAAATTAAATTCGAAGCTCCTACGGATATTATTAGAATCCAAAGAAGTCTGTCGAGAAATAAATGCAAATTCCGTTACAGAAACAGCATGCCTTTTTTAAATATAAGATTTTGTAATACTGTGAACCCTGCACGCCCCGCTAAGGAAAAAGCGTGGGTGACACTGTTGCACTAATCGGCAAGAACTCTACTTGAGCTAGTTTGCATTAAAAAGTGGGTTACCTGCTAATAAGATTCTTATTAGCCAAGTAGACAACACACTACTTAACAACATCATTATTTTTACCAAAAAGTATAGACTGTTTTGTGAACCTCCTTAAAATTCCTCAAAAAAAAAAGTTATGGCGGAATTTAAAAAAAAAAACTCCTAACGCGTCCCATCAAACTTTGAGGCGGGATCGTTAATCGGCGCACGCTATATTTTAGCTTATCAAATTAAATGAAAGAAACAAAACCACTCACCTAGGAATCTCTCTGTTAATAATAAAAGTTGAAACAACAAGCACTAAGTTCTTAAAAGGTCGTATTTATTATTTGAAAATCGAACACACAACCACTCGACGGAATAGCGGTACGCAAACTGAAGCTGAGGTAACAAGCTAAACAGCCTATTGCCTCGATCGTGGCGGGGTTACCATCACACACTCGCGATTCTTTTAAAAATATATCTCTGGCCTTTTCGTTCCTTTGAGGAACAGAAGAGAGAGAGAATGTTGTGATTTGATTACGAGACTTAAGTGAGTCATTGCCCCGTAGTAAAGCCGCAATGTATGTGCCGTGAAGGGTACCGACACTTTTGGAATTCTCGAAGACATTTTCTCATTGGTGTTAAGAACATGAACCGTAATGGTTATGCTCTTTTACATAACAAATGCGAGCCAGGAAGCGGAGTCAGGCCTCTTGCGGTCTCTCAATGAGTAGGTGAGTATTTCTACGATTTTTATTGTTGTTCCAATATATTTGATATCTTATATAAATCACCATCACAAGAAAAATCAAACTGTACCTACCTTCTGTCTAATTAAAAATGTCATACGTACCTACGTACTCACAGATATAAATCCAACTAGATAACGCAAGTCCCTCCATCTGTATGAAAACCAAGCGTGCCACTTTTTCGCACACACATTAAAAACGAATTTACTTACCAATGAAAGAAAACATTTCCAATGCCTCGGCCAACTTTTTCTATATAGTCTTTACAGCTCAATATGGCATAAAAAGGCATTTTTCTAGATTTCGGTGGATTTCCGGTGCCGATAATGCTAAATGAAAAACTCCGCTTACGATCATTGATCGTAAGTTTACTCCGTTTTTTGACACGCGAAGTAATACAATCGCGTCATCTAGTTAGATTTATATCTGTGTACGTACTGAACCAGTTTTATTTATTTTACTAGCAGCGCCCCTCGGTTTGACTCGCATAAGTCTCAAACTATAGGAATATAAATATAGGAATATTGGCATAAAAAGTAATCCAGGTCATGGTGTACCCATTTGCCAAATTTCATCCAAATCTGTTCAGCTGTTTCAGCGTAATAAACAAACAAACTTACTTTAGAATTTATAATATTATAGTTAGGATTACTCGATCATCTGCCTAGCGTTGTTCCCAAATATGTTGGGGTCGGCTTCCAGTCTTACCGGATGCAGCTGAATACCAGTATGTTACATGGAGCGACTGCCTATCTGACCTCGACAACCCATTATATGGATAATAGGTACGATACCCCTTCGTAAGACTGGTGTCAGACTTTCGGGATTCTGACGACTCGTAACGACTGTCAAAGATGCACGAACGACAGCCCGGAACAACGGCTTAACGTGCTTTCCGAGGCCTAAAGGAGTCTCGGTATGTAAAGATGGTCACCCATCCACTGACCAACACCAGCAAGCGTAGCTTAACCTGATGGATCGACCGGTGCGGCTGTTATTACTTAGCCACGAGCTCCTAAGTAGGTAAGTACCTACATTATAATATAAAATGCTGTCAAAAAACACAAACATGACATCACAATACGGCTACATTGCCTGATGGGGCAAGCATGGTGTTTAGAGTGAGAGTGACCCATGTATTACGGGGCGAGCCTATTGCCGAAATAACCCGTGATTCATACATACAGAAACAACATAACATCACTCCCGCATTTCCCGAAAGGTTAGGCAGAGGTGCACCTAGTACCCACACCATCATTTTATGCGGTGTACCCAAATGTCCTTTCTTTGGTATTGTTCGTTGAGTCGTTGAGCTCCTTAAGTTCTGAGTTGAGCTCCACGATTACTGACAAATGCGTGCACTGACTGGACAGGTCCGCTCAAATCTGTGTGGTTCTTCCCTCAAAAGACCATTTCAGACACTAATCTACATGGTCCTCATATGGCCTGACCAAGATTATGTCTGGACTTTAAAAGAGACTGCGACCTCCGAGTTTGTTTCGCCCTTCTTCTCAGAGTAGCCAGATAAGAAACGCCAACCTCATCTAGATTATTTTTAATATTTTTTTAATATGACGAGAGACGAGAGAGAGTGATTCCGATAATCCTGTTTACAGAATAAACAATTTCATTTAATTTCACATTTCACCAGTTATGTTTAAGTCCCATGTAACAAGGTTACAAGGGGCGAGCCGATTGCTATCAACCGGACACTAATCCAGTCTCCGAGCTGCTACTGAGAAACAGATGAAAAACCCAATAACAATTTGCCCGTCCCGGGAATCGAACCCAGGACTTCATGCCCAGCAGTAGCGCTTGCGACCACTAGATCAACGAGGAATTATAATAACGTAAAATTAAATGAGTGATTGTAATTGAATTCGAAAGACTATCAATAATGAATGGCCTACAAGCCTCCTCGCTCGCTAAGGTCGAGAGTAATTAATTACAATTGGCAGTTCTTTAGTGACTGGCTACTGTTATTAAGAAATTAGCTTTAATTTGTTTAAATTAAACATCAAACATCAATTACATGATGATGATGAGCTGTTATTGTTGATGATGGCTGATCCTGGGGGCAGTACGGTACAAATTGTATGGGAAAAGTTTTTTGTGATTTCTGACTTTTCTAGTACTCAAACCTCAGTCGGTCCAATAGAGGTTTTTGATCCTTATATGAAACAGGATCGATTAGTATCAAAAGTTCTTTGTGAAAACTGCCCATTTTCTAGCTGACTATATTTTTTTTTCAAAATCTGTGAATGCAGATCAAAATGTTTCATAAAGTTAAGGACAGCCTGCTAAGACCGTTTTCCTGTAGCTACAACGGTTTAACGGGAGAGCAGTGGTGGGCCAGTGGTAACGGCCCCGACTTACGAGTTGTAGGTCGTGGGTTCGAACCCAAGCAGGCGCTTTACTTTGTGTAAATAATTTCATCACCACTGCTCTCAAACCGATGAAAGAAAACATCGTGAGGAAACCGGCATGTCTTAGAACCAAAAAATTCGAAGACATGTGACATCTACCAACTCGCACTGGGCCCGCGTGGTAGATTACGGCCCACTCCCTCTCACAAAGAGGAGGCCCTGTGTCCCAGCAGTGGGAACATTAATAGGCTGATTTGATGATGATGACAACGGTTTAAGGTAGCTGTCCTTGCTGCCCCATCTCAAAAATCCACCCTGTAAGTATAGCTGTAAGTTCGCAGACTTGCAGTCCCAGCTCATATTTTTTTATTATCTAAGTATTACTATTCTGCAATGGTGATACAAGAGAAGATATCACGATTTTTTCCGTAGGTATGGGTAAAAACCAGCGTGATTTAAGTAGTTACCTATGTGTCGTATCGTTTCCTCAAACTCCACACAATAATGTTACCCTATATAGTATCTCATATGACTCAGGTGCGTGCAGACTGCCCGCGGCGACCAGCGACCAACATCAACCTATTTGCTGGTCGCCACTGACCCCACCCAAACCCATTCTCACGACCACTGGTTACACCCTAAAACTACTGTTATAATTATTTAATAAACGCCTATCCTAGTAATTAAGTAGTTAAGCCTATTCGGAAAGCCTCTATGGAAAATATTTAGAAAATATTTGTACTAGTCACGCTTGTTTTAGCGTGCATACCATTCGTTACCAGGCTTGATAAAATCCATAACAAGTATGTGCGAGGAAGCCTGAGCGTGCGAGATATCGCCGACAAAATGCAAGAGATGGTATGGTCACGTGAAAAGGAGGCCGCCTGAATACGTTGGGAACTTGGCGCTATAACTTGCCATTCCCAGTCCAAGACCAAGAGGCAAACCATAAACAAGGTGGAAAGCTGTAGTGCTAAAGGACATGAAAGAGTGTCAGGTATCCAAAGACAATGTCGAGGCTAGAGCGAAGTGGAAGAGAAATACCAGGAAGGCTGACCCCACCACCATGTGGGATACATAGCCAGGAAGAGAGTCACGCTTGTTTTAGCTGTGCTACCATCATCATCATCATCAGCCTATTAATGTTCCCACTGCTTGGACACAGGCCTCCTCTCTGTGAGGGGGAGCTGTGCTACCATCAAAACATAATGGCCATTGGTGATTTAGTTATCAGGTAATCAGGTGATCCTTGGAATAAACCTACAATATACTTTCAGCACAATATGAAGACCGGCCAATTCCTCTTAAATATTAATTTCATCTCTGCAAACCCTTTCGTTGAATATAACAGCGTTATGTAAGGCTAACAGCTATTGCAGAGACCATGATAGGTACTAACAAAATTGTGTTCTGTGCAGGAATCAAACCCACTGCCTATAGCCCGCAGGTTTGCACGTTATACTGAAGACGTAAAGGCTCTTTAGAACATTCTGTACTACCTTCTACACATGCAGCTTGTGGGCGAAATATTACGGAGTAATAGTAGAGTAAATAGTACGGAGCCCTTCGTGTCCAATTTAATAACACGTTCAGAAAACTGATGGGGCTGCCATGGCGTTGCAGTGTGTCAGGGATGTTTGCGGCGACTACACGTGTCCTATATTGTTTTTACACAAAAATTCGCAAGCGCGCTTGCATCGATGGTGGAGTCACGGCCAGCCCTAACAGGGTTCTGAAAAATGATTGCGATGTTACTAAACCTATAATATATGAGTCTTCGCTCGAAATAAAGAATTTGAATAGCACTTTTTCTTAAATTCTTAGCGTATCGATGGCAAAAAGTTCAAACATTATTAGGGTCAAAATTCAGCTACGCGAACTCCACTTACTCATGTAGTCATAGGATCATTGGCGGATACGGGGGGGGGGGCATGGGGGCCATGCCCCCAAACAACCGAGGAATTCTATACTTTCGATTTAATTCAGGTGCACTTACTTTTACACCGCATAGCATACTCATACGTCTATATCAGGAAACCTAAATATTTTCTTTACAACAGGTGTATACAAAGATATAACAAGCATGCACATACTTAGGATCACTAGCAAGTAACCCACCTCGTAATCACGTCCACTTGGGACTGGGACCTTGAAATGAAGATAAATACTTAAAAAATTATTTTTATATTATACTCTAAAAATGCTGAATTTCTAAAAAGGCTGAATACGTCATTTTATAAAATTTTAAAAACTCAGGACAATAAAAACTTTATTTTTTACTTGTGATTTTAACCCTAGCTCCGAACCTTGTCAGAATGCCCCCCCCCCCCCCCCCCAAAATGAAATCCTGGATCCGCCCCTGCATAGGATGCTCAAGGAAGTGCATTGAGTGCACAAGTGACAGCCGTGTAAGATGGCGGGTGGGTGCGGGGAGATGACAAGATGACACATGCCTACGCACTTGAGATCAGCAGGCAGCTAAGCCGTTCATGAATACCCGCATCTGTGGGGATTGTCTTTGCTCCAGCCGACTTGGGTTTGAATCGAAGTCTATTTAGAGAATTCCAAGTCAGCCACTACGGTACCGCGTGCCCAGGTGGAAGGCACTCAGATAGTTCGATAAAATTGTCAGTGGCTTTACACAGCTCCCACCATAGATTACATGGGTCTACTAGTCCAGCCTACAGTATCGCCTTGACAGCAATGACAGCAGTCAAGTCGTTATTGATGGCTAGTAGCCACGCATCCAAGAAAACTTTTCAACTTTTCAGCCTCTGGGGAACTGAGACGTATAACTGTGACATAAAGCACCGACTGCATCGAACAATCAATTATATGGGACAAGCAGTGGCGTATTTACCCTAGGGCCAAAAGGGCCATGGCCCGGGGCGGTAGGCTGCGAGGGGCGGAGCAGCCTAACCTGTCCGATCCAGGGTGCCCAAGTCCCAAGCTCGCTTCGCTCGCTCTTGCCTCCAAAGTTTTCCTAGCGACAGTAGTAACATTGCCTTTTGTGCATACACAAAATGTTTTATTGCTATAACACTCAACCAAAACACCAAATGACAATGCAATGCTTTTTTTTTTGGGTGGGATATTATGGAATAACTTCTGCTCTGGGCGGCGCGGGAGGGCGTGTCAGACTCTTACTGAGTAAAACCCACCCGTGTTCCTTCAGTTGCCTGTGTGTTGCCAGGGGCCACAGTATCCCTTTCGGACTTTCCCGCGACCCTGGCCGGCATTGGCCCTAGCGGACCCCGTCAGTAGTGCTGACATTTCTTTAAGGCGCGCGTGGAACAAAACGCACCGTCGAGCCAGGCCTGTCCCTTATCGGCAGCGAGCATTGCTCACCGTCCGCAAGCCCGCACCTAACGGTGGCCAGAAACCGGCTATGGATTTCCGATGCCCAGGGCGTCTCCAGCGGCGACTAGGGGCATGAGGGCGCCTAATTTTCCTCTCCCTTGACTCCCATGTCCTCTCGCTCCGTACCATGGCCTGGACCAGGCCCAGACGCTAAAGGTCACCTCTACCAATCGCCTGCACGAGGACACGGCGGTGCTCCGCCCTAGCCGAGCAGGCCTCCACCGTATGCTCCACCGTGTCCTCCGGGCGATCCACACAATGGTGACACACCTGGGCGTTTCTTCTCGCCTGATGTGGAACAGGAACCTCCCAGCCCCAGCCCTCTTCAGTCTGGGAGCCAAACGTAGGAAATGCTCCAGGAAGTTCCACCGGTTATCGAGGACGAGTCCCAAGTACTTCATCGTCAACTCGACGCCGATGTGAACCCCTCCTACCGTTATTTGGGAACCCGACGGTGGCGTGTTCCGAGGACCATGAAAACACATGGCCTCGGAAATGTGCAGGGCTATCTCGAGTCCCAATTGCCGGATCCTATCGATGATTGTCGCTACCCCGCGTGACGCTAGTTCGGCCTCCGCCTGGTGCGATCTCCCCTGCGCCAGGACCAACGTGTCGTCAGCGTAGCAAACCACGCTGACGCCGCTAGCAGGTCGGCGCGCAGCACCCAGTCGTACTCGTATCCGACATCCCACAGATGCAGCCCCAAGACCGATCCCTGTAGGACATCGCGAGACATCACTCGCCGGTTCCATTCTCCCTCGTGACTGGGGTAGATGACGGCCCTGTCCGTCAAATACGCCTCGACCACACGACAGAGGTAGGTCGGCGCATCTGGTGATACCGGAGTGCCTCCCTGATGAATCTCCAGGGCAGGGTATTGAAGGTATTGGCGATGTCTGGAGACACTGCCAAGACGAACCCACCTCGGGCCACAGCATTCCCTGTCTGCCGCGGCGTCCACTGTAGACCTCCCCCTGCGGAAACCAAACCGGCTCTCCGCCAAATCCCTCCCCTCCCGCACTAGCCGCCCGACGAGACGGTCTGCAATGACTCTTTCAAAGAGCTTGCCCACCTCGTACAATGCAAAGTTACGGCACTATAAACGGGTCTAGGTAGCGCCACTGCTGTGGCACTTTATCCGATAGTGAGGAATGTTACTAGAATGTAGCTAGCTATACACTTCCTAACAAATATGTATTTACAGAATTAAAATCGTTAGAATCATTATAACTTTTATAGTTATATTTGTTCTCAAATGTCCTGATTTAATGAAAAAGTCTTTCAATGGACACACACTGGGGTTTTATATTATAATATTAAAACTTTTTGCTTTTTTTCGTTAATTTATGGGGCGGCAAACCTTACAGGCCCAGGGCGCTGTATCTTAAAATACGCCACTGGGGACAAGGTAATTCAGTATTAATACTAATTATTTATAATATTTATTTATTTTAATGATTTATCCTCAAATTCATCAAGTCGATGTCAAATAAACTAGTCTTCAATGACGTAAAGACCATGTAGACTGGTCGTCCATATGTTAAGGTGCGTGTAGACTGGTCGACGGCGACCACCGTGTGACGACAGTCGACACTGACGGCCTACCCTTAGGACATTATTATGTAAGTCAGAGAACAACATCCGCACTCATACTGCCTTTTAAAAGGTCGCAACGAAATTCAATTACAAGTGACATTCGTTTTCTTTTTTGCTCGTTAATCAAGTGGTTGTTGGACTGTGATGAAGGAGCTATTTTTAGTTTTATTTATGAGAATATTTTGTGTTTTCAACAACTGAATGAACTTGTAACCTGTATGAAAAGTTCACTGGTTAAGATTTTTGTACTTATACAAAAAATATTTTGATTTATACATTTTCCTATATGTGGTGGCCCAGTGGTATCGGCCCCGACTTACGAGTTGTAGGTCGTGGGTTCGAACCCAAGCAGGCGTTTTACTTTGTGTAAATAATTTCATCACCACTGCTCTCAAAACGGTGAAGGAACACATCGTGAGGAAACCGGCATGTCTTAGAACCAAAAATTCGAAGACATGTGACATCTATTTATTTATTTATTTATTTTATTATTTATGTACACACAGTAAAATACATTCAGATACGACAATCATAATTTTGAGTACAAAGGTACTGCTTATTTCTTAAGAAATTTCTTCCAGCAGACCTGCGAAAGGAGAAATGAGAAAGAAACGTAGACAATAGTGTGTGAAAACAAGAAGAGAAGAATATAAAATATGCGGAGTTTTAAACTAAAATATTAAAATAAACCTACACGTATAACGTAACAAATTAACATATACTTAAATAAATACATAAAGCTTAAATTTATAAACATACATACTATAGGTTAATAAATACTCACAGTTGAGAGGAAAGGTAATGCTCTTTTACTCGATATTTAAATTGAGAAACAGTTTTTAAATCGCGAATGCTAGGCGGAAGTGAGTTCCACAATCTTACTGCATGTACAGAGAAGGAATATGAATAGTAGCTTGTTTTATGAGGGTGAGATTTAAGGAGGGTTCTAAGGTGTGATCTACACGGTGCGTCGCTAGGGCGAGCGTAAGAAAAACGCTCACGCAGGTAAGAAGGATAAGACGGGTTGTGTAAGATGTTGAAGAGGAGACATAAAATCCGAGTGTTCCTGCGAAGGCGAATTGGGAGCCACTTGAGTTCCTTGCGAAGATGAGAGACGTGGTCATACTTTCGAAGACCGAATACAAAGCGAATGCACAAGTTTTGCAATCGCTCAAGCTTGTTTAATAGCTCCTCAGTAGCATCCAGGTAGCAGGCGTCGCCCAGGCACGTATACAGAGGGGGGGATAGTTGGGATTTATCCCCCCCCGAAATCTGACTGAAAAAAAAAAACGTTTTAAGCCATCTGTTTATTTATTCGCTTGCGTGTTTCTTTCAATAAGTAGGTAAAATAAAAATAGATAGATCTTGATCTGATTATGTAAGCGACGTTACTAGTAGTGCCATCTAACCTATTTAGAGAGAAACCGAGAACGAAAACAGTAATGAACGACATCTATCGTCGAGTAGAAAAACTAATAGTAGAAAGATCGTCGCGTTGAGTAGCGAAATATCGAGAAGCTTCCATAACTTGGAAAATTTAGGGCTCTGCTACGATACCGAGCAAGCTATGATAATATCCTGAAAGATCATATCGTTGCAACCCCTAAAAATGCAACGTATTTTAGCCCTATTATTCAAAATGAAATAATAGATACTTGCGGAAAGATAATTCAGAAAAAAGTTGTGACACAAATAAATAGTTCAGAGTGTTTCGCGATTCTTGGCGATGAAACTTTAGATGTGAGTGGAACTGAGCAATTGTCTTTATGTGCGAGATACGTTTATAAAGGTATTTTGAGGGAGGACTTTCTCAGTTTCATTGAAATACACGACCTAAGTGCCGAAAATATAAGTGCAGAAATTTTAAAGAAATGTCATGAGATTGGTTTGAATCTCGATAAACTAGTTGGTCAGGGGTATGACGGAGCTGCTACCATGGGAGGACACATCAGTGGTGTGCAGACGAGAATCAGAAAAGAATTTCCTAAGGCCACATACGTACATTGCTCAGCACATCGTCTGAACCTAGTTCTTTCAAAAGCTCTTTCAGTTCCCGAGGTGAGAAATTCAATAGGCGTTGTGAAGGAAGTCTGCAATTTACTTCGCAACAATGCAATGGCCGGGAAACAGTTCAAGGAAAATGTGAAAAAGCTCACACCAGAAAGTAAGAAAAAAAGACTGGTCGGCATGTGTGACACTAGATTTATAGAACGTCACGACTCTATAAATGTATTTGGTGAGTTACTCGAACCTATGAGAACTATCCTACACAAACAGAACTGTCGCCCAAACTGCCTCTACACTCATAGCTGCGATGGAAAAGAGTAGTTTCTTGATTTCTCTAAAAACCTGTGAAAGATTTTTCAGTTATACTCTCCCACTGTCAGCATATTTGCAGAACCCTACACACGACCTGGCCTCTGCTATGAAATTTTCCGATGACATTATCGGAAAACTAAAAGAGATACGTGACGATGTTAACCCGGTATTCTCAGAAATATATAACGCATGCTGCAAAATAGCGGAAGATGTCTTGCAAATAGAAATGCAGCGTCCTCGAGTTACTGCCCACCAAACTGCACGAAGCAACCCTCCCAGCGATACTGCTGAAGAATACTTCAGGAGAACTATTTTTATACCCTGCTTGGACGATTTGATATCTGGCATGAATGATAGATTTGCGAATCAAAGAGAGCTGCTTTCTTCTTTAGAAATTATTCTTCCGAAAAATGTGGACGAGAGGAAAATAAGTGAATTAGAAAATATGAAAATTTATTGGGAAGAAAGTGTTGGAGAATCACTAATAAAAGCAGAGTACAGTATGTGGTGTGACAAGTGGAAAAACACAGATAAGAAACCAGTCGAAATTATGGAAATTTTAGACACGTGTGACAAAGTTTTCTTTCCTACCATTAACAGGCTAATACATATTCTGGCCACCCTTCCGGTTTCAACGGCATCTGTGGAGCGGTCATTTTCATGCCTAAAGAGAATAAAATCCTTCCTAAGGAATAGAATGGCGGGCGAGAGGCTTACTGGTCTCGCTCTATTGTCTATTCATTCCGCTTTGGCGCCAGATCCTGATATGGTACTAGACGTAATGGCTGCCAGCGGAAACAGAAAAATACTTATATAATTATAGTATAGTACAGTGAAAATTATAGTACAGTGATTACAGCGATTTTCACACAGTTCACATGGTTGTTTCAATGTTTGTCCCCCCCCGAACCAAAAGTCTGGATACGTGCCTGGGCGTCGGCATAATCTATAATCGGCTGAATAAGTGTTTGTGCCAAAGAAATTTTAGTCTTAAGGGGTAGGAGACTTTGAAGGCTTTTCAAACCTAACAACCCGCACTGGGCCCGCGTGGTGGATTACGGCCGACTCCCTCTCACAGAGAGGAGGCCTGGGTCCCAGCAGAGTATTATGTTAGTTATGTATGTATATTTTCCTGTATAATTCGTAGATGACTCATCGTCGACTTGTATTGGCCTCATCCCAGTCCCCTGGACGTTAATATTTTAGTAAGATGATTAAAATTAACGTAAAACATGTTGATCTTTTACGTTAATTCGCCTACCATAGTTATAATAGCAATGAGTTGTCATTGCTATTATAAATATGGTAGGCAATTTGGCATCTAAACAAAAATAATGTCGTCGTTAATTTCTACATTAAAACAATCGCTTTTCGTGTGTCTGTGTGACCGCGTTGTTCTCGTAAACATTTAAATGCGGTTTTCACCATCATTTATAGAAGTTATTATGGAAGGTTATTATATGAACTTTCAATTTACATATAAAAAGAAATCCCAATTTTTTTTTCAAAAATTATGCGAAGCAGAGGCGTGTCACTAATAAATACATAATATTAGGTACATCTGCTCACTGCTGCCAGGTTCTAAGTCAGTTTTAAAAGACGATCATTTTTATAAGTAGCTATTATTCAGTCTTGTTTCTTGTAGATTTCTTACCTACGCAGCCAAACCGTACTTCAGTAGGAAAACATACAACAGGTCAACAGTACCTACCTACATCTCTATCTACCCTCTCGATAAATTTTTAGGGGTATGAGGAACAGGGTGTAAAGTTCACTCATCCACCATAGAAAAGGGGGGATCCTCCAACCAGACGGGTTGTTATGTCTGGCGGGCAACTGCCCATATGTTGATTTCGGATAGTCTTATCTATGTTATTCGCTCAGTAAACTCTAACTGCGAGATGTAGGAATTGTGTGACGTCATGTCTTTTTGTTTCGTAGTTTTTGTATGTGGCGGTCTAACCGCTACATCACTCCCCTCCGGAGACCGGAGGTCGATAGTGGGCTGAGTCTTGGATCTTGCGATGCTTCACAGTGCCAGCTGTGGTTCCAGTGAGTCGGAACCGGGTGCCGCATAGTTCACGGTGAGTCGGAACTGTCTGCGGTGATTCCCCAGTGAGTCGGGGAGGCGCTGCGTCGTCCTCCAGTGAGTCGGATGTGGTACAGCGCCGGGTTTTTTGGCTGACTGCTTGCGTCGACCAGGAGAGGGTAGAATAGGCTCTGCTTGTGAGACCGGCCGGAAGTGCAGGTGCTGTGCCAAGGTTGCTGATGAGGCTGAGGGTGATGACCAGGAATGCGCGTTCGCTGCATGCTGGTGGTCAGGATACCCGTTGAAGCCGTGGGTGCTGGCTGGCTGTGTGACTCGCCTCACGAAAGCTTGCGGGAGTGATGATGATGACGTCACGCTGAAGTTGTTGCACGAAGGCTGCGTTGACGTTCATACTCGGGGTCACCAATTTAGAGGTATGAGGAACAGGGTGTAAAGTTCACTCATCCACCATAGAAAAGGGGGGATCCTCCAACCAGACGGGTTGTTATGTCTGGCGGGCAACTGCCCATATGTTGATTTCGGATAGTCTTATCTATGTTATTCGCTCAGTAAACTCTAACTGCGAGATGTAGGAATTGTGTGACGTCATGTCTTTTTGTTTCGTAGTTTTTGTATGTGGCGGTCTAACCGCTACAAATTCATGCGTATGGGTAGGCATGGGCGTACCCAGGGGGGGGCAGGGGAGGGCAGCTGCCCCCCCCCTGGATTTTGAACGAGTAGGTACTGTTGTCGATAAAAGAGTCACGATAAGACTTCCTTTACAATTACATATTATTTTGAATTAATTTTAGAAAAAAAAACCGCGCTGCGCGGCTTTTAAGCATTACCGACTTTTAGAAAGGAGGACGTGCTATGTTCGACTGCTTTTTTTTTACTATGGTTAACGATATTTTCGTCAATTGTGAAGCAATTTAGAAAATTCGTATCATAAAAAAAAAGAAAATTATATTCCGTTCACAATTGACAAAAATATCGATAACCATACATATAAAAAAAAAGCTTAATAATTCCTTCTTTTTTGAAGTTGGTTAAAAATACACGAACGCAGCAGCAATATCAAACTATGTAAAACATGTGGGGGGGGGGAATTTCTGATTTCCCCCCCCCTGGGCCAAAAGCTGGGTACGCCCATGTGGGTAGGTAGAAGTCTGACCAACGAAAGCTGTCCAAGAAAAAAGGCGGGAATTTCAAAAAATCAAGAGCGTGCAACCCTTGATATACACTGCTTAAACAGAGTTGATACTATATATTATTCAAGACATATTATGCGATTTAGGTAATGACTGTTTTTTTACATATTGTAGAAAAAGTTGAATGAAAGAAGAAGTTATTACTATAAGTTTATTTAATGGAATAAATACCACTGATGCGATGACACAATAAAATAAACACAAAATATAGATTATGACTTATGAGTCATAATCGAAATCGGATTCCAAGAACTCTACGCCTGATAATATTGAATCAGCTTCATTGCTTTCTTCGCTGCTACTGCTACTGTCCCCAACATGTATTACAAACCGTTCAAGTTCGTTTTCAACAACACGGTCCCTTAATTTGTACTGATTTTCAACATTTAATACATGATCAGTGTACTTCTTCCAGTCATCAGCAGTTATGGATAGAAAGCATTCTTTTATTAAATTTTGCATTTCAGCCCCTGGTATTCCTATATTTTTGCTTGCTACTTTTCTCTTCGCCTGACTCCATACAAGCTCAATTGCATTGAGGTCGCAATGATACGGTGGCAGCAACAAAATTTCGTGATTGTGGATATGACTGTATTTTTTTAGACATTCCTCAGCTTCGTAAACTGCTGCAGGTTTATTATCTTTGACCAAACACATTAATTCAGCTTTCGTATGATATTCTTCAAAATGAATATTATTATTTTGAAGCCATAATCGGAGATTACCTTTAGAATCAGACATAGTAGGGGGTTTGTTCAGTTGTTTCACATGATAACTTGCATTGTCCATCACAATTACACTAGGTTTAGTGAGATTTGGTATCAACATTTCCTCAAACCATTTCATAAAGTTGGTAGCATTCATATCATCATGGTAGTCAGCTGATTTGGATTTTGTGCTGAATACCAATAAGGTACCGGGCACAAACCCTTCCTCTGATCCTGCATGCACAATGATATGTCTTTTCCCTGACGATATATTAGTAGTGACACCACTTGTTGAAGGTCCTTGCCACGATTTTTTTACTTTATAATTCTGATGTACATAAGTCTCATCAAGGTAAATTATTTGTTTACCTTCTAGTCTCTTTTCATGTATTGTTCTCAAGAATCTGTGTCTCCATGCCGCAATATCATATTTTTCAGTAAGTAAAGCCCGTTCATTTTTATTGTTTTGAAAGTGAAACCCGTTCTTGTGTAAAAATTTTCTTAGGGTTTCACGGCATCCCATAAATCCGATTGCTTCCTTCAGCTCATTGTGCAGGCTTCTCAGTGTTGGGACTTGTTTTTTCACTCCATAAAATTCGTTTATTTTGTTTCTTATAGCCGAAATATCAAAATTATCCAAATTGGAAACTGTTGCTGAATGTGGACGACTTTTCCCCGGAGTATTCCACTGTCCATGATTCTTAGACCCTTCAATTTTAATTCTTCTTAGGGTCTTCACACTTACATCTGAAGAGAACAAATACAATAAATTAATGTTGCAGTATAATAATACTTGCACTGGGCCCGCATGGTAGATTATGGCCCACTCCCTCTCACAGAGAGGAGGCCACTGTCATAAAATTCAAAAACCATAATAAAATACAAAGACAGCATGTTATTTAATTTACCCATCCATACACACATATCCTATGAATAAACCCTTCAACGTTACTGTTAAATCTATAATTTCTGTATTAATAAGAGTAGGTACCTGTCATTAAAGATATCTTTTCTAAATACTGTGTTTCACAAGTCGACATTTCATTTTTTTCGAGAGTTTTCAATTTCTTTACTGTTTCCACAATTTTAAGTTTTGTCTCCTCGTTGTTAATACTTCCTGAAAAGTAGATACACCGTGAAAAACATTGCTATATTTTATAAATAGTCGAAAAGTATCAAGTTGTTGTATTAATAATTCAAAAAACTAACCTAAAAGTGAAATGATTGAATCCAGTCGTCGTATTTTCTCTGCAGATTTCTGATTCAAATCACTTTTTACGTCTTTATATTTGTCAATCATATTTTGATGGTTTTCGGCATTATTATAAACAGAATCAACGAAAATATGATGCACGTAAACACAAGATGACTCAAGTACGAAACGTCAATGTGACAATTTTGACAGTCCTAAAATATTGCCATATCAAAAGTTTAGAAAATAATTCGTGGACAGCTTTCGTTGGCCAAACTCTATTCTTTCCTTAAAATTATTTTTAGCAAGCCTCCTTCGAAATAAACAGCACATAAGTACTGGTTATAATCATACAAGAGAGCAGAAGAGAGCCAAAAAAAAATTAAAAGATAAAACTTTTTCTTATTTTTCATTATCTAATGGCATTTTTGCGGTATTTTGGCATTTTTCCACCAATTAGTTACAAAAGACAAATATAATTGTACAGTAGCAACATTGTTAATTTTCTGTCAAAACACTAATCTCTTGTGTCACTGTCAAACCAAACAAAGTATTGATTTTTGCGTGAACGTGTCGTTTACCTTTGTCTTTCTGTGGTCTTTTTCTCGAGTGTTTTGCTATCGTTGTCTCTTTTACTACATGCCTCTACTTCTATTTATTTATATAACTGTAATGCAGTTTTCGTGCCATTGTTATCATTTTATCAATCAATATAAATGTTTCGATGAAATATTTTATAAATTCTGTATTAAATCTTGAATTAAATGTGTAAATACACGGCAAACGTACTATTTGTGTAAAATATCAAAGTCATAGTCACAACATGCTGCGTTACATCAAAAATATAAACATGTACTTCTCTTTTATTGTGTTGTCGTCTTGTTTCACATACACTTTTGGTAGTGCTTGTGTTTTTAACGTGAAATTGAAACAAGTTCTCAAGAATCAAGGCTTCCACAGGTAAATCTATTAATTTAAAGCTGAGGTATTATTCATATCTGGTAACCAAACGCTTAGAACAAGTAATTTTTTTATCAGAAAAAATATTTGCCTTTTTCTAAGTATAGTAGGGTTTAGGTCCTTGTAAACAGTGTACAAATATGTTTCAAAACACTTGATTAGCATTCTAAACACTCCAGTATCTGTAAGCTATAAATAATGCTATTTCCGAAGCACAATAAGTAGAAACTTCAAATAAATTCTGTAGCCAATCATTTTCTTAATTTTCTAACATTATTTTACCACATAGTAAGTACTTGCAATATAGTTTCAGTTCTATCCTTGGTTAAAAAAATGGTGTATTCCCGTTGTCCCCATTATAGGTGACAAAGGGAATTTAATAAAATAATTTTAATTACTTGCCGTTGTCTACTTTGTCCATATATTACAATAAATTAACGTGGACAGCGTACATGAACAACAGGAACAACGGCAAGTAGTTTGAATTATTTTATTAGATTCCCTTTGTCATCTTTAATGGAGACATTTTTATGGGGACAATGGGAATACACCAAAAAAACATGTACAAGATTTTCATTCACTCTATTTGTACCTATGTGTTTCCAATTACAAACTAACCATCCATTTTTGAAGCACCTGCTGTTATTGTGGAAATACTTTTACCATCAAATATAAACAAAATTTATTGCTGTTTCAGGAACATAACGTACGGTATAGTGTTCAACAGTGATGAGGACCAATGCTGGCTGTACAAGGACTGTGTCGTAGGACTGGACCAGACCCTGCCGCATGGTGTGTATGCAAACCCTGATGAGCTGAGCACTTTGAGGAGACTGAGTAAGGTAAATGGAATAAAAAATATTTTCATTTAAGTAGCAGCAATCAATCTTGCTCATATGTTTAATATAAAATACCGAAGTCTTTGACACACTCACATAGTGCTGACATAAAAACACATATTTACTAATAGATACAATATGGATTTTTGTGTGATACTAGGTGTGGTTCAAAATAAATTATTTATTTATGACAATTATGTCTTTAATAAAACACCAAATATCATAATATGTGTATTGAGCTAAGTAGCCCCGAATTACAAGTGGGTAAATCATAAGAGTAGTAAGCAGTGTAGGAACAATAATTATGATGGAGGGTAGACTTAGAACTAATAAACACACAAGTTATAAACTACGAAATATGTAGGTACAAAAATTACCGAGATATATTATTTCAATGTTGTATAATACTGGAGTTCAGCTTAATAATCAATAAAAAACAAATTGCTTTCTCTAATTTTTATTCAATAACTATCTGATACACTTGAGATGTCAGACACCTGTCTTACCAAGGGGTATCGTATTACCCAGTTACTGGGTTGTCGAGGTCAGATAGGCAGTTGCTCCATGTAAAATACTGGTATTCAGCTGCATCCGGTTAGACTGGAAGCCGACCCCAAGATAGTTGGGAAAAAGGCTAGGAAGATTGATTGAACTATCTGATACACTGGTATCTACCATTACTGGTACTTACATACATAACATACATAATCAGCCTATTAATGTTCCCAATGCTGGGACACAGGCCTCCTTTCTGTGAGAGGGAGTGGTCCGTAATCCACCACGCGGGCCCAGTGTGGGTTGGTAGATGTCACATGTCTTCGAATTTTAGGTTCTAAGACATGCCGGTTTCCTCACGATGTTTTCCTTCACCATTTTGAGAGCAGTGGTGATGAAATTATTTACACAAAGTAAAGCGCCTGCTTGGGTTCGAACCCACGACCTACAACTCGTAAGTCGAGGCCGATACCACTGGGCCACCACTGCTCTGCCCTGATAACAAAGAATGCAGTAATCGTCATTTTTGAGATTTTCACTTTTTTCCAGAAATGGCATCCCAAGAGGTTCATGTACATGATAAAAATATATTTTCATAAAAACAATCATTCGAAGTATGTTTTTTATGTAATGATTTTCGCCGTACTTGCATAAAAACTGCTTCAATGATAATAAAAACGCAGTATTAAACATGGCCCAAGAAAGAATGCAGTACTTGCAAGAATACCCTATGCAGTAATACGCGCAAGTGCTGCATTTAGTTTTAGTATCATGTGACTCGGAAACGACCTGATACTAAACCGAAACGCAGTAATACGTATTATAATTGCATATATTAGTAAATTAAATAAAGGAAAATTATCTTGTAAAAGCTTGATTTTTTTCCGAATTTTTAGATATATTATATATTATGACCAATAAAATACGAACATCTTGCTCAGATGATATAAAATATGTTTTTTGCGTTTATCTCGTAACCGGCATTTTGCGATTACTGCATTCTTTGTTATGACGGCAGTGCTCTCTGGTACTTACCATCCTTATTAAAATATTTTCTAACACATAAATCTTGTTTACTTTTTTTACCCACAATATAATGAGACTTAATAAAAGATAAGACACACTAAACTTATATCTTCTCCATAACATTCCAGCTGAATGCAGTACCAAAGAATCGTATAAACACCGAGCTGCCCGCAGAGCACTCGTACCCCACCACAACGTACATAATGGAGAGAGTTAAGGACTGCAAGGTGTATATGTGGCTGCCTGTTCATGCGAGGTATCATATGGCCATGCCTGGTGGTGGGTGAGTAGAACTAGCAATTGGTATAGCTATTAACTAATTCTATTGAGTATGTTACATGATCAAAAAAAGCGTTTGTTAAACAGACATCCTTATTTTCATGATTCTGATACTCAAGACCAGAATCCCTGGTGGGTTTTATAAAGCTTGATAACATTGATAGCTTGGTATCTCAATATTCAGATACTTATAGATTATTTTTAGGGATAAATTATGGAAAAGCTTGAAGCAAATCCAGCAGCATTTGTGGAAGCTAGAATGTTGCCACAATAATAAATAATAAGAATGTTTATTAAAATTCTAGTTGAATATAACAGTGACAGGACCAATTTTATTCAATCTTTGTCCAATTTTATCTGCAGAAGATAATATAATTTGTGCCCTACAAAACGGTTCTATTTGAATGTCATATTCTTGTTTCTGATTCCAGCATGGCGCGAAACACCATAGGCCCACCGAAGCTGTACCTCCGCTGTCCTGACGAGCGCCTGGACTTGTGCGGCAAGGAAACAGCTCCTGTCAACTTCCTCTGTAACGGCAGCTCCAAGGAAAAGTGCAGCTGGAAGGAGTTGCCTTACACCTTGGTGAGATTACATCCTTGTTAATGGCTAATAACCTTACATAACCTTTAAATTTGGACGTTTGGACGTCATTTTTATAACACTACCCTGAACGTGTAGCCTCACAGGCTCCTGTGTTAGCAGGTGCTCTTTTTTTAAATACCAATATTTTAAAAACCCTAGTCCTCTCTTCCACAGCTAACAGACCCGCTGGTCTGGCCGATACCAGTCGGCAACATGGAGCACTACCACGCCATCTCAATTGGCACGGCCCTCGTCATCGCGGTTGGCTCGCTGTACCTCATCAAGGCCATACACGAGCACAAGCTGGTGTCCATGGCCTTCAACCCGTATAGTTCGTTGCAGAAACAGCGTTAGGAAGATATTAATACGAAGGAAGATAGAAAACAAATTATTTGTATATTTGAAGAAAAATAAGTGGAAATTCTCTTTAATTTCGAGATTTCGTTCCAAAGAACCACGTTGAAATTAGTTAGTTAATTTCAGATATAGAGAAAAATGGTTCACTCTGCACAAATACAACGCACAAAATAAAACATTTTACAACACAGCCAAAAGCCCAGTATTCATAAAACAATATTCATAAAAAGCCCAGTATTCTTATAAATAAAAATATATATACAGGTCGTTTTGATAAGTACGGTGCATAATTATTAATTCTGGAAATTGGCACAGCTTTGAACAAGAAAGCGATCTCAAGGGACACGGCACTGCTTATCGTGTGCGGTTCGCTGTACCTCATCAAGGCCATACACGAGCACAAGCTGGTAGCCATGGCCTTCAATCCGTATAGTTCACTGCAGAAACAAAGCTAGGAAAAAAAAAAGATATAATTTTTGTTTCTCGATAATTTGATGAGATTACGTTCCAAAGCACCTTGTTGAAATTGGTTATTTTATTTAGTGCCGATTTTTCAACCGTCATTTCTAATTGATATTTTGACAGCTTTTGAATGGAAAATATGCCAAACCGAAATATTTATTTTCAGATACTTAAATATTTTAAGACATGCCGGTTTCCTCACGATGTTTTCCTTCACCGTTTTTGAGAGCAGTGGTGATGAAATTATTTACACAAAGTAAAGCGCCTGCTTGGGTTCGAACCCACGACTTACAACTCGTAAGTCGGGACCGATACCACTGGGCCACCACTGCTCTGAACCAAAAATTCGAAGACATGTGACATCTACCAACCCGCACTGGGCCCGCGTGGTGGATTACGGCCCACTCCCTCTCACCGACAGGAGGCCTGTGTCCCAGCAGTGGGAACATTAATAGGCTGATAATGATGATGATGATGATGATGAAATATTTTAAAAGTAATTTAACTGTAGAAAAACTTGCCCAAAAATGGGTCCATCAAGACTTGATGGACAAGATTTTTGGTCCATTGGTCCATGGACCACAACGTCTGGCGAAGTTCACTGTGTCTGCTCTAGTTTAGCTAGAACCTCAGTGACCTAAATATAGGTTGGTTTGTGAGTGTTTGTGCGTAACAGAATTGTGTGTGTGTAAACCACGATACGTATACATACATAGAAATCACAAGTGTGGAAAATGATGTTTCAAAAAATCATTAGTAGTAGAAAGACACGTGGAAGTTAATAACTTAAGACTGATATAGAAGCCCTAAGGTACTCTATATTCTGCATTAAAGGACGGTTATTGTTGCAATAAGATTGACTGTATTATATTAAAATAATATTTGTTACGACTAAAAGTTGAAGCAGTGGTAAACATAATATGTATTATGTGTGGCGTATTGGGTCCAGACCCAATACGCCAAACATACATTTTTAGAGGGCTTTCAACTAGAGGATTGAAACATGGTTTTATGGTGCCATTGAATAAGAAACTTTATTGTTATTGAAATAAAGTTCAAAGTTGTACGAACGTTGACACAGACATGAAACGGTACCTCCAGTGCAAGTATGTTTGCACTTTAAGACACTAGTAGTAAGGTTTATTATTCAATATCAATTATCAATATGACATTGAATAATAATATTCAATATCATGAAAAATCATATTATATACTCTGCGTTTGCGCTTCTTTGGTCGGTGAAAAGCCTTATAAAATAAAGTATTGATATTTGATAGCAAGGGCAATTGAAATAGCTAAACCGTAAGCTCAATAGCGTTTGAACTGTTAGTCGTAAGACAACTTTTCAGTATTACATTTTGTATTTATTACAGAATTCTTGTACAAAAACCTCTATTTAGACATTTTAATAGGATAATATTGTAGTTTTTCTGTAAGAAATTGCCCATTTTTCCTAGAAGTAAGAAATATTTGGGTAAACAATATCTTCCTAACATTCCTCTTATTGTATGTATGTATGTATGTGAGTACAGTCGACATAAGAGAAAAAATAACTATCCCAGTAAATAACATCTTTGCACTACGGAGGAAAAATTCATTATTACTCCGTAAGTACTAACTTTTTAAACATAATTCACACTCAAACGAACATATCAAAGAGTTTACTACTGAACACACGCACAATAATTGTGTTAAAAACATAACCTTTCGTTACCCTTCGTGCAGTCGGGTAAAAAAAAGTTTTAGTCTGTGCGTGGTTACTTATTTCTTATGTTGACATTACCATTAATGTCGTAGGAAAATTACAAAACTATAATAAATATGTAGGTACTTTATCACTTGTCTATCGCCGGCATTTGAGTATAGTTCGACCGATACCGCCGTACTGTGCATTAGGTATGTGCGCGGATCATGGGTTGGGGCAGTGCAGCAGGCCGCTCATTCGTCAACAGGGGGGGGGGAGGGCGGGGGGCAGTACAGCAGGCCGTTTATTCCTCAACATTGCAGTGCAGCAGGCTGCTCATTCAACAACAGGGGGGGGCGAGAGGGGGGGGCAGTGCAACAGGCCGCTCATTCGTCAACGCTTACGGCGTCCCGCTCCCCGGCTCGCCGCGCATTACTAAGGCGCGTTACAGCGGTATCTGTCAGACTAAAGTTAACAAAGTCTGTAGGTTAAATAATAAAAACACGACAAATATAACAAATATGTTTTTATATTTTCCTGTGACAGGTCTATTTTTAAATCTTAATCATTGTCTAGTCATATAGAAAATAATAAGTCGCATGCACATAGAGATAACATTGTTGTGAACTGTAAGATTTTATTCAAAATAAACAATATTATTGTAAATACTATTCAGGGTTTGAATATTTTTTTTTCCTATCAGTCAGCACCGTTTTTTCTTTGCCAACGAAATATCAACTTTACAATATTTAATCTTTAGCAGTAAAATCCGCTACCTTTGGCCAGGTGTGCGCCGATCAGGATTTAAGTGTATTATCTATGGATCAGGATTTACGTTTTAAAATTTTGGCAGAACTCTGTAAAAAAAAACTGTCATTTTACACAGGTAATGTAATAAAAACACCAATAGAAAATAGTGACATGACCGAAGAAAAAGTATTTCTTCATGAAAATTTCAATTTCAATTTCCTTACATATTATAAAACAAAGTCGCCCGCCGCGTCTGTCTGTCTGTCTGTCTGTCTGAACGCGATAAACTCAAAAACTGCCGAACGGATTTTCAAACGGTTTTCACCATTGGACGGAGTGATTCATGTGGAAGGTTTTAGTGTATAATTCATTAAGGTTTTGTGTAAATTGGCTGAAATATGACGATTATTGTTGAAGATGTCATGTTCTACAGTATTGTATAATAATTATCTTAAAAAGTCCAACATAAGGCTGACTGTCCACTGAAGCGGAGAGGAGAGGAGCGGAGCAGAGCTGTGCCAATATTAACCAATGGAATTGTGTAAAATGTGGGGAAGTGGAAAAAACCGGCCGCGAGGTATTGCAACCGGCTCAAATAACTCGGTTCAGCCTATGTCATTCCTACGATTAAACGACACCTCCTATGTTAAAATCCATCAAGCCGTTTAGGCTACAGAGCGTGCCAAAGAAATAGACAATCATACATACATACATTCATACTCTCGAAAAACATTACCCTCCTTCTGGGGCAGTCGGGTAAAAAGGAACTTGCGTGGTTGCGTCCACGCTTCGAGGGCGCTTCGCAACCTTTTTTTTTTGGTTTGGATGTCATCAAATGACTTCTCCCGCTCTGGGCGGAGCGGTAGGGCGTGTCAGACTCTTACTGACTAAAACCCACCCGTGTTCCTTCACTTGCCTGTACGTTGCCAGGGGCCACGGTCACCCCTTACGGCCCATTCACGACTTCGGGCGGCGCGGCAAGCGGCGCGGCGAGCGGCGCGGTGTGGGAACTAAAAAGTTGCCGCTGCGAGCGGCGTGCCCATGCCGTGGCATGCTTCATACATTTCTGTGCATTTGTTTTTACCGTTAGGACCTTCCCGCAACCCAGGCAGGCATCGGCCCTAGCGGACCCCGTCAATTGTGCTGACATCTCTTTGAGGCGCATGTGAAACACAATGGATGGCGAGCTACCCATTGCTCTCCGTCCTCTAGCCCGCGCCTATGGTGGCCGGAAATCGGCTACCGATTCCCGACGCCCAGGGCGTCTCCTGCGGCGGTTAAGGGCGTGAGGGCGCGAATTTTGCCTCTCCCTCACGCGCTCCGCCTCCTCCTCCGGGAGCATTACTGCTTCGCAGAAGGAGGTGACGGCTTGCCATGCCCTCTCGCTCCGTACCATGGTCTAGCTGAACCAGGGCCGGACGCGAGAGGTCACCACCACCTATCTTCCACGAGGATTCGCGCGCCCTTGGGTGGCAGAGTGCTTGATGTAATTATGTACTTCGTTAAGTACATATAAATTCATACAATTTTATTGAGCGCCCAAAATGCAGCGCACAAAGCGCGCGTCTCGGGCGAATGTTATAACTAGGGGCCTAGGTACCTATATCTTAGTTGGAATGTATTCAAATGATGCAAACCGCATCAAAGCCCATTGTCTAGAACTGTTGATTATATTAGATTAGAAGTACTAAACCTACACGCGAACAGACGTAAAGCGACTTACTATTGAAATAATATTACCTATGTAAACAGACAAAAAAATAAATGCATTACTTTCATTTACAATATTTTTGAAACGTAAATAGCTGGTTAAAAAAATATTTTCGTAACTCCCACTGATGACAGTTTGTGTTTGAGCTCGATAGATGGTGTTGGGATCTAATTAGATCTCGCTATGGTTTCGTTACAACGGGTCATATAAATATAACCTCGGGGTGCTTTTGAGAAACAAGCGACGGTTAACGGCGTCCTCCACCAAATGTTTTGGATTTTTTCCATATAAGTTTTTGAAAGAATCGGGCCCTTTGGTTCGATTTTTATTCACTTAAAATAATTGTGTTTTGACAGAACAAGCGCCCGCATCATCGCTTAATTAAATAAATAGCAATTTGACAGTAATTATACAGGGTGTTTGGCACTGTTTGGTGCAACGTGTGCCAAATTGAAATGGTCGACTGAAGGGGTCATGTGCTACCCTTTCAGACCCCTTAACATCTCTCATGCCCTGTGGATTTTTTTATTGACTTTTCGTTGTTTTGTTAAAAAAAGACCCAAATTTTACATTCAAATACAATTTTTTTTTGGCAGTGTATTGGCAGTGTAGTGACTGCCACCAGTGGCACTCTATCCCTATGGGATAAAGTGCCACTACAGGCACCCTAGTAACACCGCCTCGGCCCGGCCAAAGTACCGCAAGCATTGGATTGTCATTGTCACTGTCACTAAGTCACGTCACTTGGTATTTTGTTTGATTGTCGAGGTTAAATCGCTGTAAAACACCACATTCCCAAAACATTTCATTCTCTTGTGCCTAAAGGGACCCTGGCACTTCGCCGGCCGCTACCGCGGCACCGCTCGTTACGCTCGCTCGGCTCGTGCGTTGTGTGGTCACAGTTCTAACCTAACCTAGCCTAAATAACAAGTGACAGTGACAATGCAACGCTCACGGCACCCTAGCCGGGCCGAGGCAGTGACACTAAAGTGCCACAAGAAACTCGCGGCACTCTATACACTTCGTTTTTTGTTTTAAGTATTAGGCGCAGACTCTGAATTTTTATTTTATTTAAATGTGTATTGTATTAGAGTGATTTTAAATACAAAATTAGTGACATCAGACATCTAGTTTTTTGCACGACTCGTAATGCGAAGCATTAGAGTGTGCTCTACGATCGAAAAATATTTTTTGCCCCATTTCTGCAACTGTTTTTATTGTTACACTCCAGCACGCGTAGCATGACCACCGTAGAAACGGGTTTTGTCTACAGAAGAATAGACAAAATGACAGATTGTGATTGTTTAACTGTCATTTTGTCTATTCTTCCGTCGACAAAACTTGTTTCTTCGGTGGTCATGCTACGCGTGCTGCTAGTATTTCATAAAAAAGAGGTACAGTCTGTTACAAAGTAGGATGACAAAGAAATGGATAAAGAAATGGTCCTTGATAATGAAAGAATCTTTTTGTAAAAGTAAAGTAGGTATGGCTGAGGCACAGTACATACCCTGTTTCTTCTTCTGGGTATCGTCTGTCGACGAGCAATATTGGAGTGTTAGTGTGCTGTTGTAAAATTGTGCTGAGTATGAACATTTGGCGAACGGTAAGGACCTCGCACTTCTGGTAGAGGTCTAAGGTTGGATAAAGGTCACGCTCATAACCGAAGCCGCCTGCCTTCCTATCAGTTAGGTACCATTGTAACGGTTAGGTACACCGCCACATACGAACTACGCATCAAAGACATGACGTCCCACAAATCCTGCATCGCGCTATTAGAGTTTACCGGCTGCGTATTTTTCTTATAATTACAAGGACTCCTACACCGATAAGCTGCTTTGCCGAATTTTCGGTGGAAATAGCACGACCCAGTCCTTCGATCACGGGATTTTGAATGAGATCGGCGTTTATAGCGTTGGGATCGCTGACGGTAATTATTTTCACGATCTATTTTTTGCGCAGCTACCTCCTTGGTCATGGTTTCGATCATGATGATGATGGTTTGTTCTGACGAGGTTTGCTGTTGTGACGTTGGAGGAACAATAAGTACCTACTTATATACTTTCCCAAAACGACTGGAGTAAAAGGTAACAATTAAACAGACTAATTCTTTCTGCGATACGTTCTAATGGACATCCCGTTCTCTGCATGTGCTAGAAATGGCCACCGTGTGGTGAAATCTGTAGAAACCCTTGCCTTTCCCAGACGGTAACCTATTCACAAGGATGTCCACATGATAAAAGGGCTCGAATTCTATAGGTACGCGGTGAGTATCCGGAGGTGATAAAACAGATCATTAGTGTAATATTATTTGTTCATAAGATACAGATCCTAAGATTAAACGATACGACGCTGTTATTCTTGCAAGAAGCCGAGAGCCAAGACAAGACCCTGTTACGACGAGTACGCCTCTATGAAGCTGGTCCTTACTGGCTGGTTTAGTCCCCTCATTTCGGAAATTTTCGTAAAGTACTGAAGCGTATTCCAAGTCCAACTGGAAGGTAACTAATACCTATGAAACATTACATGCCCCACTCTTATTGAATGTTGTAGACCGCGCGCCATATTCTGGTCCTTCGAGACCTATCTAAGCAGGTAACAACACTACGATTTTTTTTAAACACAAGTGGCCCTTCTAACTTAGAATATTTGCAGCCAGCAAAAGTGGTGATTGCTCTCAAGGGAGTCCCAAAAATATCCTTCAACAGAAGGACTAGTATTTTGCACCAGTCCGTCGCAAGATTTCGTCCATCAAGATAAAAGGTAAAGTTTTTAGATTTTACCAGACTACAAAACATTATTAACTTGTCGACAAAACTGTGCATTTGTAATGGTTAGTCACATACCTACTCAAGAGTCGAGTTAACTAAAATATAATCATAATCATTTTCAGCTGAAGCAGTAATAAAGATTGGTGATGGCGAAGGCGAAGGCACACTCAGTTCGAATGGTGATCGGTTTTACGAATTTTGCCGATGCTACATATAAGTTGTGTCGTACTGTACCTGATTTAAAAATATGTAATTCATTAAGCTAGTTGATTCTGTGACATGGTCTCATTAATACCCTGGGCTAGAGTTATGGGATATCAAAAGGAATAGAACACGTATAGAAATAAACATAGATAATATTACAGATTATATAGAACTGCTTTCAGCTGACAAGCTCCATCTACCCGCATCGTACGAAACCGTGAACACTTGCAACGACTTGATTTCCCTGTAGTACAGTATGTACCGGCTCCCCAGCGAGATGGCACCACTCTCTACTGGTATTGATCTCGTGCGAGCAGTGAACCTTCCTGTGACCGCGGATGAACGCGCCTCATCTGACGGATGTTGATGACAGCTATACTTAATACCGCCCCTTTCATGTCCTAGCGCTGCCTACTTCCGGGTTTGTCAAAATCATTTTCTGCTTGGAATTTCTGAAGTGCGTTTTGTTTTGTTGACAATGTGTACTACTAGACCGGAAGGACGAAACATTGCTGCCTCCGGAAAACTTAGGTATTTGTCTAATGAGCGTGGTGAGGTGCGTTGAGGATGCAGTGCCGGTGGTGGCGGGGTGCACGTGCTCGGCGGGCGCGCGGCCGGGCCGGGGGCGTGCCGGCGTGCGTACTCCGCGCGCCGCAGATATGGATTTAAGATTAACGAGGCCACGTAAACGCGGCGTCGCGGCGGGGGCCGGGGCGCGCGCCGTGTTTACATGCGGGTGCAGGCGGCGGGTGCAGCGGGCGGGCGATCGATCGCTGGGCGGGGCGGGCGCGGGGCGGGGGCGGGGGCGCCGGGCGGCGGGGGGCGGGGCTCGCGCGCGCCGGCCGCCAGTCCGCCTCGGGGCCGCGTCCGCGCGGTCGTCGCCTGATCCCGCGGTGCGGCGCGCCGGAGTGTCTCCGCGGGCGCCCTGCGGCGGCGGCGAGCCTCGCGCCGCCCGCCCCCGCGCCGATGCCGCTGCCGGCCGCAGTCGCAGCGCCCCCCACCCACCCCGCGTCCCCGCCGCCGGCCGGCGCCGCGCGCGCAGCCTGGCCTGTCGCGACCTAGCCGAGACTGCCCCGCCGCCCGCGCACCCCGCGCCGCGCTTGCGCCCCGTGTTCCTGTGGGCGCGCCAGCGCGACGGTACCGTGCAAGAGGTCCGCTGTGAAGATTACGATCCGCGTAACCGCATCCGTATCGCGCGCACCCCGACCGGTTGGCGAGTTATCCCGCGTACTAAAATCTTTGACTCTATACTTGTGACTAGCGCTCCGGCGCACGAACCCCCCGAGCCCAGTGCTCCCCCTGAGCGGCGCCGGCGCCGACGCTCGGGCAGGCCGCGGCGGAGGCGCACGGACGCGGCAGCGCCCGCGCCCGCCTGGCTCGCGCCCGACCTGGAGTCGCACATCCCGTCGCATACGATCGCGGTGCCGCGTGGTCCGCCCGCGCCCCGTACACCGCCCGTGCCGCCTGAGCCCACGCCGCTCGACAACCTGCTGGCGGTGGCGGAGCTCGAGTTCAACCAGCAGCGCGGTGAAGAGCTGGAGCTGGAGCTGCAGGGCGCGCAGTACCCCTTCCTGCCGGGGGCCGAAGAGGTGGCGCAAGACGTCATGTCGTTCGAGCTCGGCGACCCCAAGCCGCCAGACGAGATGTTCTTTGAGCAGCGCAAGACGCACGTGCCTGAGCGCGCTGCCGAAGAAGATGTTTTTCATAATGACATGGGAGTGCACAAAGACCTGTTTGAGACTATAAGTGAAGCGCACTACCTGCCCGAGCTCGGCGGGCCTCACGACGAGGCGCTGCTCGAGTCGCTCGTAGAGAAGGGCTGTGAAGATAATCAAATTCTCGGGCAGGCACTCGATAAGCTGGCGCACCTCGTTCACGGCACCGACTACGTGGAGGAGGAGGACGACATGCTGCTCGGCGGCGCGCCCGTCGCCGACATCATCGACCGGCTCGAGCAGTCGCTGGAGTCACCCAGTCGGAGTAGCATGACGGCGGCCCAGGGGCTCCTACATCTACATCACATAGGGGACCACCTGCCGCTGCCGGACCAACAGCAGTCCATCGAACAGTCGTACTTGACGGAGGAAGTGTTCGCGCCTGCCGACCCTCCGACTGATTGTGTGCTTGAAACGCTATCTACGGCGTCACAAATACAAAGCGCTAACGAAGTTAACCATTTAGAATATGATGAGAATGCCGAGAAGAGGCTACAGAATGGTGTTGATAATGCGGAAGTGATGTATACTGAACATGAACAAGTACCTGAAATCCCTGAATCGTCAGACGAGCAAAAATATCAACCATTGCCGGATCAGAGCGAACCAACTTTACCTAGTGAACTACAAGCTCAAACTAATGACGACTCCACTGAAAATGTCGCCCTTACTCCCAAACTAGAAAGTGACGATAACGCATGTGATGAAGAAGGTAATTTTTCAAATACTATAAAAATGGAAGCTCCGAGCATAGAGTTTACAAAAGACCTAGAAGATACGACAGCTGTGGAATTGGTGGCTACAGATTTAAGTGTCAAAAATGTGAAACCTAAAAAGTCTGTACGAGTAGTGGCTAGCGATGCTGAAACTACAAATAACATGGAAGATAATTTATCAGAAAAGAGCGACGACCTACCTAGAGATCTAAGTGTGCAACGAAGGTTACCCACCCCGCATGCGTCGCCGAGAAGGATAGACATACCGCGAGCCCCTTCGAGAGAATCGGATGCCATGCAGTCGCCTCAACCGAGCGGCATCCCCGCCGTGCCGTCCTCACCTGAAATATTTACTATGCCTCAATCGAAGAGCAAACAATCATTGTTTTTAGAAACTTTGTTGTCATCGCCCTCGCCTAAGATGTACACGTCAGAAGTAACTATTACAAAACAACAATGTGAACCGTTAAACTTAGGTAAACATCGAAAATCTGCCAGTCCAACTGTAACGAGCTGTTCAGATGAGATAAGAAAGTTAAATAAAGAATTCGGTGAGCCTCAAGAGAAAAAGGGAAGACGGGAGTCTACCGATGATTCAGTTAAAATAAATAAAGTATTCAATAGGTGTGATCGGGATGATCACCATACGGAGACTCACACTAAATCGAAGAAAAGCGACGCAGAAGAAAAGCTTCCGATGAAATATATCGAGAAAATGAATAAAATGAGCCCACTCGAACAAATACAAAGTCTGAGATCGGGTTCTAGTTTCAACATTCCCGATCCCATTCTAATTCCGAAAAACAAGCTGAACCAAATTCTTACAGCTCCTGGTATTGAAATCCCCTTGATGCTAATGGCTAATCCCGAGTTCAGATTACCAGACGCGTTCCACTACCCCATGGTTCTGCGAGATCCGGATATACTGGTCATATCATTTTCGCAATTAGAAAGTATAATATTGAACGAACCCAAAAGGCCGGCGTCGCCGAAAAAGGAGCCAAAGCCACCTACGCCAAAAAGTACAATAAGTACAACAAGTACATCATGTAGTGAAAATACAACGGCTATAAGTCAACTTGACCATATCAACTCCAGTACTCAACCGAAGCCGATACCATCGATGGACGCGCTAGCTGGCGACATCGACGCAGCTACTTCCGCAGCGTTAAACCAAATGCTCTGGCTACCCTATATCAGCCAACTCGAGGCTATGGCGGCGTGCTCGCAAAATATGGATTTCTTAAAAGCACTAAATTCATCTGGTTATTCCGCCGGACAAGGCTACCCGGAATTATCACAGGTGTTTAACCCAAATTCCCGCTTTGGTGGACAAACAGGGTTCCCGGTGATGCCACAGATGGACTACGAGAATCGAATGCAGTACGCTATGTGGCAAGAAGCGATGAACCATTCGAACCAACAACAAGCTCAGAGGCAAAGCCAAGCCAAAGCTCGAGCCGAAGAGTCTCAGGCGAAAGAAATGGCATCAAAATCATTAGACGTGCAGAATCCTTTCGTTCACTCGACAAAGAGTCATCATCATCAAAATAAATCACATAGCAGTATGTCGTCTCGATCTAGTCCAATGGCCAACTACACGGCCAGCCAGCGAGCCGCCATGCAACACAACTCGTTCCTGCAGAACATGTACCCGGGGATGAACCCTAACATAAGGCCGAACATGCCTCTGCCGGGCCTTCAGATACCATACTTTAATCCCAACATGATGGGTAGTCAGCGGTCGCCGAGGGGGCAGAAGAGCCCGACCTCGCCGTACTTTCCGAACAACAACTATCTGCAGTCTATGCAGCATTCTGAAGCGCAGGCTCATCAGAGGAGTAGTTCGACTGGGTCGCAGGATTCGCCGCGGCCTCGAATCAGTGTTAAATCTTTGCAAAACTTGTTGGCGCCGCCGCAGCGTGACGGTGGGATGCCAATGCCGTCGTCGTCGTCGCGGCGGGGCCTGGGCCCGCCGGCGGCGCTGGCCCGGCGGCGCGAGGAGCCCGAGGTGGGCAGCACGACGCCGCTGGGCGAGCCTCACCTGCCGCCGCACCCGCACGACCCGGCCTCCTTCCACTTGTGGCATCCGCTGTTCGGCAAGTGAGTCACTTTCATTCATGTTTACCGCTTTTACAAATATTTGCATGTTCTTAAGATATCGGCGTATTTACTTTTCTTATTGGAGTTTCTTTGATTTCGTAATTACCATGTGCTTATGCAGCGCTGGCGGTCCTTCGAGATGTTGTGAATTCTAGAAAATAATTATGAATGCTGGGTATGTATAACTGTACTTACCTACAAATTTTGTTCATCGGTATTCTGGCAATACTGTTACCACGTTGCCTACTTTCAATAGGTACAGCAATTAACATTCGTCGTTGTTGACTTGTATCATGTAAATACATTTTTCACTATCTTTCGTAAAAAAAAAGTAGGTACGCAGCACGGCATTTACATAAAAGTATGCTGATACATAATGTAAATTCCTCGCATAAACTGAACTGGTTCAGTACGTTAATAAACTGTAAGAGACGTCGCTAGTTAATATAGCACAAAGCACAATATACTTGGGCAATATTGTAGGCTTTGTTTATTTATACAGAGCGTTTATTGGGTCAGGCCGGCGGGCAGAGCTAATTTTGCCCAGAATCGATCGGCTTCCGAAATAGAAGCGAAGTTGAAGGGTTAATAAGTTAATACGTTGGGGCTATGGGTCAGTTCGTCGTCTTGTCAACGTTTAATTAGAACTGAGACAGAGCGAAACGGGAGCTTCGTAAATTGCCATGAGACTTGGCGAACTCAAGGCCCTACAGAATCGGTAGGTAATTTTAACCTAAATCCACATGAATTATTGCGTTTTGCGGCTAAACTATAAACAGAAGCGATTTTAATGACGTTTAGCAGAGAAGTAAATTGATAATTACAGTACATAGATACTTTTAACCCGAATGATTTCTAAACTTAAGTTATAAATGGATAACGTAGGATATCCACAAAGGAAAACACTGCTGATTTCCCATTTGCATATAAAACTATATTTAATTTCCCACAATTTGCATTTTGCATATAAAACCGTGTTTCTCGTCTTATATAAATAAACAACAAATAACAACCGTACTAAATCGTTAACAATAGTAGAACAAAATAAATTACTGTCTGTCTATCACTTCACGGTTATAAACCAGTTGCTTTCATGCATAAATTTTAATTAAAGATAATTCTCGATGCGTCTGTCTGTTCGCCAATAAAACAATTACAATTCTGTTGATATAATTAATTAACGGAGAGGCACAAATTAGTGATAGTCTGTAGAAAGAGACAAATGACTGTGGGGTATCGTAAATAGAGAAATTCTAGAGTATGTGTTTGTTTGCATGATTGTAACTACAAAATTGCTAGATTGAATCTGATGACATAAAAGGTGACACGCATATTAGCAAATCTTTATTGACTGCTGTTCTGAAAGCAATGAAATTCAACAAGAATGTTCAACAGATTTTATCTCGTAACAATTTACAAAAAAAGATGTCAAATGTATCTAAAGGAGAGACATCTTTTTAGGGTTCCGTAGGTACCTCTAAAGGAAAAAACGGAACCCTTAGGGTCACGCCACACCTGCCGAACGTTCGGCGCGGAAGGATCGGTTGAATACGCTCCTAATGTTTTTCAAGATATGACACATCAGCCGAACGTTACGTCGGTTCATGAGCAAGCGTCACATGACGCGACGGAACGTTCCGCGCCGAACGTTCCGCAGGTGTGCCGCTACACTTATACGATTACTTCGTTGTCCGTCCGTCAGTCTGTCAAGACCCTTTTTCTCAAGAACGCGTGGAGATATCAAGTTGAAATTAATATCAAATACGTAGATCTTGGTCCCTTGGACCTATAAAAAAATCAGGCTTCTAAGTCAACTCAATAAAAAAATCAACCATTTATGCGACTTATTTTGATACTCGCAAATAAATCAAAACATACAGGGTACTTCCCGTTGACCTTGACTAGAATCATGAAATTTGACAGGAACCAAGGTCTCACAGCACATATAAAGGAAAAAGTCCGAAAATTGAGAATTTATAGTTTTACCACACAAAATAAAAAATGCGATTACAAACCTACATTTGCAGTTGGAGAATTGACCGTGACGTATATTGATGTATGGGAAAACATGTTTTTCAACTACAATGTTAAGTTTGTTTTTAGGATAAATTTCATCCCAGCTACGAAACCCTTCATTGTGCGCGGTCTGACACGCACTTGGCGTGGTGAACAACAAAGTGTTTTAATAAATGAATACATGCAATTTTATCCAAATTGAAGAAATTATTTTATTCAAATTAAAAAAAAATACTTAGCCATTCTCTTATGTAGGTATATAGGTATCTGAAATGGCTTTGTTTAATCATATTGCTTAGGTACATTTTCCGAAGTTTTTCCAGCATGACTCATAATTTTTATGACTTCTTTAAGAGCAAGCTCGTAATGTTTTTACCATCTCTGTTTTATTATTTCAGTCAGTAGGTATAGCTCTTATCTTGAAAGTAGGTAACGTTGGTTCTATAGAGAATCTACTAACAATAGATTTCAGATTCAATATCAAGTCAACTCGAACATGGATTGGCCACGAACGAAAATTCTTAACAACAAGATTCTTATTTTTAAGGAACTTTGATTAATTTTTTCCTACCCATCGATGAAAGGAAGATCTGCTAATTCTAATCGATTCATACCATAAATTTAACTCGCTTTTCGCGTCTGCCTGTGTGACCAATTTGATCTTCTAAACTGCATAAGGGAATTTGATGTGGTTTTCACCATCATTTAGAGCATTTATTCCGGAAGATTTCGTGTTAATTACATAAATATTTAACTCAGACATCGCACAGAAATCTCGATGTTTTGACATGTTGCCATTGCACCAGTGCGAAGCAGGGTCTGGCAAAAAGATCTTCCTTTTCTAAAGATCTTTCAGAATAAAACTAGTAGACTCAATTTCATAGATAAAGTAAAGACCGATCTGCCCTTAACAGTATAATAGGATAATAGGTTTCCTTTTCTTTGCGGATATTAGCAATATCCTCGATGCAAGCAGGTTACCTAACGAAGAGTTTCTTGTTGACTTAGATAGCTTTCTTTTCCCCATAGAACAGCACCGCCGTGCTAATTAGAAACGCAGTAAGGAAGGATTTTTGGAAAATTGAGTTAATTATATACAAGGTGGACCAAAAATACACGTCATAAAAAAAAAATAGATTCCTCAGTCTAGGGGTATTCGAAAATACCCCATGTATGTTCCGCGATTTTTTGTAGTTTTCGAGTTATAATTTTTTTTGTAATTTTTTCGAGTTTTCTTGCCGTGGAGCTTCAAAAATTCATAATTTTTTTGTAGTGAATATTTTCTAGTTATTTTCTAGCTCCGTACTGAAATTCTAAGCGTGGCAGTATAAGTGACTCAATTTTTCAAAAATCCTTCCTTACTGCGTTTCTAATTAGCACGGCAGCAGTTTTCCTAGGTAGGAAAAGATTCTGTAAACTAAAAACCTGATTGGTTCAGTGCATGTCGTGTTGTCGCCACTTAACTTCTGCTCATCCAGTAAATGGAACTACTATGAAGATCCTATCTGCTTATTAGAGCTAATCTCCCAGAGACTGAGGTTACTGACACGAATCATTCCGTCCTGGCTACCTTTACTTAGGTTAGGAACGCCGTACGCTAAGTAGTAGTACCTATATTGCCTCTCACTGTAGTTAGTTAAAAGAAAACCTGAACGACTTTTTAAGGAATGCTAAGTATATGACATTCAAGGAGGTTTATCAGCAACTGTAGGGGACCTATCGGTTGTATTTTTTAAACGAAGTGTATAGAGTGCCGCGAGTTTCTTGTGGCACTCTAGTGTCACTGCCTCGGCCCGGCTAGGGTGCCGTGAGTGTTGCATTGTCACTGTCACTTGTTATTTAGGTTAGGTTAGGTTAGAACTGTGACCACACAACGCACGAGCCGAGCGAGCGGTGCCGCGGTAGCGGCCGGCGAAGTGCCAGGGTCCGTTTAGGCACAAGAGAATGTAATGTTTTGGGAATGTGGTGTTTTACAGCGATCTAACCTCGACAATCAAACAAAATACCAAGTGACGTGACTTAGTGACAGTGACAATGACAATCCAATGCTTGCGGCACTTGAGCCGGGCCGAGGCGGTGTTACTAGGGTGCCTGTAGTGGCACTTTATCCGATTGGGATAGAGTGCCAATGGTGGCACTCTATACACTGCCTTTTTTAAAACACTACAATTCTGGCAAAAGCTTCCAAAAGTTAAAAGTGAGTTTTCTGTATATACCTTACGCCATTAGCTAGCTTTTGCGGTGATGATGCTGTATTCATTAATGATGGTAATGTTAGAATAGAAAAACTTGATTGTGATATAGAAAACCTTTACCAACTAACATTTCAAGTTGAAGTTAGATAGATAGATACCCTACCTATAGACTAGCAGAAAACCTAATAATATCGATACAGCACCCAGAATCGATGCTCTCAATTCCGAAATAACCCAATCGATAACTAGTTCGATTGTATACAATAATTCGACAGTAAAACTGTATACAATTCGACAGTAAAACTGAAACACTCACACGTTCTCATAATTAAATAATATCACCGCAGTTTCCTACCAAGACCTGCAGTAATTACACCAATCTAGACTTCAAAGCGGACTAATCAACCATTTAAACATTCACGAAGGAATACACGAGTTGCATACAAAAATAGACCAGATTATTAGAAATATAGAAAAATCGATAAATCAAGTACTGTCTACGAAATAATCCTATTAGACTACTCAGAATTCGCTGAGAGCATTAATATTTTATGTTCAATTTATATAACAAAGGAATTATTTATATATAAGAGAATATAAAGGCTGTGGGATTTATATTTGTATCGATAAATTATGTACATAATAGATATTTGATGTGGGCTTTAACTGAATGTTTGTGAGAGGTGTCAATATAGACATGTTCTTGTGTACGTCGATCATCGTTGTAACTTTGATAATATTTGAATGATGTTCTAAGAATAGGCGTCTGGCTTTATTAGTCCCGAGTATTTGCAGAGCTCGATTTAGAAAAATACTGTCTGGGTAGCAGGAATTCGACCAAAGTTTTGTCAGTATCAAAGTGACTGTCTAAAAGATAGATAAACTGAATGTTTTGAGTTGTCCCTCAAGACCTTGCCTGTTTTAGAAGCTTTCTTAATTAGTTCCATTAAAACTTCACGTTTCTAGCCCGCGAGATAACATAAACTTTCAAAGTAATTTCAGGTATTCTGAGTATATAAATCTTTACAAAGAACAGAACATTTTATGTCATGTGAAGATAGAACTCTGCATAACTAGGAATAGTGTCTAGCATTCCAGCCCGAACAATTACATAATCACGGCCCAGATATTCAGGAGTTTCAGCCATTTCTGTCGCCACCTTTAAACTTTAAATAGAAGCGACCTACTTTCGGCTTTTATAACCTGATTCTCTATATTTGAGTATACTCCGAATAGCCATATTAGCTTGGTGCCTTTTGACATATAAAACTTAACGATACATTAAAAAGTTCTATCTCTTCTACAGTCAGCCTATAGCCATAGTGCGTGCCGCAGCAGATACAAAATTCTGAGCTGAATATGAGCCGGAAAGTCTGACAACCAAACTTGGCGGGTCCAAGGGGTATCGTGTTACCCAGTAAAACCCAGTAACTGGGTTCAGATATGCAGTCACTCTGCTGCATCCGTTTAGCCTGAAAGCCTACCCCCAACATGATTAAAAAAAGCTAGACAACAGTCAATCCGTTAAGCCTGACAGCCTACATGATTGGGAACAGTTCGGTAGAAGATGAGATGATGATTTGGCAAGAAATGAGACATGGCCTGGCACGGCCGTACCAGAAGATCATGGTCAAATAGGACCTCCTTTAATTCCCAAAGCACTATGTCAAAGAGCTTTTACATGAAAAAATAATTCAAGAAAATAACTTGTTGTCATTTTTTGCTGCCAGTACCTTACGGCTACGTGTCCCACAAGACGAATTAAGTAATTTACGTATTATCATTTCACATGTCAGGTCTAGCTGTCCATTTTCCATCAATAATAAATGTAGTAATCGCTCTTCGACTGTAATGGGGAATAATAAAGTGAGAAAGTAGGCCACCTTTGTTCTAGAAAATGCTTCTTTGAATAGAAGAATATTATTATGCCCATTTTCACTAATACTAGGCGACACATAAATGTATCAAAACGCGCTGTTGGATTTTCAACTTTCGTCGCTGAGTCCAGCGTTTGAAAATCCAACAGCGCACTTTTACTTAGGCATTAATTTAGGTGGCTAAGTCTTAGTAAAAACGGGCATTACTGCCTACATTGTGTTTCATTTTGTATGAGAAGTATCGACTATCGATCGGTGCTAAAGTGTCTTGCAGCTGTTAAATGTTACAGCAGTGTTGCTGGACTAGTTATTTGACTTCAGGAAAGTTTCGTAATGGTCCCATAACTGAAATGGTATTTTAATCGAACTTAGAACATTGTCTTTCGAGAATCCTTACATAATTATTGTAATTGGATTGTGAGATGAACATCTAAGATCAAAATTTGACAAAATATGATTGTCTTGATAGTTTCTAATTCAACGATAGGATTTAGACGATAGATAGGTATGCTGATATCAAGATGGTGGCACATAATGAGGCTGTCATCCAAGAAGAATCGTATTAAAAAGCAAGATTCTTCCTCTTTTTTTAAAAAGGTCTTCCGTCACCTACTTTCTCCGTTGCCAAACCGTGATTTCGGCTTTATCTCTCACAGGCTCGTACCTAAATAAATTAAATTCCAGGCTTTTCAGCCCCATTAAGTTTTAGCAGTACTTTCTGACGTCTTCCGAGACGTTGGTGATTGGCTAATGTCGTCCGGACTCAGTCGTGATTGGTCGATAAAAGTTTAATCTCGCTCCAGATTGGCTGGTGTTTGTTATGTGCTTTAGTTTACGTGATACAAACATTGATTCTTTATTAGGTCGTGGAGACGCAGTTCCTTATTGGAAAAGTTTATTTGAATTCAAGTATTTTCGTACTGATCGTCCTTCCTTATTTTCCCGATTCATATCTAAATCATTTATAACTTGTCCCAAGTTTTTTCAGTCCAGTTGGTTCCTGTTCGGAGTTGAATATACCCATAGGTACTCCATTTGAAATAATCAAATCAAATAAATTTATTTGTCATAAGTATTGGTACCATTTAGGTCTTAAGATTAGACGTATAAAAAACTTTTTTACAGTCCGTTCAACTGATTCTGACTCTTATACCGTAGGCATAAGGATGGCATTAAAAGCAAATAAGTGGTTACAATACCAACTGTTTACTGCTGCTGCCATTTGTCATACCACCAACGCAATAGAAGTCAAAATCGGTTGAACGGACTGTAGAAAACGGAGAAGTCATTTCATGATTTCCACCCAAAAAAAAAATATTTGGTAGGTAGGTACTTGTAAATTACTGACAGTAAGCTCGAACTAAACACGTTGGAAGTATAGTCTATATAAATCCTTGTTTCCAATTGATGTTATTTCCATTTAAACAAATATTAACTCTATAGTAATGAAGGTAAAGTTGATTACAGATGACTAGTACAAAAAAAAAATTGTAGCGCAAACTGAACGTTATGTGTGTTATAAAGTTATTAATAAAAACGTTTGTTTACACTTTTGGAAACTAAATGCAAACGCAGATTAGCGGTACCGACCTCAACATAGCTAGGCTAGGCTGTTGACGAACTAGCTCACAATTTTCTACGATAAAGTGAATTCTAACGGCGTGTATGAATGTGTCCGAGGTTTTGCGAGCGGTTACAATCCTCGTGGAACCGCGACTTGTTGCTCCTCATTACTTATGTAACACCAAAGGCCACTGCCATCCGAAATATAGCAATTAAAAATCTTTTTGATATTCTACTTAGAAACTTAGTAGGAAAATGAAGTCATATTGATGAATATGTGACAGTCGAAAGTGGCAAAATGGTTTGGCTGAAACTAGGTAGCATTAGAAAAATGCCTTATATTTTTTCAATTTCATCCTACCGATTTATATTAACATTCACGAGTTCGTCTACGGAAATAACTCAACAAAGTCAGAGGAAAATGGAAGAAGAAAGATTTTGATTACTCAATTTTAATTAAACCGAACATTATTGCAGCGTGCAGTAAAATGTGTTATGTCTCTATAAAATCGGGTGGTGTGTTTTCCGTCTTCGTCTTACTTGTTTGTGTTGGATGTTGGTGTCTCGCTCGCACGTACGTCACTGGGCCTGGACAGCTTCGGCAAGGGGCAGGCTACATTGATTTTATTGTGATTCGGGCATGTTCGATACTGCGATGTTTGGTTATTGGACGTGGCGGCTTCGGAGCGGCCACTCTGCTGCCAGTTTCGGCTTTCAGAAACTTGGAGGAAAAGCCTCGGCTTTTGTATGTCTTCTTCGCTTTTGTTATTTTAGTGTCTATATTTCGGTGGCTTCGTATAAAGGGTGAATAGATCTCTATTTTTATACAGCCTTTTGTTACCGTCTGGGTCCTTAATAGAACGAATTTATTACAAGCCTTCCTAAATTGGGTAGTTCCAATTTTAGAGACTCGCTCCAAACGACTTTCAATTTATCAAGTTGCGCAACAAATTCATCTTCTGTAGTAACTCAATAAGAAGTTATTTCCTTTTTACGACGTCTTCTAAGATCTAGTTCCTGACCTACCTAACTAATCTTGTTATCGACTTTTCATTTTCAATAATTGAATAGAGAAGTTTTCACATTCAATTGGAGGAACACGTTACAATAAAACTTTTGCCAAATTGAATTTAAGAAACTGTATTATTTCATGTATTTTCACATCTGGAACCAGTACTTTTTATCTATTGGAACGAAGTCCCTTTCGCGCGTTGCAAAAGGGGGGCTAGACGGAAAAAATTAGGACCAAAAGTAGTAACGACACTTTTTATTTTTTATTATAGCGCCATCTGTGAGCGACCACAGGTACTAATTAGTGGCATGCCTTTGTGATGTTCATTTCATAATTATTTTTTATTATAACGCCATCTGTGAGCGACCACAGGTACTAATTAGTGGCATGCCTTTGTGAGGTTCATCCTATAACTTCGTTCCATCCGGGTGTCCCTTGACACCTCTCAGCTTTTTTTTCATATAATAATCAACAACTGTGCTTTTTTCAACAAAAATCTCTCTTATCTAAGTCTTGCGCTACAACACTCAAATCGCCAACTTCATCAGAATCACTCTTAGCTCTAAATTCACATATATCCGATACTCCATATCCTGTAACATTCAGAGCATTAACATTATCATTCGTTACCATGAAACATGTTGCATCACAAATCTTATTTACATCATTATTATTTTGTTTATTCCGCTTGCTCTGTGCAGTTCTGTTGATCTTGCATTTGCACTGTCTAAACATTGACTTGTTTTAAAGATTTATTGTAATCCATGATCTGATGCATAAACAGTATATACTTAAATTTTCAATATGTTTTTATATTACTAGCTTTAGCCCACGGTTTCACTCGCATCCTAGAGGAGCCACTGGTTGTACGTACTACTTATTTTATCGTTACCTTATCTGCAACCATTTTTTGAAGTGAAAACTTTTGGGTGAACTGAATGACCATGAGCTATATGTATCGAACGAAAGACATCAACGCGAGAATCAAAAAGTTACTTAGTTTTCACTTCTACCGGCAGTCCCGAAGTCAAAGACTGCCCGATTTTTTTTTTAATTTTTAGTCTCTCCTTTGTCAACTACGCTCGAACTATTAGCTCTCGGACCCAGGCTATAGTCTCCGGCAGGGAATTCCACTCCTCCTCGTCTCTATGCATATCTCTATATTATAATACCAGATTTTTTTTATTTTTTTTTCTCTTTTCCGTTGTATTTTTTGAGCATGAGATAATTCATTTGCGTATCTCGTAGTGGAAGCATGTAATTGGCCATCGTTTACACGTTGTATTAGATATTGAAATCTATAAGCTAATAATAAGCTAATATATGAGCTGTAAGTTTTAGTTAATTAAAGAAGATAAAATAAAATGGAATAAAATAAAATAATAGTTAATAGTCCCCATTGTTCTCAATTCCCACACAAATCAACTCTAATAGACAATCAGTGCTCTCCTCTACACTAACGCATCCTTACACTGCATCCATTGGCAAATTGGTTTCTCACAAAACTCCACGCACGTGACAATCAACACACTTGTCACGCTGCATCCTGACCTAGTAGGTAGGTCTATTATCCTATCACGGCATCTCCCTTACTGGGTGCATCCTGTGCATATTGTCACGTTTGTATGTATGCTACATGCATAACACGGTAGAATTTTATTGGTTGCATAACAGGTGCAAAGAATAGTATTGCAAAAATCGGCCAATTGCGTGTTGGACCACGTACAATGTACCCTACATTGTACGTGGTCCAACACGCAATTGGCCGATTTTTGATCATGTTGGGATAGTCGATAGTTGGGATCATGTTGGGATGAATTTATTCCAAGACCAAACATAACATTGTAGTTGAAAAACATGTTCTCCCATACATTCCAACTGCAAATGTCAGTTTGTACGCACAATCTTAGGAGATTTACCATGTTATTTTAAGACCATAAACTTTTTATAGGTGGCTTCTTGTAGGTTCCTGAAATCTATAAGTATAAACAATTTTCTGTATTTTATTCTATTTTTTTTTCAAAATGTTATGCTCTGTAGTTTCGGAGTGGAGATGGGAATGGTCAATTTACATCAATTTTCTTAAATAACTTAAAACTGTTTATTTCAAAATTATAAAAAAAAATATTTGAGATCCTTACAGTAAGCGATTTCATTTGGTATGTCACACGGTACAGTGTGCATTTTTTTTTTTTTTTTTTTGTTATTTGTCTCCCAAATTAAAGTGATCCCCATATTCTAAATTCATTTATTCGCATAACACGTCCGTGTTTGGGTCACAGAAATTGAGATGTGTACTAAATTTCAACTTAATCGGTCCATTAGATTCAGACCAAATTGGCGGTGATTGTGACAAACGGGTAGACAGACAGTAAGATACACACGAGTGACGGTCAGTGGACATGCGTCGTTCTTAAAAAAGATAAAATCTACTTCTTTTTTCTCCTTGCGTGCTTCTATATTTAGCAAAACATTTGATATTTTGCAAGCCTATTCCATCTTGTGAAAAGATAACACAAAGACAAAGAAATTATTTTAGCATCATCATAGGAACTTTACGTCTGTAAATATTTTAGCATTGATGAAACATAACCATTTTGGCGAATTCCATAATGCATCAACATCAAATGTCTAAGATCAAAACTCCACTATTTTAATCGTCTGGATCTCTTACATCTTACAAATATTTAACATTCGTTCTTTCCAATTTAAATATCTCATATCTACCTGTTATATAAAGCAGTCCATAATTATTATCATTGTATACATTTTTCCACTCTCCCCGGATTTAGCTGTTACAACCTTGAGTTCACCCGGGCGTCCCTCACCCGGTGCATCCTCAGTTTCGGCTGTTCCCGGCGACCTTGCGTTCCCGGGCGAGCTCAGTCTCGAAGCAGGTCAAGGCTAGGCTGCAGCGTCAATAGGCTGCTTCCTGCGGGGAGTGCGTTTCTATTGACGTATGTAGCTGCAATAGTTCTCTCGTTTGCTGTATGATTGATGTGATTGGCTCGTTGAGTATTAGCGGAATTGGCACGTGATGAATGAGGTCGGTTATGGCATGGAAGTTTTGCTTTTTTGGTAGGATATTTCCTGGATTTATGATGCAAGCTCGGTTCAGTTGAAGAAGGGTGCTAATAAGGGACGTAATTGTCTCTTATGTAATGGGTTTTGGTAGTAAAGTTTCTGCTGTAAATGTGCTTTGATGGACAAGCTTCTATAGAACTTTTGTTAGGGTGTATAGGTTCTATAGTATATGAAATGAAATGTTCATTTAGTTTAGCAGAATAAATTTAATAATGGAGTTACTACAACTAAACACGGTTTATAAACAAGTAATTTAGATTAGGTAGGATAATATTAAATGACGCGAGTGACGTGGTTAGCGGTTATGACCGGCTGTGTGACTTATCGTATTTGAACTGTACCCGAACTTCGTATCTGGCCTCTGAGGCCATCACTACTAACCGAACATTCATGTTCCTGCTTCTACACTCAAAGCCTCCAGTCAGGGGCAACCCCGAACTCTCACAACTAGGATGTGTGCATGTGTGGGTTACATACCACATATACATTTCTATAATTGTTTTTTGTGTAAATGATTTCAATTTTAATTTCTACAAAATACAGTTTAAGGCAGGTTATGTTTTATAATATCGATGCTGCAATTATCTTATTACCTACCTATAATTATTTTCTAAATTACCTCTTACGATACACACGGAACGAACAGTAAGTACTCTTAAAGAGACCGCACAACTAACCGATTAAAACCATAACTCGTTAGTTTTTCAGTGGAATGCTGTAAATATCGGGCGACCATATTGAAATAATCGTTCACAACCGCGGTGTTCCGTTCCGGTCTTATTTCGCAAATACCGAAGCAATCTGCGGTGCGGTGATTACGTGGAATGACGATGTTGGTGTTTTACATTTTATTACAAAAAACAGTTACAAGTAAAGATTCGAGTAATCCCTATATAGACGAAATTCTTTCAGAGCACGAAATGAAATGAAATTTTTAATTCTGTAAATAGGATATTGGAACCACTCTTACACGCCATATTAAAACAAAAGTTCAGCGTTTCCTATCTGACTACTCTGAGAAGAAAGGCCGAAACAAACTCAGAGGTCAGTCTCTTTTAAAGTCCAAACATAATCTTGGTCAGGCCATATGAGGACCATGCAGCTTAGTGTTTGAAATGGTCTTTTGCGAAGAGAACCACACAGATTTGAGTGGACCTGTCCAGTCAGTGCAAGCATTTGTCAGTCATCGTGGAGCTCAACTCGGAACTTAAGGAGCTCAACTCGACAAAAAATACCAAAGAAAGGACATTTGGGTCACGAGAGCAATAAACTAAAGACCATTTCGATAAAAATATTATATACCTGGAAAATTTGAAGCTTTACAGCTGAGGTCCGTCTTATTAAATTTTCAGTGACGTTTCGGATCTAAAACAAATAAAAACATCTCTTTGGCTCTATAAGACAACAAACAATAAGAACCACAGTCTAATTGGTGGCCTGCCTTCTGCGACTCGCCACAGTTGGATGAAAAATACACACACACATAAACTTACGCCGTTTTGGTGAAAAATGTGTTCCAAATAATTATTGCTGTGGACCGCAGGCACCACAACTCTGCTCGAACAACACGTAAATTGTCCAAACCACTTTTGACAGTTTGTTAGATTAGAACACTGGTTTGTTTGTATAGTTATTCTGGCGTTGCAATTTTGCTACAAAAGTTACAACGGTTTCAATTTAGGTTTACAAATAAAAACAACTTTTATGAGGCTGGAAATAAGATGTTATTTTATAAATTAACACCTGTTTTGCCCGAAGGGTTTGGCAGAGGTGACCTGTATTAGGGACACCCACATTTCGCCAGTTATATTTAATGTAATAGGATGCGAGACTTTTGGTATCAACCGGGCACAAATCATAAACCGACCTGTTACTGAGAAATTCTTAATGTAAAAACCCAATGACAGTTTGCCCGACCACGCAAACGGACCCAGGACCTCATGCTCAGCACTTGACCTTTAATAATACCGTAGTGTCTAAGGTCCAGAAGACCCGAATGAGCCAAAACACAAATAATTTAGTTAAGTTTCAAGCACCAATTCAAATATGGTGCAAAATCTATTTTTTTCTCCTAATTTTGGAAGCACTTAACTATATTATGGTGTACATTTTGCTCCCGAGAGTGATTTTCTTTTCGTACTTTTCGAATCACTTAGCCCTCCCGATCCTAATTTGCCGGAAGTTCATGGAGGAACACCCCAAAGGGATGGCTTACCCTCCGTCAAATGGGGTCTTTTCATAATGATGTCGCCTTTGAGGATTCATTTATGCCGTGGGCTCTCGAGTAAGAAAAATTGAGGACTTTTTCGCTTTATTATAATCATAGCCTTGAACTGCGTCGTTGTGAATGTTAGTTATGTATGATACACCCAAGTAGGTAAATACTTGGTGTTTAAAAATAGCATTATAGTAGAGCGAGATAATTACATAAAAGGAATGGTTGTAAAAAGAGCTCATTAAGCTCATCAATCCAAAGCAAAGGGTGAAAAATTCTGTTAAAAATAAATCAGAAAATTGTATTTGACTAAAACCACAATTTAGTTGCATCATTCTTCCTTTCATCACACCTCTTTCTAGCTACTCCACAAAGCTCTTGCCATTCCTCCAATGATGGCTAATTTCACACTGATATCCTGGTAATCTTCCACGGTGCTGCATAAACCAATAACACATAGGTCATGTCCACCACAACGTGCTCCAGCGCATCTCGTTAGCCAATCAGCCCGTCGCTCACAATTCCACCGGGCTCCCCTACTGCCGCAAATTGCTGCAATCACAACAGTCCACGCTGTTACCGACCTGCTATGACGCGGGTAGATTTATCAGCTACTTCTCTGTTATTATTGTAACTACTGTAGGTACTACAATATGCAAAAAAACCCTGTCCGATCCGCAAGGGGACTGCAAAAATAGATACCAACAAGTAATAAAAAATCTTATTGTTATTGAAATTTAAAAAAAATTGCTATTAAAATTCACATTTTTAGTACCAAAAATTTCCCCAGATCCGTTAAAAATTTGCAAACTTTCAACAGGGGTCGTAAGTTATGACTTGTAGACACCCGCTATAAAACGACAGCCCGCGGCTCATGTAATAACTCGGTAAAATACACCATGAAAAAAAAAAGTGGCGAATTTTTTTTTTTTTTTCCTGAATAGTTCCGCATAAATAGATTCTCGGTACAAAAGTAAGTAAGTACTTGTAAGTACTATACTATGATATGTGTTTAGTATGTATGCTGTTTACTGTATGGACATTGAACGCGTCCTTATTAGTTAGTGGTTGTTAATTGACGGACTTGGGTCTCCTGCATAGTACTAGTATTAATACCTAGGTATTCTATAGTGCATAGATTGTTGTATCGAAACATTCGTAATGAGATCATAACGGAAATCATGTTTTTTTAATGTTTTATAGTAATCATTTGTTTCTGGGGAAAAAAAGTTAAATTGATGGTCGAATTTTTATGGAATCTTTGGTCACAGTTTGTGTGTGTAATTTATGCCGAAATAGGTGATATTAATAAGTGAAATAAACAAGAATCCCTACAAAAACTAAACTTTTATTTACAATGGCCAATAACAAACTTTCTGACGAAGAAACCATACACGATACCGGAATCAAAAATAATCTAAAGTAACAAACTTATACGACCAGTATTATTAACATGTTTTTCTTAAAAAAAAAGTCGGGGGAACTCGTGGCTAAGTAATAACAGCCGCACGGGGCCATCCATCAGGTTAAGCTACGTTTGCTAAGGTTGGTCCGTGAATGGGTGACCATCTTTACATACCAAGATCCCTCCGTGGCTCGGAAAGCACGTTAAACCATTGGTTATTCGTAGATCTTTGACAGTCGGTATTGGTCGTCAGAAGCTCGAAAGTCTGACAACCAGTCATACCAAAGGATATCGTATTACCCAGTAACTGGGTTGTGGAGGTCAGATAGGCAGTCGCTTTATGCAAAATACTGGTATTCAGCTGCATCCGGTTGGACTGGAAGCCGACCCCAACATAGTTAGGAAAAGGTTAGGCAAGATGATCTTATAAAAAAAGTTAAAACAAACAGTATGTGAACAAAACAAACACGTGCCGATGATATAAACCTCTCCCGATTTAATTGGTGTAATCGAAATATAAGTAGAAAACGTGGCTATGTTATATTCAGTGAAGTATATAATAACGTTTATGTAGAAGTTCTGTAAAATCTTGAAGACCGATGTTGATAGATCGTTTAAAAAGGTGAGATCCAAACAATACATCAGTCTTTCAAGCTGAACTTTTCAACGTCAATTGATTACAATTAATAATTATTTACATTTTATGGGGAGTAAGTAGTAGGTACTCTTAGTAAGTATAATTTAACGATGTCCGAATAGCCACTACTTACCGAATAAATTCAAAAATGGAATAGAATTTGTATAAAATTATCTGCCAATTAAGTTAATAGGAACTTAATCGTAGGTGTTAAACAAACTGTTTACTGGTGGTGTAAGTTAGATAAGGATCTATGTCAAAAGATTGGGCGGCAGGATTCTCTTTTGCCACAATAACAACAGCAGAATCCTCTTTTGCGACTATTACAAGTTACTCTTACCTACTTACAAATTAGTTTACAGAATGTAGTTAAATGCTTTTGGCAATAAGTATTGACAGCTATCTCACGAACATCAGAGATTACCAACCGTTTCCTGTAAGCTTGATCGCTTGATCAGATTTACTTATGGAGGACATCCCTGATCAGTAAATCTGCCTCCAAATCTCAAGGTGCTTATCGTGATTTGTTGGCGGAAATGACAACAGCCAATCGTATGACGATTTGACAACATGTCAAATAGGTTTTTAACACCGTGATAATCACCCGAATTACCCCGTTGTCGGGTAATAATCAGTGTCTGCATCAGTTTTTGTTCATTTTAGCTTTTCATAGGGTATCTTTCACTCAAAGTGACAAGTCTGACATAAATAAAAAATGAATGAAAAAAAATGAAAAATTAATTAATTAATTTTTCATATTTTTTCATTCATTTCATCATTTCGGCACTCGGCATCTTCCACTAGCCTACCCATTTATTGAAAAATTAAATGAAAGTAGCAGATGCACGTTCATTCCTATATCAATTTGTCGGTATTGTGTGAATTTGGAATGAAACAAATCGTAACTGGCTTTAGTTAGTTAAGTATATGATTCTATCATAAAATGAAAGTTAAGAGAATTTGAAGAATAGGAGTGTTCTACATTTAATAAGTTCTTAGCATCGATAATATGTAAAAACTTGGTGTCTCCTTCTGTTCCGAAGTCTCTGTTAAAGCTTGCAAAGCCCACTTTACTCTTTAAAACACGAAGATTGTAATAATACTTGTTTTTCAAGATCAGAATCTCAAAGCAAGATGAATGTGAAAGATGGAAATCTATTCAGAGTCAGAACAGGATGTCCGAGCTAGTACTCTGGTCATTAAAATTGTCTATCTTTAGTTCAAAGACTTCCTTAATCTGGCTTACTGTCGAGATTTGTTTGTTTATGCAAATCTTGAAGAGGATCAGTGTTTCTACGTTCTATCTTATGTAGGTTTTATTCTAACTTTATTTTATTTGCAAGATCTGAGACTATTTGTCTTGATATGTGAATAATTTGGTCGAAATTATAATGTTGTAGAAGGTATGTACAGGCCGCAATATTTTCAAAATTACAGTTACATAATTAGAAAAAAACGTAACTGAAACAAATCGTTTGGCAGGTTTTTCGATTTTTTTGCTGTTCAACTTTTGACAAGCGGTTTGTTCAAAACATTCAAATTTTTTCCTACAACCAATTTGTTAACTTTTACGCCATTTCGTTTACCATCTATTTCTGCCTTCTGCTAACTATGCTTTTGACCTTTTTTGCAGTCAAAACTTAGCGTAACAATGCACCAATCAATTGTAATCCGACTCAACCCGGTCACACAATACATCAAAACTAAGCTCAAAAGATTACAGTCTCAAACTTCGTGATTACTGATCTGTGACTTCGAGGTCACGGGTTCAAGTCCCGACAATGGCCGGTTCGTTCACCTCTTCTTACATCATTATTTGGGTTACGCACCAAAACTATGAACTGTTGCTATGGATGAACATTGAACGTAAGCTGTGTGAAACTTCTGTGATGTTCAGACCTTGGTGGTTCATTTGATATTGTTTTGCTAGAGAGTCATTTTCATCGTTTTCATAGCAACTCCATAATGTCTACGAAGTGCGTAGCGTCTCCATACCGTCGACGTAGCGATTTTGTAGCGGTTTCGTAGCGACTTCGTTGGGACTTCGTAGCGTCGGCGTAGCTTTTTCGTAGCGTCTTCCTGCGGTCTACGAAGCGTTTGCGTAGCGACCTCGTAGGTACTTCGTAGCGTCAGCGTAGCGTTTTCGTAGCTTGTTCGTTGGGTCTACGAAGCGTTTGCGTAGCGACTTAGTAGGTTCTTCGTAGCGTCGGCGTAGCGTTTTCGTAGCTTGTTCGTTGGGTCTACGAAGCGTTTGCGTAGCGATTTCGTAGGTTCTTCGTAGCGTCGGCGTACCGTTTTCGTATCTTGTTCGTTGGGTCTACGAAGCGTTTGCGTAGCGACTTCGTAGCGTTTTCGTAGCGCCAGCGTAGCGGTTTCGTAATAAGCACTTGGATGAAGAACCTTGGATCGGTGTGTTTTTACACATAACTCAATGTTTGATGAATTACTGATAGCAGAAAGCTAACTGTTGGTGTAGAAGTAGCCTGTAATAAAGTAAGGCGTTTAGCGCTAAACATATTTAAAACTTCATTCTGTCTCGTCATTTTCAAACGATTAACAGAAACAGAAGAACTATGTTTTAAATACGTTTAGCACTTAACGCATTTAGTGATGTATGGCGCAAGCGGGCCTCAATCTATTTTCCACACTAAGACATTCATATTATAGGTACTTGAAACAATATACATAATCAGCCTTTTAATGTTCCCACTGCTAGGACACAGGCCTCCTCTTTGTGTGAGGGGGAGTGGGTCGTAATCTACCACGCGGGCTTAGTGCGGTTTGTGTAGATGTCACATGTCTTCGAATTTTTTGGTTCTAGGACATGCCGGTTTCCTCACGATGTTTTCTTCACTGTTTTGAGAGCAGTGGTGAGGAAATAATTTACACAAAGTAAAGCCTCTGTTTGGGTTCGAACCTACTACCTACAACTCGTAAGTCGCGGCCGTTACCACTGGGCCACCACCGCTCTCGGCCACCACCGCTCTCTCTGACAGGAGAGAGGCAGTGAGGATCAGTCGCAGGACCCATTGGTCCTGCGCCTGATCTCTCTGGCCGTGTGCACGTTAACCCGTTGATTAACATGCTTTTCGAGACACGGGGGTATCACACCGCCAACTTCCAAACGAGCTGTTACTAAGAAATTAATAATGGAAAAGTAAAAACCGACTTCCAAAAAAAACACTACAAAGTGAAAAATAACTTTAATTTCGGAAGTCGGTGTCTGGTTTTGATTTTTCGTTTTTAGCCACCGACTTCCGAAATTAAAGTTTTTATTTTTCACTTTTTAGTTGTGGTACCTACTCCACACAAATTCGAATACCACTACTTGCTATGCAAATAACAGTGACGGGAAGTTATCAACATCATCCATATAAACTAAGTGGGAAAAATGTGTATTATTGAGGCTAACTCAAAAACTATCTAAGCAAAGTTAATAAAATTTCTATGGGACCACCTCGGGACCCTTTCAAACAAAAAAAACATTTTCAAAATCGGTCCACAATTGACGGAGAAATCGGTGAAAATACTTAAAAAAAAAAAAAACATTTATAAAGTCGAACATAGAACCTCCTCCTTTTTGGAAGTCGGTTAAAAACCCAATAACACTTTGCCCGACCTAAGAATCAAACACTCTCAGCAGTCGCGAACACAAGACCCATGGGTCAGTTCAGGAATACAAATTCAAATCATTTATTGTGAATCATAGGTTCATAAGATGTTGTGTTAGTTACCTGTAGAGGTCTGCTACGTCCCGCCATTCAGGCTTACAAAATTTATATTGTCCCCATGCCACAAACAGCATACGATCGAATTATATATTTAAACCGACAAATGTCAGTTACACTGAAACCATGAAATTACTGTCCATCGCCTGAGCCGTGCAGTCGGTAAACTCCTCAAAAGGTAGCCATACATTTTGTATCAGCAGCCATTGCTTGCCTTTAACGGTAACATGCAACATGAACGTTGCCATACATAAATTATTGCAGATAGGTAGTTTACGAGCATTAGAAATATATAGCTATTTCCTTCATTTCGTGATAAGCTAGGCCGTTTTTATTCTTTAAGTATGATGGATTGGTAATTTAGCCCATTTATGTGACGTTTTCAAGCAATTTTTATTCTTTGTAATACCATATAATCCTAGAACTTATTGAAGAAATAAATCGGTGTAGAATACATTAGGATATGACTGTATGGTGTTATTTATTTATTTAAACTTCTCGCACACAATGAGGCACAAAGGCAAACTTATTGCCTTAGACATTCTCTACCAGTCAACCAAGGATGGTGAAGAGATAAGATGGCAGGTGCTCTGAACGAGAGGAGATAACAATAATAAAAAATATTAAAAAGATATCAAAATGCATTATAAATAAAATGGGAACACAAGTACATATATAGGTTTTAAACTTAAAATACACCTATATACATATATAGGATACGAAGTCAAAGTAAAAGAGGTAATTTACATAACAAATTAAAAATTGTGATGGCTCTACACTATTTGTTTTGAAAATTACTCTGCAATTTCCGCATTTTTTTTTAAATGCATACCGATTGGTGTTAGTTATTTAGCGGAGTTTTTGATGGCATCTTTGATTAAACACAGCGCGTATCTGATGATGTCGTCATCGTAGTTCAACTGCGACGACGTTATGCTGGCACACGAATGAACCGTGGCAAACCTCTCCGTGCAGATCCTGCGTGGCAGAGGACAGTCGACTTTATAGTTGGTTGTGGTACTTAGTTCTGTTTTCTCATCATTATCATTCTCCTGCCCTTATCCCAATTTATTTGTGGTCGGCGTAACATGTCCCTTTCTTCCATACTTCTCTATTAGTCTTCATCTCGGTAGTCACCCCCTTTCTAGCTTTACATCTTTCACACAGTCCAACCAGAGTTTCTTTGGTCTTCCCCTACTCTTATATCCATCGACATTCATACTCAAAACTTTCCTCACGACATTTTCCTCATTCCTCCGCAAGGCTCCGCATCACATGCCCATACCATGGCAACCGATTTCCGCACAACTTTTCGGTCACCGGTGCCACTTTCAGACTTCATCTTATGTACTCATTTCTTAGTCTATCCATTCTCTTTCTTTTCTCATGTTTCTTATTTATTTGTTTATTTATATCCTACTTTATTGTAGTACACCAAATTATACATTAAAAAAGAAGTTATACAGTACAAAATATACAATAGGCGGCCGTATCGCTTACCGTGATCTCTTTCAGGCAACCATTCCAAGGTTGCCTGAAAGAGATCGCGGTAAGCGGACAGTGATTTTCCGGACATACAATGGGTTGTTTCTTCCTCTTTTTGTGGTTAAATATAACCCAGTTAGCACAGTGGTGGCAAGTCTGACCTACTGCCCAGGAAACGATAGTATCCCTCCTCGTGTAGGTTATTTAAATGCTCCCCAAATCGACCACTAGTATGGGGCGTGACGAAAGTGACGATCTATAAAATAATCACTCAATATTCTTCAACCAGAACGCGGAACCAAATTGATTTATGCTCCTACGCAGTGCCGTATTTAGCAGCCTCTCGAAACACGGCAGTGCCATACCAGCATCTATATAATTCTATGTATATTTCTACACGTACCTCCTCGTGTTGGTTCAGGCTAACCTAAAAAGCCTTTTAACTAATTTAGGTCACGCTTTCACGTGGGGTCACTACAGATTTATAGTAAGTAGTAGAGTAGGTAGAATTAGTTCGCAAACCGCAAAGAATTATCTATGGTAGCATAGTAAACAGGTTATGGGTAAGGTCCATAGTTTTATGGGAATACATTGCCCATTATGTGAGAGTATTTTCAGTTTCGTGACATTACGTATGAGCATTCTCCTTTGAGTGTCGAGATTGGAGAAGAGAATTTCAAGACCTGTTTCACAGTCTCTGGAATGGCATTCTCTTTCAGAAGAATAAGATAATGAAAGTGAAAACTGTTATTTATGAAATTATCTTTCAGATAATTATGTAAACAAGAACTTATCTGGGGGTGGTTAATGAGGACTTAAACTTTAAATTATTTCAGTGCAACATCTCAAAGATCACCGAAATCTTCCCTAAAATTGAAATGACTGTCTGGCCATCTGTCCCTTATTTCATTAAAACTAGAGAAAGAATTATCTAATTTCCTGGTTTAATTCTGAAAACTTATCTGGAAATTATTTTTAGATTCCTGATGGTTAAATATGCATGTCTCCGAAGTTAATAAAGCGTCTCATCTATATTCTATTGAAAAGGCAGCATACACTTCTTCTTGCGTGCTATGCACTACGATGCCACAAATCCTACTTGTCATACTCTCAATTACTCAGCAAGTACAAGCTCCCCCCCCTTAGCTCTAGAAGGAATTGCCTCGAAGCCACAGTACTATATAAATTTATAATTTTTGTTACATATCTTTTTGCATTATTTTGAACAATTTATTCAAAATTTTTTAAACATTTCAATAATTTGTAATTTTTTTTCCTAATAGTGTTTATTTTTATTATCATTTAACTTTTAATTATGTATTTGCCACACGTACTGCTATTAATGTTCCTAGCGATAAGCTGTTTTTTTTCTTAAACTTCTATGCCTACTTGTGGGCAGCGTTGTGGGTTACTTTATAACCAAACTTCTATTTTGTTAAACTAGTTGTAAGTCCTTATAATGTAACTGTTTGCTGTTCCTCTCAATAAAAAAAAATAAAAAAATACACGTATATCGTGGGCAGGTACTTACTATTTCTGAAAGTACCAATTTTTTCCTAAGTTTTTAAAAATTCGCCAGCAATCGCTTTTCCAATAATTCTCAAGTTCACCAGAAATCGCCTTGATAAGAGAAACACGTGTTCAAGTAAATCAATCAAAATCTTTCTCTAAGATTGAATATTTCAATTTAAAAGAACCAGTATCTAAATCTATTTATATAAAAATCAATTGCTGTGCATTAGTCTCGCAAAAACTTGAAAATGACTCGACCGATTGAAATATATTTTTTTTGTTCACCCCAATACAGGGGGGGTTAAGATTAAAAAAATGTTTAAATCAGAAAAACTGAAATTGAAATTTTGACAGGACAACGTCTGACGGGTCAGCTAGTTGAATATAATTTCTCATATTATTAAAATCAGTGTTACCTATACAAAAATTAACTGGGTTATGATCTTAATATAAATCAAGTTATATTACCTACCAACTTAATACTACGCTAAATTAAATTAAATTATTAATAGTTATAATAAAATTAACAGCTAAATTAAATCTCGAGGCAGTTAAATACATTTTAAATAAACTAAAACCACCGATTCAAGAGAACGGTGGAACAAGGTTTTAATCCAAAAGCACATAAAACAATCTGCAACTAGGTGAGTGTCGCCATACTTAAATAAACGGTGCAACGCCCTTCAATAATAGCATGCCACGACCTTTTGCACTGCAATGAATATTAATGAAATTCACAAAAGGGCACTTTAGGGCCCCTACATTTAGCTTATTTTACTTACAAAGTGCACCTAACTACCAACACTGATAGACTCAATTGTTTTAAGTTATACGGTAATATTTGAGGGACTAAGTACTTATTTTCATTTGGATTTTGGAAGTCTATTTGTGACCTGTATTTTTTATGTATGTCGTGTTCCGATGGTAGAAAGGATCGTATCATGATCTGCCTGGCCATTTCATGATTTGACCATCTAACATCCGCCATATGGTTCAACGTTCAGCGTTCGATGATTTGCCTAGCGATGCTAGGACCTATCGAGCTATCAACCCAGATAAGCGTAAAAAACATAACGCTGTCATTGCTGCCGCGTAGTCGGGAAATAATTCCTATTAGACCTATTCCATTTGGTCCAAAAATACTAAATAGCCAACTAACTGCGACCAACTTGGATCTAGCGCTCGCCGGCCGCTGCTGCACCACCGCTCGCTTCGCTCGCTCGGCTCGCGCGCAGTAGGTCTCAGTTCTAACCTTACCTAACCCATTTGGTCGGGGTGCCACTAGCGGCGTTAAATGCAAATACTTTGAGATATGGGCCCAGTGGCCAGCTGAGAATATCGATAAACAGGTTGCTTTAGTCTATCTAACTTTCGATAAGGCGCATCGTGATATAACTGGCCAAATCATGAAATTGCGGCGTATCGTGAAATGGCCATTTCTACGATCGAACCACGACATGTATAGTATAAGCCTAGTTTCTATGAAGCGTTAAATACTCTTTCGTCCATTAGCAACCCATTTGTTTCCTTCTACTAAGTGCTAAGTGTTATAGGGTTCTCCATTAAGAATTTCTCAGTAGCAGCCCGGCAGTATTTTCTATAGCCACCGGTTAATAACAATAGACTCGCCCCCTATGTGGGTACTTCTGCCTTTCCCTTCTTGGAATACTGGCGTTATTGCTTCTTTAGTATTCATTGTATTATATTCAGGCAGCTTCTTAAAATTCTAGATCATTATATTTTTTAGAGGTAACAGAGGTCAGAACGTATAAATGTCTGCTAAAATTCATCCGAATCAGTATTTTACTAACCAACACTAATTGGGAAAAGCCAGATACTGGGAATATAGAATTGCGAACAGCCAGATTTTCAGTGGCCATTCGTACCTCTGTTCAAAAACATTATTCCAGGAAATATTTGAAGAGCAGGTGAAAATCGCGCTGAAATTCATCTGGTAGTTCTTGAAACTGGATATTTGTTCACTGAATTGTACACAGAGATGTAGCCTGCAACTCTGAAACTTTGTTGTGTAAAATGTAGTTATTTTTAATTGGGTGGCCAAATTCAAGAAATCACTAAGTCCTAAAAGTGACATTTGAGATAGTTATAATTTTATGTTTTAAATGTCAGCTGAAATAACATGCGTTGGTTAAAAAAAAAACAATTTAAATACATATTATAGCGCAAACTAAGTAGTTTTATTTATTGAAATAATCAAAACGATATATGTGACAGAAGTCTCTAATAAAGTAACAAAAAATCCTCGGACTTATTCCTAATCCCTGGACTTAGGAATATTAGAGTGATAAATGGTGGACTTAGATATATTATTGCAGTACCCAGTACAACATTTAAACAAAACCAGCTTATCATTCCACTCGAATTCTGCAGTTATGGAGTCCCGAGTTCCATTAAATAAATCCTCATAAAAATACCTTTCCGATTCAGGAACAGATTCTAGCAACCGCTTTAAATCTTGCAATTTAGAAGCCTTTATAGTTAAGGGTGCGTCGTAGCAGTCATTGGGCGTTTAATCTGCTGTAAAAGACCTTATATAATGAAAATCACCTTTCATAGACACAGCAAACTCTGATTTACCACTTCTTTTGAAAATAACTCTTCGGCATTTGGATAGTCCGGGTTGTGCGGAAATCGGTTGTCATGGTATGGGCATGTGATGCGGAGGAATGAGGAAAGTTTTGAGTATGAATGTCGATGGCTATAAGAGTAGGGGAAGACCAAACAAACGATGGGTGGACTGTGTGAAAGAATCTTGAATAGACCATTCGAAAGGGAATGAAAAAATTAACAAGCCAGTGTTGCTAGCTCCAAAGCGTTAAAATGGACTTAGTCATTTCATGAATTGGATCACCCAATTATAACTTTATTTCATTTGAACGAGTTTGATAATTGTTGCTTTATTTCCTTTTTAAGCAATCAAAATAGTTACTGTAATATACTATATTTTTTCATAACTTTGGTCTTTGGTAGCGACTCGATAGTTTTCTTTTGTGACTTGAAACCTGAATACAGCATATTTACTCAGTTGGAATAGTTATTCAACACACTTCATACTTACTATAGTAGGTACCTAAGTATGTAAGAAAGAAGTGTAAATGGAATCCAAAGATGAGTTTCCTAAAACGTACATAGTATCCAGTACATTCTGTAATAGCCATAGTTATTCCTTTAGCAGTTCATAATGCATTGAACAACGTACAGCGATATATTACTCGTAACAATATAGTAAGAACGTTCTAGAAACATGAAAACGGCAGCCGACCTCCATCATAAAATTATAATTTTCCGGCAGCTATTCGCGGTTTTACAAATTTGCATAGTAAGTAATTGTTCCACTAACTATACTTATAGTATTCCTAGCTGTATAGTTCGTCCTCTAGCTTTCATAATTGTTTCAGTAAGGACGCAAAAACATGTTGGTGATTTTATTATACTTAAAAGGTTTCGGAGGCCGCCTCTCTATTTTCGAGTACCTATTCAACTCAACGTTTTGCAATAAAGCGTACGACTTAAAGCCTACAGTTCCTAGCTCCCAGTTTACACTTTGCACTAGCAGTCATAGTCAATACTACCTGGGCAACTGTCCTCTGCTCTGGTGAAAATAGATAATGCTCATTTAATAGTATAGGATAGTTCATACTAATTCCATGTAAAGAACATACTAATTCCATGTTGCTATGATAGTAGGTACTTACTAATTCCATGCTGAGATGTCATTATTCTGAGGTAGGTAGCCATCTTGTTCTAAACTTTGGGCGAGCGGCCGAGACTCAAAACATATCATACAGACGAAGGAATGACCATTGATAACAACTGTAGCCCAGAGAATCTCCGCGATTTCAGACTCAACGTCTATGCTTCTAAACGATATTTTCCATCACCAGAACCCATTCCATAACACGGTGGCTTTGATTACTAAGAAAGTACGAATGTTATCTTGAAAATCTCATCACAGTTGTGGGAGCTTAAACTTATCCTTAGTATCTGTTGTTTATAGGCCAAAATTCTTCTAAAAACTTTCAAAATCTAGTCACAATATCATCTCAACAACAATCAATTTAACCAAAATGTATCTAAATTAGAGATCAACATACGGGAATTGTCCTTCAGTTTTTTCTAGCCTACTTTCAACAGTACCATCATCGTCACACATTCATAATTCGTTGTCAGTTTCTGCCGCCACTCGTACGGTACTAGACCATGAATCAGCCACAACAGCTACCCGTATTGTTTCGGGCTTTGTGTCCGTTTGTCTATCCTCCATTGTTACAGTGGAAAGTTACGAGAACAACCCGATATGTATCTTTTGTTACGTTTTTAATACTATAAACCGCTTACGGACAACTGTACTATAATATCTATGTTGTTCGGTATTATATAGAAAATCGTATTTATCATCTTTTGTTATGAAAGGATCGGATCTATTTTTGTAACGGGATTGGAAATTGTGTTTTCTATTGTTGTTTGTGTGTAGTGTTTGGTTGGGATTCATATTGGAAAGATGTGTGGTCGAAAAGGTTCTGTTTTGATAAGCTTAGCTGTTTCATAATCTTCAGCACTTCTTTTATCACCAAACATTCGATGATAAACAGGCTTTCTTGAAACATCAGGCATTGTGAATTTTCCTTTGCTTTTCAGTTTGATGCCTGTCAAATGAAATATAATAGACGACGTATATTTAGTAACCTAATCCGCTTAACTGTTCTTAAAGACTCATTAAGAAATCGACACGTGTTTCACCTCTCAACGAGGCATCCTCAGGATGACGATTGACTTGTTGAGAACCCGAACACGACGTGCTGCCACGTCAAGCGCTGAACGCTGTATGTGTGTCACACTGCCTTCGGCGCGTGACGTGGATGAAGGAGGATGCCTACAAACATTGACAATGACATTCCTGCATTTTTCAAATGTCAGCTGTTTTTGAAATTGTAACTTGCTCTACCTAATCCATTACATATAATTAATACTTTATTTAGAACCCAATTCTGATTGAAATATAAAGACTTTGAAACAAAACATCAATTTATCATCCATCATTTATAAAAATACACATGCGTTTCTAAGACTCAATCTTTATTAGACATTATATGGTTTTCATCAATGTCGTCTGGCGACAAAACTCTGCTTTTCGTTTGATATGACAAGCAACTGATATATTGTGGAGTACAGTTCAAAGGCAAACATTCTTCAACATTTTAATCTTTAAAAGAGTCTTTGATTTTAACAATTTATTATTAGACTGCATACGGTGCTTCAATGTTTGAAGGGAATAACAAAGCTATTTGATTTTTATTTTATTTTTATTATAGTGCTGTTATTAATTTATCGTCTAGATGCCATTGATAAATATAATAGTTGAAATAATGACATATACCTACTTCGTTGCACAATGCAAATGTTGGCAAAAAATAGAGCCACATTACGCGCATTTATAAAATAAAATATTAGTAAAAATCTTTTTAAAACAAGCTTTTATTGAACTAAAAAGTACAAAATAAAAGTTACGTAAACAGATAACTTTAATGTTTTCTTAAAAGCTTGAGGCTTATCTTTATGTTTAAGAAGGACGTTCACGCCTCAAGCTTTTAAGAAAACATTAAAGTTATCTGTTTACGTAAGTTTTATTTTGTACTTTTTAGTTCAATAAAAGCTTGTTTTAAAAAGATTTTTACTAATATTTTATTTTGTGTTTTTTAGCATTAGTATTTTGATAAAATATCTGTTCTATCACTTTCACTTGTCTAAACAAATCCAACGAGTTCAACACAACAGGGCTACCTTGTAAAGTTGAGGTTTTCCTGTTACTACCTTCCGGCACTATCATCAGACCCTAGACTACACCTCGGGAAATAGTTTTTGTCAAAAGATCTTATTTAGTTCAGGATTTTCTGTGACCACTTTCTATGTGTCATCTCTTTTCAGCTCTATTATCAGACCCTGGATACTACTTTGGGCTATAGTTCTAGTCAAGACAAAACCAACCAGTTCAAACTCGATGGTAGTCTAGTTTTTTTTAGAAGTTCCTATGTTAATCTTTCGGCTCCATCACCAGACCCTGAATTCCATTGAAGTATAATAGCACAATACATATCCATGTATAAAATGTCGTGTTTATCCTGTTGATTATTGAGAAATCTCGTTGTCTGGAGCCAATCCCGGGTGCAGCAGCCAGGTCATGTTGGAATTTAGAACGGAATATCATAATTAAATGCGTATATAAAATTTCCTAGTTGTACTGTTGACCGTTGAGGAGTTACCTCGTCTGAAGCCAATCCTGGGTGCAGCAGTCAGATCATGGTGGACTTTAGAATGGTCTATCATAATTATAGCGTATATAATGTTACGTGTCTATACTGTTGGCCGTTGAGAAGTTCCCTCATCTGGAGCCAATCCTGGGTGCAGCAGTCAGGTCATAATGGACTCTAGAACGGACCATCATAATTCAAGCATATATTAAATTTCGTGTCTGTACTGTTGATCGTTCAGGACTTCCCTCGTCTGAAGTCAATCCTAGGTGCAGCAGCCAGGTCATAGTGAACTTAAGAACAGACTATCATAATTCAATCGTATATTAAATTTCGTATCTGTACAGTTGACCGTTCAGGACTTTCCTCGTCTGAAGCCAATCCTGGGTGCAGCAGTCAGATCATGGTGGACTTTAAAACGGTCTATCATAATTAAAGCGTATGTAATATTTCGTGTCTCTACTGTTGCCCGTTGAGGAGTTCCCTCGTCTGAAGTCAGTCCTGGGTGCAGCAGCCAGATCATGGTGTAATTTAGAACGGACTGTAATAATTAAAGCGTATATAAAATTTCCTGTTTGTACTGTTGACCGTTGAAGAGTTCCTTCGTCTGGAGCCAATCCTGGGTGCAGCAGTCAGATCATGGTGGACTTTAGAATAGTCTATCATAATTAAAGCGTATATAATGTTTCGTGTCTGTACTGTTGGCCGTTGAGGAGTTCCCTCGTCTGAAGCCAGTCCTGGGTGCAGCAGCCAGATCATGGTGTAATTTAGAACGGACTATCATAATTAAAGGATCTATAAAATTTTGTGTCTGCGCTGTTAATCGTTGAGGAGTTCCCTCGTCTGGAGCCAACCCTGAGTGCAACAGCCAAATCATGGTGGAATTTAGATTGGACGGTGATAACTAAAGCGTAACTATATAAAATTTCCTGTTTGTACTGTTAACAGTTGAGGAATTCCCTCGTCTGAAGCCAATTCTGGATGCAGCAGTCAGATCATGGTGGACTTTAGAATGGTCTATCATAATTAAAGCGTATATAATGTTTCGTGTCTGTACTGTTGGCCGTTGAGGAGTTCCCTCGCCTGAAGCCAATCCTGGGTGCAACAGCGAAATCATGATGGAATTTAGATCGGATTGTCATAATTAAAGCCTATATAAAAATGTCTGTTTGTACTGTTAACCGTTGAGGAGTTCCCTCGTCTGGAGTCAATCCTAGGTGCAACAGCCAAATCATGGTGGAATTTAGATCGGACCGTGATAATTAAAGCGTATATAAAATTTCCTGTTTGTACTGTTATCCGTTTAGGAGTTCCCTCGTCTGAAGCCAATTTTAGATGCAGCAGTCAGATCATGGTGGACTTTAGAATGGTCTATCATAATTAAAGCGTATATAATGTTTCGTGTCTGTACTGTTGGCCGTTGAGGAGTTCCCTCGTCTGGAGTCAATCTTGGGTGTAGCAGTCAGGTCATAATGGACTTTAGAGCGGACCATCATAATTCAATCGTATATTAAATTTCGTGTCTGTACTGTTGATCGTTCAGGACTTCCCTCGTCAGGAGCCAATCCTAGGTGCAGCAGTCAGATCATGGTGGACTTTAGAACAGTCTATCATAATTAAAGCGTATATAATATTTCGTGTCTGTACTATTGGCCGTTGAGGAGTTCCCTCGTCTGAAGCCAGTCCTGGGTGCAGCAGCCAGATCATGGTGTAATTTAGAACGGACTATCATAATTGAAGGATATATAAAATTTTGTGTCTGCGCTGTTGATCGTTGAGGAGTTCCCTCACCTGTAGCCAATCCTGGGTACAACAGTGAAATGTGAAGTGAAATTATGGTGGAATTCAGATCGGACCGTGATAATTAAATCGTATATAAAATTTCCTGTTTGTACTGTTAACCGTTGAGGAGTTCCCTCGTCTGAAGCCAATCCTGGATGCAGTAGCCAGATCGTGGTGGAATTTAAAACAGACCATTATAATGAAAGCGTATATAAAATTTCGTGTCTGTACTATTGGCCGTTGAGGAGTTTCCTTATCTGGAGCCAATCCTGAGTAGCCAATCAGGTCATGTTTGTCATAAAAATGTATTGTCATCGGAATCGAACCAACATGTAAAATATCAACTCCGTGGAGTTAGAGGAAGTGGTCTTAATTCAGCTTGCAAGAATCCACCTAAACAAACATACTAACTTACATACAAACAAACAAACAAACAAACAAACAAACATTGCAAGTTGAATAAAAGCTTTTAACAAAGCAAAAAGAGATGAAAATTTTGAAAAGAGGAGAAGAGCTTTTTCTTCAAACTTCTCTCGCTTATTTTGGTTTCATAAGTTTTTGTCTACGTATCAAACAGTCACGAAACATATTTTCACGATGTACGAATAGCAACTACTTACCGAATAAGTTAAAAAAATTAACAGATTTTGTATAAAATTATCTGCCAAGTAAGTTAATAGGAACTTAATAGTAGGTGGTGAAACAGGCCCTAAGTCAAAAGCAATATACTGGTGGCCCATACGTATTCCCATAATTACGAGTAGTAGGTTGAAATTACTTTTATTCCTAATTAAAACTTCAACTAAAAAGTTACACCTCTTCTCAAACATTGGTAAAACAGCAATTCGCCCGTCTAGCCCAAAATAAAATGCTTCGAAACAAGTCAATTGAAACTACATCGATTGGCAAGATCGTAACCTTTTATATCAAGCGAATCGAATCGTAAAAAAAAAACGATTGAAGCTCAAAACGGAGTAAAAAAAACAATGTAATTAAATTGTATAGTAGTACTTGTAATTATTGTAAAGAAAGTACAGTTCTTACGTCTTTTTATTCAGTTTCTCGCTATCAGTCGACAATTATAGAGGGTCTTACAAACAATTTTAGCTATTATCCAATTTGATACAATTGCCTCAATGCTATACTTGTAATTGTTTAATGAAATGCTTTTTGTAACTGTTTGCTGGGGCTAATAACATAGGGAAATGACTTGGTAATGAACGAACCGTAGAGGTGTGAGTTTTAAGAATCGATTAATAGTTCATTTACCTGTACACAAACAGTATGCGTGGAGACTCCGTTGTTTTAATAATGGATAAGTCTAACATAAATATGTTGGTACGTAGATTTGGCTAGGAATGGATAAGTCTGGTCGAATTAAAAGATTGCTACTGAAAAAGACTGACAGTTTACCTGGATGTGATAACAAGATTTTAAAAAGTGAACTATATATGATTTTAAGGGGAATGTGCTAAGGTAGCCAGCGAAATACAAATTTTCTTTAGTTTTTTTGCAATTCGCAGGTCAGTGTCAGGTTGTATGTTGGTTAAAATATGATTCGGTTAAGGTAGCTTCCCTTACTGCCCCCATCTCAAAAATCCACCCTGTATATCAGCTACAATACCTCGTAACAACAAATACAATTATCGCCTAATATTTTCAATCGCATTGTTGGAAAATGCATGACTGAATGCAAATATATATCTTATTTATCGCTAGCCAGTAGTTCTAAAGTTTTATTTTGTTTTAAATTCCAGGTCTGCATGAATGTACAGAGTATTGATATGTGAGTTCTTTATAATTATATTCACGCTTGGCCCTATTTCGGGTGAGCAGACCACTCACTTAAATTTAAAGTTTCGTACTCGCACATACCTAATTAAAATTAGAATTCGCACAGTTGAACAACTTTAGATTCAACCACCCTAGTTCACATGCAATGCAGAAAGATAGAATCTTCAAGCAAGGTATCAGACGTCAAGTCTAGATAAAATAAGGCACTGTTACATGAATGGGCACTACATGGCACTGCCTATTATATCTACTTAACACTTGAGCACTACACCACAATATGGCTGTCTTTCTTGTTTTATTGGAAAAAAGGGTCGCGTGTGACCATTATGTAGGAGCTCAAATGTCCGAAAGACTGATGCAGCTCGATAACAATTAAAATTTTATTGTGTCTCATTAGTGACAGTCAAGCGGATAACCTGGTGGTAAGCAATGCTTCGGTCTATGATGGAGATGGTGCAAGCTTGCCAAAAAGTAACCGATTCACTCCCGACTTTAAGGCTTCCAGGTTGTAGCTACCGGCAAATTAACACAGACTCCAAAAGTAAGATACTCTACATCCATATTCATATTATAAATACGAAAGTCTGTCTGTATGTCAGCCTGTGTGTCTGTTACCTTTCACGCCCTAACGGCTGCACGGATTTTGATGATATTGGGCACATAGGTAGAGCTTCCTTCCTTGGTTAGGAAATAGGATACGTTATATCCCGGTAGTACGTACTAGGGATGTTACGGAGCTTCGGTCCCGATTCCGGAAGGTCGGAACTTCCGATTAATTTTATACCTCTGATTCCGGTTCCGATAATTTTGAATCGGAGTTTTACCGGAGTTCGAAACGCAGCGTTCCACGTGACTAGAGCGCATACAAATAAGTTTTAACTCGTCGCCAGTAATGTTTATTTATTTTATACACGCTCGCGCTCGAAGTCTCAGTTTATTGTTTTCTTTGTGGATGTTATCGCTAATATTTGACTTTAAAGAGACTAATTAAAGAGACTGATTAATGAGACTGAATTATATTTCTATTGTTTCGTTAAGCCTTCCCTTAACACACCTTTCTTCTGCTTCCGCCTCCGACACTGGTTCTGGTTCCGGTTTCGGTTCCAGTTCCGATCAAGCAAATTTAAAACCTCGGTTTCCGGTTCCGGTAAAGCGACTTCCGTAACATCCCACCACGTACCATCAAAGAAGTTCATATCTAAGCAGTTTGAAAACAAAATCCCGTGAACACGATGTCCAAATCTGTTACCGTCCCGGTTCTATAGCCGCCCAGCGCTGCAAGCAAGAATAGTCCTTACGGTGGTGAGTTATGAACTTCTTTGATGGTACTTGTGGTGTAATTTCCGACCTTCACGCGGGCGAAGCCACGGACAAAAGCTAGTTCTCTAATAAACGTAGGCAGTCTTTACATAATCTCCGTCGAGATAAGCTTATAGCTATTACGCGCTTTATTCCGTCGCCGACTAGGATACTGACGTCACAATTGCGTCACGCTAAGTTTGGTGACGTCATTGTGTCGACCAGCGATAGTTTTAGTCTTGATTAAACTGTTAGTGGAATTGATTGATTGCATCAGAGAATGGGTCGTTAAGTGAGTGCGAACAAGCGACTCATACGCACTAGGTTTTTATACTTTTTATTATTAAAAAAATACACGATGTGAGGGAAATACGCGTAAGCTGTCACCATGAAATGAGCACATAAACTTCCAAAATCTTTTGTAGGATATTTAAAATAAAAACACCGTCAAAATGGACAAATACCTTCGTATAATAGTAACAGTTTGCGGGTCAATTATTATGTTCACCCTGTAAAGGAAACATTTTTTGAATAAGTTTTTATTTTTATTAATTATTCTTTAATACCGAAAACGTGTTTTTCGCGTGGTCTCTAGATACAGTACAGATGTTTTGCATTTGATTGAAAAATCATCTCTAATTTGGATTCGGATCTTTTTCTAAGCGTCACGAAGTTTGTAGATGTTTGCGGCTCTTCCACTCAAGTTTTTCACGTAGAACAATCTAGCTTGTGTAACAAGTAACTAGATCACTCTAGCTAGAGCACTTATGCACTCTATTAAATCTATGCTAGACTAACACTCAGGTGCTTTATCTCTATCGTTTTATATCGTGAGCGAGGCACTATATAATTTCTGATAGTGATGGAGGAAAAATATCCTCAATTTTCTATTTCATGGTAAAAAGCAATTTAACACTTTAGTCTGTAGTCATAATCAGCCTATTAATGTTCCCACTGCTGGGACACAGGCCTCTCTGTGAGAGGGAGTGGGCCGTAATCCATCACGCGGGCCCAGTGCCGGTTGGTAGATGTCACATGCCTTCGAATGTTGGGTTCTTAGACAGATCGGTTTCCTCACGATGTTTTCCTTCACCGTTTTTGAGAGCAGTGGTGATGAAATAATTTACAAAGTAAAGCGCCTGCTTGGGTTCGAACCCATAACCCACAACTCGTAAGTCGGGGCCGTTACCACTGGGCCACCACTGCTCCTACCATATAATTTAACCGGCACTACATAATTTCTGATAGTGATGGAAGAAAAATATCCTCAATTTTCTATTTCATGGTAAAAGGCAATTTAACACTTTAGTCTGTAGTACCAAGCTTTAAACCCAACACTTGCTGCTACACGATTTGGAATGATGCCAACACTTTGTGAATATATCGGTTTAACCCTAAAAAGAAAGCAAATATTGAAGGTTATATATTCCATTATTCTTCTTCTTCTTCTTTTCGTATGGTTAGTGACTAACCTGGTGTCAGAGTTTTAAAGCCGCCGCCGCATGGACCTCTAACTTGACTTCACATGCCGTTGAGAAATATCTCTCAGGTTGCTCACGATGTTTTCCTTCACCGTTTTTGAAGCAAGTGATTTATACAATACGCACATGAATCCGAAAAGTCAGAGGTGTGCCTTGGGTCACAGCACTAGGCTATCACTGCTTTCCATTCCATTTTGTTGTATCGTATTTACCATCTTTTTGACAACCTTATTAGTCTAGTGATTGCAAGCGCTACTGCTGCGCATGAGATCCTGGGTTCGATCCCCGGGTCGGGCAAAGTGTTATTGGGTTTTTCCATCTGAAATTTTTCAGTAGCAGCCCGGAGTTTGAATCTGCCCGATTGATGGCAATAAGCTCGCCCCCTATTACATGGGACTTAAACATAACTGGCGAAATGTGTGTACTATAGGTACACCTCTGCCTAACCCTTCGAGGAATACAGCCGTGATGTTATGTTATGTTACCATCCTCTTTACGTTACAGTACGTCTTTGAGAAAGCAAAATCACTGGAATCAGGACTTAATTCCTTCAGAGGAACCCGTCCTTTTGATAGGCTTAGGAATGGGTGCTATACGTAGAACTTGGAAGCATTAGGGTGGATACTAAGCAAGCTTCTCAATGGTACAGATCATCCCTTTGTAGATAGCAACACTGAGGTTGTGTACAGACCTGAGTTAAGACTGTTTTGAATCAGACACAGGCCAAGATCTGTAGACGTTACTTAGCTTGTGCTTTGACTAAATGTTCCTGTCTCTATCCTGCACTTGTAGTTTGAATAGTTGTGCGACGGAGACAGGAATAAGGCTTAGCCAAAGTACCTAACATTTATAGATCTAGGTCTTAGTACCTACTTAGGTTCTATGAAAACAATGATGGCGCGCACACTCCCGGGAAAACTGCTTTGTTTTAGCAGACAGAACTGTTCTGTACAACAGACAAAACTGTTTAGACTCTGGTCTGCACAGCCTCTATTTATTTATTAGAATTTTTTATTCATTTATTAGAATTAGAAGAAGAATTAGAATTTCTTTATTTTGCATAAAATATGGTACATAATAGGTCTTAACTTACATATTAAAAGTTCCACATATCTATCTATCTAGACATATCTATCTATCTAAGACAAACAGTAGCATTGTGGCATTTCTTCCAATTACAATAGCCATTATTCTGTATATTTTACAATCTTAATTATTGCTTTAGCAAATTTTTATAATTTAATTTTCCGTCTCATCATGACACCTTGTATTATCATCATCATTCTCCTGCCCTCATCCCAATTTATTTGGGGTCGGCGCAACCTATGTTTTTGAAGTGAATACTTCTTTAGCGGCGTTGTGCACTTTTTTTGGGATGGGTAAAAAATGTTAAACTCGCGTCAGAACGTGACCGTAAGATCCGTTGCCTAGCAACCGACAAAGTAAATATCAAAATAAATAGTAATTGATGGGTAAAAAAAGCAGTCAAATCATACTTCATGAAAAGTGTTTAAATAAATTGTTTATTTTTGTTCGACTATATTTTGAAAATAAATAAATATACTGCTACTACTAATGAATATTGTATTTAACCACATAAATACTTACTTACTTACGTACTTTTATACTGATAAATAAAGCAATTCGTGCCAAATTATTCCCTAACCATTCCAAAATATTCAATAATGCACAACGTTAATGTTCAAGTTTTCACTTCTGCCGGCACTCCCGGAGTGCAACCCGTTGTTTTTTTCTTCCATACTTCTCTATGAATCGTCATCTCGGTAGTCACCCGCTCTAGTCATCATGTGATTGAATAACGTAAAAAGGCTACTAGCCGTATTGAAAACTAAGACCCACCATCCTCGACGCTAAGTACTCAAAAGTAACCAGTTACAAACTCCAATAACCAAGAGTAGCCAGAATACCACAGCACTAGTATTTTAATGGCGATCCGTATATGTCGCTAACTAGTTAATAAAGTGTTTGAAGTCACGTCGTGTACTGAATTTACCAGGTCGGCGAAATACATGTTGGTGGCGCCTAAGGATTTCCCAAGGAAACCGTCGATAAAAACGTTAATGAATGCGACATTCCTGCTGTACCTACTTAACCGCGATAAACGTGAAATACCTACATTGTATCAGGTTAGCGCCACCTGTTACATTACGCATTAAATAACGGCATATCGTGGACTAGATACACTTAATATACTGGTACAGACCTAACCTCACTGATCAAAGATTCTCAATTGTGAAACCATTGAGGTAGGAGTTCTGGGCAGACGAAGTTTAATAGCCTATGCTAATTTTAGACTACTATACTATTTCTCTTTGATCTCTCAACATTCTCACTAGGCATGAGATTACTAATGTTGAGTTTTGCGTAGAGTCAGCATGAGTAGGAGCAGTGTTGGCCCAGTGGTAACGGCTGCGACTTCGAGTTGTTGGTAGTAGGTTCGAACCTAGGCAGGTGCTTTACTTTGTGTAAATAATTATTTCATCACCACTGCTCTCAAAACGGTGACGAAAAACATCGTGGGGAAACCGGCATGTCCTAGAACCAAAATTCGAAAACATGTGACATCTACCGCACTGGGCTCGCGTGGTGGATTACGGTCCACTCCCTCTCACCGAGAGGAGGCCTGTGTCTCTGCAGTGGAAACTTTATATGCTGATTATGCAGCATGCACCGAAATTCAGATACTTAAGGATATTCTCCTGTCTCCACAAATGTGACTATACACTTACCCCCTTACTAATAAACGTTGTATATCGCCTGTATAGTTACACAACGCTTTGTCTTCTTCTTTCAAATATCAAATTACTGACGACTGAAAGAGAGAAATCGGTTTGTAACTATACAGACGATATACAACGTTTATTAGTAAGGGGGTTTTTGTTTTAAAGACACTGTTTATTTTGTACTAGATAGCATTCATATTCACAAAGTGCATCTTTTTCACTATAGGTGCTGTAACTGTTGCTTATATTTAATTTTTCTTTATAAATTTTATCACTTCGAACATGTAAATGTGTTAAAATACGTGAATTAGCTATCACCAAAATACAACTGCACAAAGTGCCTACTTGATTACCATAATCTAATTCAACAATTCCCGTCACTAAAATTCTTCTTGTTCCCAAAATAGAATTGTACGAGTAATCAGATGGATTTCCATCTCCCAAATGGATTCTAGCTTCGGCAACCTTTTTTTTTCAAACTTTGTTATGCGCACTTCGAGAGTTTCTGAATTTACTTTTTTTCTATTCACAATGCCTCGAATTTTCTTTGAAATTTCTTTTTATGTTAAAGTTGTGCTAAAATTTTGGTTCTCAGCTTTCGTAAGGTATTATAAGACTTATGTTTTTGTTTGAAAATTGATCGTATTTACTTAGGTTTAAAAATTGTTTGTGTATTTGTGATGCTTCTCCTTTGTGCCCCATGTTTTCGTAGATACAATTTTTCATATAATATTTTCTTATTGTTCGAAGGTAAACTCCAAGGTAAACCCCGCAAAGACCAGCAACTAAAAGTAAATGTAGTTTATATTATTTTTGTAGTTAGAACGTAAGGCGAGGCGAATGGGAAGCAACCGATACTTACACTAAGAACGGAACGCAAACCAACGGACGGACGCTACGGTTGTTCCTTTTCATCCCTTTAGTAGTGCATGATAACGTACTTATATTTATTTATAAAATCGGCAGAAAGCTAGAAAACGCGTCGATATTAGCCATATTATGTAGATAGTTAATAACTTTAATAACTGACCCATTCAGATACACCCAGATATCCTGCTTTCATCCAACATTCATAAAAGTTTAACTACGCTACAAACAAACAAATTGGATTTAACAAATGCTATTCCAAAACCAGACTAAACTTTTAGCAACAATATCACAGAACAGTAGCAATTCCAACAGCAGTACTATAAAATGTACATTTTAACAGCTGCGTCCATTAAATTCCATACAGTATACTTATAATGGTCGATAGCTAATAAATTATGATTAGTGATAAATACTACAACCTTAGCCCACTTTGTATTCAGCTCAACGTGGGTAAGTCCTCCAGTGATTGACGATTTACGGCTACGCAAGACGATATACTTGAACGTAGATTTCAGCCAGCTTCTGCCTAAGATTGTACAGAGTATACTAATACTCTTCTACTAGTCTTTTTTTTCTGAACTACTAAGTTCAGAAAAAAAGACTTCAAAATCCTCCGCTGCGAATTATTTGATTTATATCCCAATTTTTTTTTCATAATCTCTTACAAACATCTATCAAGAAACGTCTCCTATATAGAGTTTTAAGACGATTTCCAAGTCACTTTCTCTAAAACCATCTCAAGCGACATTCTTAAAACCGTGTTTCAAGCGAAATATCTTCAAAAACACTCCTTCAACTAAATCATTCACATCGCTAGCATCTATCAGCAACTGGACATCAAGAACACGTCTCACAATTGATCGATAAGTTCCATAGGTCTCCGTACTTCGGTGACCCATCGCTGTCCTACTTACGACGTCTCTAATGAATTTTTCATCGCTACCGCCGTATCAATTTTATCGATCGATGCTATTCATACACTACGTTCTGGTTGAGGCAGGTCGTATGACATTTAAATTTATAATCAACTGCGCCGTCATTCTTCGTCAAAGTAATAATTATAGGTTGATTGAAGCATGTGAACTATTGCACCTGGTATTTGCGCAGTAGTAACAATAACATGTGTTTATTTTATTGTAGGTACTAATTTGTTCATTGCGTTTCAATAGCGATTCCCATAATTATTGATCCATCAATTTACTTCGATGTGCTAGGTCATGGTTTGTCTTTGATCATTTTGTGCCAAAGGGTTTCACAATAGTCTCTTTAGCTGTCTTCTTAGACCATTGTTCAATTAAAAAAATTGATGTCTATAGACTATTCCAAAAGTATCAGGTAAAAGTGTAAACAAACCCTGATCAGGTTAATCCTTAAGCCTGTTCAGGTTAATTCTTACGCCTGCCCCCCAATTACGCAATGCACGATCAATTTTAAATTGAAACCAATTGAAAAATATTGCCAGTCCATTGCTTCATAAGTTCGACAAAAAAAAATTGAGCAGATTTTTTTTGTCGAACTCTACAATTGGTTTCAATTTAAAATTGATCGTGCATTACGTAATTAGGGTGCAGTTCAGTTTAGTTCTTACGCAATTACTCACTATAGGAAATTAGAAACACATTCATCTTCTAATTCACCACTTTTTCTAACAAATATTCTTTGATTAATTTATAATTGAAAAATCATCGATGATAATTGAGGTTATACAAATGAGCTCAAATGAAATCATGAATTTGATGATTTCAAATTACAATTTCGGGTTGAAGCATTCAAATAATAAAAAAAAACTCAATTTGTAAATGGCACTACAAATTGCCATCCACAAGTATGTTTTCTGTTTCATTTGTTTATATTTTCCTCAGATACTTTTGCCACCTCTTGATTCGAGTCTAGACGCCAGTTTTCGAACTCAGCTCAGAATCATAGATCAATCTACATTCCTATGTATTCAATTTGCCAATTAGCAATAGTGTCGTGTCCGCCAATCAGCGCACGGTTAACCCCTTTGACCAAAACTCGTGTTGCCTACAAATAACAGTTGCTTGATTGACATAAAAAATCTGTTTGGTATAGGAATTTAGTTGCAATTTAATCAAATTAGCACATCAGTTAAGCTTGAAATTAGCAATCGTAAGAAGGTTCACAACGCTACTGCAGATTTCAAGAATCACTTTCATGTAAATCTTTCTAACATGTACAGCTGAATTAATGAATGAGGAAACAAGAGCAGTGATAGCTTTATGGTGTGACCGCCAGACTCCCAAGTCATAATAATAGTCATGGTCTCGAGTTAGAACCCAAGGTACGCACCGCAGACTTTTCGGATTCATGTGCGTATTGTAAAATCATCACTTGCTTCAAAAACGGTGAAGGAAAACATCGTGAGGATCATGCGTGAGAGATATTTCTCGACGGCATGTGAAGCCAGGTCACAGACCCATGGGCGTCTTTAAAACTCTGACACCAGGTTAGTCACTAGCCACACGAAAAGAAGAAGGGAACACATTCAAAAAAGTATTTTTGTCTAAGAATACTGGGTTTGATTTGTGAATTTTGTCTTGCCAGATGCACCTCAATCAATCTGCCTAGCCTTTCCCCAACTATGTTGAGGTCGGCTTCCAGTCTAACCGGATTCAGCTGAATACCGGTATTTTATATGGAGCAACTGCCTATCTGACCTCCAAAACCCAGTAACTGGGTAATACGACACCCCTTGGTTTCTTGCCAGATGCACCTAAATATTGTAACAATTGTACAGTTCATGGAGCTTTGCTATTAGATCTCCGTTATCCAGTATGCAGGGTGTCCCAAAACTTTAAATTCAAGATTGTTTTCTAAGGCAAATAAAATGTTATTAAAAAAAATGGTATCTTATAACATTAGTAAGTTATTCAGAAATGTTTGACAAAAATCACTCCTAAAAATGTTATCATTTACAACAACAGCATTAAAAACACTGAATGCTATTGCTGGTAGAGAAAATGGTAAAATTGGAAAAAAAAAATTACTTGGTTACCTTACCGGTTTTTTTTTTAACTGTTCAAATTAGTTGCTGGAAATGAGGTAAGCTACCTACCCGTTACGTTTGATCCATTATTTACGGGACACCCTATATATTATTGCAGTTATAAGTTACTTGACAGCCTTCAAGGGCTTTTGACTTTTTTATAAATAATAAACTGACTACTAGAGTAACGTAACAATGACAATGGCATCTAAAATACTGGAAATAGTTCAGCTAACGAAGTAAACTCGGCTATTCACTTGTTAGAAATGTCAAATGAAGGCGAACGGGTTATTCCAGTCATTTTAGTACACGTTCTCGACTGACCATAAAATATAACAATACTTACTTAAATGCACTAGACAGTAAAATGGGTATGTTTTAACCTAACCACGCTATTACTACATGACCATGTGGTTTATCAACTGGGATTGACTCATGGCTTTGCTTAGACTTGGTGACGACATTATTAGCTGTTTCACAACAATGTTGAGGACTGTTGCGATTGCCTTTTCTTCTTGGAGAGTGTTATTCTCTAAATATCACTCCGGAATTCGAACGTTGTTGAGTGGCGAATGATTACGCGGTCACTAAGTTGAGGTTCGAAGTGGGCTTTACGGTTTGGCATTACCGTTGTTTCATAAATATAATAATAATAAGAACAACATCTCTCATAACGTTCGATTGAGGAGCGCACTG